>JACJUM010002525.1:8858121-9237189 GCA_020976665.1 Heortia vitessoides | reverse complement strand
ACACAACATTTCGTACATAGACCTGATTCCGAGATATGTCGCTTAAAACACTTGTGTTACAGACATCAGACAATAGGGGAATCACAAATAGAATACTTAATTATATGTGCCGTGAGGTAACGGCGGAGTAGAATAGTACCTTCTGCTGCACCGGGTGTTGTAAGAGGCGACTAAGATAGTGCAGTTCAAATACACAGGTCCGGGAGGTGCAGCAGCATCCCCATCGGGGAATTGCGATTGCTAATACGCTCAGCGCCCAGCGTGGCAATTATGGGCAAAAAACTTCCTTGTTGACTCTTCAATAATGTCTGTGCCAAATATAATCCAGATCTGTTCGCGTGATCTACACAACAAACATACAGTCATATACTCACAAACTTTTTTTTTCATATTTTTTTGTAGCCCTAGCAACCTGCGATTTTTTACTATTTGTATTTTTTGTTCATCATTATTTTTATTTTGGTATATATATTTTTTAACTTTTTAGTTTGATGTAAGAGTTATGAACTAAATTAATTTATAAATCTAGCAGAACAGTAAACGTCTCATCTCTAAGTATATGTTTAACTGTGCCGACGCCTAGTACCAACTGGCAATTATGTATATAATAGATAAATGCCAAATACTACTTCATATACATATTTAGTTAACTACATTCATAGTATGAAGTATGTTCATTGAAGTAAGAAACACTGTCAAACATAAATTCTCCGTATGCATATTGTCAAATGGACCGCAAAGATAAACATGCCCTGATATATATAGTAATAAATTTCTAATGTATTGTACAATTCAATACTCTTTCATGTACAATAAACTTTCATGAATACGAAAACTTAATAGTTATTTCGTAATATTATGAAAGTTTGTCACACATTCTACCTTTATAATAAAATACAACATAGCCTGGGTTTACCAGCAGAGTAGAATAGTACCTTCCCCAGTACCAGGTATCGTAAGGGGTGACTAAGGTACCAGTATGTACTGACAGATGGTGGATGGTGGCGGGGATGGACATCATTATCCCTGTCGTGAAAGTCACGCACTGCTATTGCCACGACTGCCCAGCGCGGCAATTATGGGCAAAATTCCCTTTGTTTGGGGAGGAGTATGTCCAAAACTGAATTCCCAATAGCTGATATGATGATAAATAAAATACAACATAGGTTATTCGACATAATGTCTAGTAACATATGTTATACTTTCAACGATATATTCTCGTATGCAATTGCAAAGCAATATTCGAATGCGTCTGCCAAATTGAACAGCCCTGCTGTATAAGGAAGGAAATGTAGCATTTAAGCACAAAGGTTTGTCCGAACTATTCGGCTATTGAAATCGAAATTCGCGTCCCGTAACTCGTTCATCGGCGAATGTTGTCGAATTATCATCTTGAATAGCTAATGGCATGTTTCGGTAACACATTTTGTCCCCATTATAATGTGAAGAGGATCATTAGGTGCGTTGGTTGATGCGCGCTTAAGTGTTGATCTGTTTACGCATAAAAATTGTTTTCCCTTGCGGAGTAAAGATGTCAACAAAAAGCGTCTCAAGTTGGTGACATGGCTTTTTCTAAATTATTTTGACGTAAAATGTATTTTCCATCCAGTTAATGTGGAAAGCCAATTTGTGTAATATTGAGTTTATATTTTAGAAGCTAAGATAAACATGTTATACAAAATATAATACGACTATTTGGTTGGAAATATAAGATAATAGAAGATATTATAAACGCATGGATGATTTTAGCTTTCTGTCTGCTAAGTGATTTTACGGTCAGCTGAAATTAACCCCATGTCATCGCAATTTGGTATGGAGAAAGTATGGCAAAGGATATACATAAATATAGGGTCCTATACAGAAATAATAATAATAAATACTTTAGTATATTTTTGTTTGATGTACAACCAAACAAAAAGATATGAAAAAAAACAGTAATCATAAAATACAATTTGCGGCCTTATATGTTATTTTGTTTAGGTAACCTTAGATGGAAAGAGGGAATGAAACTAAGAGGTAGTTAGAGGTGTAAATAAGGTAGATGGTAAGAAAAATATGATAATATATTAAATATACATAATATAAATAGAGTTTACATAATCATTGTTTATCGAACAGTATCTAACTGTTTCAAATATGTTCCACGGAACAAATTATATGTGCAAGGGCACAATGATTGGTCACTGAATCCTGAACAAATGGTTAGCTTATTAGAATTATCGTGTTTATGATATTAAAATTAGCTGGTTCAAGAAGGATGTGTGGGATACCAGCTGTCATCCTCCCCAAGAAAAGGGGAATTCTGCCCATAATAGCCACGGTGGCAATTGCAGAGCTCAGCTACGCTACGGGGATGATCCACGCTCTATGCATTTGAACTACATTATTTCGGATGGATATACCGCCATCACCTGCTCGTTCTACTCCATCGCGCATGAAAAACTATTATGTCCGTTCATTGTGTTTTCCGATACATATTAATATTCTATAAAGATTCAACTTTTAGTATTAATTTTATTTAAACGTCAAATAAGGTTATCTTTTTTAAACTTCATAATTTTTCGGAACGACGACAGTTTTGAGGAACAATTTTGTGTAAATGTGATGTTGTATAATTTCTCATATAGAGAATAGGTCAAGCGTTAATTACTTATTAACGTCTGTTTATGGCTGCGTCCCTGCAGATGATGCAAGCCGGAAATTACATTGGGTCGCCTAACCTCGAGAACGCGCTCTTAGCGTACCCTAACGGGCAAACCCACTTTGAGTAATAAGTTTGTTTTAGGCCGAATGCTCATTCATATGTACGTAGAGGGAATTCGGTTGTTGCAAGTAATAGTTAAAATATTATCAGTGACTTGCGCCTTTGTACATGTGGGAATATTTTAAAATACATTTATAATTAAAACTGACTGAATTGTGCGCAAACAAATGTACTTATATGAATAATATAAAGTATAGTTAGGTGAAATGTCAAGTTTTTATTAATTTTCTTTAAATATAAATAAAAACATCTACATTAAAATGTAGATGTTTTTATTTATATTTTAGTAATATTCAATTATGGGATTCTTTTATTTAACCGTATTAAAACATAAAAGAAGTTAAAAAAGAAATCACAAGTCTTTTTGGTGGCGAGTTTTTTAATGTTGACGAATATATTAATCATGTTATCTCTTTTGTTTTGTATAAAACAATGACTGTATGTAACGACCACTCATAAATAAGTAAAATCAGAAAACTGACCGTCGCACCTCGCTGTGGTCGTCATCATCGTGGTTAAATTTATGCTGGAACACATGTAAATGCTATACATTTTGTGCCAGCGTTTAAATATTTTCATACTTGTTATTTTTAATGGTCCTACGTGTGTATCACATACAATGCTAACGAGCTGCGAACTTTGTTTCATTGCTTATCTATACACTTTGTAGATAGCCAAAAAAGCGAACATAAAAGTCTTCAAAGCATAAACCAGCTCCACAATCATGGGACTGTAGTTTATGCGGGGACAATATAATGGAACTCATACAAAGCTACATCTAGCACTTAAAAATTATTAAGACCAAATTTTTGCTTCTGTAGACTACTAATAGACCACAGACCAAGGAATGGGAAACTCCGATTTAGTTACGAATAGTAAAGAGCATGCATGTGATAAGTTAGATCATAAGATAATCTTTGACAAACCCAGAGTACTTGTTAATGAAGGTTGTTTTATAGCAATTATTTTTCACGAAGCTACTGAGATTAGAAAATATCCCAATTCGTACTGCCGATAGGATGCTATCCATTTTATCAAAAAAAGTACAACAATATAAATACATATGTATATTATACCACCGCCAGATCATAAAATGCAAATAGAACCTACATAGGTGAAAATTCGAATATAAACAAAAATATTAATAATGAAGTAGTACTTATAACGTCACTAAAACTATGTAAAATTCTATTACTAAAACGTCAACATAAAATGTAAAAACGAGATATACAGTATTTAGAGGCCGTTGAAAAGTGGTTTTAATATGAGTAAGCAGACTAACACACACACGACTGAATTTTAAAGGTTTTGGAATTTATTTATTTAATCTTGTTTATTTATGGATGAAAAGATTACTTATAACAAATTGGATTCAAGTTGTTAAATGTTATCAATGTGAACGTAGAAAATAGTTTTTTTTTTTTTCATTTACATACAGAACATAATTATATAATTATAAAAGTTATTAAAATATAGAGTAGATAAAAATAAGGTTCGACATGACCAATTTTATTTTAACTGAACCTTTTCACTAAACCTTTCTTTTTAAATGCTATTACGCTAACAGCACATAGCATTTATTTAACCATTATTAAATAACTTACAATTTAATTTAGCTAAATGTTTTGACCGCAGTCTTTTTAATATGTTGTTACCAATGGATTATAATCCCGTTGTAACAGAATATTAAAAATTTTCTTAGTGAGACAAC
Source organism: Heortia vitessoides (assembly GCA_020976665.1). Lineage (NCBI taxonomy): Eukaryota > Metazoa > Arthropoda > Insecta > Lepidoptera > Crambidae > Heortia > Heortia vitessoides. The sequence continues at coordinate 9,232,714 of JACJUM010002525.1, read as the reverse complement.
ACTAATATCAGCATTAGGACAACAACTGCCAAAGGCGTCCCTAAATTATGTCAAATAGGACTGATTGCATGTGAACTGTCTTCAGCGCGATTTTAAGGTTTTATTCAGCAAATGCCGTAAATCGTGTTTATATTTACGATATCGTATAATATTATAACAGTATTAAATAAAGTAAAAAAAACTTTTTTGTCGGACATTACCTATATCAAACACATTAAATTTTGTCGGTATGGGTTTGAGAAGTATACATATTGCGGGTAAAAATAATAACAAAAATATCAAGCAACACATTCATAAAAACACAAATAAAGAATTTATAGAAACATTTCTTGGTTCGGAATTTAATACAAGGCATTTCATGAGTAAGTGGGTTTAGAATTACTATAGCCACACACATGGCTATTAAAGAAAAGTGAGTTTTGGAATTTTTTATCTTTGACAAAATACTTGAAATATTAGAAATATATCCATTTAAAAAAACGGCCACACCCACTTAATACTTCTGATCTTTCTATATGTTCTTTTTCTGTACGCGCGGCCAATAGCATTGTGTTGTGATTGTAAACATAAAATATACAACTACTATATGCAATACCATACTTTTCGAACATTTTTCCGATGTTACCCTGAACTTTATGTGAGAACCGTAAAGTGAATGCGTATCCATCAACCGAATGGATGTTTATGGATATGGTAATTACATCATGCATTAGTTTGTCCTCGACATATTCAGCACTCATAAACTAATCCGCATCCGAGCACGAACTTTATTTTACCGCCAGTTGTAACTGTCTAAAAATGTATTTACAAATTAGATTGCATTTTAAAAATATGAATTTGTCAATCAATCAAAATTCAGTGTCAATACATCGATTGATGTTGTATTCATCATCAAATGTTTATCGTAAATCATAAACCCTTCTAGCCCTTCATCTTGCTGAATTAATTTATGTCTTTACCCTGAGAGTTTTGAGTAATTGTTTCAGCAGTACAAATACTAACTCTGATAAAAAAATGTGTCTTTAACTGTTTTATGGCTTTTTCTTTTATAATGTTTATTTATATAATGACAGGGCTTCTTTCAAGAATAGATGAGTTAATATACGCGAGTATTGTATTTGTACGCACGAAAAAAATAATTATTATTGCGAATTGCTGATGCTGTTTTTTGCTGTTTTTTGAGAAAGCGTTTCAGAAAACATTTGTTTCGGGATCGCTTAGTATTGAATGAAAGCTCATTTCAGAGTCGTATACCTGTCACTGAAAAAAGTTTGTCAAAAAACTAGAGTGATGAGAAGGAATTAAGAGCGAAAGAGTATTAGGATAACGGAGATTATGTTCGTGAGAGGAAGATAGGAATTAGAATCTGTCTTTTAAGTATGTTGGTGCATACGGATCAAAAAGTATAGTAATTGATCAAAAAATATCAATGAAAATAATTGTGTTTGTTCTACACCTGGAAGTCAAATATGTTTTTAAGTATTATGTTTGTGATTACTATTTTGTCTGATGTTTATGAAAAACTGCTTTAAGAAAATGTTCTCAGAGTAAGTCTATGTATGAGATGTGTGTTAATTTATTCAAAAATATCAGTATTTACCGCCCGAAACGGGACCTTAAATTACTCCGTGAGCATTATTTTATAGTTTACTTGAATCCATGCTTCATAGACTCTGAATAAGTATTGCTTTCAGATTTTATGAGGAATGAAGACAGGCATAGAGTTATGCGGTAGGGTTTTTGAAGAAATTAATCCTTTTTGAAGTGATTCTATTGATTTTAGACAGCCGTGCAAGAGATTCCGTCGTTTAGTTTATTGGCCTGTTATAAATACCTCGGTGTTTGTCTCATTCGAATTGCGGATGTCTAAGATGCTCGAAAGAGACGGGTTAGACAACCTGCCCAGAAAACATCATAGAACTATAAAGAGTAATTGTAGAAGAGTGGAAAACTTGCCCAGAAGAATGTTGCAATTTTTGATTTCAGAAATCGTTAATGGGATTTTTTACATTTGTTATTTAATTAAAAAACTTCATAAACCTTTTTGTGCTTAACCTTTTTAATGCTTACTAATTTTTACACCCACATCGATTTTATATAAAAAAACTAGAATCCTCTTCTCGGATATTAATTAAAAAGATTATAAGAACCCAGATTTCTTTAAATAGCTAAATTACATATTGATCTTAAATTGTTAACTTCGTTAGTTTGATTATTGCAAATGAGGTACCTGCCTGAAAGTTTTACATATGTAAAGCCGAATTAAAGATTGTAACTTTGTTTAAAAAATAACTTAATGTTGTTAATTGACAAAGTTCCCTCTATCGATGCTATAAGTCGGTCGGCTTATCTGCATCACTGATGAAGTCGATATTTTATATTCAGAGCTTTATGGTAATGTCCCATGTAACTTGCTCTTGGAAATTCGTGTAATGCATTAACGAAAAGGTATAGTTGATTGATATTTATTTGTAACTTTAATGTTTTATTGTTATTTTAAATCTAAACGGGCTCCGTTCCGCCAACCTTCTCTTATCAAGATCTAATTAAATATTTATTTTTGTATTGTGATGCAAATATTGAAATAATTTTATTCTGAAATATTGAATCCATATGTAAACCATACTGCATACGCCGGGATTTAATTTTCTTATAAAACAAGGCAATATTTAATTTTGCCGTGTAACGGCGTTTGCTTTAATTAAACTTTGTAAATCAAGAACGTAATAACATTATTGTATTCATATAATACTCATAATATTCATTCACAATACACATTATGAGCATGTATGTAACAATAAAAATTAATGCGTCTATCAACATCGAACAAAAGTAATTTTTAAACCGGGGTTTATTTAACTTATTACATTTTTTGTTCGATGTTTCAGCAACCATTCTCAAGATCGACAAATGACGTTGTGTCAGGATTTAAAAGACTTTTAAAGCTAAACAATCCGCGATTTAAAACTGTTTTTATTGTGAGTAGTAATGGCGTAAATGTTAGCAAATATTATCGTAAAAAATTACTTCAAATCTTAAACCTTTTGTAGGGAACTTAATGTGTCGCGCTTCGTATGGATATTTTAAAATACATTGTTTGTATTAAAAACAATCAACTGTTTTGTCGATATCTAATAAAAACAATATTATAAGGATAATATTGAGGCAGGGCAACACGCAAATAAGAAAGTGTCTCGTAACGACTAAATACAGTATAATTTCAGTTTTTTCATTTGTTCACCTGTCCTGACCGAGAATCTGACTAGATAGGCGTTCTGTAACAAGGGTGAATACGAGTAACTGTCATTCGACGTTACGTTACTACGTGTAAATGGAATTATCACGCCGTTTGACGTCACGTATACGTGTAATTAGTTTTATTTCCGGAAAAGTAGGCTGATGGGTACCGTTCCAGGAATAAAAATACAGTAAATTTTTATAAATGCCGTGTTTTGTTATGTGACCACCAAAAATAGATTGAATTAGGAAATAACTTTTCTTTTGAGGAAATTTGCACGTAAAATATTGTTTAAAAAATGTTAGAAATCTTTATATATAAAAATTTTGTATCACGTTGCTGGTCCGCAATGAACTTTTAAACTACTGACCCAATTTTAATCAGTCGGGTTAGCTAGTTGTGTAATATCAATATTATTTGACAAATTCAAATAAAATGAGTAAAGAAAAAGAGATATGAAAATTAAATAGGGAAGACAAACAGGCTATGATCGAATGTTGTGCCTGCTAATACTTTATCCTGGATATTACATGAAGTTATTACAATTATTAATGATAATAGAAACAGTAATTCTATGTTTATTGCTATTAAATATTAATTGATTATAGTTAATCATTAACGTAATGGTACTTGTTAGTGTATGTATAAATATGGTTTATATTTTAAACGCGTGTATTTTACTTTGCATTGACTTATATTAAATGCCTTTCATTTCATTAACGATTTTGTGGGTACGGAAATAACAATATATGACTACGTTCCGTTCATTTGTACAGCGCTTAACTAATTCCTTTAGAAATATGTTAAACGTAAATTGATTAAGGATACACAATGATAAAACAAATTCACCGCCGTGTCTGTACGTATAAACACGATCGAGGGAAATAGTAAAACTACTTAACCGAATTGTATGTGGTTCTCATTACCAATTAAAGAATTTCATGGATAAGATTTGAATGTAAACATTTAACACTTTTTGTTAGAGTTGTAGCTAAAGTATGATAATTGTTAAATATGCTATGATATGAAAAATATAATTTGCGTTTTCCATGCGAAGCCGGTTAGGGTTGTTAGTCCAGTAGCAGTAATGATGATAATAAATGTATTTCAAGATCATTAAAGTATTTATTTGTAATTCGAAACCTTTATACCTTAGATCAAAACTCGTTTGTGAATCTGTAGTTATCTATAAATACAATAAAATTAATTTTAGTCGTGACTATCAGCAACATGATATTCTAGATGACTTTACAGGTATTGGAAAATAGATCTGAACTGTTTAAAGGTAACAACAAAATACAAAAAATAAAGTATTTCATTTTAAATATATTTCTTAAAAGTATTTAAAAATAAGCCAAAAATAATATACACTGCACTGACTTATATACTAATTATCTATTCTTCTATTAATATACATAATAATATACTCCACCAATTCGATTACTAAATTAACACCCACCCATATCTATCACTGTGGAAAAACAAATTTAACGTGCTAAAAGTTAATCACTTCGTTTTTTTACTTTACTATTTTTTTATCTCTAAGGTGTGAACAATAATTGTGTCAGAGCATATTAAGTTTGTACAAGCTATAGTTAACGACTTTGCGCGCGTGAAAATTGTACAAAGCAGAAAACGAATTTGTCCCCAGCTGTGTGAAACTCTTGATACGTTTCAAATTTATGTTTTTGCTCGAATACAAAAAATTGTCTATATATGCATTATCCAGAAGTTTTAACAATAAATTTATTGATAAATCAAAAAACATACATTTAATATTGACAAATGAATTAAAAATGATGTTATTTGTAATATATTAAATTATTTTACACTACCAGGGATTATATTACAATTGCTGACATAATTTGCTGATAATGTGATAGTAAAATATTTTTTAAATCAGTTGAGTAGTTCTTGAGCTTAGAAGAAAATAAATCTTGCTACGTTACGTTGCATTTGCATCAAATATTTCTTCTTCATAATATTAGTATAATATTATAAAGTTATAAATTATCTTGCGATTTTGATGCATATATTTTAAAAAGCTTTAAATTATATTAATTTTATATTTATATTAATATATATATATATATATAATTGCTTTATTGATACAGCCCAATTCGGACTCGATTGATTATGATTTCAATTGTTTCCACACAAGACAAAAGTTTTATTATAAGTACCGATTAAACATTAATATCGCACCCTCGTTCAGAAAGTGTAAAAACTAAAGCAAATGTAATTGTTTCTAGTAAAATGTCATAAGTAAAAGAAAAAAATACCATTTAATGTATTCTTTTTAATATTTTTAGCGCAGAAGGTAGTAGTTCTGTCATTATTCGTCAAGGGTCGTGGGTTCGATTTCTACCCAGAACAAATATTTATATGATCATAATTGAGTTTTTTCTGTGTCAGGGTGTTATACATATATTTAAATAGTATATTTGTGATTCTTCTGTTGTCTGGCTTGCCTAATAAAGTGCTTTAAGCGACTTACCACAGATTAGATCAATGTGTTAGATGTTGTGGGAATTTATTATTATCAATATTGGCCCTCTATTCGAAACCCAACAACATTAGTGCGATACATCTTTCAAAAAGCTAAAGTTAATTTATTATATATCGGTATATTGTATTGTACTCTAATACTACAAAAGTGATGTATTATTTTTGTGAGTTGTGATGCTGTTTGAGTGGAGATACAATTTGCATTTAGTAAAACGATAATATCTACATTATTACTATTATTTACTCCAGTTTTATGTAATTGCACAGTGTAAAAGTAGAGCAACAATAAAAGTAGGCTTTAATTAATTCTATGCAGATTTAAAAGCATGTCTAACGTAGGCTTAAGTTAAACATCTTGAACTATTCACACGGCTTTTATTGATCGTAACAGAATTTCTTAAGTACTTCTTCCTTATCTATTTATACAATGTCTTAATGCATGTAAAATAAGACATGAGTAGGATTTTTTTTACAAAATATAGATAGCTTACGTTAAACATAAAATCGATAACATAATATTTTGGTTTTATTTGAACCAATAGTTATTTAGCAACGACTATTTAGATCTTTCTAAATAAAATATTATTTTAATACAATTTAGACTAAAATATTTATAACCAAAGTAGAAAAATTGGTTTCATGTATTTGACTTATTTTTTAGTTTGCTATTTTAATTTAGTGATCGGATTAAAGTGGGTAGGTATTATATTTACAAATTATCGTATATATAGATCGTGTTAATTGTGGAATTATTTGAGAGGAGGAAGAGAATATCGCGGCCATGATTATAAAAATGCCTTACGGTATGTTACGAAAATTCAAACGTTTTTATTTGGACTAATAGTTATGGATAATGAGTTACATTTACGTTTAATAAAGGCGATTCGGTCTTGTGACTTCTTTACAAAATGTAATACTAAGATTTTATTAGTGATTGCAATCGTGTTTTTTTTACAGTCAATTATTTGTATCAATAAACATACATAATATATAAATTCTTCTTTAAATTGTTTCGCCTTATTATTGATGATATGTATGGATTACAAATTGGATGTTCTTGTATAATGATTTTTTGTATCCACAAATATCGAGATTTAATAAATATAATTTCTTGCAAAAAATACAAAATAAATGGAAAACATAATCGGTCGGAAAATATCTTACCTTGCTCGTGTTCGTTGCTTAGTTGAACTTTTCGATGGCTCGGGCAGCTTCCGTGTTCGCAGGCTGCTATGTGGACGCAAATGAGCGGTCGTGGGGTCTACCGGCGCTTATATAGCGCTCGCCAGTCGAAGCGAGAGAGAGCTGCGTAGGTTGCCCTACGAAGCTACGGCTACGACAATTGCTACGTGCTACACATCGTAGACGCTGTAGCTTAGTTAACAATAATTACTTAATTATTACTAGAGTGAAATCCTCACAGGTTAGACTACATTAGATATCGTTAATATAAGAACTTTTGCAGTATTATTTCAAATGCTTACACATTGTTAGCATTTCTCTATTTGTGGTATAGTATAGAAAATTATCGTAAGTAATTAAATTATCATTTGTACATATTTATGTCGTTAGATTATTTTATAATCCTTGGGAATTTTTAAGTTAATGTTATCAGTTTTTGTAAGGCCTGTTTTACTTTATAATGAATTTTACAGTTTACTTATGTTTGTTAAATCAGTTAAAAAGTAGCTAAAAAATGAAATTATTTATTAAATATTATGCAAATATTTTCCCAAATATGTTATTAGAGGCGAGCACGAATTGTATTCATATTTACGTAATGTTGTCAATTTACAATAGTAAATATATTCATCGAACGCACGTGTGCTCAGAATGGTTGATAAAGAACTAACAGCCATATAAACAATTATATTTTATTGATATTATCTCTAATTGTATGAATATAGACTATATTCTCATCTAGTCTAAATATATTCGTTTTATGATGCTGTCAATTATTCCCGATTGTTTTTATCTGTTTGCAATTGAGAACGGAACAAAATATTCCCGGGAAACACACGTGAATTAAACTCAAAATATAATTTACGCGATGTATATAAATAGGTACCTACTGTTATAAAAACCGTAAATTTTATACGCAGAATGAATAATAGAATACAGAGATACGATTATGTATGTAAATCATAATATGTTCATGAAACTTAAACACAAGTATAAATTATAGCTAATTAGGATTTTAAAAAATATGGTAACAGAAAAGATCTAACCAAATATGTATTAAAAATAACGTAAGTACATGTCATAAAAAATATATATTATTTAATAGGTACCCTCATATTAATAAGGACACATATGCTTTATTTTTTAGATAGTCTACGATGTCGTAGATACAACGACATCGTAGACGTCGTAGATAGTATGGGTTGTCTGGGCATTTTTATCTTACCTAGTCAGTAAGATTTAGAGTAGGAATACGTTTATGACGGGACCAATGGTATGCGCCAAGGTCCATAGGTTCGAGTCCCACCTAGGACAAAAAATTATATGTTATATTAGTGTTCGTTCTGTGCCTGGATGTAAATAAAAATATTTAAGTATTATATTTGTGATTCCTCTGTTGTCTGAAGTCCGTAACGTCACTTTAAGTGACTTTTCTCGGAGTCCGATCAATTCTCGGAAACGAAAAATATTATGCATTGGCTTTTTATAATGTAGTCTGGTCAGTAACAATATAAAGTAGGTGCGTATTCAATTATCTTTTTAAATTATCTGAATAGGGCATTCATAGCTTTTCCTAGTCAGGCAGAATACAATTAATTCACACAAAATCTTTCTCGAAGTCAGTGACTTGACTTTAGACAGAATGTGATTTATAAAAACACAGAACAAACATAAATACTCATTATATAAATATTTAGCCTAGGTGGGGACCGAAACACCCACCTGTGTTCCCAAGATAGGAACACCACCGAATGCACGACCAAGCCCGTTAGCCGTGAATAGTGCTTTTTTATTATATTTGTTTGTCAGCCAGGGTTTAAAATACGCATTCAAATGTAAAATAACTTCGGAAAAAAATGGCAAATATCACACTGTAATAAGTGGGCGTATTTTAATATAAATTTAAGTTAAATGAATTCAGTTGTACAAAAGCAATCAATAATTTTATTTCGCAATATTAAATCGAAGGTCGCTTTTGAGAAATTTGCGAGCTAGGTCTATTCGTGCCAGCGCATACATTTCGGCACTGTATACGGTATGTATGACGTGCATTTTGCATGTTCTCTTCTGTTTGTCTGTATGCATCGACGCGGGCATTTATAATTGTTTCATGAAAAATTTTAAAGTATATTTTTTGTAATATTTTGTTTAATTGTTCTTGTTATTTCAAGTTACACATCTATGTATCCTGGAAATTTTGAGTGCTTACATCTCCTAAATTAATACATAGGTCTGATAGTTTGCATAGACTTACATCGTAAAGCCATGCCTGAAGGTATTATATGTCCTATGAAATACTACGGTTTAGAAGCATAAGTAAATATATCATAGACATTTATTATGTGCTTATTTAACTAATTTTATCCGATTAAACTTTTTAGCTCACTTAAATCGCCCGTCGGGATGTGCATTACTACAAGCTGTGTCTCATTTATACTGAACATTTTGTGCCATACGACATCCATAATTTTATAACAGCATCGACTATGTAGGATGTAGAATATGTTTGAATTAACTATAGACATAAAACTAACTAAAAGTAACATGTCTAAATAATCGTTTAGTAATAGACTACAAAAAATGATGAATCATTTTACGTTTTATATGCATCGACCCTTTCTTGCCTTCAATCGCTCAGTAAATCGTGCTAGATATATCACGAGCGTACATCTACTACACACAGGCACACTTTACAATATTGCATATTTGAAACAAATAGCTATCATAACAGAGGCCTCTGTTCCGTAGAAAACTGAGAACGTATCGCTATCATCCAGTATTGAGCTTGGTAAATTGAAAATCTCCAATTTCATTTTTCTCGAAGGTGTTTTCTCGAAGTGAACATCATCAAGTATATACTGCGTTATCCTCTATTTTTGCTCAAATGTGAAATATTATAATATTTTTTATATTAATACCTAAAATAAACATTTCGGATTAATATTAGGTCTTTACATAAGAAATAGCCTAATTAAAGTTTTTTTTAAAAAACTTTTGCAATCTCATATCATTCATTTCATTGATTCTTTTACTAAAAAAACGATGAGGGCGAAAATCAATAAACTGCTTGAACCTTGTTTTTAATTACAGTATCCACTTTTTATCACAAGTAATGATACGATTTAAAAAGTAGTCCAGGCGTGTCTGCATGTTCGATTCACTCAATTCATGAGATATCTATCGTTTTTTTACTATTCCGATTTGCTTCAAGCGAATTAATACAGTTTTGTAACTTACCTCGAAACCTGCAGCTAGCTCTAAAGTTCTTTGTGATAGATCCGCTTTCACAACAGCGTCTTCCTATCCTCAAATCACCTTTAATTCTTAATTTTCGACTTTGGTCTCCTGCAGTCCACGGGGTTGGTTCTGAAGGTCGAAATTTCCAGAACGAAAACTTTTTTACGCTACACATCATTTATCCTTCATTCAGTTCCACTGGTATCACGGTAGAACTCGTACTCGTAAATATAGTGATATTTCATGTGTTCCATTGTGTGGAAAAAAGTGACGCTTAAAAAAAAGATAATGAGCATAAAAACAAACGAATGACTATTTTAAAAGCTCAAATGTACCAAATATATTAGTTTCCATATTTGGAATTCTCAACCAAAAAGGAGATATTTTAGATCAAAGTCGTCAGTACGACAAAATGCAAATTTCATATGTAAGGACCTAATATCTAGCGATATCACGAACACGCGATTCAGTTAGTGGACGAAGAAGTAAGCCTAATTTAATATACTATACATAATATAACACCCGTTAATTAATTACAAACGTCATAATTAAAAAAAAATACGTTAATGATGTTTCGATGATGATATTTTGTTGTAAAGTTACTCGAGAGCTTTTATTATGATAATCAATCAAAGACAACTTGAGTAAACTAGCCACTTCCAGGTATAAGGAATCTTTAAAAAACTATTCCCCAATATGTATGAATTAACTATAATGTGCTCGACAAATATTTGTGTCAATTTATGATATACAAAACATAGACTTGAATAAGTACCGCTTTCTATTCAATCAAACAATAAAAAAATAACAGTATTTTCTCCATACATTCGTATTGAAATCAATAAGGAAAGAGCAATAGCAAACAACTCAACTATTTCTAACACTAGCTTTTGTTACGGTTGCCAATATCGCCTCTTGTTTGAGTACATTACACCATTGGTCCATTAACGTAGCAGTATGTTAAACAATGAAGTGACAGCCATCGGCTTATCGTTGACAAGATAGGCTTTAATAACAATTTAGGATAATGAATGGTGGACACCGATTATACCTCAAATTCACTAGATAAAGTTCGCTATATTGCAGCTGTTAGTAATCCTTCATGGTGAAATACTTCATTAATGATTACATATTCTATGAAACCGTATCGACTATTATTATAAAATTCGGCTAAATATCGGCTATTAGTATATAGAGTATCTATCGGTTGGCTTTTAACTATTAAAACTGCCGTGAGCTAGTTAGATATTTTACTTAAACCTATAAACTTTTGTTATACTATATAGATATTATGCAGTATGCATATTAATGATAATAATAATACTCTTTATTGTACACCAATGAAAATAAAATAAGTCACAACACAGACATCACAAAAATATGGTGTAGTAGCACAAGAGGCGGCCTTATGGCTAAATGCAATTTCTTACAGGAAACCTTTGGATATAAATAATCTTAAAGCTGGTGGTAGTTTGAGGTGCATTTAGTACATACATACATAATAATAAACATACATATATACATGTAATACACATTCAAATACATATAAAATATAAAGTTACAGAACAAGGAAAGTGACAGAATCAAAAAGCATAATCAAAGTGACAGAGACACAGAGAAATGACAGAACAATAGCTTGTATAGCAAAGACACGACATGAGCGTTCCAGCGAAGTCGAATAGGTAGCCATTTGAGCTTAGTATGAAAGTTGGACACATGATCAAACTTACGTAAACCGAAAATGAATCTTATACAGAAGTTTTGAAGATACTCAAGCTTCTCAAGTTGATCCTCTGTAAGATCTAGATAACTGGCATCGGCATAATCGAGGACTGATAGAAGTAGGGATTAAGCAAGCGCTATTTTGGTAGCAAAAGGAAGAAAGTTTCGCAAGCGCTTTAAAAAAGCCGCAGAGGCATATAGTCTTCGACTAACATCCTTTAACTGTGAAGTCCAGGACAAATTAATGTCCATAAGTATTCCCGAATTTTTAATTGTCCTACTATATGGAATAGGCATATGCAATGAAAATAATCTGCGGTAGAGTAGACCAATAAATTTTTGAATTCATCCTGGAGCTACCCACCACAATTATTTGTGTTTTACTAGGGTTAACTTTAAGCCCAAATGTTTCACACCAATCATTGATGCAAACAAGATCATTATTTATAGCACTAATAGCATCATCTAAGTCCATGAGAGATGCTTGCCGATAAATTTTAGGTCATCTGCGTAAAGATAGTAGGAAGAATTAAGGTTGTTGGAGATGGTATTAATAAATATCCCGAAGAGTAGCGGAGATAAAACACCACCCTGCGGTACACCAATAGACGTACAGTTCCAAGTTGAAAAAGTGTCCTGCATGCAAATACGCTGACGGCGACCAGACAGGTAACTGTGAAACCATTCAGCAACCGATGAAGATTTTTTGAACTTGAATGAGATTAATTGAACTATTATAAAATTGAGCTACAATTGCTTTTGTAATTCAATTAAACTGCACGCCTTTTTTGGGTCACCTTAATTTTGATTTAATAGTATGTATATTCTATATTATTTATTCATACTACATTTTACTTTACTTTTATATCGGAATAATCGCATTTATATTGTCGTGTATTTATATTGTTATGTAATACGCAAATGAAGTTAAGATTCTCAGAACATGGACCCTTACCTATTAACAGCATATAAAGATATATGTACCATTACCTTAAAACATCTTATTAAGATAAATTCGTCTCTAATTTAGATTTAAGTAAGCCAGTTTCGCTCTTGACCGCCAAAGATCGAGGGTTCGATCCCCTCCCAAGACAATATTTATATGTTGAATATTTGTGTCCTTCTATGTGAACATTTTTCACTTTGATATATATTCAGCTTTAATAATAAGAAAAGGTTGCAAAATTTCTTTGTTCTAAGCCATTATTTAACAAAGTCTTAATTTTAATTTTAATTATAATCTAATAACAATCTTATTCAAGCATGGAACTAAAACTCTTAAATGTATTGGTAATTCCACAGATCTCATAGAGAAAGAGAATAATAATAGGCTTATAAAAAAATAATGTGTTAGCATTGTTTGACCTACTCAAAAAGGAGTAATTGTGCCCACAATTGCCATGCTGGGCAAGCGTGACGGCAAGTGCAGAGCGTAGTTTCTCGTTGGGTCTGCTGTTTATACGGTGTGTGGTTATTTCTTTCGCCATTTGTTGGTTGCAGTATCTCAGTTATCGCTTACGACACCTAGTATTTACAGGTGATTCTAAAGCGTCGGTACCCTACCCGGCACATATTGTGTGTTATTAAACACAAAATAAAGTATCTAAAAAAGTTATCTTCAATGATATGTCATCATAAAATTTTCATCAAGAGATTTCTATTTGACAGATAAAAACAAGCAATGTCACAAGGATAGCGTGTATCATTTGTTTAACATCAATTTCTGAGTTCTAATTACATATGATCGTTGTAAATTGGAATCAATACATCTGTCATTTATCTGCTTTGAATATATAATGTAGTTTGACAGGTTAATGAGAGACAAATTCGTCTTGTCATTTCTTGTTATGCAAAGTGTTTGAACCAAGTACAAACAAGTACCTATATTTATATACTATAAATTGTATATATAATATAATTTACACATTTTTACAAGTACATATTTTTTAAAACATTTTTAAATATAGCTCTGGTAATAAAAATATAAGGGTATAAATAAACTCAGAGTCTCAAATTTAAGAAAACTTCCAGGTTAAGTTTCCTTGTTTAAGAGGTAAGAAACCTCTTACCGTTTGGAGTATTGACACCGTGTGATCGTTGACCTTAGTCTATACTCTCTAAGATGCTGCTCACTGATTTGAACATCAATGGGAACATTTTTAGATTTTTTATTATTTAGGATAAAATATCACGTAATGTGAATGTATCCATATTAAAGTAATCTTTATATGACTATCATCATCATATCAGCCGTGAATCATCAACTGCTGGACATAGGCCTTCCCAAGTGGCCTCAGTGGCCACTTATGACACCTGGTACAGTAGTAAGTTCTATTCTACTCTGCCGGTACCATATTCCATATTTAATTATTTCCATTTTATTCTATGTTTTTTGCATTTTTTAGCGTAATGTAAATTTCATGTACGTGCTTTTAATATGGCGTGATTCGAAATACAGCTATCTAACTATCGTGTTTTTTAACTATTTCAATGATTTTGATGATGACATTATATATGGAACCTTTATAACGTAAAGTGTAAAATTATGTTGCCAAATATCATAATGCCAATATAAAAAACATGTCCTACGCTGCTACATTGACATTTGTCTTTTTAATCGAGCTATATTTAAAAGAGTATAAAAAGGCATTAATCACTTCCGTCTCAAAAGAGTATTAAAACGTCATGTTACAAGAAACAGAGAGGACAATGTAGCATTTTCCAACAAACTCAAAATCCAGGAACAAATAATGATAAAAATTTAACACTATGTCGCAATTCGGAAAATATTTAACATAGCGTCAATATCGCGCTATAAAACATTATACATTCGGTTCCGAATTTGGTATCCAAAAAAAATGTATCAAATATCTAAAATCTGAACAAGGTTAATGGCATACAAAATTCTCATCATTCACAATTTGATACCGCATAGATCGTTGGTGTTTTGTCTTCGTGAAAAATGCTTACATCATTTAGTATAATGACTGTTCTGTGAACTTTGCGTAAACAGTCAAACCGATACGTTCGTTTAATAAATATATAAATATTATATATAACTTATAATTACACACGTAAAGTAAGTTCTATTGAATAGATGCAGTAGACTTGTTTTTGATCCCTGATGCAACAGTTTATAAACTACAGCCAAATGTCACCCTTTTAATGATAAAAATAGACACCAAAGTTTTAAAGTGTATTCTATGTAAACGGACCATTTCGGGTAATTTATTTCAATGTTACTGATATTATTCATCTTCACAGTAGTCGTTGGACGTCCATTTTTAGGCATAACCCTCTCTAATAAAGGTGTAATTTTGCCTATAATTACGGGGCAGGCGTGGTGGCTATCGCAAAACGTAGTTTCGCAATGATGCTGCCTATCCCCGGGCTTTGTATTTGAGCTACGCTGTTCCGGATGGATACACCGCCGTTTGTCGGCTTTGGTACCATAATCGCTTCTTGGGGAGTTAGTACAGGAATAGTACTATTCTACTCTGCCGTGACTTCTACTTTTCGCCGTTTTTAAAGAACAAATCTCGTTAACAAAAATTGACACGGCGAAATTCACTTATCCCTGCGTATATTATAAATACGAAAGTAACTCTGTCTGTTACGCTTGTAGTAAGTGTCTGTCTGTTACGCTTTCCCGCTTAAACCTCTCAACCGATTTTGATGATATTTGGCACAGACAATCTTTAGACCCTACAAAAGGACATAAGCTATTTTTTAATTTGAAATAAGGGTCGAAAGGGGGGATGCAAGTTTGATGGAAGTATCGCTATTTTTAGAGCTATAAACGTATTTTTGTCGTTTTTATAAACGTTCTATAAACGTTTTTCGGTCCATTGATTCGGTATAAATAAATATGACATTCGAAGTTTATATAAGTTAAGGTAAAGAGGTGTGATACCCAAAAAACTATTCCACGCGGACGAAGTCGCGGGTACAGCTAATCAGTAAATATTTTCAGAAATAATATGTTGTTCTCCTACGTTTTGTTTTTACAAATTGTCTTGCACCATACTATTTATTCTACAAATTAGAATACTATATTCCTAAGTAAACTGACTCAGTTCTCGAAAAAGAAAATTTATCCCTTCGAATTATAATGCCGCGAAGTCATTATAATAATTATAGAAATGAGGTTGGATGTTGATACGATCTCACATAAGTTTGCATAACATTTAATGTCTTTAGAACGGGATCCTTTTGCTTTTTGTATGTTACACTTCTTTTTTTATTTGTGTTAATATATACATTATGACATCTGTACAGTGTGAAATTTTAATGCATTATATGAACGTAAGTGCGTTAGAAAAAAAAAATAAAACAATAGACGGTTACTTAATTTCTAGTTACCAAATATGTTATGTTAGATTATTATAATATATTAATAACATACATTTTAAAATTTGCTCTTGCTCTTCTGTGTTATTATATGTGCGGCTGTGGTACTTCATTTCAATTAGTATTTATTTCTAATCGGTACATAAAAATATATGCCAACAATAGAATTAAAATATACCGTACATAGTATCCTTTTCTTAAGATATTCTAGGATTTTCAAAAAAAGTATTAATCCTAGGTAATTGTATAATTAACGATTTATTTAATACCTAAATTATTATTTCTGTATATATTTCCTTAATATAATTTTTGATTTTTATTTGTTCTATATTATAATACAATAGTACATTTTACCGCCGCGTTTAATTGCACTAAATAAAATAAAACAATGCTTCCTTCCTTCCCTTTATGGTGTCAAATCTAAGATAATCATAATACGTTGCTTTTTAGAAATTGCGTATATGTTGCCAAACAATGATTATGGTTTAATGTAGAGTATTTCAATAATGATTATCGTCTATTGTGGAGTTTTATGTCGAATGCAAAAAAAATATAGAATGTACTTATTATATAGAATCGTTTTAAAAACTCTAACTTCTATTAGCTACTATCTTTTTAGTAATATGAAAGTCCCAATACTATTTATATTTTTTCAAGGTCTATTGGTAATACGCTCCCATTTCTGAATATTGAACACAAGTGATTCTGATATCTAATGCATTACATATTCTATTGGAATGTTTGAAGTTACGCGATGACACCGCAACTATTTGATGAACTCGAGACTTCGTCAAATTTACTCAATAATGTTCCTTTTTAGCGAAGCACTAGCTTTTTCCTGTCACGTCGCTCACTGTTAAACTTTGACTTTGGAATAAGATAAAGTTTTCGCAGTCGTCATCTTTCGGCCGCCGAAAAATTGTCACCTAATTTAGGTAACATACTTTATGTAAAATTTTTGAAGGAACTAGGTTATTTGATGTAGCAGATTTATAAAAGGAGTATATAGCTTTTTGCCGCGACTCCGTTGTTCTTCACATTATTTCGCGTATCTCAGGATCAGGAAAAAGTAGCTGATGACCTTAGGTTCCAGCTAAACCACATACCAAAATGTAATCAAAATTAGATTTCCGTATAAGATGTAAGAGTAGAAATAACAGACAGATAGACTCACACGCGTCTCTCTAACAGGGGTAGAAAATCCAAAATAATTTAAGAACTACAGCTCATTTCTCAAATTTTAGGCATCATTAAACAAAACAAACATAAACTATGTTATTATTTTAAATATCATTGTAGTATGAGCACTTACAAAGTTATTAGTCTACAGGCAAACGCACTTGATGGTTTAGGCAGGACTGCTGAAGTTTTTATTGTCTATTACACAGACCTGTAATAAGTGCAGGCATTAAAACAGATTCGAACTTCAGTTTAGAACTACATAATGGAAAAGTGTAGTCAAGTTTAATATATCTTTGGATATTTACACATAATTATAGAAAACGTATTAGTTGCACAGCTAGTTTTAAAATGAATAAAGACGTTAGTTTTTATTTTTAATAAAAAATGGAATAATATTTGCAATTGGTTGTATTTATTGTCTATATGTTAGCCGCAAGTGATTTGAAGTGGGCAAAGCGTGGAAGTATTCCTCGGATGGTAATTGTATATAGTATCCATTGATTTAACACTAAGTTAATATTATAATAATATAAATTTATAAATACTAAAAGATATAAAATAACGCAATATAAACTGGCGTTGAAATGTACCTGTCGAAATTTACAATAAATGTCCTCTATTAGAAATAAAATATGCCATATTTAACCAAATGCGGGTGGTTATGAACAATATAAATACTTAAGGTTAAGCAATATTTTTCTCGTCTATACTTATTTCTGGTTTGGACTACTTAGGTATATGCAATTTCTGCCAATGTGTACATATAAATATAAACCCCAAAATAAACACATTTCGGGGTTTACCCAATAATTGCTGTGCTAGGCAGGCACGGTGGCAATCGCAGAGCTTGGTTTTGCTAAGAAATGTAGCACACGCCACGCCAGTGAGGATGAATAAACCGTCACAATATTTTTTAGTCATGAGATGGGCAACGCGCTAGTGATATCCTTGTGTTTTATTGCAAGCGTCTATAGACTGTAGAGACACTTACTATCATGTGGATTGTATGCTTGTTTTTCGAGCTGGTCTATTCAATTCTGCCGTTGCCATACTATATGCCAACAATAAGAAAGTAAGAAAAGAAGTCACACCTTTTTTCACTCTCTTTAAAAAAATCTTTTACGACAATCGGTCTGCTAAATCTTTAATTATGAATATAATATGATGGTTCTTTCCATCTATGTTCTTTACACATATGTAAATAACCATCCTTGCTACCATACCACCATAATGTAGTGTGTTGATTTGCTACGCATTAACCCATCGCCTAATAAGCCTCTTTACGTGATGTATAGTTAAGTCCGGACGCTAACGGTCTCGAGGGAGAGAAGCAGGTTATATATAACAGCATAGAAATTTGAATCAGCACTTAGTACATTTCTTTTACCATAAAGTAATAAAAATAATCCGTTCATTTATAAGTTATGTGCCACATTAGTAAGTACAATAGTGCGTAGTGTAGCTTACACATATTTCTGCAGCTTGTTTGTAGAGTAATAAAACTTAGCACTAACAGTTACCGGCGGGCAGCGCAATAATTTATAATGGGTTTTACTAAGTGCTTTAAAAGGGTCCCCCTACTTGGAGCCGTACAGGCATGCAGTACACATACAACTTAAATATAATAAAGGATACGCTTGACGGGAAAAGAGCAGAGTTCGGTCGCGGACTCGTAAAACTTAGTATTTGCAAATACTTCACAGTGATGTGCTATCTAAGGACCACTCTTAACCTGGTTGTTTTTACATTATGAAAGAATATTTAAACGTATGTAGCGCTACAAATGGTTCTCATTATAATTTTTTTTTTCAATTACTCTATCGAGCTCGATGGCTTGTTCCCAAATATTTATTCGAATAACATTGTGTTTGTTCTGTTTGTTGACATAAATGTAATTCCTCTGTCGTCTGCATTCCATAAAAAATAAGTGCTTTAAGCGACATATCTCGGAGCCAAGTCAATGTATATAATAGATGTTGTGATAAGCTAAAAATCATATCTTATAATATTATAAATATTTAAATTTTTATTTGATCTGAGCAGAGTTTGGTAAGCTTCGTAAGCTTTGGTAAGCTTAAAATTAAAGACGGGAGTAGCACATGTTCTATGTACAGTTCCACTGGGAGAGATGTTCTGACGATTTCTGCAGAGTAGAAGATCGACATGAATTTGTTGAATTGTAAAATTACCACGTGAGCAAAGTAACCAATAATTAATATTATATGAATGAAAAAGTGTTTGTTATGATTTTACGGATTGACCGGTGAACTGGTTTTGGAATTTATCGTGAAAATCGTTGGAACGCTAGGCAAGGGACTTGGGCAACTTTTGATGCCAGGAAAATTTTTGCGGAAAGCGAATTGTGCGCAGTAGGCCAGTATTTAATATATTACCCAATATCCAACAAACATTCGAAGTGATAATACGCAAAATTTAAAGCTAGCCTTAGTTCGCTATACATAGCATCAGAAGATGAAAATCAAACAGCTCTTCACAAAATTATGATAAAAAAAAACTTTACCCTAAATTACACCCTAAAATACACCCTAAAATTCTGGAATTTATAAACGAGCCCCTTCGGGTAGAGTCGAAACTCCTCTTAGACCCAAGTATGAGGTTCTAAAACCTTTGTTATTCCTTACCTTATAGATTAATTTCTCATAGCAGATAATTTGTCTGTAAACAAAATAAATGAGGTGGTATTTATTTTTAAACTAGAAAATGTAGGGATCCCTTGATAACTATAAATCACGTATTGTCGTGTTAGAAAAGTTTCTGACTTATTGATGTACGCGATTGGGATTAAACAAAATACCCCAATGTATTTTCATAGCAACATTCAATACCACCGGGGCACTATCTGACAGAATTTGATATTTTAAAGTACGTATCAAAATAGAGTCGGTTATTGCTTCGTCGTATATTTTTGTTCTGTTCGATCATTACTTAAATATAACTTGCGATCAACAAGTTACAATAATCTAATCTATGATTATAATTTATTAAATATTATTACACGTTAAAGATTCAATAGAAAACTTCATACGAATAAACATGTATACGACACCAGCAGCGCACCGCGGTTTCACCCGCGTTCATTTCTAGAACAAACTCATTTTCGCTTATGCTCCCTGTTATTGGTCCTTACATAATGTTATATAACCTTTTTCAATAGGTGAGCTATGTAATACAGACCTGACCTTATAGTTTAGGTTCTGCGTTGATATGTCAATCAGGTCCTCCTTTTATATACCAACTTTAAAAATCAGACTTTCATACTAACCCCCCCCCCCCCCTTTCACCCCAGTAGGGGATGAATTTAAAAAACATTCTACACGTGATTCATGACATTCAATTCATACTGATTCATTGTTTTATAAAAATAGCAAAGATTTATACAAACTTTGCAGCCCCGTCAAATTACTAACCTATATAGCTTAGACCCTGCGTTGGTATGTCAGTCAATTAGTCAGCTTATCGTTCTATGTATAAAGATTTGGGGGTATGTTGCCCATAAGTGCCTCCTTGCTAGGTTAGGTGTGCCTACCTGGCAATGCTTGGTTACGCGGCAAAGAAGCTGCTCCCCATCCCTACCCTGTTGCAAAACTTATATTTATTTGAGAGCGGTAATTGAATTGCCTTGCACTTGAATTGGCGTTTTTTATCAATATGCTATTTGGTTCCAATTCGATATTCAAACACACATTTTCATGTTTCTATAACAAAATCTATAGCCATTTTATGGTAATTTTTAAATAATATATTAAAAATAATAAAGAAAATCTATTAGACAATCTAACTTATAGCTCTTAGCTACAAATGCCGAGGCATTTGTAGCTATGAGCTATAACCGACCGAGAATTTACTCAGCACATACCAATAATTGATTGATGTACAGTTACTGATCCTTAGTTTTCCCTAAATAGTCATTGCACCCATTATAGCCCACTTAACTATTTACGACTTGTAAAAACGATTCTCATATTCTACGCCTCTTTCCTGCAGGGGCACCAGTTTATTCCTTCTGAGACTAACAAAAATGTTGTGTGCCATGAAAATTTAAAAATAAAACTATGAGATTTAGCATTTAATGAAAGACCGTGGTATCCACCGTGCAGTCCATGTGGATTTGGGCAAATAAGCCAATGCTAGAACTCCCTACGATCTCATTTTTTTTGCATTTTATTTGGCTAAGCCGACTGCGTCCCGCGCGGACTCAACGGGACTCACGCGTCTCGCGCAGGCAAATATAAACGAAAACAAATCTCTAAAACGTCACGGTGCATTATTGTTTCCGTAGTTTGTCGGGCAAAATCTTGCGACCAAATGAAACGTGACATTGTAGATTCTATTGATATTATAAAAAGTGACAGATACACAATATTCGATTTAAATGATAATGACGATCCTAAACCTAAAAAATTATAAAAAAATGTTTTACTTGAAAAAAAGCCATGTTATCAGTATTTATTTAGATAATTTCAGTTTAATGATCATTAATCGAATGTGTTTGTCATGTCATGTTATCCCTTCGAGGGTTTAAATTATAACGATAAAAATTAACGGTGTATAAGAAATTATATTATAAGTTCGTTTCGTTTCAACCAGTCCTGGCAATTAAAAACACAACAACAAAATAACTAATATCTTTAGAGTACCGCGTGTGCATTTCAATGATTTATTTTTATTGCAACCAATCTGAATAAAATAGGCATTTTGATATTTAATGAGAAAGACGTTCTCGAGAGACGCAACATAAATACTCAGTTGGTGGAAGATGCAAAACGGGAATCTATTTATTACATTGCTATTGTTTAAACAAAAAGACCTAGCCGGTCTTCTGTTCGGAGCATGTAATGCAGTTTCTCTATCTAACAAATTACGTCCGACTTTTGGACAGACCATGTCATCACTCACTATATGCAAGTATCCAGTGAATTTTCATATAAATTTCGAAAACACAGTACTCGAAACTTCTTAAAACACAGTATGCTTGCCTTTGATAGTGGTATAAAATAATGTTGTATACCTCTTCTTAAATATAATCAATACACAACTACACAGGCAGTAGTTTTTATAGCTGTCAACTCCAAAAAGATTTAAAGACATAAAAAGAATATTTATTTTTGTTAATCGAACAAATTTACGAACCTTAAGTTCCAAGTGGAAGAAATCTGTTATCCGGGAACTGGGAAAGGTCGTTATGGGTAGTCAATGTTGAATTATGGCCGATAAACACTTAGTGCAAGGACCGGTACTACCAAATAACCACCATCACATTAACAACGGAAACTTACCCTGGAACCTTATTACTGTGGAAAAGAGCCTAGTGAATATTCTGTTGTGCTTTCTATGAGCCCTGATATCAAATAGATCGATCCATATGTTACTCAAAATTGTTCGATTTGATTCAAAAATAATTATCATAATAGCGAATGATTGAAAAAATAATTGAATGTGTCTTTCACATATATATTGGATTTTAAAATTTTATCATCATCATCACATCAGCTATTGGAAATCGACTATGTCTTGGACAAAGACATCAGTGGACAAAAGTTGTCCGGCAACCGCAGAACGTAGCTTTAGTGACAGGGATGCTGCTGCCCAACCCCGCCCTATGCATTTGAGCTACACTGTTACGGATGGATATCTTATGACACCTGGTGCAGAGGGAGGTTCTATTCCTCTCTGCCACCACAAGGCAAATTTATAAAAACAATATCTTTACAATAGCAGGTTATTCATACTTAAATTATAATTGAAAGCGTTCATGTCTATCTTCCTACATGATTTCTTCTTTAACGGCTTAGTTGGAGAACTGATTTTGATGAATTTAACATGTTATAGGGTATAGGGTAGCTTGGATTGCTAGGGATTAACAAATACTAATCATAATTTAGAAAAGTTTCTGTGGGTTTTTTAATAGATAATGAAAAACTACCTTAGGATATCAAATTGGTTAATATTGGTCGACAAATAAACTTGGAAAAATATACTTTCATTATATAATAATATGTATTTGTTCTACACATTGGTTTAAATAAACGCATAAAGACTGGTCTAGACTGGACATAGTGCCTGGAGAAACATCGATAAATTTCTCGTTCTTTCCAATAACGATAATTGACGAAGATAATACAATTTACAAATTAATAGAATTAAGATCCCAGAAGATTGCAGTATCGTGTTCTTTAATGGAAGGAGGGAGGTTTGGGATCTTGTATAGTTTTAGATGACAGATGTCATCAGAAGTTGTATAAGTATTAATTAAATAATTGTAATACAATGTGATTATTCATATTTTGTAAATGTACATGAAATATAGTTCAGTGCATTTTGAAATGTCAATAATAGGTCAATCAACGCCACATATATCATGCACCGCGCTTACAAAACTTTCATGCGACGGCGGCGACGGCTCATACTCCGTTCTTTTCGCATTTAAATAAATGTGCACTTAGGTGATACCTGGAGCAAGGCAGCTTCAGATTTTTTTTACAGTTTTGTAATCGTCATAAATAATGTAGGCTGTTAACTGAAACCTTATGGTATGAGAATTTTAGATCATGATGAGTTTTTAGATCAGGACTATTTGTAAGTAATTAGTACCTGCAATATAGTTCCTAGTTTTAAGTTTAGATATGACGATCTTACGTACGAGATATCTAGCAAATATAAATATGTACCATTATTATAAATTATAATATTTTCACATTTAATTATATATATGCCTTAGGTCAGATGCGGGTAACAGTTTTAAACATTATTACGAGTCGGTTACGAACTCACGCTATTGGGCTACTTATTACTTACAATCTCCCCAATTATTCTTACTAATAATGTATTTAACCCAAAGAAAACCTTACTTATACTATTTTTCAAATACTAATCTTACTTATACTATTTTTCAAATACTAATATATATATATATATATATACACAATAAATTAATAGTTACAAATAGTCCATACTTGGGAAAGGTGTTTACAAAACCAAGCCTATACACATAGGGAACCAAAAGCAATCAAGGACTGAATTTTGATCGTAACCCAATTAGAAATCATTGATTGCAATTAAAGTTACGAAAGTGACACGCCCATGGGAGTTGCGGTGATTATTTCCCATCTTCTACATCAGTACTCTGGGTCAAATTAGAGAAGGGAATACATAAAGCCGAATAAAACGTATTATTTTATAACGTTTTATTTGATACTTTGTACTAATCTGTGCTAATCTTATAACGTTCGGGTGGTTCTTTCTCAATCATATGTGTTACATTAATGAAAGAATGTACTGGTTATGGTTAACTAATTAATTTTTAATTCTAATATTTTGTTTGCATAAAAATGTGTAGATATTTTACTAAGTCAGAATGTAATGAAATTTGTGTATATTTTTATCAGGCTTGTCCAATTATAATCTGCCCTTTTACGTGACCGATCGCGTTTTATTTATTTTCCATTAAAACTGATTCGTGACAAAAAATGTAAGACGGAAGAGACCATTTGGTGGTAAGGGAAGAGGTTTTGAAAGACGGTTTCTTAGATGCTATTAATCTTTTACAATTTGTTATTATAACTCTTTCTCTTTATTATAGTGATGGCATATAACACTTAATACAGAAGCAGATCTTTTACTATTGGCCATATTACTTATCCAAATACCCATGGGCAGAAAGATATTCGGAATCTCCTTGAGTGAAAATTACTGATATAGCTCAGTGGAGGAGCAAGTTGAAGTAACAGAAGGTAAGATACATAGGCCCAGAAAAATAGTATCAGTAAGAAATAACAGCTTATAAAAATTATTCTGTAATGCCTTATAAATCGAGACGTAGTATTCAATTTTAGATATAGATAGAAAAGTTTGTGTTTACCCTATAGTTAAGTAGCTACAACACTAACCTGTATCCCGATTGTGGTATCATCAGTCTTTTGAGTTGACTCGTATGCTGTAACTGATCAAAAATGACCCATTTAGATATTTACTTAGGAGCCTTTGATGAGTCCAAATTTCAAACTTGAAGCTCCGTGACTAAGTTAGTTGCACAATACCAAATTATTGCATTGTTGTACGAGTTACATGTCACACTCCAACTCGGCTTTAACTCAAAGTTGTTGTCCATTTCTATATCCCGAACTCAACAATTAATACAATCCCAAATAAGTTATTTATAAAAATATAATCATTATAATATCAATATATTGTTTAAAATAGAAAACAAAATAAGTTTTTCATGAACGAAGAAACGTTTTTATAGACGTCAGCCTTAATCTAGTGGTATATTTTCAGTTCAAGTTTACCTAAGTACAAGCAAAACAAGGTTCAATGGTGTAATAATGTTGATATTTAGTTGGAATAGAAATTAACAAAGTGAAATATTAACATAAATGTTTAGACTAACATGTCACCACATTTCGCTATCTACGTCAAACGACGTCAATCTAGTAATGTCAGCCCAATAAAAAACATAGATCGACAAGTTGTATTTGAAAATCGCGTCTCTAGTAATGTTGGAATATATATCTTAATTAGCTTCACAATTATTGTAGCGTGACAAAACTTAAAGTTGATTCTCCACTATATCACGTAAGCTATATATTGAGGTATTAAAATAATTGGAAATTGTAGCATCATATTTGTATCCTTTTTTTAGGATAGGGAGTAGTGTTATGTTTTTACATCAGTCTTTACCTTTAACTTATTAATTTAAAAAAAACGGTATGGTTCCTGAAACCATATGTAAATGCTCATAATATTATAAAAATACTCTTATATTTTTATAATATTATAAGCATTTACATATGGTTTTTTATATATATTACAATTTAATATAATTAGTAGAAAAATGGGAGCATTCGTATGTTTCATTATCAATATTACAATTTAAAATAGGATTTTTAATACAAAATCTTTTTTCTTACGAAAATATGTATAACAGTGAATGTACCGTCGTTTCATAGGCGTTAATATGTAATTTTCCATATGAGTAGTAATACGTAGATACATCTCGCCTGTATCCCATCGAGATTATGGTTCTCCACTTGCTACGATTTTGGCAAACCTCTCTCGCTTCTTTTACTCGCATTATCTTCATATATACGCTCGTTTATTCTTGGTACTGCTGGCAGGCCCTTCTTGGTAAAATGTGAGAAAATATCGCTTATTAAAGTTGCATGAAGCGACTTTAATTTTCCCACTGTGATGGAACGAAATCTTTTAATTGATAACTGTCTATCGCCATATTAAACAAAAACTTATGTCGACGTGTTAAAGTCGTTTTCAGTACCCACCGTGATGCTATTCTCGGGTGACATTTCACAAATACCAATGACAACCACGGTCACAAGTATAGAGTTGACACTATCTATTTTTAAACTGGCATATCTCTTAAATATTTTGTTGCGGCCATACTACGTAGGTGTTTTTTTTTTGGAAACTACCCGTTTGAGAGATTCGTAATCCATTGGGAATTTAAGTCCATAAATATATAGTTGTCGCTTGAACGGGTTTCTGCAACTCTTTGCACCGTTTTTCTAGACTGTTGGTTGGAAGTACAGCAAATCCTCACAGTTGCTGATCTCTTTCCGCAGTGATCCGACGTTTTGTGCCCTATACGCTATCAACTCAGACAGTCCACGATGACAGGGCTGACATTTTTTTTACTCCGTACGCAGTATGCATAGTGTTAGTGATACCTAAGGGGAACAGATTTTTTTATTTTTTTTTTATTATTTATTATTTAGTTTTTTATTATTTAGTTTATTTAGTAAGGCATGCTCAATGTACGCTCCCACCAGGAGTTGCAGTTGCGGCTTACTCTGTCTACTCCTAACTAGCTAGCAAACCAACACAAGGTTGATCGTGGTTAGCGCCTCCCTGGCCTGTTTGCACGTCGAGATCAGTACAGGTGTACCGTAACCTCATTAAAACCTTTAACCTCGAGTGACTTTTTGCTAGCTCATTGGCTGATTTGTGACTTCGCAGGCCACTGTGAATAGTTATAGTTTATTTTAAAGAGTGTAACTTTTTATTATTAACTAAAATATTTGGCCACTTTGATCTGACGCGACATATACAAACCCAGGGAAAATTATTACGATTATTTATTATAATTATTACGTACAGTTTATGTTGCTTCTAAATAAATTAGATTTACAGTTCAGATTTACTAAAAAAATCTACGAGGTTAGAAAATGACAATAGAAAAATGAGGACCCGAGAAATTCATAACAGGAAGGGCAGAGACATAGATCGCCCGTCTCTTAATCAGACCCACGATCGGATGACAGTGTGCTAGATATAACTATCTATTGATAACCGATATCGCTTCACGGTATCCGATTGCAAGACTTATGTTATAATATTAATATACAATAATTGCCTTTAATAAGTCATTAGCTGTTAGCCTTGGGTCCTTATCCTATTAGATGTCAGTAAAATCGCTTAAATGATTAAATTTTTTAATATTTGCGTGTTTTAATCATTTTGACCAATAATAGGTGACCGTTTTCAGGAAAACAAAATTCAAAAAACCGTTTAAAACGGTTTCCATACCGATAAATTTGGTTTGTTAAAGTCCAATGAGAGCGGATATATTTACGATGCGCCACGACAGAAGTAGTCATACGAATACCAAACATTAACAACACAGTAGGCAATTAGTCACAAAATGTTCACACAGTCGCTGATTCGACACGAAATGTAGTGTCATAACAAGAGACATTCGCTTTGTGTACAACCAACATTGTGTCTATTTAGACTATATTCAGAGGGGACTATATATGGGTCATGATATAACTGTGGGTGTAATTTATTTGTGTATTTAAAAAAAAATCCACATTTTTCTCCTAAACTAGTTATAAATTTGTAATAGGACTACAATAGATATTTTAATGGCAACAGTTTTGCAATTGTATGCCCGATGCCGCAGATGATAGTGATCTAATCTTTTGCGCCAAGAGCCGCGGGTTCGATCTCTTTCCAGAACAAACATTCATATAATTAATACTTAAGTTTGTTCTGCCTTCGGGTGTTAAAACATATAGTGATTTTGTTTCCTTTTTATATATTAGGACAAAAAGGGACGATGTTTTGTTGTTTGCAAATAGGAACAATATAAATTGATCGTAATTAACTTTGTAAGTGACCCTGGATTGAGGCTACACTGGCTACGTCTCGCTGAAGGTCGCCGCAGTAGATTACAGCAGTCGATCAACATTCGCTGCAAGCGGCACCCTTCTCCGGCTCGCTTACATTGCCCAATTAATTACTGCCCTAGATACTACAGCTTTCATACTGGCATGTACGCCTCAATTTTTCAATATACCGTGTTTGTATTATGAAGTTTTGAATTTTATCTTAATTATAAATACTCGTAATATTATGCTTACGAATGTTTGCTAGTGCGTTTTTTATTTGTTACCCTTTCACAATACAACAAATAAATGCAATTTGGAGAAGCATATTATATTGGTTGGCATTGTAAAGGCTAAATTTTCTTTGAAAATTTCTTTAATATTACATTTACAGTTAGTTTTTGTAATATTTACGCGTTTACTCTTAATACATGTTTGATATTCATATATATGTACCGGAATAAATCGTAAAGAAATTTATATGAATTTATTTTATATACACATTCTGACTCACTAAGAACTTAACTAATTTATTTTCTGCTGGAGTGTTTTGTGTTAGGCTTTCTCCATCATACTAGTACAAACAAACTTTACTATCTCAAATTTGACTTGAATTGAACTATTTTTTTATTTATTTATTGAACTTTATTGCACAATATATTACAAAATGTACGAATGACGGACTTTATGCCAGATGGCATTATCTCCCAGTTTTTTATTTTTATATCAATCGATTACATCGATAAATTCACACCGAATCCTTGAAAAGCTTTACTTTCTTGGTACTTACAAAATAATGCGGCGTATAATTAGAATACCGAAGGGAGTTTTGATTGTTAGAAAAAGGTTTGTTAAGGTAATGATCCCATTGGGCTACCTCCCCCGCTGTGCTGTGACTTCGTAAGCATGGCTATCAAACCATTCTCCAAGTATAAGATCGTGAAATCAACTTTATTCTGAGTTTCCGTAAGCCCTTGGACGTATCGTTTTGTTTGTTGTCTTCTATATAGAACGTTGTTTATTTTGCGTTCTCCGCTGTTTATTTTAAGTAAATACGGTATTAAGAATTACTTTGCTATGTAGGTCAAAATGGCCGCCTTTTCTGCTTTCCTTATAAGAAACAACAGGATCGGAACTCGATACATAAATGATAAATAAATAATAAATTTACACACCATTTCATACATTGGCCTGATACTGAGATAAGAAGCTTCAAACGTTTATGGTTATCAATTCATGAAATTGTGTTATCAGAGAACATAGGAATGAGTAATATAATACTTAAATACGTATGTACAACACAAATGTTTGAATCAAAAATTTGCGCGCAAAATAGGCTCACTATCAAATAAGTAATCAAGCCCGTCTTTTGTAAATCATCGTCTGTTAGTTGTAAATACTAAAATATTCAATATAAATTATAACACAAGTGACAGAGGTATTTATGGTGGAGTTTTGTCGTATAATTGATGTTGTGTATGTATTGATTTAGTCAGAAAGACAATTAATTGGTCATGTTAGAACTCAAGTCAAAACATGGAGATTTATTAGCGAGTGCAAACTACTAAAACACTACGACAAAATTGTATGTTACGTTACATGTAAATTTTGTATCGCACCTATTCCTGACCTATATAATCATGTCATTTTGTTTTTTTCTATTTTACCCTTCATATGCTATTAGTATGAAGTCAAAACAAAACAAGAACCTTACGTGGGTTCACTTTTTTATACAATTGAAATCCCTTGAATAAAACAGGACAATAATAAACAAATTATGAACGCTGTCTAAGATATTAAGTACATTATTATTTTCTTACATTATTACTAAATATTGTTAAAAGTGACTTCAGTGAAATATTCTGTTATAGCGACTTTTTATAAATAAAATAGGCATAGTTATTGTAATGACTATAATCAATTATATTTTTATCATGTCTTTTTGCTAAGTAATATTAAAATGAAGTTAAAAGTTAAGATGCGAAAATTTATATATTGAACTTCCTTATCATTGTATGAAAAATATTAGCAAAACTTTTGTTTCTGTCAGCAACAAAAGTTACAAACACGCCAATGTAATTGGTGTAACCCAACTTGCGTTACACCAATTTCATTACAGAATTAGCAACAAATAAGATAAAAGCACATATCAGCCTTTATCGTGTAAAATTCCTCAGTAATTTTTTTATAATTGTTTATTCAATATAACAAAACTGGAGAATACAGCTTTACGCATCGTAAGGGATATTTCAATATGTAACAGTAACGAAAGTCTAAAATTTAATTTTAAGTATCTATGAATAAGGTCTAAAGTTCACCTATCGTGAACAAAATCACAGGTGTAATATATGCGTTATATGAGTATATGTGAAATTACCCTGATATGAGTATATGTGAAATTTAGCAACGCAATATAACATTTCATGATCGTTTTGATGTTATAAATGCGAAAGGTTCGATAGATTGATTTTGTCGCTCCTCAATACCGAATCATGTTTATTTCAAATTTTTACCGCTCAGCAATACAATTGAAATGATGCATTTCATAATATTCCATTGGCCTTCATTTCTTACAATATTTGTACATTAATAAACAGATTCTTACACGTAACAATTATTCATATGTTGTAAAGCCAAACGTTTTTGATTATAATATAGTAATTAAAAGACAGTCTTTCTATTATTTCAGAAAAAAACTAGTTAACAAATAAGTACCACATTATATGCTATATGTGTATATACTACATTTCACGTGTATGTCTCTCAGGGTGTTAGAGAAACGCTCAGGAATAGAATTACTCATTAATGAACGACCCGGCCTGTTTCCTCCGGTGGCGCCGGTGTTGACATCAGACTGGGACAGGAGTTATACGTATTTATAAAAGAAAGATCAGATCTAGGAAATTCTTCTTACCTACAATCTTATAAATAAATTGGGTATTTTACAAAATTTCGCATGTTCCTTTGGTGTACTTAATCTAGACATGTTATCTCCTTACTTTTTCTCCTTACTTCGGGTTACTTGAACTTTTTATTCTCTTTTTAGATACAAGAGAAGTTTATTAACATTTGTTGATTTACATTCATATGCACACATAACATTTTCATACATTAACTTGACTCCAAGATACGTCACTTAAAGCACTTCTGTTACGGACATCACACAACAACTATGTACTTAAATACCTATTTATTACTAAGACACAGGAAAAACACAAATATTCACCATATAAATATTTGTCCCGGGTGGAGATGGAACCAACGACCTCGAAACCATGCCTTGGCGTACAAGATAGGTTCCCTACCGAAGAACGAGTCCGATGTCGCAGATGGCGATGGCGCAATTCTACCAGTACTAGCGTCCTAACGGCTTCGCCCGACTTTGCCAAGGCAACATACCACATACGCGTACATAACCACATTTTATCTCGTTGATTCCGATACCGTGTATCCTTTAATACTGTTCTTAGTTCTTTTATACTCTCGATAGGTTTCCCATCTCGTTGTGTCCGTACTAACTTGATCCTACGTACGAAAGTTAGTTATATGTTTGCACATTTATTTTGGTGCTTCATTTTTATTTATATAATAGCTGGGCACCTGACTTCGTCCGAGTGTATTATACAATGTTACCCCGTTAATCTGTCCTTGGGTGTCTTACCTAGAAACTACTTTCTTGCATACAAAGAGTAGGTAATATTTAATTTAATAAATCCCTATTGAAACTTCCTAGTCCTGTTGGTCCCATACAAACCTTGTCCTACTAATTATAAATACCACAAAAAAGTATCATGTAATTATCCATATAGATTTTTTTTTCTCAACAGTTTTGTCATTTTGTATGTTATTTGATTACAAAACAAATTCGCACCGTAAATGTTCTAACCCTCCTTAATCATCTATTTGAAGGTGAACCCTTAACGAAGCTGCGATCACGCACGGTATTCTTTCATGCGCCGCCAATTATCCAGTATTATCCTTAATTTGCGGGGCACGGCAGCCGGCAGCCGGCACCCATTAATTGTGGGACTTTCTAACCCACGCTCTGACAACTATTAGTAGTGAGCGTGACTCGAAAGTTCAGCGTTTATATATCTACCCGCGGAATAAGTTGACCTCAGTTTATTAATATAATTACAACTAAATACGTGGCCATGTACAAGTTAAGAAGTAGATACAAGTTTTTTTTAGCAGATATCCCATTAATGGCTATCTGTCGTGTGGTACCGGCAGAATAGAATAGCACCTCCCTCTGTACCAGGTCGTAAGAGGTGACTGAGGTACGGGAACCGACAAATGTTGGTATATCCACCCGAAGCAGTGTTTTGAAAATGCAACAGGGCGGGGATGGATAGCAGTATACCCGTCGCTAAGCTATGCTCAGCGTTTACCACCATGGTTGCCTAGCGCGATAATTATGAGCAAATGCCCCCTTAGGGAGACCTATGAATAGCAGTGGACGATTGTGGTTGCTATGACGAATTAGTCGACATAGTAATCTCTAGATTTAAAAAAAATCTGTCTCCTATGATCGATCTAAGATCAATCTCATTATACGTTCCTGAAACGATGAATGACTTAATTTTTTTAAAATTTTAATAGCCACGATGTCTTCCACCTCAACTGTCTATCCGTTTCTGTATACTCAAAAAATTCTAAACGATTTCCATGCGGTTTACCAATCTGCGAAAAAGTTTTACATTTATAATATGTTAAGTTTCGTGTGAATTGGTTAAAATATAATGGTTACTGTAAAAATTAAGGAAAAGATCGCACTGACTAAAACCCTTTGGAATGTAACAAAATAATGCATGATAGGATACTTCCCTCTCTTTATTAATGTAGAAATACGGCCTTGAGAACTATACCTAGGCATATGTGATCGGGTATCACTCTTCTAAAAAAATGTCGTAGTGACCCTGAGCATTTAGAATTTTTTACATTATTATTGTATTTTACAACATTTAATTCAGGAGTCTTACTATCGAACCGATGACGACACTAGCTTGATGCGATCACATCACTTGATGTTCCTTAGGACTTTACAAATCCGGGTATGGTAGAAATTAAAAAAAATATGCTCATCTCTAATTGCAGTTATTTATTTAATGAAATGGAAAACTATCTAAATATATTTTATAAGTTGATGTAAATTGTAAATGAATTGAAAATAATTTGCGTATTTTAAATGAGTCAACTAGTTTTGAATTTCAACAACGGACTGCATTTAGTGTACTGCGTCGTTCAGAAGAAGTGCCTACACCAATTTCATCGTGCGCTGTCGTTTGTCCTCTAATTAAGCCTCACCTTTTACTCCGCTGTAATGGCCAAATTATTTAGCACACAGCAGAATTCTCGTTGCCTTATAATTACAACTAAACATGGTTAAGTTTATAGCTTGTTGATCACACTGGACTTTAAAAAAGTACCGGTTCACATAATTATACCGTTAACGTTCTAATTCAAATACAACTCCAGTCAGCACATTTGACAAAAAAAATTGTCAACCGAAATCTGCATCGTACAGGAAAACAACAGTAACATAAGGTTCAATCGTCTAATAGATATACTATTGGACGATTGAATTATACTGTAGATGATGGACTATTTGTTGTAGATCTCATTAACGTTATCCCCAGGGTGAAGTAACAATAACCTTCAGCAGACTATAAGTGAACTCCATAATATTTAAAATGATGATAACTTCTTTTCTGACCTCCAAATTCAATGATGCAGAGCCTAAACACTGTCAATCTACACATATTTACAAAAATATACGCCAACATCCAGCCGGACGTCAGATTATAAAGGACTTTTATTAATTAAAAAAAAAGGATTAAATTTTGTTTGTCTGTCTTTTAGTCAGGTTTCAGACATAACCGACTACATTTTTGGAAATTATTGTTAGTATACAGTCATCGAATCCTACTTTTTTGTCATATACTCCTCGTATAAATAGTTAGGTTTATATGTATTTATATGTATATTATTATAGGTATAGCATTGTTACAAATTAAAAATAACTCTTACGAGAAATGCAGCCAGCACGCTGTTCTAAAGATATTTCTAAAGGCATTGTAGGCTGTTGCCAGTTTCTTTCTGAAAGCGATTTCTATGTCACAAAGATGACAAAGACATATTCAGCAATGGAACTGGAGGGTGACAACGCGCGCATACCTGGGTAGTTACCATTCGCTTCCTTCGTTTAGTGATAACATTTATTATTTCTATTAGTGCGTTAGCTCCCTAGCCGTTGGTTTTGGTTAATTCCCGATAAATGTAGAAATCACCAATGTTAGTGCGTCTGAAGATACTTTAAATATAGAAAATTCCCTTGCAATAAAATTTTATTTTAAGAAAGATGTAAGATTGTTGAATTAATTATAGCAGCTTATTTATATGTATACTATCGTCGCTGAGTTTTTTGCTAATTACAGTACATATTTTCACATAGCTATTTCAAAAAGCTGTTTTTTAATATTACAAACAGACACTTTTATTTTATTAAAATGTGGGTATAGATAAAAAATAATATTACGTAGACTGCTGTTTGAATAAAGATAGTTATAAAATATATAATGTCTTCTTCCTAATTTAAGCTTGTAGCATATTTTGTTAATCAGTCCTATTATTACATATATAATACAAAAATGCGAATTTGTGAATATATACTCAGTGCGTAAGTATGTATTTATTTATTGTTAGATATTTACATTACTGATTTCTATTACTTAGCCGGCACATACATCTTATGCTTGTATTTAACTACCCACTGATAATAATTGAGATCCCTAAAGAATTGTTGTATACCATAAATATATATCTTATTTAATTTTTCTTATTTTGTCATATGTTTACTCTATAAGTCTTTAATTCTAGTTATAATTATTCAAATCTCAATCGAAATATCTGTTGTCTGAAAAATAGATTTCTTTTGCTGTTCGCTGAATGGCCTAAAGTTCTCCACTCTCAAACACTTCGTGATAGTAACCGTCACCAGATAGCAGCCTATAGACGCTTGTAATATCACAAAGATATTACTGACGCGTTGCCAATCTTGTGACTTGAGGATATTATGCCACATTACCCAGTAAATTCACTGCTTGTCTCACTTTTCAGACCGGAACACAGCAATGCGAACACTGCTTTTTGGCGGTAGAAATAGATGAGAGTTAGGTTCCAATGCAGACGACCCTTTGTATGAGGTCTATCTCAGCAATTGAATGTTGCTTGCTTAAAACCGCAAATCAACAAACAATCCAAATATCGTGTACTTGGTCACATTCAAAATATTTTCAAAATCAAAAATATTTTTTATGTACAAAGTAATGACACTCGATGTTGTTTTAAAGGATATAAATGTTTACGTTACTATTATATACGAATAAAAAAAATAAGGGGTTATTTGTTACTTGCTTTCTTGGTTTCAAAATAAAATAAAAAAAATATGACGTACAAAGCAAGGTAGTTTAAAAAACAAAGATCAAAGGATAATTTAGATAGCCCATTTTGTTAGATTTATAAAACGAATCTGATAAATGGGTTCCCGGAACGCCGGCCGAGTATTCCTCTTTGTTTCGTAAAAGCCAACTGAGGTACAGACAATAGATAGCGACACATCCATCCGAAATACTGTAGACAGCAATGAGTTAGCTAAAGTTAGGAAGTAAATATATACTTTACGATTTTCAATCCCTAAAAAAACCAAATTCGATATATATCTTCGTCCAGTAGATGTTCTACAATCAAAAATATGATTTATTATCAAATCGAAAGGTTTGTCTGGACAGGCGTTTATTTTTTTTTTCGTGCAAATGCAATATGGCAATGGGAATATAGCTTCTAGCTTGATGGCATGGTGCAATATTCCATGTCGACGTTTGTTCGTCTGGAGGAAACGCTGCGGCGCCTGTCATAGCAAATAATACCCGCCAAGAACACTAGATTATTTCATTGTGTAGGCCTACCAATGTATTACTTCTACGTAGAGCTATAGCGATATTATAATATTGTCAACATTCACGAGTTTACTACTCATATAAAACAACGGTTAGACTTATAAACTTTTAAGATTTATTTAAAACAGATGTTTTCTTTTAAAAGCGATTAAAATACTCGTAGTTTAAATTATGTCTATTGTAGCATTGTTTCTAGAACCTAACTTAAATACACAGTAACTAATGAAACTAGAAATTTAAATAACATAACATTATGCACATGTGTGGTACCGGCAGAGTAGAATAGTACCTCCCAATGTACCAGGTGCCGCAAGAAGCAACTGAGTTACCGTCTCTAACCTCTAACCCATAATGCCCATAAAATCAAGAGACCTATCTTATTTTAGTCTTATGAGTGATCCAAATCTGTTAGCTAATAAATAATATTACTGAATTAGTTATATTGACTTCTCGCTTCGTGATTAAATGCAACCAGATAATAATCTAGCTGTATCTGTTCACAAATGCAAGAAAAAAGATTACTTAAATAGCTGTAAATATCACACAATATATAATAAGAACTCGACGTTGTTGAAAATCAAAATATTATTGAACATTTACGTGAGATAGCGTACCCGACAGACGTACTGACTTAACTATATGTTTAACATGAAAAAATATATTGACTATAAATTAGGATATAAATTATCCTAATTCTTGAGTTGAATTAAATTATACTCAGGTAAGCAAAAAATATTAAATTCGGTTTAAAAGTTTAGACGTTAATCCCGGACAAACACCGTGATCTGTAATTTTTATATTTACAAATATATTTTCATGCTGTTCATTCAATCGCTGTTATTTTACTGTATAGCAATATGGGATGATGCCTACAAAACAAAATTTATAAACAAAAGGAAAAGAAAGATGAACTGAAAATGATAAAGAAAAGAACGATGTTTAAAATAATGTTATGAAAGCAGAAACTGTTTAAAAGCAAATTTTTGGTGCAAGTTAAGTACTTATTTAATATAATTATTAAATAAGTAAGTACCTTTTATGTTAATGTAAGTACTTATTTATATTAATTAAGTAAGTACTTAATTAATATAACAATAATTTGTTATCAACAGACAGTATACGCTCGAAAGCAATTCTCGACTCTATCTGTATTAATATACAATAAAATGGTTTTTTGGTGGTGGAAA
This sequence comes from Heortia vitessoides, assembly GCA_020976665.1. Taxonomy (NCBI): domain Eukaryota; kingdom Metazoa; phylum Arthropoda; class Insecta; order Lepidoptera; family Crambidae; genus Heortia; species Heortia vitessoides. The sequence goes on along the minus strand of JACJUM010002525.1, from coordinate 9,195,009 downwards.
TTCGCCCATAGTTTACTTTATTCCATTAATTTACAATGAGAGCAGATTCTTCAATGGTCAGTGGATCATCATTATTATCATAACAGCCATTGGAAGTCCACTGCTGGACATAGACCTCTTCAAGAAAGGAGGTTTATTGCCCATAATTGCCGAGCTATACAACCGTGTTGGCAATCGCAGAGTCAGTGAAGCCTATAAACAATTAGTATTTGTCTCATTTAAGAATGTTGTGTCATTGTATATCGTTCAAATGGTGGTGTGTGTCATATTTGTTTCAGTTAATTTTTATGTATTTCTAGTGCATCTTATAGCATATGTGCTTATTCTTCACGTTGACTTTGACTGTGTCGGGTTTCTCGTTTGACCGTCCTCGCAATATCCTTGAGAACGGTTGCAAGGATTTCGCTTCCAGTATTAGTTTATTAATAGGAATTATACATGTAAAGAATTTAAGTACATTATTTACATTTCGCGTAACATGTGCGCTTAGTTTTTATTATAATCAATAGTATATTTATAACAGCAAACAAATTATAATTGAATACTATGTAGGTACATATTATTTAATTATTAATAAGGTAAAAAAGAGAAGTCCATGTTGGTATATTTTTTTACTTTGTAGTACTTATGTTATTGTATAAATATTACTTCATATTTATATACCTATATATCTACAGCAAACAAAGTATTTTGATACATTATCTCATGCCACTATACGTTGAGGTCATCCTCAACGTATGGTGCAATGAAGGTATGATGAAATATTTGACTATTATCTAAAAATTCTAGGTTCGCATGTAATTAAAACGGCTAGCAAATGAATATTAATACAAATGTTAGGAAGCCTATATAATACATCATTTTTGATGATAGATTACCCGGTGAACTTCGTACCTTATTTATATACCCGTATTATATATAAAAGTAAATATGTACCTACATTAAATGCAACACAATTATAGACTTATGCAATTTGAAGCTAGGTAGTACATTTATTTCTTTTTGCTACTTTTTAATTTTAGAATCAGAACTGTTATGTATTCGAACAAAACAGGCCAAAAAGATCGTACCTCATACAAAACTATGAAACAATAATTTTGAACGCACCTTTAAGTAATATACAACAAAGTGTAATTATTTTATCCGATAAAAGGGTCCTAAAATATTAATTGCTTAAATTAGGTACATTATGGTAGGTATATAGGCAAAAAACCTTTCTTGAAGAGGCTTATGTCCAGCAATGCACTTCCAATGGCTGATATGATGATGATAAGCAATATATATATATATAAAAGACAATCTTCAGCACCGGCAATAAAGTCTTAAATAAATATATTTTAACTCACAATAACAAGAACTAGCGCCATCTAGTTGAGTTATTAGAATAAAATTGCTAGACTTCCTGCTGTTGGCTGTTACGAATAAATTCGCAAAATACATCTACTATTCTGTAAAAAAGTTTCAGTTCATAATAATATAAATAGGTGTCACTATAATTTATTAGTTTTATGCATGTCTTAAACTGTGATTTCGTTCAACTAACTACTTACTAACTTTATTTTCTTGTTATAAATAAATTAGTAATACACATCTAACTGCCCTATCATTATCTTCTCATATATCCTAACGTTTTTACCACATTAGCGTTAGATCATGCTACAATTCATTCCATAGGGTGCCGGTAGTACCATGTGGTACCGGCAAGTTAGCGTTAAAATAGCGGTTTATCCAGCCAAAACAGCTTGGCTCAAATTCAACAGAGCAGGAATGGGCAGTAGCATTTTCGTCGCAAAAGTACACTCTGTAATTGCCACTACGCCTGCCCAATGCGGCAATTATTGGCAAAATTTCCCCTCTCTTGGGAAAGTCTATGTACAGCGGTGGAAGTTCTTCGGCTGCTGTGATAATTATTCTACAATCCTAAGTAAGTTTCAATGTCTGGATATATCTAACGGGGCTGAATATAACGGTATATCTATAAAAATATATAAAACTAATAAACAGAAACTGCGCTTCAAGATTTTTTCTGCACCGTGTCTTGAATATTTAATCAATCTCTAGCTATCGGTATTTTCATATAAGTGTAGAAATTGCTCAAAGCACCAAGTAGTGAAGTAGTGTACACAAATCCGCTGAAAATAATGTTTTCCAAACTCTAGGTCAATCGTTATTCTTCCGGTTATCGCGAAAACTTTTAAAAGCTTTGTGTGCCTTTATATCTCGCGCTATTTTAACAAATATAAAATTTATTTTCCCATTATTGTGCATCTGCATATGATAGTAAATTATGACGTCATTTTTGGATTTAAATTTAATTATTCTTTAATAAATGTAATTATCCCTTTAAATAAAAAGTAAAAAAACTGGTAAGATTTCCTTTTAACCGTCGTTACAAATTCTAAAATTTTTTAAGTTTTATTTTAATTTTGCCGGAATTATTGGTATGTTTGAAAATTTTGGAAAAAGTTTGTAGACAGTTTATGTACAACATATGTTCGTTACTTGTTGAACCAACATAAAGTTTTCATATTAATAACATTATCACTACTAGACAACATTGTTACCCAAAATATTTACGGTAATCTGTTTTCTTAGGTTTAATTTATGGAAATTTATGAGAACAAAGTGAATACGGAATAATTAAAGAAAACCTATGAGAAAACGACTTAAGGGTTATTTTAGTATGATATTAAACCTGCCGTAAGGTACTGGCAGAATAGAATAGTACCACCTTCTGCTGCACCAGGTATCGTAGGTACCGTAGGCAACTAAGGTACCAGAACCATATCCATCCGAAACAGTGCATCTCAAATCCACAGGGCGGGGATGGGCTGCAGTATCCCTGTCGCGATAACTGCGCTCTACGGTTGCCAACACGCTTGCCCAGCGCGGCAATAATAGGCAAAATACTTCCTTTCTTGGAAAATCTTTGTCCAACAGTGGATTTCAAATGCCAATTTATTTTATATGTATATATATATACATCCACATTATGTTTTATAAATGCATCACTCTTGAAAACAGTTGCCGAAACGTCGAATAAAATTCTCAGCTGTTAAAAGCAGTTTTATTAAACTAAAATAGGCTCGAAATAGTTCAAACGTTTTCTCATATTTGTCTACAAGAAATTCTTTATATACAATATATGTATAATTTACAAGTAAGATATTATGGACTATATGGATTTATATAGATTTTCATGTTTATGAACTTAATATGATAACTTTTGTTTGCTGTTAAAGAAATTATAAATATTGTAGTTAAAATTAGCTTTAACAGATAAAGCATAGCTGCAATAGCTGTTATGAATTAGATATAGCGCAGTTATCTATTAATCAACCAACATGGTAGTTAAGTATATAATTTCCTTATTGCAACTATAAGGGAAGGAAGCCGGAAATTATTTTTCCAACGAAGAGACGTTATGCCTTGGATATTTCATATAACAAGTCTTGCATTATTTAACAATTTTAAGATGGCTTCCGATGTCAACAGTCGAGCATAAACTTCGAACTCGGCCAAGTAAATAAGAAAAGGGACATTAATCTAAACCACTTTATGTAATCAAAGGTGTAAAATTGCTGTTTCTAATTAAATTCTTCAGCTATTGGAATTATTCAAAGCATTTACTCTGCATTGTTGGTGGTTTATTTTGTTTATTGTCACCAAAACGTATATGATATGGAATTATTCATGCTTCCGCTAACAAAATTAATGGTTTTAGTTTTTTTGCACAGTTATTGTTTTTAGTAGCGACTACTGTGTGCAAATTGTGCAAACATGATAAATAGTAGGAATTTATAAGGAGTATGTTTAAGGAAACTACAACGTACATTGGCGAAGTAATTTAATAACAACGATGAAAAAGTAGTTAATATTTGACTCTATAATTTAAATTCGTAAATCGTTTATGAATAATAATAAAAACTTTTTACAATAGTACTGGTAGCCGTAATAAAATTCGTCGGAAATATTTGTGCTCCTACATGACAAGTGTATCAGGACGCTTTTATGTCAACTTCTTACGTCTCAATGTATAGACGATAGGTATTTATGGTTATTAACGAAATGTTCTATAACAGCTATTTACTTTCGTATTATAAAATTTTCAAAAATAGTTTTAATTACGAAAATATTCAAATTCACATTATCTTCTTTAAAAGTTTCCATTTGATAATAATGATTGTACGAGAATGTACAATAACTGATAACTGTCCCAAACGTATCGTTCGATAATTCACCGTATTACATTTTAATAATTATTTTAAATGCTACCCTATATAATAAAATTTAAAAGAACAATTAGAGATTACACAACATTTTTGATATGGAATATTTGTTAATCTAGGGAAATAAGTATCCTCACATGAATATAATCGGCAGTTTTGTAAGAAAGCACATTCAATTGTTGACTTTTCCGACAAATTAAATAACATAAGCGTTGGCAGTTTAAAAGCAGGTGATGGCGTTGAAATAGCACCGCAGAACGCGGCCTCGCACGCTCGAAGCCCCTCCTTGGCCACGCCGCTGCAGGGCAGTCTGAGAACAAGTGAATAATAAACATTAAAATGCAATACAAATAAAAAAAACTACAGTAAAAAGATTGAAGAGCGTACGAGACGGTGTAAATACACACATTTTTGCTAACCAACGGGCACACTCAGTCATCTTTTACTAACGATTTTAAATCTTCAATGACTGCCACTCTAGTCCAGGCGCGTTAACGTTTGGGTACACGGTTATTCATCAATAAATAATTTTGTCCGTTTCTCCGGTGGTGCTGAAATCGAAGTCTGAGTATTAGGAAATAAAAGAGAAATGAAGGATGAATAGGCGACGTGCTAGTGAAAATATGAGCGTCCATAAGCGGTACTACGATGACGCTATCACACTGGCCGCATGCTTGTTTACTAGTATAGTTAGTACTAGTTAGTAGTTTAGTAGAATACATTTAATTTCGTCACATCAGCCATTACAAATCCACTGCTAGATATAGGCCTCCCCAAGAAATGGGGCATTTGCCCATAATTGCCGCGCTGGGCAGGCCTGTTGGCAATCATCAAGTGTAGCTTCGCGACGGAGACGCTGCTGCGAATCTCCGCCGTGTATTTGAGCTATACTGTTAGGGATGGAGGTTCCGCCATCTGTCGGTTCTGGTACCTGAGTCGAATCTTACGACCCCTGGTACAGGGAGAGGTTTAATTTTACCTTACTGTTACTAGCCATTAGGTGCCGCGGATTATTTCGAAATTTTCTTATACTTGCACATACATTAAATTAAAATTTTAATCTAACTTCTAAAATGTATCATTATTCTCTTGCCTTGCTTTTCTAAAAAACCGAAGAAAAAAATAACAATTTTTCAATGAATATTAGTTGCACCACCAAAAATTAAGATGTACTCGTAGTTAAGGTTGCCAAATTACAGTAAACGATATCTATATAACATATAGTTTGCTGAAAAAAAGAAGAAGCTGAAAAGCAGACCTAACTGCTTATTAGTGCTATTTCTGCTACGTTTATAAAATAAATAGTCATATATATCCTCTGCGTTTGCTTGGTTCATAGCTAGATATCACTAGCGCGTTGCCAACCTTGTGACTTGAAGATATTATGTCACATTACCCAGTAATTTCACTGCCTCTCTCATCCTTCAAATCGGAACAGAGCAATCCGACCTGCTACTTGATGGTAGAAATAGCTGAGATTGAGGTACCAATGCAGACGACTTTTGTATGAGGGATACCCCACTTATAATATACTTACAAAGCAATAGGATGCCTAAATAATACTAATTTCTAAAATATTTCCTTTCATAATCAAGAAGCCTTACAAGTATAGGCGTTACTATCAAAATTTTGGGAAGTTCAATATTCCACGATCTACCCATTAATGTTACTGTTTCACGATAGTTTTGTTTCGTTGCAAGTTAACGATCCATACTAATATCTTAAATATGAGGATACGTCTGTCTTTCTGTCTGTTTGTAACATTGTTACGGATTAACTGATGAATCAATTCTGGTCTATGTAGAGAGTTGATCCCAAGGGACGACTATACCGTTTGATCTCGGGTGGGAATAAGTTTCTAAAGAAAGCGATATAAAGTGTAGTCCATGCGGACTTAATCGCAGGCGAGGCTTGTTTTTTATTATCAAAATAAATATACCGAGTGTTTCCCTAGTAGGACTTTCATAGTAAAGACTTAGATTGTTAAGACGATCGATTTGTTCGGTCGAAAATAAGAGCCTTAATTTAATTCGAAAGTGTTGAACGCTGTTTAATATACATAAATTATTTCCGTTTAATGTTTTCATGTCTGAAACCATAAAGCGGAGTAATATCTTAATAAACAATAGAAGCCATTCTTAGAGCGGTAGATTGATTGCTATAATGAGAGGGTAATTAATATTCTTTGCCGATTCTTTTGTAGTTAAAATCAAAATTTTGAAGCCGTATTAATTTCACTACTTAAAAATTATGTGATATCTAATACTTTATTATAATATTTTATTATTTGTACTTCTGGTGTGCACATTAAGAAGTCTTAGTTTTTACCTTGAATATTATATTATCGCGAATTAGAACGTTTTCGCAGCTATTGGGCATACACAACCTAGCTTTTATCTCTTACCGACAAAGTTCCTGTAGAAGAATTTAAACTAAAAACAACATTTTTTTACTTTAGTTGCCGACGACGAGAGCTCACCTGCATTGGTACCTTACTCTCACATATTTTTTCCGCCAAATAGCAGTGTTCGCATTACTCATTGCTGTGTTCCGGTTTGAAGGGTGAGAGAGGCAGTAAAATAACTGGGTATTTATGACAAGTATCTTCAGTGCACAAGGTTGGCGATATATTAGTAATATCTTTGTGATGAAACGAGTGTCTATGGTTGCGTTCATCATTAACCTTATTCCTGTTTGCTGACATCGTAACATAAAAAAGTTAATTTTCTATAATTTTATAAATTTCTCTTGATAAATACCCCTATCTTATTCGTCGTCATGCAATTGTGACGTATTTCTTCCTCATATTGAATACAAATATCAAAGAATTTTTTTAATAATTGATGAATTTGGTGTTGTAAAAAAACACACAAAACTATAATAGTAATGATTCTAAATAAATGTATACTCCTTAAAAAAATGGTAAAAAAGAATGCGGCACTAGTATAGTACTCCGGCAAATTTGATAATCATCATTAAAACCTTGAAATATATCGATAAATTTCACATTACATGATTTTTCTTCTAAAACATGATAATAAAGAGGCCAACGAAATTTTAGATCTAATCATTAATTCAGCATTACCAAAGTTTCTTCCGGAATCAATCATAAGCAGATGTGGTCCTTTCTAAAACAATAAAATACTTGATGATAAGCCATTACAATTTATGTAGCTCGAATGAACGTTTCTACTTTTAAGTACCTAATGTCACTGAAGGTAGTAAAAATCCTATTAACAAAAAATGAATAATAATAACGATTGTTTTACTAGTCAATAAAATACATTTTTATTTCAAGGTGCTGCCATAAAAACAAATAAAATATAAACAAATTGATTTGAAAAATCACATGACCCGCCTCTTTACTATACACAAAATCAAGGCTTTCATTATTTTTATTATCATAAAATGTTTAAAATAGTTCAATAATGTTTAATACCACTCGTTATCATAGTTCAATCTTATAAAAAATGCTCGTACTGCGGTTTCATTACATAATATAATCCGGGTTATATTATGGCAACATCTTGCACCTGCAAAAAATGTTAATATTACCATGTCGTCGTTGCGCACGCGCAGCGGTGCGACCCGTAGGTCCTCCGGGCCCAGCCAGCCGTCATCGGGCGCGTCGAGGCCTGCGCCGGCGCCGTAGGCGCTCTGTAACCCGACCAATCACAAGACTCCACGACATCAGCTAGCTTTTAGCACCACAAATATGCGACTAACTTTTTACGTTATAATTGTTCGTTATAATTTGATCTATTTAGTACACAAGAATATGCTAATTAAGAAGTGCCTTCTAACTACGAAAAATTTCACTATTTCCTAAGCAGGAAGATAGGAGAAAGAATAATTTTACTGTCGTAGTACAAATTTATTTGCTACAGATTTTAATTTGAATTCGATAAAATTAAATAGAAAAGTGCAGGTTTTTAAGCAAAAAGTCATCATCATATACGAAATTTTCGGGGCTATATTTTTTGTGTAGTCGCATGTTTCTGGCACAGCCTTGTTAATATATTAAATACACGTAATAATACAATAAAGCACTAAAAACATTCATACTTACAAGTGGAATTCTTCAATCATGAACACCACTAAAGTTAGCGTAGTCGGAGATGGTTTCACAATTGACCACCACATCTCGTGGGATCCAGCGTAACAACGCCCATGTCGCCAAGTGGGCCCACGTCGTACAGATATTACGTTGAGACATCAACAAAAATATAGTCACCATATCGTTATCTGCGAAGCGTAGCGCGGCGGTGCGCGGCCCATCATCCATCCGCTCGTATCCAGTCGGGTTGTCATGTAGAGCTTTCTGCAGAGCAATCAACCACCTATCCAGCACTAGTGCTGCTCTCTTTTGTGGCACTGCGATCTGTAGCAAGGCCAACAAAACACATATATAAACAAGATCATTCATTCAAGATCATTCAAATATAAAAACAAGACTCATAGTTATTAAAAAGAACATAAATATTCTGACTCTAAGTGCTACGACGTGCATATAATATCTGCTATAAAGTGAAGCGAAGATGGGCCCGATGGCGCAGATGGTAGTGATCCTGTCTTGTGCGCCAGGGGACGTGGGTTCAATTCCCACCGAGAGCAAATATTTATGGTTCCTCTGTTGTCTGGCATTCGTAACACAAGTGCTTTAAGCGACTTAACATGGAGTCAGGTTAATGTATGAGATGTTGTGGAAATTTATTATTTATTTATTAATTTATCTTCAAACTAGAGTGCCATTACACAAAGAGTCTAAAAACTTAGTTAACTGCAGGTTCATTACGCAATCTACCAGAAAAAAGAACGGAAGAAAAACGAAAAGTGGTGAAGTCACTTTGTGGGATTGAGAGAACCTCCATCAGGGACGGCACTGACAACCGTTGTCTCGAAACTTTGAAAATAATAATCTTGATAAGGGATTAAATAAATTACTGATTGAATCTTATTAATATAATAATGGGGTACTATGTAATTGAGATAACCCGTATAATTATATTAATAATAAATAAATAAATAAAAGCAAATATAAATAATAGCAGGGCTTAGTAGTCCAATGCCCACAGGGAATACGCGTTGACGTTGTGACGCATATGCCAGACATCATTCCACTCGACCATTTATTCGAGGGATTGGGATGACCCGCCATACAACGCCACCCCCACAGAGACATTTAAGCGAACATTACTAACTCAAGCAACTATCCAAAGTAGTATTAAACTTTTCCAATACGACATCCATTTATTCGCTTCAGGGTACAAAAAAGCAAAGTATGCATTTTTATCTTTAAAATTAAATCGCAATGTACGCTTAATTGTTATTAGCGCCTTTAAATGAACAAAAATGAAGAGGAAAATTATAAATAAATACAATGTCCGACGAATAAACATTTGTAGTTTTAATTTAAGTATTAAAAAGTATTTATTCTTATTTCTTGCATTAAGTTGTAGATATTAGTTTATTAAACAAAGTTAAGACGCAAAATATTAACATTTTAAACATTTTGTTTAGGATATACTCTAAAATCTGCATTATTAATCGATCTTACGCTTTATTTTGCTCCAAAAATATAATTTCAATATCACAGTGGAAACCCAGAAACATATTTAACTATGAAAGTAACTAAAGTATATTATACGAGAAGGATCTAAGTCTGTCATTTGATAGACAGGTCGCTGGATTAGAGTTTTTTATGTGTGGGCTCCATTTTTATTATTAATACTATTATATTAAATCACACAGTTTTTGTCAATAAGCTAGCGACCAGGTCTAAAAGCTAGCGTACAGTCGCGTGATAGCGAGCATCACTACATACTATAAATGCTCGTATTATTACAGGGATATCATTAGCCAGTTGCCAACCTTGTGACTTAAAGATGTCACATTACCCAGTAATTTCTCTGCCTCTCCACCCTTTAAACTGAAACACAGCAATACAAATATTGCTATTTGGCGTTAAAAAATAGGTGAGAGTGACGTACTAATGCAGACGACCTTTGTAATTTGGGTCTACCTTATGTAAACATCTCATAAATTATCCTGACTACAAGATAGGTCGCTTAAATCACTTAAGTTATAGACACCAGACGTATGGAAGAATTGAAGTTATATTAACTAAATACATATTTAACACCTGGACAAACAGAAAAAAACATCATATACATATTTGTTCTAGGTAGGGATCGAACACACTACTTATAATACACACTACTAATATGTAGAATAGTAATTATAGTTTCAAATAAACTTGAGACCATACTGATAAAACAAGTTATAATTGTTTACTATTTAGTTTCAATATCGCTATTGTAATTCGGTACTTTTGGGTCCTTATATTTTTTAGCAACCCAATGCAAGTTTGCCGTGGGGTATTGGCGGATTAGTACTTTTCCCTGTCCCCATGTCGTACGAGGCGACTGAGGTACCGGAATCGACAGATAGCGGTAATAGTGTAGGTTAAATGCAACAAGGCGATGAGCAGTATTCCCATCGCGAAGCTACGCTCTGCGATTGCCCAGCGCGGCAATTATAGGCAAAATCAGCAGTGGACATTTTACGGCTGCTATGATGAAAACGAATTGCTTATTAGTTACAGTCATCATCATCATAATTATTACAGACATTGAAAGACCACTGCTGGACATAGGCCTCCTCAAAGAAGGGGGAATTTGGCCCACAATTGTCGTGCTGGGCAAGCGTTTTGGCAACGCTGCTATTGCTGCATCCACATCCTACGCATTTGAGCTACACTGTCTCGGATGGATATACCACCATCTGTCGGTTCTGGTACCTTAGTCACCTCTTACGACACCTGATACAGAGGTAGGTACTATTCTGCTCTGCCGGTACGTCACGGCTGATTATTACTATTTACAGTAAAGCGGTTTAAAACAAGAGCAGGTGCAGTATATTTATATATTATCATAATACCAGTATGACATCTACAACTGGTCATAATCCTCCCCAGAAGATTTGGAATAACGCGTGTCCGGTTTGTATGTGGCTTAAATCCAGTGCATGTTATACGCTACAACTAGTATTTTATAATTTAGTTAGATATTCTATTTATAAAATCACTTGATAATCCATGTGATCTCTAAAGAATATGTTATTAACCAATTAATTTACTTGTTTGTCTAGTTCACAGAATATACAAAAAAAACATATATAACATACAGATAAAAAAATAAAGAACTGTCGCTTATCATAACGATAAAAAATGAATGGATGTAGTATTACAATGAATGAATGGATTACTTACATTATAATCATCGTAAAGACTTGGTGGAGCGGCGAGCGCTGCGGAGAGTACCACCAGTATTAAAGGCACCGGACTGCACATCATTTTCTTATGCTCATCACACGGGGAACCACTGCGTGCAAAACATACAGAACACATTCAGGCTCGTACTTAAAAAGCTGTATCTGTCTTCGATATATATACTTTTTGATAAGATAGCTGTTGAAACTGAATTGGGTTGGAACGCCATGAATTATTAATGTGTTATGTGAATAAAAAATAAATAAATTAAAATAACTTACTGAGTCGTGGAATACTTTTTACAATCCAACAACAACAGAAGTAATACAAAAATAAAATTGTTCTTTTTTATCACCCAGACACAGAACTAACACTAATGTTTCTCACAAAAGTGTCTGTACTGAGAAACGAACACATGACCCCTGGCGCATAAGATATACTACCTAATACAACATCAGGTCCGTCCAATATAAGGCAAGATCCGTGTATATGTTCGTCGTAATAATTGTTTATTAACGGTTAAAGTCTTATTTGGATCTAAATTTAATCAATACTAATAATATAAATTCAAAAGTTTGCCTGTTTGTTACGCTTTCACGCCAGGAAACCGAATTTGGTATATTTTAATATGTGGAAGTATAAGTAAGTGATCAAAGGTAAATTATGTGGTTACGTTTCGGATCAAGGAAAAATGATAAATTATGAACTTTACACTTCTAATGCTTAGACCAAAAATCTTAAAAATAGAATTTACCCCCATTTAAAAACGTTGTTGCATTACAATTGTCTATGATAAGTCCTACTCCCAACTAATTTATATTTGATAAAGTAGTAGATAGTAAGTAGTAGATAGTAGTAGGTAATGGAAGGTAAGTAAGTATAAAATATGTATGTATTATTAAAAAGATAGGTATCATACGTTATCATCATCATCGTACTGCGTACTAAATTGAAACCTCAAAATAAATAAAAGTTAGTAATTGTAACATTCAAAACCAGACACAACATCTTTTGCCAGTCTTAAGAATGGTGGTCGCAAGGTAACCAAATGTTGAACTAAAAATGTAAAAAGTTAAATAAACCGCGACTTAAAGCAGTTCAAAAGTAGTTTTATTATGAGTAGTAAAAACGTAAACGTTAGAAAATTTTGTTGAATACATTATGTTTTAGAAAGTTTAACAAGTATTTTTATTCTTTGCCGTGAGGTATCAGCAGAGTAGAATAAAACCTCCCTCTGAACCAGGTGTCGTAAGAGGTGACTAAGGTACCAGAACCGACAAATGGCGCTATATCCATTTGAAATATTGCAGCCCAAATGCACTGGGTGGGGATTGGCAGCAGCATCCCAGTCGCGAAAGATGCGCATTTCTCTGCAATTGCCAACACGCTTGCTCATCGCGGCAAATTTGGGCAATAATCCCCCTTCCTTGGGAGGCCTACGTCCAGCAGTGGATTTCCAATGGCTTTGTATAATGATGAATATCATATGACGTATGATGGTTATCATCCTTTTTTAATCAATCTGAGGTGTCAAAAATTGTGACTCCATGTGTTAAATAGATAGAATTATGAATGTGTCCTACAATGTGTTTTATATCTCTATTTCATCTCTAGATATGTCGTTGTACCGTTAATGTACAGACATAATAATTGAATAATAATTGAATTATTATTATCATTAGTCTTCGCTTTACGAGGCGCGCTTCCATCACCCAAGGTTTACACACCCACAGAAATAACAAAATATTGTCTAATATTATAACTAAATGATCGATTAGTTACTTATAATTTCTAAAAATAAACACACGCAAACATGTTTATTTGCGTTTTGTTATTAGTTGAGTAAATCATCATCTTTATCATCATACCAGCCATTGGAATTCCACTGCTGGACATAGGCCTCTCTAAGAAAGTAGGTCTTTTGCCCATAATTGCCTTGCTGTGCAAGCGTGTTGGCAAATGCAGAGCGCAGCTTTCGCGACTGGGATGCTGCTTCAAATCCCCACCCTGTGCATTTGAGCTGCACTGTTTCGTGTTATACTGCCATTTGTAGGTACCCTGGTACTCTAATCGCCTCTTACCACACCTGGTACAGTGAGGTACTATTCTACTCTCGGCACGGCCTCACGGCACAGAATAAATAAAACATGTTGAACCTTCTAAAACCTAATGTATTCAACAAAATTTTCTAACTATTCATAATAAACGTTTTTTTCATAATAACGTTTTTAACGGCTTTAAAACGCGGTTTATTTGACTTTTTACATGTTTGGTTTGACTTTTGTGGAATAAAACGCTGTTCCTTCACAAGTAATTGAAGTTTGTCAAACCTGGTGTAGTGGTTAAATTTATTTAGGTTTGATAATGGTTGCTGCAAGTTTACCGAAACTTCGAACTTAAAATGTAAAAATTTAAATAAACTACTTTCTGAAATCTTTATTAAAGTAGTTTTATTATTTAATCAATTTTATATTTTCTTAATAAATCTAATCTTATAGTCGCACATTTATAAAGCTACCGAAACAACTAAAAATGGTTTTATTTCATTATTTCTTTCAAAATAAGTAAAGTATATATAATAAAGTTTGATCACTGTCTCTACTCTCTATATTATTATCAGTTTGAATTATGTTTATATTTCTTTTCGTTACTTAGAATAATAAAAATATATTGTAATTCTTGATAAGATGCAAAAACTTTTTCTTTGCGAAAGCAACCAAAAACTGATAGTTTGTTCATCTGTGTTTATTTTATTATATATTTTGGGAAACAAAATTAAATGAAAACTGTTTCGACAAAAAATAACGGCAGAAATATTTTTATGGTAACTTTTTAATTAACTTTCTAAATAACTATGTTCTTAAACATGTAAGTAAAATATATGACAGGGCAGATGGCGCAGATGGTAGTGATCTGGTGTGTCATGGGTTGGAGGCTCAACCCAGGGCAAATATTTATGAGATGATATTGGTGTTTGTTCTGTGTCTAGGTGTTAAATATATGCATTTAAGTAGTGTATTTGTAATTCCTCTGTCTGGCGTCCGTAACACAAGTACCTTAAGCGACTTACCATAGAGTTACGTCAATGTACAAAATGTTGTGGGAATTTTTTGTTGTTTATTTATTTATACCTAAGTCATTTTGAGACGTACTATGGAAACGTACTTTAAATAGTAACTATATGACATGTGATAAAAATAACTTTTCTTTTAAATTGTCTCATCACTTCATTATAAATCCTTTGATGCAATATATTTTTATTTTATCGCACTAATTAGACGGTTTAGGCCATGGCGTTGTCGCCTGTAGCATGTGATTACTTCCGACGTCTACGGTACGACGTGCTACGAACTACGAGCTTATTTGCTCGTAGCCAAGGCAAGTGACTGAAGACACAACGAAAAGAAAATAAGAATTAATCGTTCTTTGGCTAGTTACAAGTAAAGCATTTTTTTAAACATGTATTCTTTATGTGAAAAAGAAATTGACCGTCAATCATTTGTAAGGTAAGTACCATTTCTAAATAAAATAACATATTAATTAGGATAATGAATACTACATATTTATAAAACACTACACCACACTCGTTTGAAAAATCAACTATGTATTGTGTGTTAAAAAATAAGATTAGTACTCTTTCACAGATTTTATAAAAATATTTAGTTTTGAACACACAATATATAAAACAATAGAATGGTGGTAAATTATATTACTGCTTAAAAGATTACCTTAAAGGTCATTTTCCTTAATTTGTATTTTAATTAATATATTTATTAATATGTATTGGACATATCTTACTAATATATTATTTATTACTTTTTATTTATGTTATTTACAGCGACACTCGTAATGAGTGTCGCACGTAAATAACATAGAGATAAAATGTATAATGTTTTATTAATTTATTTTTTTTGAGAAAGTCTTACATCGACCTAGTATCTACGGTTGATATCTCATCTACAGCCTTCTTAAATGTTGTGAGCATATTTTCCGGCAATGGAAAGATATGAATAGATAAACAAATTAGTACTGTATTCTGACGATGATGATGCCTTCGTTCTAGTGTTATGATGTAGAACAAAGTCTTGTACTTCTCAAAAGCAACACCTTTACAGGTGTTGCGTTAGTATTTATTTTATTTTTTATTTATGTTAAAGTGCTAGAATATAAATCAAAATGTGTATTCAATAAATTAAATCTGTCAATTTTCAACTTCGGTAGGAAATAAGTAAACATTCAATTTGATTATAGTAATGGAACCAATTTATTTTAAATTGTTTTATTATTTATAAGAAATAAGCAATTAATATTGTAAGTTGATGTTTCTAAAAAATATTAGAAGGTTTGATTTAAAAAGAAATTTACATACAACGTTAAATTTTCTGCACATACGTATCAACTGGTTTCTATTAAAACATACTGTTGGCTGGCGCTTTATTTCTGGATCATTTTTATTACATTTATTAACAGTTTAATATTAATATAATGTCACAATTCCATCTTTGTCTGTTTAATAAATATCGGTGAGAGTGTTGATCCTCGCAAGCAGCTTGAGAAAAAAATATTTCTCGTCCTTATCTTACTTGTAGAATCCAATGTATGGTGTAGTATGAATTAATTAATATGTTATGTATTATACGTTTGGAAATAAATATCAAAATATCCAAAATAATTGGAAGCCACAATTTATTAAAATATAATGAATCATAGAACCTGTTCACATGTAACTTAGCGACTGGAACACTTGATGATGCAATGCACCTAGGCTCTTAATACTCACGGGACCCATTGGCCTCTGTTTCGTTTATATCACTATTCGTTGGGTATAACTATTTACATTATTCTATGGCTTTAAGTGTAAAACGGATAATTTATTTTTTATTCTAAATCCACTTGGATTTAGTTACTTGCATAAACCTTACATGTTGCATAATTACTTCTTAACTATTAACTCTATATTTGAAATGTTTACAAAGATATTTTAAAATTAAACATTTGTATCTTATTTTTCTATAAGTGTAAGTAATAGAAACCAAAGAGATTTTCAAGGGATAAAGACGAGATCGATTCTGTCCTTTGGAATCATCCAAAGTAAGCCGTGTCGGCGGCAACATGACAGCGTATACGAGTGATACCAAATAAGAACAACTGATACTTTAAGTATCCTATGAGAATTATGTCCTAGGGGAGAGTTTTTATTACGCACGGCTATAAATAAACTGTCCAAAGTTCAGATACAATCAAATAAAAACATAACATACTTTGTAACGTAGTAGTAACAGCTTTCAAACTGAACATGAAAATTTCTAATATCCTGGGCACATATTATTTGCTTTGTTAAAATTGAAAATTAGAACTTATAAAAGAGATAACGTGGAAAAAATATATTTTTCATGTTTGCCTTACAATTAAATTAAACAAATATGGCGTATATATCTTTATATACAAAAATTACGTGTCACAGAGTCTGCCACAGGATGTAACTCAACCTTTTTTATTATTTTTTTGCTTACTGTTTGATCTAGCTAAAGGGATAGGACACTTTATATTTAAATTTACAGTCGCAATATTTTTATCACGATAAATATAGGTATATCGTTTAGACAGGATAACATCTGTCAGGTCAGTAATAGTATAGAAACTATGATAGAGATTAAAGGTATGCAAGACAGCAAACATTGTATATATGTGTATTTAGACTGCATAAAAACTTTTACTATATAACTGAAAAAAATTACCAATAACTATTTTTATTTGAAATATTAACTTTCACATTTTTCAATGATACGAGTAACAAAACACAATAATCAATTGAAATAAAAAGCAGTTTAAAACCTAGTTTATATAATTCTAACAGGTAAGCAACCTGACCAAAGCTTTGACCAAAACTTTGGCACGGTATAATGAATCATATACGAAATCCTAGGTGACCTACCTTTCCCTATCCATGATTTATTATTCTATTGTCTCTACGTTACAGCCGGGTAACCTATACATTTGTTTGATATTAAACGCAACCTATTTCAAATTAGATCTGATCTATTGCAGGTACTTTTCTACTAATCATACAGAATATTATGACTATTATTATAATATTTATCAACATCATATTAGATAAAGGATGTCTACAGCTGAACATTGGCATTCATAATAATCATTATCATAGCTCTTATTAAAAATCAAAAAATTTGACACGAGGTCGTATTTGGAAGCGACTGTTAAGTCTTGGGAAATGTTTTATATTTTTTTTTTCACCCTTTTATTCTTTGTATTAGATTCATAACATATTAGAACATTCAACAAGTAAAGTTAAAACTTTTGCAGCTATTTCCTCTTCTCCTTTTCTGGGAGTATGTGAGATATGGCTTAAATAGAGTTTATTATGGAGTTACAGTGTGTTAAGCAAAAAGGGAGGTATACTAGGTATTAAAAGGCTCTAATGTCAAATATCTATGACTAATGATCTAATATCAACTAATTAGAAAAATTGATTATCTAGTTTTTACACAAATTTTGATACCCTTATATATGTCACATTATAATATTTTTTGTGAGAATAAAAACTTTGTATTTAAAGAAAGGACCATGTTTTGATAATAATGATATATTATTAAAATACATAACAGATTTTTTTTAAATTACTTATGTAACCTGATTAATGGAAAAATATTTTGTTATTATATTTATTAGCCTTACATTTACTCTAAATAACAGATAAAAGTTAGGGTACTGCAGTATAACAAATAATATAATTTAAACTTCGATGTACTTACAAATTTAAAAGTTCTCGTATCTGTTCTATTTGTTCTTTGTTTGTATTTTAAAATGTACAATAACTTACCTAATATAAATAAAACACCGCAGGTCTAAATGACAAGATGATTGTAGCTAAATATTCACTTTTTTCACTTTGTAATAAAATATAGTAATTCGAATGAAGACGTGTGGAGAAGCGGCACGCGCGAACTCGGGCGGATGTTTAGAGCGGGCGCCACGCCGCACAGCTTTTTATACGAATGGGCCGAATGGCCGCGAAGGATTACCTATATATTTTTTGACACTACCATTACTAATACAATGCGTCATAAAGTATTTATAACCACCATATAATATTTATGCAGAACTTTTATTACTGTCGCTTTTCAAGCTTAGACAGGAAGAATTCGAAAAGCATAGACTTGTTAAGACTCTGGGGCAGTGCCCCCGCCAAGTCAAGCAAAGGAAAACAAAGTAATGGCGCATAGACGTACAACTCTTTTTATGATTTTATAAGAATATTTCATAACAGTTGCTGGACCCAAGGGACTTGTAAAACAGAGTATTTGCCCATAATTGCTGCGCTGGGCAAGCATAGTAGCAATCGTGGAGCGTAGTTTCGCGACGCTGCTATCCATTTTTGCCCGATTGAACTCACTACTTCGGATGGATATAGCGCCATCTATCGGTTCTGGTATATTGGTCTCCTCGTACGACATCTGGTACAGGGGAAGTACTATTCTACTATGCCAGTACACCACGACATATTTAATTTATTGACTGTGCGTTTTCCAAAATAATAATACATATATTTTATTTTATACGCTAGGATCACAAATACAGGAAACATTTAAATTTAAGACATGGGCAGCCCTTTGAAATAAAAAAGACGCAATGGAGAACATTTATTTTTTAAAAGTCAGGTGAAATTAATCAAGACTATTGAAAAATAAGTATAAGGTATGGAAACTTCCATAATAAAGACAAATCTCGTAAAAATAATTACGGGAACTGAAAAAATTTTAGCGCTTTTCGATTTTCGACTTTTTAACATTTTTTTCTGGTGGTTAAGATGCCCAGTGTCGGATCGTCTAGGCTTAAAGTAAGGGCTTGGACGTAAAAAGGTATAATCAGACAATGCTATTTAAGTGGACAAGTGGATAAACCCTTACTATTATTTCACTCTATATCATCCAATCACAAGATCACAAACTCAAACGCAGCGAAGATTGCGCAAGCAGTTGAGGAGAAGGAGATGCAGGGGTTTAACCCATTTTCGAAAATATTTTGAATTCACGTTTATATAGAATATTTACTACCAGTTGAAAATATAACGCTCTTGTAAAATGTTTGTTGCTTCACCGAATATAAAATGTAAGAAGCTTATTTTGCAAACCCTGCAGAAAGGTCAACGAAACTAGTCAGAAGGGTGCATTGAAGAGAAGTGATTATAAAACCATTTATAGTAGACACAATAGACACCACAACAACACGTGGGTAGTAACAAATGTGCGCTCATACATTACGTACTAGCGGGGTATTAGTAGTTTGTTCGTACAATAAAGTATATTTGACGAACAATGTCTAAGCGCAGGTATTTTTGCTGTCATGCCACCGATCAGTTGTCCCTTATATTATTTTGTTACAGTCGCATATACTATATTATTCTAAATAGTTCTAATATTCAATATTTTTGTCTGATGTGTACAATTAAGATATTATTGTATTATTTTTATTTAAACTGTTTTGTATTGAAAACAACCATATAATAAAATTAACTGGTTTCATTTCATAATTTTCAAGGTAATACATTTTTTCTGAAAGTAAAGTAAATCTTGATATACAAGTTATATCGCAGGGTTAATACTAAACGAAGTGTGAGTTAAAAGGAAAAGTACTCTTAGGATTGCACTAAATCTGCTTTATTGAATCTCACCTATCGGGCTATTAACCTTTAGATCATCCTGCTAAAAATTAGAAGCCAAAGGCTGTGCTACATGACATGACTTTGACTGCTACATGACTCACTTAACTTTAGAGAACATTTAAGATAGTAAAATAATCCTGACCAAACCAGAACGCGGCATAGACCGTTATTGCTATCACAATGCGGTGAAGAGATAAACGCTTCTTCCTGTTCTAAAAGATATAGTATAGTATTTCTTGCGTATACTAAAAAAAGCAGATCACTCTATTTCTATTTGCGATGTTCGTCAAACGCAAAACTATAGAGAACAGCTGAAACCTCTGTGCGTGCCGTAGGCGAAATAGTTCAAGAGAGAGTAAAAAGATAGATTATGTATCTCTCATGGTGGACAGCTGTGTTCGTACGAGGTATGAGGAAAAGGAATATATTATTCTATCATCAGCGCCTGTTTTACAATATATATATATATATTATAATTTTTTACGCAGTCATATTTATCAGACAGTCTCAAATTGTTTGGTACTTTAGAGTATGAAATGTAATTAGTGTTCAGGATTGCTGGCCAGCGATCCATCTGAATTGTACTAAGTCGCATTGTGCTATTCAGTAATCCAGTCCAGCGATGTGTGTATGATTATATTAATGTTAATGTAAACGATTGAATACTGACATTAATGTTTCTTTAAAATATACTATTACCGAAGTGGGCATTGAGCGGGAAATACAAAGGCGATAAAAATGTCAGGTGGACATTCTCTATGAACACTTTTACTACCTAATAACGTTGTATTAGTGTTATGGCTTATTTAATTTACGTAGACGTAGGCCTAGCGTGCGTCAAAATGTCTTTGTTGTAATTTATGTCCAATTAAATAAAATACACGTATTAACTCACGTCTATTACACCCCGGGGAGAGACTACTGATTTCCGCCTATTTATACGTACATACATCACGCCTGTGACCCATCGGGGTAGGCAAAGACTATGGACCTCCTCTTGCTACGATCTTGGCATACCTTTCTTGCTTCCCTAAATTCCATTAGTCCTCTTTTTACACGCTCCTTTATTCTTGGTACTTCGTACCTGGCCTTTTTAATACCTCTTGTACCGGATAACATATCTTATATGTTAACCTCGGTCGTCCTATACCAACTTTCCCATTCTCTTTCCGCTCTATATATTTGTGAAGTCATTCTACTTTTATCCATCTTTTTGAAACCATCTCAACATTCCTATCTCTACTGTTGTCACAACATCATATTTTACACCTCATCGATCTAATAACACACTATTCTTTAATCTATCTCTCAAAGTCACACCATACATTCTTCGAAGTGCTCTCATTTCAACAGCATTTAATCTACTCGCGTGATTTTTCTGCCATACTCAACACAACATTAATTACCATATGTCACCAACACAACTCTATGAACAGTCAATTGTGCCCTTTTTGTTATGTTGCCCATAAAGGCTCCATTGACAATATTTCCAACTTTCACTCTCCGTTCAATATCTTCATCTTATTTCCTATCTTTTGAACATACACACTTCCTAGATACACAAATTCTTTCACTTGTTCAACTTTCATATCATCGATCACAATTTGTCATACTTCTCCTTTTCAATCACTAACACTTTCGTCTTACTTACATTTACGTTCATACATTTCCTTTCAAATAACGTGATATAAAAATATTACATTATTTTCTCAAAATCCGTCACCAAAAATGACTTTTGTATGCAGTTGTCACGTGACTAAAAATGGCAATGGCTGTTTCTTTGGCGTAGATTTCGCATAAAAAACTGTTTATCGTACCGTTCCTTAGTGTTTGCTTTGTTGCTATTGTTTTGCAAGGTTTTATTACTGTTATATCGTTTAGAATTACTCAGAATACTAAATGGATACCAGTTTTGAGAAAGCCGAGAGTCGAAATTTTCCAAAGGTGGACCACTGTGGTGGTTCTTTAAAGACCATCCAATTTTCTATGCTCTCAGTTCGGAGAAATGTGAAAACACCAACGTAAGTATATCTTATATGATTGAGTATAGATACCTACTAAAATTAATATTGGAGAAATATATAAATAACCAAAACTTGTAATGTAATTATTGCACTTGGGTGACTATTATGTTTAAAATCTGACCCTTTGTTCAGCCAGATTTGAGAGTTTACAATCAGTTTAAGTTTTTAGGTCGACAAGATAATCGTATGGCAATGATATAATTGGCTATATGCAACTGCGTCGCGAATCTGATCTTTGCACAATGAAATGCAAGATTGATCCGGAGCACAAAGTGAGGGCTAATTCCTACAACGTTACAATGGTTGCCAATGAGGATAAATAAGAAAATGGTGAGCTGCCAGTGCTTGAACTGTGCTCCTTGCGCTGGCCCAGAATAAATTAAAAATTAAATTCAATCCATGTAGTTTATTCTTATCAACACAACATCCATTATTTCAGCTACTCCGACCGGAATTAGTAAAGATTGAAGTGAACATTAAAGTGAAATGCCCTACTAGTGATACTACAAAATTAAATTACGTCAAGAAAGGCGAAGTTATGCAAAAGTATCTAGCTCAAATACAGCTGCAAATGTATGTTACCAAAAAGAAAAAGCTTGTTTTTGTGGAGCTCATCCTGATTTTGAATAGGTATATAGGTAGGATGATGACTATGTAAGCGATTAGTTAAAAAACTGGCAGCCTTTTCGAAAGTCAATATGCCCCTTCTCATGCGTAGCTCCAATTAATTAACATAGAATTCTAAAATTTATAACAGTTTAAAAAATAATTAGTTCTCTTAAATTAATAAAGTAAATTTATTTTTTATAGGAATAAATTATAAATTAATAAGATTTATTGTTTAATTTGCATAATATTACCTTAGCACCTAAGCAGAAAAATATTTTTAAGGCTCCTTATGAACAAATAAATATTTTAAGATAGTTTTCAGAACTTTGTGAAATAGCCTATCCTTGCGATGCAACACGGATGCAACAGCTGCAGACCAATAATTTGTAATGTTCTTCTGTGTATGAGGGTATGTGTATGTACATACTGGTTTGTAAATATGTGCATGTACACGCGTGTGTGGATTTATATGTATGAAGATATCAACAGACATATCCAGATAAGTTTTCTTGCCATATAAGTATGGAATCTATAAACCCTAATGTAAACATTTAAGGTACTAAATAAAATTGCAGTTTTTACTTATTGCAGTCTTCATCTAGGAGTGCAATATATTAGCTACGCTATATAAATACCCTCTAAACACTATATAGTACTTTTTTAAGACAAATATAACTATGTGTTTGTTTTTTAATTATATTCCAGAGTTATAAAGTCTATTAGTACCAATCTGCAGTACCAATCTTGAAACGAGGCAGACACCATTTTATATGCGCAATCTCTAGGATTAGGAAACAAATGCTATCGTCCACCGCTTATGATAATGAAGTCGAATATAAAATAGTAATTACACATTGCCACGAGTGTCTAGCGTTGTTAAACCATAAACGCACTATCAACCCGGGATTAAGGCACTCCAGCGAACCTGCGTAATGCCGTGAGAATCAGACATGTTTCAATCCACATATACCTAGACATAAATAATGACGCGGGTCCTAAGTCAATAGATACGTATCAAAGGGTTATTTTAGCGATCTCAAGAATATTATTTCTAAAATAAAAGCAGCTTAAGTTGCCCGTTGTACTCCGTTAAGTATACGCCAGTAAATGTCTGGTCAAAGGATAGGCCGAAACAAACACATAGGCAGTTTATTTCTTACTAAAAGTATCCAGTGTCTTTACTGTATGCATATATAGAAGGATATTATTTTAATATAGTAGATGCATATATTTATTTTTACCATAACGTATAAATTGGAACTAAGTTGTATACAGCCGTATATTAATAACTAACAAGAAAATAAAGAGTACTTTATTCATGGCTGCCTTCGCATGGGTTTTGCAATGAGGAGAAAAAAATTGTTATTGTGGGTTATTCCTAAGAGTTGGACATATACCACTGCGGACTTTTTTATATATCTTTTTGTGGTGAACTATACGTACTTATATTTATTGATCTATGTGGTTGGGTTCAGCCAATCGTTAGCAAAATATTCGGGTTCATCAAAAAAACTATCTTTATCTACGACATTACGTTAAACAATTCAAAAATTATCATAGTTTCTCTACTGTATGATGAATGTATATGTATAATACATGTTCATCTTAAATCACTCTATCTATTGCGCAGCATCTTAGTTTTGAAGTTATTTCCTTTGATATCAGACGTGTATCGGTGAAAGTCCAATCAAAATCTTCCCGGCCATTGTATTGCTTAGTCTGAACGGCTAATAAGTCATAATGTCAAAGTCAAAGACAATAATATCTTGATTTAGATAGGCCTATCATAGGCACTATTAATTCGTTAAAAAAAACAAAAAAAAGCTACGAATGTAGATTCGCTAATTACGATTTTACACTAATGACCGATGACCCTGACAACCACTTTTATAAGAGCCGTTTAATCAAATATGTTATTGAGTGTCCTACTTATTACTCAATGTTTATAATAATATTTGTTTTTATTTGTTTAACGTTAGATGTGACAAATTTTATACATTTTGTCTTCTTTTCATTTAAAAATAGATTAATTACGTTAAACTATTTTACTACATCCAAGATAGCAATGTTTACATCCTAAAAAAATCCTTGTTGCCATTTAATTTCAAATAAGACTGATGTACCATCTACAAACAATACTATATCAGGATTATCTTTTACAACGAGGAACAGGAATGGTCCATAGATAGAACCCTGTGGTACACCCATTAAAACCAGCGATCCCGGTGATCGTATCCCTTTGATATTTATCCTTTGCACTCTAAATTTTTTAAATATGACGTTAATAAGTTTGAAGGAGAACCTGTAACCCCACAGTGGTGTAGTTTCCTAACCAATGCCCACAGTCAAAAGCTTTGGATACATCGTAAAAATCTCCTAAATCATCATGCAATTCTTCTCAAGAATTACAAATATTTTTAAGAGCTCAACAACTTTTATTGATAAGTGAGCATGAGATTATTATTATAAAAATGTTCCAACAATTGCGATGAAATATTTTTTTCAAAAATCTATCTATAAGTGGGTAGTACTGATATCGGTCTAAAATTAGGTGGGTCAGAAGTACCATCCGATTTAAATAGAGCAGAAATTTTACTCAATTACATTAGATCAGGAATAACGCCGCAATCAACACTCTTATTAAATATTACTGTCAGATCAGGGGCGACCAGCTCTATTAGGGGTTTCACTTCTTCTTTAAAGCACAATACTCTCAAGCAAGGTTAGGGCTGACAAGGGTGATGAGCTTAAAGAATTAGTTGTGGATGCTGGCATGTTAGTAAAAAAAAGTTTCTAGTTCAGCAGCAAATTCTGAATCAATATCAACAATTTTACCGCCAATTTTTACATTATAATCTATTTCACTGTGTTCCGATTTACCAGTTTCCTTACATATTATTTTCCATGTAGCATTCTCATTTTACGACTCAAATAATTACGATTGGCTGTATAGCAATCGTATTTAAATTTCATGGAATATTCTTTGACATATTGTTTATACTCGACACTCATTTCAAATTGCCATTCCTCATACAGTTCATACAATAATTGTACATGTTTATGTATCTCTACATTAGCCTATTCACTAAAAACTGGTACATATGAAACCACAACCGATTTTGCAGTGAATATCGAATTATGTATAGTGTTTGATACAGGACTGAAAAAAAATAGTTGTACATATGTATAGTATACATTGTATTAGTTGGATTACATCCACGGGTAGAAATGGTGGCTCATGTACTAAATATTACTCATTAAAAAAATCTCATTTTTTCTAATCGACTTGCAGTTTTAGGTACAAAAGTGTTTTTTTTTACAAAATTATTTTTGGTCACAGCCTAAAATCTCATATGATGGCCTAAGTGATCTAATTCCAAATTACTAATTATATTTATGTTGGATGGAATCAGATTGGTAAAAACATAATCAAGTAGCAGTAGTAGATGTCACTCGAGTAGGCTCCGTTAAAAAAGAATGAATGTCTTGAATAAATTTATTAATCGAACACTTGTCACACAATGTTCTAAAATAATTATATTATAATCTCCACGTATAATCGTTTTTTTTCGAACTATTCGATATATTAAATTAGGAAAATTCTATTTGTTTTTCAAACATATCAAAATCGCTCAAGGGTATACAACACACCTATACACATAATAATATACAACAATGAACTGCTCCAACTCCACTGAAGATAATTCGATAGTGCGTTCTACAGAGAGATTCACAATATCTGTTCGCTCTTTTTATTTAGTATGTTATTAAATTTATTGTTACTAGTGAGCCACCAATAAAAAATTTTTCTCTGATGAATGTGCCTAAACCTGGTGATTTTTTAAATTAAATATTAATTCATTTGATTGTGCCAATGCTCTGCTACACACATTATATCAATATTTTGGCTAATAAAAATAATTCAATTTGAAGCTCTGCCTCTGATACTTTGAATATTTTCGTGCACCAGGTTAAAAAAAATATATTATAATTATAATTGAGCTTTTATTTTTCATAGGCATATTGACTATTTTTGCATGATGCCAAATTGTGAGAGGTCACCTCTGTTGTCTGATAATACATAGAAGCCGCGGAACATATATTGCTGTACATAATCCTCCCTAAAGAAGGGGGAATTGACGCGCTGCGTAGGCGTGGTGGCAAACGCAGTGCGTTGCTTTGTGACGTGAATACTGCTACCCACCACCTCCTTATTGCGATTGAGCTTACGAATGGATATACTGCCGCTTGTCTGTATAGGTGCCTCAGTGATCTCTTATGACATTTGGTATAGTAGGAGGTACTATTTTAGCGGTACCCCACGACCGCGGTCACAACGAAATTCATGTAACAAATGAATAATAACCGTACCAATATAAGTAAAAGTGTTATATTACAAAGAAAAACTTCAACTTTCTTCTAATACATATTATGAATGCGAAAATTTGGGAGGATGACTCAGGGCACTTCAACATAACCCTTTTAATACTATTCAGTAAGAAACTGTCAGCATTTCTCAGCGGTGACAGCATCTTCCCTCGCCAGCTTTGGCGAGCGATTAGCAGATTAGCGCCGAGAAAGCCAAAGCCGGGCACCAAAACTGCCGATGAAAACGTATCTAGTTCCAGATATTATAAAATCGAATATAACGACAGACGTGTCCTTTTTTGTTCCTACTGGTGTCTAAACCTTAAACGTATTATCAACGGAGTCTATCTTTCAAGGTCGATTTTTCCCCTCAGCCCTTAGTGGAATTAAGTAATCCGTGCCCAGTAATATTGACAGTGACAGCGGACACACAAATGTCAAGATATCCTGATTTGCCTCCTGTACAATGCAAATACTTTACGTAATCTATTCCAAACTGTTGATTTATACCGCCGATGCAAGGTATGTCTAAATGAGACAGTCGACGGTTGAGCCGAGAGTGCATTTATTGGCAAACTAATTGGAAAATCCAGTGATGAGCGATCGAGATTAATTATCAACAATTTCATTTCTCAGAAAAAACCTATTCAACACCAGACAATTCTGAAAATTAAAAAAAATACAAATAAATACTTATATGTAAAGTAATTGTAAAATGTTTATATGTATATATATATACATTATTTTTGTGTATATATTTACAAAAATATATAGTTTTATATATACAAAGACATACTTGTAGGCCTTCCAGAATTTTTTATTGCCGCATGTTTCGTTTTGTAACATCTCAAACAAATTAAGCAGCGTTTCAATCGAAGCTTCCAGACGGTTCGAATTTCGACAATCGACATCGTGACATTTTAAATATTCATAAAACTTTCACACAACGAGTTAGGTACCTACACCTAAGGATCACTCTGATCCGTTATAATCCGTTCAATGATATTTTGAAATCATCTCGAACATCATGCAAATAGACAGACGCTTTGTTTTACGAAAACAGTAAGTATTTTAGTATAGGAAGTTATAAATATATTGTTTATGAGGGAGGCCGTGGCAGTAATGCAGACATTGGTGCCCGCTAATGCACTGGCCGTGTCGCACCGCGTGCGGCCTATATAGCTCGACATGGGGCTGTCCGCTCCGAGTGCTAAAAGGGTGATTATTTGCTTGTGTACACACGCCGGTTCGTGGGATTGTTATAATAACATATAATGATTTTACTTTTGCAGTTTATTGACTTTTCGTAAACTATGTTTTTTTGATGAACCCGACGGGGAGGATCCTTGTCTTAAGCCGTGGGTCGTGGGTTCGATTACATAGTAATAAACGATTGTGTTGTTCTCTATCTGGTTGTTATATATGTATGTATCTAAGTACCTGTATATGCATAGAAGTGTACAGCTTGTGTACTTCTGTGCAAGCTTTCAACAATTTTGTAACTTTTGAGGAATACGTTCCCACTCTTTTGCAATCACTTTTCCCTGTTGATTAAGCATTCTGCACTGGTTTTACCCGTCTCTTTAGAACATCCAACATACCCAGTTGGAGCATATTGGGAAGCATTATCGTCCATAAAAATGTAATCTTCCCCTAGAGAAGTCAATACAGTTGTGTAAATGAAATTAGGATACCATTCGTCAAAGTATTAATACGAACAAAGGTTACCAAAAAGATAATAAAGACTACTTGGTAAGAAGTGGTGTCTTCTTAACGCCTTGATAATAATCTGGCCATCGCTGACAAGAGATTCTAACTTAAGAAAACATTATTCCATTATTCCAGTCTTCAAACACGATTTCAAGCAAACTTAATACACAAAGCTCTCTCGAAGTAATTTAGAGTACTTTAGGTCCCCGAGTCAGGCGGTAACTGAAGATAATGGCAGCCTAACGCCTCCTCCCGACGGTCCACTTCTTTAGGTCCACACTTGTTCTGGTAAAAAAAAAATAATTGGCAGAAATTATTATCATAAAAATCTCAAAATTTTAGTAATCTGCAAAGAACAGTTTCGACATAATAAAATACTTTTATCTGTTATAAAACGCGCTTTATTAAACTTTTTGAATTTTTTTGTTCAAAGTGTTACTAACTTGTAATGTAAACTTTTAAGTCAATGTTAGAATAGTTATTTTTTTCCAGTTTAGTTTAACATGCCAAACGCAGAGAAATAAAACCTTATCCTTGTTATTATAAATCAACTGGCGCAATGGATTCCGTGCCTGGATGTTAAAAATATGTATTTTAGTATTACATTTGTGATTCCTCTGTTCAACAGAGGAATCACAAATGTAATACAGAGTCTGTTGTATAATGTCCGTGACACAAGTGTCTTAACCGACTTATTTTAGAGTACATTTGTACATTTTGTAACATTTTGTGCAATAAAGTTAAATAAATAAATAAAAAAAAATATATGTCTGTCTGTCCGTCCATATGTCACAGCCAATTTATTATAAGAAGTATTCTGTTGAAACTTGACAAGTAAATGTATTTTGTGAACCGCATTAAGATTTTCACACTAAAATAGAAAAAAACAAAAATTTCTCCATACGTAGAAATGAAACTTATAATTCTTTTTCATCAAATCTAAATGTGTAGGATAGGTCTTCTAAAGTTCTAAATATCGAGGTTTCAAATTTTTTTTTTCTACTGAATAGTCTTCGCAAGAAACTATCTAAAAGAATTGTTATTCTGTGGAAAATAGGGTGGGTAACAAGTAAAGTTCTTCAGATTTGCTAAGAACATATTAATTTATAAATCTCAGAGGTTATCCTAATTATAATAATATCAAGTTGTATGCTTGTCCAGCTACTGCTATCGCCACCGTGATCCGAGGGCATCAATTAGTTTTACTTCAATTAATGGAACACTTTAATAATATCTCATGCACTCCATAAAACGGAGACGCTCTAATCTATTTGTATGTAACTGTACTTAAGTTGTTAATTAGAGTAGATACAACGGGTAGATGTGAACGGACAACTTGGATCATAAAGAAATATACTTTTAAATTAAATAAAGACAAAATGGGGATTTAGTCGCACGTAACGTGTAACCAATGAAAGTTGGTATTGTTATCAAAGATAAAGAACTGTAATTGGTAAAAACACGGTAAACTGAAACAAATAACTTGACTTGGGTCCTCTTGAAGTAAATATTTTGATTTGACTTTATTCTACGACAAATGAAGTGTAATTTTTATTTTGTTAAAAATGGGCTTTTCTAGTGAAATCCCTACTAATATTATAAATGCGAAAGTAACTCTGTCTGTCTGTCTGTTACGCTTTCACGCTTAAACCTCTCAACTGATTTTGATGAAATTTTTACAGACAATCTTCTTCATCTTCCCTGAGAAAGGACATAGGCTATTTTATTATTCTAAATAAGGGTTGTATGGGAGTATCGCCTTTTTTAGAGCTAGAAACTTGAAACTTTTTTGTCAGGCCATTGATTTGATATAAATAAACATGACATTTATAGATTATATAAGTTAAGGTAAAAAACTAATCCACGCGGACGAAGTCGCGGGCACAGCTAGTTATATTGAAATCACTTTAAAGAAATCACTAAGAAAAAATTTTAATTTATTCATATTTCGATAAACAG
Organism: Heortia vitessoides; assembly: GCA_020976665.1. Classification (NCBI taxonomy): domain Eukaryota; kingdom Metazoa; phylum Arthropoda; class Insecta; order Lepidoptera; family Crambidae; genus Heortia; species Heortia vitessoides. The sequence goes on along the minus strand of JACJUM010002525.1, from coordinate 9,164,157 downwards.
TCAACATATTTATAATAATATTATGTGTTAGTTCATAAACATATATTTGACTTTCAGTAGGATAGTGACAATTTGAATTATGAATATATTAAATTATAATTCAAATTCATTTATTTGAAGAATTTTACCACACTGTAAACATTACGCGGCTCAAACACAAGTATGCCAATACTATTAATTTAAATATATTAAACGTTAACTTATCTCTGGAGTATATTATTATTACTATTTTAAAGCTTGTATACTTAAATGCAACGCTGATCGTTAGCTTCTTAAAAGACCACGGTTTGTTGGCATACTCCAACCTCTAGGTATTGATGGAATCTTTATCAAGAGATGATTTTAAAAAGTAACTAGTGTTAAAAATCTTTTAATGTACATACACCAGAGTCTAGGTATATTTGAAATATTAATATATTGCTTATTTTAATACTTTAAGTAAAGTATTTTACCTTATAACACGTTTTCGAACAGTTGTTCGTTCATTTCATTCGTTCTTGATGTGCACATCATTCTTTCATAAGAGACGCGAACACTAATAATTTGCGACAAATATTTAATTAAATTTATTTTAAATATCATTTAACAAGTGATAAAAATGTATGTAAATCATTTAAGTTACTCATCAGCCAATTATTTTTAGTTTTTATTAATTTCAAATAGTATTATTATTGATTTTATGACTATTCCAGGGCACGGAATAAGTCGCCATCGGCGACGTCCGATAAAGAGAAAAAGAAGTTGAAAGATATAGTGAAAAAGAAAAAAGGCGATTCAGGATCTAGCAGTAGTGATAGTAGTGGCAGGTAATAAGTTTATGTAATCATGGTTATAAACCCTGCATGCTTGTTACATACAAGCTAATGGTGTTTAGGTTATAGTGACATTACAGCCCTCGGTTGCATATCTGAGTAATTAATTATTGGTGTTAATGAAACAGTTTTGTTAGCTATTTTAATTTCCAATTAGAAACCCTTCAAAACTTGACTTCGCATAACCACAGCTGGGATTGTTACGTTACCCTGTTTTGGGAGACATTTAATGGCCTTAAATGATAACACCAACCATTCAAAATTTTTATTTTCAGTTCATCTGAGAGCAGTTCATCCCGTTCTTCTTCACGATCCTCGTCCAGTAGCTCAGGCAGTTCATCAAGGTCTTCATCTTCAAGCAGCTCCTCGAGTAGCAGCAGCAGTAATAACGATCGTTCCAGACCAAAGAAAAAGTAAAGACAATTTTCTTTTACACCATACCTCATTTTATTAGTGTCTCATAATGCCTTAATGTAAAGAGCTCTTTGACTGATATATTTTATTATACTTGTGTGAGAGATGCAGACCAACTGTATACACATTATTTACATTAATATTACCTATGTTACCTATGTTTCAGAATATCACCCCAAAAAAGCCCTCTCAAGCGGGAAGCTGACAGAGACAAAGTCAGAGAACGGTCACCAATAGGAGAAAAGAAGAAAATATCCATTGCTCCAAATGATAAAGCCAAAAGCAAAGAAAAAAATGAAAGGTAAGTCATAATGACTTCTATATTATGCTGCATGTTGCTTGCACATAGGTAATGAGATGAAGTTAAATGTTGATTTGGTATTTCCTTATTTTTAATGAATTCATAATAAAGTAACAGTGCCATATTATATATCTTGTTTTTAGATCACCAAGTAGAAAGAAGCGTGAACGTTCACCCCCACCTAGACCAACAAGAATACATATTGGACGGCTGACATTAAATGTTACAAGAGATCACATTCATGAGATATTCTCTACTTATGGAACAGTTAAAATGATAGAATTCCCTATGGACAGACTGCACAATCATAATGGGCGAGGATATGCATATGTAGAGTTTAACAACCCAGATGAAGCTGAAAATGCTATGAAGCACATGGATGGAGGTAATAATATCCCTAATTGTTAATGGTATAAAGAGGCCTATTAGTTTGTTAATGCTTACATTAAAGTTTGAATCTAAAGTTACTGAATTTTACTTATTATTCTATACTTCTATGCAAGGATTGTCACATGTACAATTGTTGATGTTTATCACTTTAGTTGATTTTATTGAATAACCTTACACTAGCAGCACTCTATTCATCTAGTGCTTCCTGTGAGAATATGAAAAAAAAGCACTGAGTAACATAGGCTATTACTTAATATACATTTTTCTTATATACATTTAATTGGTCTGTCTGAGTTAATTCATAGGAAACAAAGAGAACAATCAAATTTTTATTTTTATTTTAACGTATATCTGAATTAATGAAACAAAAATTATCTTAAACACAGTATTTCTATGTATGTCATAATCTTTTAATGTAATATGACTAAAGTCAAAATGAGCACAAAATATATGTAGAATTGAATGCAGGTCAAATCGACGGGCAGGAGATCACGGCAGCTCCGGTGCTTGTGCCGACGCGGCCACGTCGGCCTTCACCGCGACCGCCGCCGCCTCGACACGCACCGCCACGACGTCACTCCCCGCCGCGGTTAGTGCAAACAATTAATAATTATTTTATTAGAGACGCCTGAGTATAAAAAGAAGAACCTAAACGTCTATAGAATATTCTGATAAGTGTATATTGAAGCACACCCTCCTAGTCCTGAGTCTGTAACTTCATTTAGGTTATACTCTTTGAATTAATAATGTATTTAATATAATTTTAAAGAAAGCAACAATACTCGCAATTCAGTTAGCAGAAAACACGCGATAGCAGAACACTCCCCGCCCGATAGCAAAAGTTTATATATGCCTCCCTCAATCCTTTCACTTGCACTTTAAAATTACACATAATAATAACAATAATCAACCCGCACTTGTGTACAGCTTGTAACCGATGGGGCATTCAATGGTGTTTCTATCTTATGCGCCAAGGCTTGTATGGACAAGGGGGTGGGGCCACATACCTATTACATTACAATTTTTCCATAGTTAAATGTATCATTATTGTTTTATTTAATATAATTAATGCGATAGGTACCGCCGGCGCAGCCCGCCGCCGAGACGCCGCTCGCCGCCGCGCCGGCGCCGCACGCGTTCGCGCTCGCCGCGCCCTGCGCCGCGCCGCCGCCGATCCAGGTCCTCCTCCTCCTCATCCCGATAAACTCCCTTCCCTTCACACTTACACAACACTCATACGCTAACACATTTACACTCTCAACCCGCGCATATGCCTCTACGTGAATCCGCCTGCTGGTTACATATATACATATACTCATTTCAGAACTTTGGAAGGTAAGTATATTCCGAAAGTACCTCTGTATGTATCTCTGAAAAATTATAAGTTCATGGATTGACGTTTAAAAGGTAAGTATAATTTTGAGTGTATGCAAAATACTCTAATTAACTATTATTTTTCTTGTTGTAAAAGCTTGCAAAATGGAAACTGAACCGAGTGAGTGAAGTGATAACGAACTAGGAGTAACTGACGAGTGGTGAAGTGCTCTGTATATGTAATCACTCCACGATTTTATTTGTAGTCATGGACGATTAATTGACTTTGTTAATAAACTGTAATAGTGACTTGATTTTTTTATTTTGGTTCCTAGGATCTTAACGTTCTGTCACAATATTAAGCAAATAACTAATTATGTGTTAATAAATTTGTGCCAGAATTTAAGTATTTTTACTGTTTTGATTACAATAAATGATCCCATTAAACAGAACCATATTTTCTATTCTATAAATGAGGACTATAAATTATACATAAAAGATTTTTATAAACAATTTAATTAAAATAAATTAACCATAACATGACATAGCCCTAGGTTTTAGTATTACTACCACCAATAATATGGCAGTATGTCTGATAGTCTGTAACAAGTACTCTCCCTTTATATAAGTAATCTTGATCCAACAATGGTATTTCTTTAGGTGACCTGTAATGAGACTATTAAGTTTAAATCAAAGCAAATTAAATTATTTTTTTCTAAGGACATTAAACCCATTAGTCCTTGCTACAATACTACATAACTATAGTCTACTTTATTTATAGTATAAAATTGACACTTCTACATGGCCAGCAGTGGGAATGTTGTAGAGACCCCTTATTCCTCACAAATATCAACCCTCGAATGTCACTTCTACAATAGTGTAAAAATTACATAGTTGTTCGAAAAAAGTAAATTTTAAGAAAAACAACTATTCGATGTTCCTAAAAACAAGAACAAAAACACTTAATAAAACAGTAAGTGTATTGTTTCAGTTCAATATTGCAAAATAGTCAATTAACACGAAAGACAAAGAAAAGTGAACTTACGGATATTGAGTCTTCATGTTCTTCGGTCCTCTAACAGGATTCCAAGCTGAAATTGGAGCTTTATTGGAAAGCATTAAACCAGCTACAGCTATATAGAGACCGTATTCCTGACACATTTTTTCCTAGGAAACAACAAAAATTATATTATAATTTATTGCCAGATCTGTTATACAAAAAGAGAAATATCTATATTTACCCTCCATTCAGCAAGCATGAAGTCAGCGTCACTGAGGATGCCCGCAGCCTTATCTACATGGTCAGTGTTAGAGAAGTGGGGTAGGTAATTCTCTTCTAGAAAGTTGATGAAAGAACTTGGGTGGCTCAAGAATTGTTCAATAATGTTGCTAGGTAAATTTGATAATCTTTGTGTGCCATTCTCGGTTATAACTATAAGAAAAAAATTATTATCAATCAAAATATATTGCAATTAAATAATAATAATATGCACACATTAAATTACATTAAAAAAATCTTCCAAAATTTTAGTGCAATTGGCGACCTTATAAAATGTGATAGGGCAACTCAAATATATACAACTTATATATGCATTAAATTTACAAAATAAATACTGTAGTTTTCTGCTTAATCATTCGTTATAGTGACAGGAAATGCTCAGTCTTGACGAATGATTGTGTGGATCTATCCACTTTAATATGGTAACAGACTGCGCATGTCTGATACTCACAATTAACATACACTCATTTGAAAAAAAAACGGGCACCTGAGCAATGAACATTTCAAATTACTATTGGTTTGTTTGATAATTATAGGTATTTTCACTTTTACAATTTTGTAAATTAATAAGCAAATAAATCGATTTTTTCAATACTATCATAAATTTTAAAAAAATTATATGCGTTTTAATGCTAAAAATCACTAGTGGTGTGTTGGGATATTTTAATAAACAATAGTCTTGAATACTATATAGCACGTATTTAATAGAATTAAAATCAGAGCAATAGGTAAATGACACGGACACTCATTCGCGACTGACTGCGCGAGTACCCACATATAGGTACATATATTAAAGATATTAGACACAAGCTCATAATACTTCGTATATTCTAACATAGTGATGTTCGTGAAGTAAAAGTTAACAAAGATTTTTGTTTGTTTTTTCTTTAATAAAGTAAAAGCAGATAAATGTTTAGTATCAAGTGTGACCCCTTTAGCTGAAATCACAGCTTGAATTCATCTGGGTATGCTAGCGAGGATATCACGGATGCTTGCTTGCGAAATACATTCCCACTCCGCGGTAATCACATTCTTCAGCTCTCTGATGGTCTGCGGAGGCGGTTGTACTGATCTCACGCATCGTTTCAGAACGTCCCAGGCATGCTCTATAGGATTGAGGTCGGGACTGCAGCTAGCCAATCCAAATGACGAATGCCGACCTCTTGCACATACGTTTCCACATCGCCAGACCGGTGGGCGCGAGCGTTGTCGTCCATAAAAATTGAGTCTTCGCCTAAAGCGGTCAATGCGGGTTGTGCATGAGGAATTAGAACTTCCGTTATGTATCGATGTATTAATTTATTCCTGCCCAAAACGTAACAGAGCCCCCACCATTAGGTGTGATTTCTTCAAAACAAGCCTCTGCAAAGCGTTCTCATCTTCGTAGGACTCGCCGACGTTAATCTTTACCGAAGAGAGATATCCTGGTTTCAACGGAGATCAATACCCTACTCCAGTCTTCTGGAGTCCATGACTCACAATTTCGAGCAAACCTAAGCCTGGCAACTCTGCTCACGGAGTAACTTATGACATATATATGTTGACATACGAGCATGGCGAGTCCAACGTCTAACGTAATAGCATAGAATGAGTAGTTGCAGTTTGCATTATATATCCCCGCCCTCAACCACACGGTGGTAAATTTGTATATACAGCAATAGATCAACCTACCCCAATTTGTCAAAACTTCGCAATCGATATTAATCTATAAAAGCGAGCCATTATGTTCAAAATACTATGTAAAAATTCGACAGATTTGGTTAGGTTGAACTGTTGCTCACTGTACAAGCCAGCAAAAGCGTGTCCCTCGAGGGCATACCAAAATACGGACGAAGTGTCTTCTTTTTTGTAAATCTAGTTATGCCGCTTAGCCATCGTGAGTGCTCGCAGTCGGTTCCGTTTCCTATGGAGTGTTCACGCGGAACTTTACACGTGGAACTACCTAAGTTGGTTATTTTTTGGTGCTGAAATTGACCACTGTACCCATTTTTTGTGTCTAAGAGACCAGCATTAAAATCACATACAGCAATAAAAGGTAAATGTACAAATGTTTCGGTTTTTGATTGATGTATATAGCGATGTATGTAGGTAAATCTATATGGGAATAAAATTTAAATATGTCATACCTTTTGGATTCAGGACTTTGCCTACTCCATGTAATATACTCACAGTTTGATCTTTTCCTATTGACAGAAATTTACTTGATGCTTGTTTTTTCTTCTTTGGAGCTTTACTTTTAACTTCTTTTTCCAAAATTAAGCTAGTCTCCAAATTACAACTGCTCCCTAAAAATTTATTTTTGAATATTCAAATTAACTATTAATTATATTTTATCTTTAAAGGTAATTCATATCCTTATAATATCCCTGTCATGTACCTTTCAAACAAGCAAAATGTAAATTTAAAACTGCAGATCTAACATCCCCAGCTGATGAGTTCACAACACATTCTATCATATCTAATGTTGGTACATTGTAGACTGATGTATGTTTCTTGCTTATTATTTCTGCAACCCTTTTCAAAGCAAATCGCAAGCCTGTAGCTGATACACTGTTGAATCTGCAATTTATTTTATAATTGATATTCACTGGTAGTAACACTGCTTCAACAACATTTTATGTAATATTTGACACAATGTTTTGAATCAGTGGCATAAATTTATTTTAATAATTATACCTGTATACAATAATAATATATTGTATACATTTATAATGTTGACAAAATCAAAATGATTATATAAAATGTACTTACACAATATGATGAATTTTAAACTGCTCCTGAAGTTTTGGTGGAAATAAACTAATTGTAGTATTTTTGCTATCAGTATGAGATTCTGAACATATGAATACTATTGGTGACTTAGCCCTGGTTGTATATTGCCTACAAAATAAAAGTGTTTTGTAACTCTATATACAACAAATAGTTTTATTTTATTTATTTTATTACTATAAATGCTTACTGCAGAACATCTGTGAACTCTGCTGGGGTCCTTGAAAATGTATTTGGAAAGTCTTCCACCAATACCAACTTATTTTCATTATTGTCTAGTAATGAAGTGAAGTTGGCAGCATTTATGATGAATTCTAAAAATTTGGTTGATTGTTTTTCTTTATACTCAAATTGGCCTGTAAAAGTAATATAAATAAGTAAAATTTAAATAATATATTAAGTATAATATGATAATAATAAGATTATTTTATTTAAATAAGTAACCTTCATTTAATATTATATGGTATTTCCAGTAATTTTAGATCTTAATCACACAGAGCATCAGCTTAATTTACTTACAACATAATTTTTATTAGGCACATCAATCAATTTAGCATTTCACCTAGTTTTACATTAGTTGAAAATCATACAAACTCATAATTATCTAACTATTCTGCCTTTGTTACTATAAATAAATCAATATCAATTAATTAAACCAGTGTTCTAATTATATCAAATAATCAAATGTGTCTGGAAATATATTCAGTTTGATTTTTTTTATTTCTCATTAGAATTACAAATTCTAGAGAAACATTATGGAAATGTTTACATTAAGAAACAAGCGCACAAACAATCTATGTAAATTTTAATAGACCAAGTTTTAAATTCTTAAGAAAGTAGTTTTTTCTGCACGTCTACAATGTTCTAAAAAGAGGAAAATTTGTAGATTTCTTTCACTAATACAGCAACATAACCTATATCTTCTTTTCATATTCTTACAAGCACAAGAACTACACTGGTACACAAGTTTCAACTGTAGAGAGCTACTTGTTATTCTATTGACCAATAAAGTTTTGTGATGTTATTTGTTTTGTTTATGTTACTAAATAAAGAAATATTTTATTTAGTAACATAAACAAAATTCTATAAAACACAAGCAGTTCTTACTGCACATTAAATAAACAACATACCATTTTCAGATGGAAATTCAATATCCAATGGTGTAATCCATTCTGTTACTTTGATGTTATATTTTTTTGCAAGAGTAAGTACAGTAGTTGTTTTGCCACATCCTACAGGTCCAGTCAAGAGCAACATGTCACTACAATTACTTTTACAAGTAGTTTTCAGCCAATCTTCAACATCTTGAACTTTTTTGTTATGAACTGCTAAATCTTCTACAGTGATTGGATCAAAATTTTTCATCCAATTTTGATGGTTAATCACCATCTTACTTCCGATTTTAGGGTCATTTATTTGAGACTAAAAGAAAAAATATATTTTAATAATAAATTCATATGTTCTTAATTTAAGTAAAAAATGCAATATCTAATAAGATATAATATAAAAACTCCAGCAGTAATGTAATCAAATTCACCTTGTTTTTTGAATCAGCAGTAGAAGATACGGGTGGATTTTCTTTTTTAAATTTAACCGGGGGCTCTTTATCATCAAAATCAAATGTTGGTTTGAACCACTTGCTATCCTAAAAATTCAAATGTTAATAGAACCGATCAAAGTTGACCCAGGATTATTAATAAGGGGACACTACATAATTTTATACCTTTTGGAGATTCGACATCATGTACCTATCTAGAGCACAAAACTTCTATAACAATAATAAACCACAGCTAAATTTAAAAATTATTTTTGATCCATCCGGTTTGTTTATACTTGATTTATTTGACAAAGACATTGACAATAAGGGTGGAGGAGGATTCAACATAGACGAGCATTGAAAATCGATTATCATCTACGTCAATATTAAAATGAAACATCGAAGTTGGTATCGAAAAACTCGATGTAAACGGAAATGACCAATTCGGTTTATTAAACAAATGATATTCTCTACGAATGCAGTCACAAATACAGGTTTATTTAAATTCTGAACGTATTCTTGCCAAAATGTAATTTCTATATTGTTCTTTAGCTCTCTTTCTAACCTCTTCATTCGTTGGATTTATTAATATCGATTAATATCGACCTAACACGGATGTTAATATCGATGTTTTTAAATATCGAAATCCCTAATTGAGTTTAATTATACTCCATATAAATGTCTCTATATTGCATCAATTGGTAATATGTAAATTAATAAGTGTTATTTGATATGGTACTTTAAACGTAGCTTGATTAGAATGTCTGTATGAATGAATATAAAGAAGAACTCATTCATTTCATAACATCGGATTTCACATTAATTATTTTTATCAAATATAAACAAACAATTCTAATTTATAAACAAAAATACAGATCGATATTTATTTTTATTAAATTATCACTTAAGCTCACATCATCATTTGAAGTTCACATCAACGTAGAATCATTAATTAAGTACATAAAATACTTTGTAATTTATAATTCTATATAAATGTTGTTTATTGAATAAATTGTCTATTGTCCACGATGTATTTGACAGGTGACTGGAGTTTTTAGAGAAGGTAAGTTTTAATAAAAGTATTATCCAATTTTTAGTATTAAAAACCATTTTACAACAAAAATGTATACGTAATATATTTACTTAATTAAGTAACTTTAATACTAGGTTTCAGTTTCTATTTTCTCAAATAACTTTTTTAATGTTTTATCTGACGTATGAAATGGCTTCGTGAATGAAAATAGTGAATTACGTAAATTTTTGCAGCTATTTTTCAATAAGTAGAAGTGATAATACTGTAATATTTTATTCATGTGTTGAATTTGTAAGTGTCTTCTTACTAAGTTTGTTTCTATATATGTTCTTAGTAACATTTTTTGGATAATTTTGTTATTATTTACTAGGTTTTCTAACCGTTTTCAGGTTAAAAATGCTGGCCTTTAAAGCTTTGGGAGCTTCTGCTCCTAGCACCGTGCTTTCAGTTGTTAAAAAAGGAGCCTTTGCGCCTGTGATAGATCAAATAAGACAAACTCATTTACCAGCACCAAGTGCTACCGAGAAGCGCCCATATTCACCATTTCAAGATGCGTCAAATATGGCAGAATATGCAGTAGCTCGTCTTGATGATCTACTCAACTGGGGTAGAAAAGGTTCTATGTGGCCTATGACATTTGGGTTGGCCTGCTGTGCTGTAGAGATGATGCACTTTGCTGCGCCTCGCTATGATATGGACAGGTACTATATATTATGATTACTTAAAATTAGTAATTAAGAATTAATCTTATTGAAATTGTTAATAAATAATATTAATTAAGATTCATGTGAATGCTAAGAATATTATCAGAAATTATTTTTCATAATAAGGCAAGAATGAGCTTGGATTTCTAAAGATACACACATACTATCACAGTTTATTATCATTGGAAGAAGTTAATATAGCTACCAATTTTATGTATAGTACTTGTGAATCACACTTTGCAAATAGATGTTGTTAACTCATATATTCAAGCTTCATTTAAAAAAAACCCAATGATAAGGCAGCAATGCTTTATATGGGAGTACATGAAAGGGATATTAATTACTTATATATTGTTAATTGCAGATATGGTGTTGTTTTTCGTGCTTCACCTCGTCAGTCTGATGTTATGATTGTGGCAGGAACATTAACTAATAAGATGGCACCTGCTCTCCGAAAAGTCTATGACCAAATGCCTGATCCCAGATGGGTAATTTCAATGGGAAGCTGTGCTAACGGTGGTGGCTATTACCACTATTCATACTCGGTTGTAAGGTAATTTTACAATAATTATATTTTATTTTCAAATCAGAGTATTATATTATAAAAAAAATATAATTAAAATATGTTTAATTAGATTTAGTTGTATATTAATTAACAGCTTATTATTTTTATCTAAAGTAATCTCAAAGTCTTAATTATAATGGTTCTAAGCTACTTTTACTGTGGAACAATGCTTAAATAAATAAATTCACACAACATTTAATACATTAACTTGATTCTAGGATAAGTTGCATAAAGCACTGTGTTATGAACATCAGACAATAGAGGAATCTCAAATATATTACTAATGTACATATTTAAGATCGAGACACAGAACAAAGGCAGATATTCATCATGATAACATTAGTCTTGAATGGGGATCAAACCCACAACTATAGCGCGAATGTATGTCTAATCTTGGCCCATTTGATTTCTGGCAAGATATTTAATATATTATTTTTACAATAGATTGACATGATTTTTCATACCTAAATTTACATGCAAACTGAGTTGTAAGAAAGCTTATCTAAAATCTGTCTGTTACTTATTTAAACCTTCTAGAGCTTTTAGTGATCAAGTTAAAATAATTTGTTTGGTATATGATATCTTATTATTTATTTTAGGGGTTGTGATCGTATAGTTCCAGTTGACATCTATGTACCAGGATGTCCTCCAACAGCGGAAGCTCTTCTTTATGGTGTTCTTCAACTACAGAAAAAAGTTAAGAGAATGAAGACAATCCAGATTTGGTACCGTAAATAATTTCAAGTCACAGAATAAACCAGATATATTAGCAGATTTTTTATTATTTATAAAATCATGTTAGCTCCTTGCAGTAATAAACCACAATAGTTCTAAGCATTATTACTCTTTTATTTTATTTATATTAAGTGTTTTATTATACTTGGTAGTTAGTATCATAAAGCATAGGATACTTTGATATTATATTTTAAAATTTACAATTACACTAAAGTAAATATGTACAGAGTAGAGATTACTGACTACTTTGGCCGACCAGCCTATTAGTCGGTTTCACGATTAGCCGACTAATCGGTCCAACCGATCAAAGTTTCTGTGGGTATCGGCAATTTCGGAGATGCTTCGTATACAAGTTGAAATACAGGAGTCAGGACAACAACCTGGCCTGCTTGCCTCAAAAGATGGGGAAATGAGAAATAAAGTTGAGATCTTGATGTGTGCCAATATAATATGAATGAAAAATACTTTTTTTATTGTTGTCTTTGGCTTGGCGCCGGATAGTCGGCACTTTTTACGGACTATTCGCTGAATACAAAAGTGACAGAATATGGATAGTCGGGTTTACCTACTATTCGCCAACTAACTGTACTCTCTCTATGCTGTACTAGTGATGTGGCATCATGTAGTGACATTACTCTGTCTAAATTCTACAGGATAGTGATTAAATATCGACTTTTACATCCACATTGTTTTTATTATTCAAGACCGAAGAGAGATTGATCTTCATACATTTACGTAAGTAGGTACTGGCTTTAACATTGTATATTATTTAATTTTTACCACTTCCAGCACACCGACCGCTGTTGAAAAAGCTTAAGATGAAAAGATGTGCATCGTTTTTAATATATTAGATGAGTCAAGGCCTCCCAATCGGTGCAGCTGGTAAAGAATGTGATAGCAATCGCAAAGTGTAACTTTGTGAAGCAGATGCTGCTGCCCATTTCCGCCCTATTACATTTATTCTGGGCTATCATATAAATATATTACCTTCTGTTAGTGCCAGTACCCCAATTGTCTCTTATGTCATTGGTTGATGGTTAGATATATACCTATCCTATATACTGAATCCTATTATATTAATAACATTTATTTAATTTCTAATTAGCGATCGAGGAAGGGTGTGTGTGTATGGATGTTATTTAATATTTCACATACAGTTTATCAAACTGCGGCCCGCCCTGACTTCATCCAGGTCAGTCCGTTACGTTGCGAGTTTTGATTTATTTTGTTTATATTAACGTTGACAATTTTCGTCACCTGTTTCATAGAAAGAAAAGTGTTGTTTTGTTTAAGAAAAGTGTAATATAAAAAAGCAAGAACCGTCAAGTATGGAATACTTAAATTTTAATTACACCGTTGCTCATATTCTTTATTCAAACTTCCCGGGAAAAAGAAAATACGAAAAAAGTGTCCTTTATATATATTTTAATCAAGCTGTGTCGAGTTTTATGCTTAGAAACATTAATTTTTTTGTATTATTTGCTAGAGATCTGCTTCAGCTTCGCACGGATGCAATGAAGACAAAAATGGTTATTGTGGGTAATTTAACTTATACTTGTAACTTCAACACTTGCTGGTTATGCTGTTAGTTGTAGGTTTAACATAGCAGCGCCATCTTTTGGTTATTAACGTTTGAAGTTAACAAATAGTTGTGAATGTCAAATAATAGATACATATTTGCAATACTTTAATATTGCAGCTATAAATTAAGATGTAAGCTATCCTATCATTCAAGTTGGATCAAACTACACACGGTGTGCAAACTTAATTTAAAATCGGTTACTTAACCGACTTTAATATAAAATCGGTTAAGTAACCGATTTTAATTAAAGTTTAGGGAGTCCATCGCGGACAAACAACGTGACATGTGATTTATATAATGTTAACCGGCCAATCATGATTTTAGGACCAACTACTTCTTCCTAGGCTAAACTGATTTATTCAATAGCCGATACGAAAAACAATTCTATCCTAGAAAGAACTAGTATGCGAATAAGCATGCAGGCATACAACCTGCTGCAAGCATGGTCATTTATGTCATAGCTCCGGCGCTGCGAGACTCGGATAGTCCCACGTGAGCTTATCTTCACAGAATGTTTTCGCTCATCACGGAGGCTGGCGGACCTTGCCGGCTAGCATGCCAAATCTTTTAAACCTCCTGCTCCCCAGCTCGCACGCCACCTCTTCCTAACACACTGGCGCGGGCTTGAATTATACTAAGGATATGCAGTCAGTGCAGCAATTCGATTCTGTTACGTCAGGATGGCCTAATATAATAAAAACACTTTTTTTGTGTGTTCCAAGTTTCGGTTACCTCGTGGCGACCGTTCTCAAGATTAAAAAAAGACGTATCCGTATTTGAAAGTTACAATTGCTACTTTTAAATTTTCATTTTACTTTTAGTTTTTTATTATATACGTTCGTGTTTCCATCCACGTAGTAAGTACTGACTGTTTGGCCTTGGTTCTCGATCAAAAATATGAAGGCAGGTGGTATTTTCCGACCATCTTCTCTATTAAAATTGGGATGTAATTTTATTTCAATAGTTTCGCGAAACGGTGATCCTTCGCGAGTAATTGTGGTTTTTCAAACCTGATGTAGTTGTTGATGTAGTTGGGTTTATTCATATTCACACACTGCTGATTTTTCTAATCTTTTATGTTTCACATCGTCTATGTGTTCGAGGATCTAAGGGTCAAACCCTTGTATGAATATTCCTTTTGGTCCGATGTAAAAGAGACCGCAGTTACAGTCAAGCTCATATAGTTCCTCCTATTGGCCATAGGACGAACTGGTTCAGTCTAGTCTGCACCGGTTTATGCTATCGCCTAAAGAACGAACTAGTTTGGTCTAAGGAAAAACTAGTTTGTCCCAGTTTGGCCGGCAACATATATATTTATACTTATATAATAAATCTTTTAGCCACTCACCCTGACTTTTTTATAGTAAAATAAAGTCCCGACGCGTGGATGCAAAACCACTTCAATTTGTTTTCTCACTTGTTATATGAGGTAGAACTCATACAAAAGGTCGTCTTCTATTTCACTCTCACCTATCTCTACCGCCGATTAGCAGCGTTCGCATTTCTGTGTTCCGATTAGAAGGGTGAGAAATTGAGGCAGTGAAATTGCTGGGTAATGTGACATAATATCTTTAAGTCACAAAGTTGGCAACGTGTTATATTTATGATATTCTTGCGATAATAATCATCATCATATCAGCCATTGGAAGTCCACAGTTAGATATAGGCCTTCCTAAGTAAGGGGGAATGTTGCCCATAATTATCACGCTGGGTAAACATGTTGGCAATCGCAGAGCGCAGCTTTCCCGACAGAGATACTGCTGCCCAACTCCGCCTGGTGCATTTTAGCTACACTGTTGCTACACACCTCACACACATTCACTATAGCTCCATTGACCATCGCACTACTATGCTTTTAACTATGATCTCCGGTCGATTTTTTTGTTATCTTGGACGTTACTTATACAATAATATATGTAAATAAAAAGTAAAAATCTGTTCACACACCAAAAACAATGCAAACAGACTGTGTTCCGCTACTAGAATTAGATAACAATGAGACAGAGAAATTAATTACACAACAGATATAAATAAACTACTTACAAAAAAAATATGAATAAAAAGAAACTTCGTGATTACACAAGCATACACACACTTGCCCTATAATACAGCAAACACTACCCTACACACACCATACACTATTATATGTACACACTAAAACTGGGTAGTTATAAAATGTTAATTTTTATAAACATCTCATTAAATTGTTATATCATTAATTGTTATAAGCTGATAACCAATTTGGTGGAGACCCGGTGGCCAGAAACACAGGCTCTGAACCTAGTTCAGGCCAGCCTTCCACAATCTATACTAATATTATACAGCGAAAGAGTTTGTTTGTTTGTTTAAACGCGGTATTCTCAGGATCTACTGGTTCGATTTAAATAATTATTTCTTTGTTGAATAGTCCATTTATAGAGGAAGGCTTTAGGCTATATAACATTATGCTGATACCAATAGGAGCGAAGCGTCAGTGAGAAATGTTGCAAAAACGGGGAAAATTATTCACATTCGAGGTCTTTCGTCGCATGCGCTGCATAAACGGTTTAAGTTATTCAAAAACTATGTATGAAAGAATTATTCCTTTTCAATAATAAAAATAAGTCCGCGACAGTATATGTCTATCTCAAGATTACTCATAATAACATTATTTGTCGAAGAAGGCTTGCTACCATTATAATGTGCAAGCAGGCCGTGCGGCGGCGGGTGAGGTGGGCCTTGCCCCACCGCCGTGCTTGCCACCACCACTCGCGAGTGTATGTTTGCAAGGCTCAGACGCGTGGTTGGCCCCCTACGGAACGGTTAAATAAAGCATGCTTTATTTAAACTTATTTATTTAAACAAAAGTAAAAATATAATTTATGCCGAAGTACTTTGACCCATTATTTTAAAAATATTATCTTTTTTACATATTATTAAAAAAAATCTTATTCAAGATTATACAATAACATAAACCAACGTGAGCAATCAAAAAATAATCTCGATAGAGTTTCCGACAAACACGCGAACGAAGTCGCGGGCATAGCTAGTAGATTATAAGAGACTCTGTAACAATAATTTATGTCATACCAAAGACATGGCATTAACTTTTAACTCTGTAACTGTAACACATTTATAATGGTAAATCCATATTCCACGTTATTACCAAATTATTAGTGATGTAATGTTAGTCGGCGATTAGTCGGTTAAACCGACTATCCGGGTACTTTTATAGTCAGTGATTAAGCGGCATAAAGAACATACTGCCTGACTCATTATTTTGTTTGGTTTGTAATTCTCAATAATACATTCATTCATCGTTTTCGTCAGTATTATCATAAAATTTTGATAAGATTTATGGGTTTTAATGCTAAAGTTCACTAGTAGTGTATGCTCGCTAGTTTTTTCGCTCGCTAAGATTTTTGTTTGTTTTTTCTTTAATAAAGTAAAAGCCGATAAATGTTTAGTATCGAGTGTGACCCCTCTAGCTGAAATCACAGCTTGAATTCGTCTGGGTATGCTAGCGAGGATATCCCGGATGCTTGCTTGCGGAATACGTTCCCACTCCGCGGTAATAACATTCTTCAGCTCTTTGATAGTCTGCGGAGCTGGTTGTACTGATCTCACGCGTCGTTTCAGAACGTCCCAGACATGCTCTATAGGATTGAGGTCGAGACTTGGAGCTGGCCAATCCAAACGACGAATGCCGACCTCTTGCACATACGATTCCACATCGCCAGACCGGTGGCTGCGAGCGTTGTCGTCGATAAAAATTTAGTCTTCACCTAAAGAGGCAGTTGCGGGTTGTGCATGAGGAATTAGAACTTCTGTTATTTATCGATGTGCAGTCAGTGAGCCGTTTTCAATGAAGTCTAACTCTGTACGATCCATTGAATTTATTCCTGCCCAAAACATAACAGAGCCCCCACGATAATAATAACTTTATTCAACAACAAAAGGAAACTTAAACTAAAATACATTTTGATACTTAGGTACCTAAATTAGGTCTAGCCTGTTCTTATAGGCACCTATGCTCTGTAGTGTGCATGTAGGTGTGGATGTGTGTCTATATGGTCTAGTGTAATACAAAGTTTGTTAATGCAACCCATTATTTAATAATAATAAACATTACATATATAAGGTATGATTGCTTCAAAACAAGCCTCTGCAAAGCGTTCTCTTCATCTTCGTAGCACTCGCCGATGTCGATCTTCACCTAACAGAGATATCCTAGTTTCATCGAAGAACGATACCCTATTTCAGTCTTCCTGAGTCCATGACTCACAATATCGAGCAAACCTAAGCCTGGCAACTCTGTGCTCACGGAGTAACTTAGGGCCGCTGGCCGAGCGATGACTGCGTATATTAGCCGCGAGAAGTCTCCTCCTGACCGACCATAGACTAATTTGCGCAGTTCTTACTTCTTCGAGGTTGTTCTTAAGGTTCACATACGAATACTTGCGATTTCTCAATGCGCGACTCACAAGAAAACGATTATCCCGTGGTTGGGTACATGGTTTTCTTCCAGCACCAGGCCTTCTCTCGACGGAATCGGTGTCTTGATACCGCTTGCAAGTCCTTTGAACCGTCGAACGACTCACACTTAGCCTCTGAGCCACGAAGCATTGGCTGTAACCCTCTCGAGCAGCGCAATAATTTTGGTAGCTTTTACCACTTCCTTTAACATTATTGAGACAGATAAACAGCAATAAATAAAGCTTTGACAATTAAGAATATGAAATAAATTCATAAAAATTAACTAAAAGTTATGAAAACCGATTTTATCTTTTAGAACTTCGCACCAAAAATGTAGGATAAAAAGTGGTTTTCTGTAAAAGCGAGCACAAAAATCAAATTTAGAACGTACTGTTTTAAATACCACGGCATTTATAAAACCGGCCAGTACAACTGAAGAATTAAAATCAAGACCCGTCCGCCCGTTTTTTTGCAAATGAGTGTATGTGTAGTATAGGTGAAAAAACATAGTAACCTGTGCAATAGTATAAACAAGAAAAAATGCAAACAATACCTAAGTTTCATGAGCGATCTTATCCAATAGTCGCCTGCCTGGAAGACATGACTTAAAACGATAATTCCACCGATAAAATTGTAATTCTTCTGACATACTTTACTCGCGTTTAAATAAATAAATAATATGTATTCCATTATGAAATACGTTCAGACAGATGTATGAGTTGGGTAGAGATGTCATTGTTCGTCACCGTTGATTACATCGTGTTACTTCATATTATCCGCCTGAAAACTTAACTGCTATAAATGCATCCTTCAGCTGCCTTCTGACAGAACATTACTGAATCACGAACACTAGACACAACAACGGCGATTGCGTGTGGCCAGGCCCACACCTTCCTCTGTTGCGAATCTCCGTAACGACTGCCGTTCAAGCCGAGGACGGTAACCTTAAATAATAACCACTTTTGAATTAGTGAGCTTGTAGAAGTGCACAATTATAAGATCGCTCATAAACGAGCTCTACTTTTCCGGAACCAAACTCGGTACCAGGACTACCAGGCGACGAAAAAGCAGAGTGAGATTCTGGAACAGTTAGATAGCGGTATGCCTCCGCGATGGCCACCACGTATGCTTAGCATGGTATTTGTAGTAAAACACGTTCAAGAAGATAACGTGATTTCTAAAATCACTGGGTTTTCCGGATTTCGCAAGGTCGCTTGTGTAGCAAGTAGTATTTCAAAAGTTGATAGAAACCCAAGCGAATGACCTGCGCTTATCATAAGAATCTTATTATATTGCACATAGAAAACCTTAAGATGTAATAGGGAAGAACAAAAACCTTGTTGGTATAAAAATCAAAAGTTTTAATGGTATTTCTGAATCGCACCAAGCTTTCATTACCTTTTAGTATACAGAATGATTTTGTAAACTATAATACATCTCTGACACGCTTCAAAATTTTGATAACACAATCATATGATGTGCCTCATTATGACTGACTCTAAACAATCAATTTTGTCTGACTCAACGTCCATAAAGTTTATTCAATGGCACACAATGAGTTCAATAACAATCTCGGTTACAACAGCAATAATGGAAGTCTAATAAAATGTCACTGCTCACAAACTTTACAAAATAACACTATTTATAGATGTACAATTTTGAACATGTTTTATTAATAAGATCTTTATATATATATATATATATATATATATATATATATATAACTGACAATAGACACTACTTTGAAGTCAGACAAAATGTAATCCACAATACAATAATATCACATACTTTAAATGCATTATTAAAATGAACTGTCAACCACTATTTAACAGATTGTATTGTTTAAGTTTTAACGGATTATGTTCAATCTTGAAGGAGTATAAATAAATAAATAAAACTCCACTGGTACAATCGAAAAACCATTATGAGATTTTTAACGGAAGAGAAAATTATAACTCCCGATACAATAATAATTTATGGGATTTTTTTCCTTTGTATGACGTTAAATAAACCAATTCTATATTATAACACTAATTTACATACTAATATTTACATTTTATTTATAAGTTTATATAAATATTTATAATATTATCGATAGCGATTCTGATAATCCTATCCTTCACATAGTCAGCAATTTGATGTATAATTAACTAATAATGTTCACAATAACAACTCGATAGATATTTCCAAGTAAATAAACAAGCAGTAGTGTAGAGGCCGGACGTGGCGGCGACGAGCGCCAGAGTTCGTCTCATATTGCACTTCCCGCGCGGGCCCGCCCGCCCTGCCCGCCGACTGCCGCCCGGGCCGCCGAGCGACGTTACAATAAATAATTCTCTAAACCGATAATGCGAAACGATATACATTAAATTAGTCGTATTCTCACTCGCGACGTCGTTTACACTACTCTATGTACAGTCGAGGCGTCGGCGGGGGCGCCGAATCGCTATCATCGCGGCTCCTCCTTCTTGAGCAGGTCTAGCGGGGCGAGGGGCGCGAGGGGCGGCGCCAGCGGAGCCAAAGGCGGCGCGAGCGACGCGTGCGGGCCCAACGGCGGGAGCGGCGCGTGCGGGCCCAGCGGCCGGTGCAGCAGCGGACTCGACTTCAGCTGCTGGTGGTGCGCGTACGCGCTCAGCATCTTGGCGCGATCCTCCTCCGCGCGGATGGCCGCTTCCACGAGCGGCGCAAACCGCATGTGCTGCAGCGGGTCGAAGGGTCGGTAGGGGTCCCAGTGCGGCGGCGGCGGGTACGCGGGCAACGACGGCGGCGGCGGCCGCGGCGGTTCCTTCCTTTCGTCCTTGGGCGCGTCGATGGAGCCGTTCCGCAGCGGGGAGCGAGTGCGCACGCGCTCGAGTTCTCGCTCGCGCTGCTCTCGAGCCTTGCGGCGATCGCGCTCTTCTCGGTCCCGTCGCTCGCGGTCCTCGCGTTCGCGGCGAGCGCGTTCCCGCTCGTCGTGATCGCGGCGCGCGTCGGCGACGGCGGCGGCGGCCGAGGGCGGCGGGCGCACGGCGCGCCAGGCGTCGTGCAGACCGAGCGGCGGCGCATGGTGGACGCCGTGCAGTGACGACGAGAGCGCGAGCTCGCGCCCGTAGGCGGACAGACCGAACGCGGTCGGCGCGCCGGGGAAGGCGCCGGCACCGTACCGTCCGAACGGCGATACGCCTGAAACGCGCAAACCTCGGTCAGTGGGAGCGACTAGAGGCGCGCTGACGAGGCCTGCCGCGCGGGCGTCGTCGTATCGGACGGTACCTAGGTGTGGGTGGTGCGACAGGTAGGGCGGGGGCGGCAGCTCGTACGGAGAGCGGTAAGCGGCGGGCGGTGGGGGCGCGGGCGCGGGGAACGCTCGTAGCTTGTCTTTGTCGGCGCCACCGGGAGTGATAGTGCTTCCGCCGGTCTTTTCCTTTTGCTGATGATTGTATATTTCCCACGCGATCCTGACGTGCATGGCGTTCCACTTTCCGGTTTTCTGAGACGATAAAATAGGACTATAAAATATCGGACGATTTAACAGTCAACAGATATTAGACAAAATTTTAATTATACGTATACAACGTATGTCATAAAATAAATAGTACTTCAATTTGAAAACTATTAAACTTAATAATTCAATCCAATATTTAATGAACAGAAATCGAGCAAAAATGAGCTTGCGAGGTAAAGTGAAGTGATGAAGAGGAAACCTACCGCAATAGTAGGGCGTGGTGGTGGTTTAGTGGCGGGATCGCTTGCGGCCGACACTACGGGCTGTTAACATGAGTGCGCGTAGGGTTATTGATAGGTAGCAACAGAAAACAGTACAAGCATAAGCTGGATAGATAAAATAGATGAAGACCTTTTCGTAACTATATACATTAAGTAGTTTGAATCAATACTAAAGCTAGCTAATGGTGCATGTAACATTCTGATGAGTTAAATCCAACTTTGCAGACAAACGGAAGTCTGAAGAATTTTTAGTTTTTACTACCCATTAGCTGACTTTTTGAATTAAATTAATGATATAAATAATGTAAATAACATGATAACAGAGTAATTGACATCTACACAGATTTTAATGCTATTTTATTACTGGCACACTTATCACCTTTTGACTGATAGTATTAATGAGTTACCATAACGATTCACTTTTATGATTAGATAATATCTAGTACTTTCTTACTAATCCTTACTTAATACAAATGCAAAAGTTTGTAAATATACATATATGGATGTATGTAGATGTATGGATGTGTAAGGGAAAGGCTAACAGATCTGTTTGAATTTTGACACAGAGATGATTATTTAATTTTTATTTTTCTTTATTAATAATTTAATCGGCACGACTGTTAGCACAGTCTAGATGTCAGGTAGCGATATAGACTACTTCATTAAATACCAAGAAATTCTCAGGGATGAGATATAAGGTATATATAACTCGTGTATTGCGTAAATAATTTCGTAACAATAAAAATATGTAATCCTTTTTCGTGGCTGTGGCCAAAATTTATAAGTAAATCTTAATTCTATTTGTTTTAAAATGAAAAGAAATTATGACCAATTAAAATAAGCAAAATAATATTCTTAATCATCATTCATCAACTATTCATCATTATTTATGAAGCAAAGTCAACTACTCTTGTCTTACTGAAATCCAATTGGTAGAAATATAAGGCACGAAATTATGTATGAAAAATTATTTAATGGGTCAAATTTTCTACGAAATGTAAGTTTTACCATAAAGTTTATTAAAAGGGTCGGAGTTCTATTAGGAGTAAGCAAAAACCTATAAGATAAAGATAGTTTTCTCCATATGACTATGTTTTTGCACTCACACATAAGTATTATACTCGTAATTCCTCTGTTGGCTGATGTCCGAAACATAAGTGCTTTCAGCGTCTTGTCTCGGTCAGGTCAGATCAATGTATGATCAATATTGTTGTGTGACATATTATAATATGTACACTTGCACAAACATCGCATCTGCAAGTCTTATTAATTAAGTTCAAAGTTCATTGAGGCCACACTTGCTGCCTCCGTAACTAAGAGGCAGAAAGGTTTTGTTTACTTTCAATATATATATATATATCAACATCTCAAAAGCACTTGTGTTACGGACATCAGACAACAGACGAATCACCAATGTAATACTTAAAAACACACTTAACACCCAGAGATTAAAAAAACACAATATTAATCATATAAATATTTGTCCTGGGTGGGAATCGAACCCAAGACCTGGCGCACAAGAATTCAACAACGAGCCCGGCAATTCTTATGTAATAATGTTAAAAACTTAAGTGTGTAGTACCAAATGATATAATGCATATTCATTTCACATGTATATTCAGAACGGCTCATACCCACCCGTATTTATTGGCAGCAAACTAAGAATTACAGTAATTAACTGATCGTTTTTTAATATGGAGCAACGCAGGAGCAAACCATCCATGAGAATAGGTGTGATAATACCTTCGGTGCGTAGGTAGTGAGTGGCGCAGGAGGCACGTACGGCGCGGTGGGGTGTAGAAGACTCGATGAGTATGGGTACCCTAGTCCAATGCCCGTCCGGTAGAGTGGTGTCATTTTTCCCATATCTTTGAACTATAATTGAAATGAAAATTGGTTATTTGCGAATTGTAAAATATTACCTCAATAACATCTAACTAATGTTTATACATCACATAAATAGTTCGACAATAAAGTAACACTTGTGTGTTACCAAAAAATTTTAAAGCTTGTGTAAATTATAACTAAATTTAAGTCTTTTTTAAACATGGTAAGTAAAACGATTATTATATTTCGCTATAAATATTTTTTTTATTGTGTCTGTTAGCTGGTCTATTCAGACATATATAGAGAAGGCGCTGGTGAAATGGGGTATATTTACGTAACAAGTATGTGTATATTTAATTAATGAGTTTGTGTATAACGGTACATCGGTATTAACAAATATACGTAAAATAATTTACAATGTGGAGTTTCACTAAGGTTTACCTTTGGCTTCATAATTGCTACCGCGTCGCGTTGTAATAAGTATACCAAAAGTACTAACGAGTGGGGCGTGCGGCACCAGCAGCTGATGCGGATGCGGGGGCGGCGCGTGCGGGGCGTGCGGCGCGTGGGGCGCGTGGGGCGCGTGCGGCGCGTGCGGCGGGTGCTGGTGCACGTGCGTGTGCTGGTGCTGGTGGTGGTGCAGCTCGGTGCGCGCGCCCACGCCCACCCCCGCGCCCAGCCCGCCCACGCCGACCCCGCCCGCCGCCGCCAGGAAGCGGTTGTCGAGCTCGCGCCGGAGCAGGTCTGCGCCCGGGCCTGGAATGCGACCGGTTTATACGTTCAAAGTGTGCTGCCTGCCTTTCGTTTCATAAGTTTAATTTAGTAATATTTATTAGGTAAAACAGAGTATGAATAATTGCGTATAGATAATTTTGATGATAAATGTATGTGTATTAGCGAAGACTCTGTAGTGCTTAAATACAATTATCGAAAAGGAATGTACTAGACGCAATATCCAAGTAGAATGCGGAATTAAAATATGGGTCAAATTTAATATATATTAATTTAGTTCGATTACTTAAAAAAAATTATAAATGTTTTATTTGTCTTGCATTAAAGTTGAAAGAATTAAAAAATAAAGATTCCAAGCATCAATGCTATATAGCTTTCAATTTAATTCCGCAAATAGTGTTTATTCTATTGGTTTCAGTAAATTATCTCAATAAAAAAGCGTTTCCACTTACTAGATTGGAAGAGCGATTCCGCGGAGAAGGGGTTGGGGTTAGGCGGCGCCAGAGGGGCCCCGAATAGCGGCGGCGCGGGCGCAAACCCGCTCGTCCGGTCCGGCCCGGTAGGCCTGCTGGAAGATAATTAGATCATTATATATCCGATCACCACCGGTGTCTTGATCGTTATTACTAATGAGTTCTGTAAGCGACCCGTTACAGTTTGTTTGTGTACTACAAATATATACTATAATAATCTCAGGACACATTCCAAAGATAAGCTTAACGTTTCCCGTTGCCGGCTCTGCGTATACCACATACAAAGGATGAATTCTAACTAAGCCCACAGATAAAATAAATTCACACAACATCTCATACCGATCACAAACCGATTCAATGAGGCGCTTAAATTATTTGTGTTACGAACTTCAGATAACAGAGGAGTCACAAATACAATATATATATGTTCGAACCTACGACCTGGGTGGGGTTCGAACCTACGACCTCTTTTGTACCATTAAGCCCGTCAAATATAGATATACTTGCCGGGCCCATATATTATGGTCCGTCAAAGCTATAATTTTATTTTAGTCTAGAACCGAGGTATACTCACGTTACCCCCCAGTGGGCGGGCGGTTTGGCGCTGGAACTGATGCTTGGCACCGTGGGCACAGGCGCGAGCGAGTGCGTCAGGTGCGTGGGAGTCGGCGCTGCCGGTGTGGGAGTGGGCGCTGCCAGCGGCGCCCCTAGCGGCACAAGGGAACTGCTTAGGGGTGCGCCGATACCAGATGATAGAGGAGCCTGTAAAACAAAGACATCAGATGAACAACATATCTCCCTCTCAAAGGCCGAGCTCTGTTCTTGAGGAACATGATAGTGCTAAGTATTTTTGCCGTGGTCTTGGAAGGATCGTTCTTGCCCAGTGATCTTGAAAGCATTTTTGCTGATGATATTGATAATGTAATTCGAAATTATAGTGCTTAAAAATAAACAACTTATTTGGAACTTTCTGGTAGCAGGTTAACAGGTTCGCTGGTCATGTGCGTATAAGCAATACTACCTTCTGAGTAATATATATGATAAATACATAAAGATTAAAACAAAAAAATCTGATAATTTTTAAAATGTGAGGTGCGTGAACTGACCGCGAGCGGGGCGACGAGTGAAGGCGCAAGAGGCGCGGCGAGCGGTGCGGACACCGGCGCGCTGGCTGCTGACGCGGGCGTGCTGCGCGACAGGCTACTTATGTTGCTGCTGGAATCAAACGACGACGGTGTTAATTTTAAGAGTATTGTGTTGCATTCTTTGTTTAGGACAACGGGTAGTTTTGTTCCTCAAGTATAAATTTCATTTCAAAAAAACGTCCTGATTTCATTATAAAGAATTGTTTGAGATGGTGTATATGCTGTGTTTGTTACAAATTAAAATACACTTCACTTAATTAACGTGGTTTTTACCTAAATAAAGAATGTAAGGCACAAGTAGTCAAAATCGTACCTAAAGCTCTCCCTTTCCCTGTTAGGGCTGTGCCCTCGTGGGGAGTAAGAGAGCGGCGCGTGCGACGCCACGCCCGCCGCGCCCGTAGAACCAGGTGTGTGTGGCCGAACGCCTTTCGGTGTCTTGGGTGCCACCAGTGGAGAAGCAGATAAACTCGTTCGCTGAAATAAAGATGATCAAGTCGATTTGTAACAATATTATATGACAACATTCATTAAGTATTATAGTAAATATTAATTTATCGTCGTTGAGGAAAAAATTATGTCTAGGTACTTGGTAAATTAAATAGTTTTAGTCTTTTTCTTCATGCTAACAAAGTAGCAATTAAAAAAATAGACTCACCGTATCAGTAGAGTTCCTTGGCGAGGCTGCTGCAGGTGGTAGATACGGGCTATGTTGCAGTGTTGTGGCATACGGAGCGTACAGCGGCGGGTACGTCGCCCCCGAGTACACGGCTGGTGGCGGGAAACCGTTTGACGCGAGCGATGTACTGATAGCAGGGCTCTCGGTTCGTGCTGGCAGTTCGCTCGACGTCACCACTTGCCTTGAGTCTATCACAGGCGGCGCTAACGCGTGATTGTTACTCGACACTGAAGGTATTATCGCAGGAGCCACGCTCGTTGTCGGCGAACTGTCCATGTGATTCATTGGCGTGTGTATCGACGCGGGCGGTGCTAGGGAAACCGGATGCGGGGGCAAACTCAGTCCGGGATGTTTAAGGCTATTGGTGTAACTTGAAATTGTGCTAGTGGTGGAAGAAAGGGATAGCGGCGGGCCGATGTGATTCGGCGACGACGTTGCCATTAAGGGATTGGAACTACTACTCATAGGAAGATGGCTGCTGTGATTCAAAATGGAATGGCTGTTTATTGAGTGGCCTAACTGCGACGCAGTCGGCTGACTCGCCGAAGAGGTCTGCATGTGATTCGACGAGAGGTGATTAGCCACGCTGAAAGGTGCTAGATGTGGAGGTCGATTCGTATAAACCGATGAAACGGAATGTTTTTGCAAACTAGGTTGACTCGGGTAAGGAAGAGTATGATTGTGAATACTGGAACTTAAACTCGTGTTTATATGACTAGACCCAATCGACGGAACAGGGTAGGGACGAGAGGCGAGCGCCGCGGGAGAGGCGGGCCTGCCGGCCATCGTTTGACTCGGAAGACAGTTGGTGTTAGAGGGCGGCGTAGATCGCGGAGCAGCACTTTGTGCGGCACCGTTAACGCGGCTGGAGTACGAGGTAGGAATGGAGGTGTGAGTCGCAGCAATCGTGGGCGTGTTCCGAACGTCGTGGCCGGGCATCATGGGATGCGATTGAGAGTGGGGTACGCGGTTCGGTAGACTAGGATGTGCCGCTTGCGTCGTAGTCGGAACAACGGGCGGCGGTCGCGGCGCGTGGTGCGCGTGGAGATCGAGCGGCGCCGGGGGCTGCTCCGATTGTTCGGTCCGCGTTTCATGGTTCGTATGACGGTAGTCAGGTAAAGCCGCCGCGGCGTGTGACTGGTAGGCGGTGTGCGACGGGAACAATGGCGAGGGCGCTGGCGGTGCTGGGGGCGCCGGTGTCGGGCTGTCGGCGGCAGCGCGGGCGCCGGGTTGTAGTTTGTTATTGCTAGCAGGCCGCTCGGGAGTGTCCGGTCCAGCGGCACCGACCGGTCGTGCAGGGATTTGTGTTGCGGCATGCCCGTCAATCGTCGGTATGTGGGCTCCGTTTGGTCTGTGTGGTGTGTCGGCACGAAATGGAGGCGGTGGAAGCGCGGGTGGTGGTAGCGCGGCGGGGGCAGGGGAGGGTGCGGGCTGTGGAAGAGGCGCGGGCGCGGGGCTTGCGCTGCCGCCGACGGGCGCCCGCGACAAAGCTAGCGCACCGCCACTGCCACCCCGCGCCACTAACTCGTTTTTGCCACCACCGCCCGCGCCCGACACCCGGAACAGAGAGCCGGCGTCTGATGCCTGAAAAAGAGAACACATATGTTAATTAACTCTTAAGCAATAGTTTTTAAATCTTCATCGGATATCATTCATATAGTTGCAAGTAAACATGACTAAATCTTATACTAACGTCATCCATTGAAGCGTCGTGATACCTCGGCGAAGCATTTCTACTACTTTCAGGACTTGCCTGTAACAAATGAAGAAAAATATGAGAAAAATAAATACAGTTATCAATTGCATAATTTATAATGGTTCAATTATTCTTTAATCCAAACTTTGCCAAAATTAGTTGAAACTTGACCTTAAAAATAAGTTGGGGAGGACATAAGATAAATAATTTTTGATTGAGAAAAGTCCCGTGGGATGAGTAAAACAAGTCGAGGCCAACGGATGGTCAGCTGGATACAGTTTCCTTACATAATCAAACTGACTAAACAGGAAAGTTTAAATAAAATGTAGCTTTAAGACTGTCTCCTCACTAGAAAATAATATTTAACAAAGCAACAAGCAAACATTAACATATTATTTTATACATAATGGATTATGTAGACTCAATATGCTGACAGAATAAAATTTATATTTAATAAGATATTAGAATAATTTATAACTAAATTTGTGCCATAGCGATCTTTAAATATACAATATGTCAATGCCCGAAAGTGAACTTCATACCTTCTGACAGGTTTATGTGTTATAAATAAGGCTATTAAAAATACGGTATTGTCACATTTTTTGTCCGGCTTTTGATAAATGGCTATAATGGTAAGATTTATGTTTTCAAATAGTTCTCACAGTTGTGCGGTATTTACAGTCAGTAATATTTTTAACTTATCGTGTATACGCTACCTTTTTAATACACGACTGTCTACTTTAGGCCGCTAATTACATTAGTCCATATAATATTGCCATAATATGACCTGAAAGTAGCACATTTTGTGTTTACAGGTAAAACTAGAAGGGGCATACTTTGCCTCAAGGTTTGTATATACGATAAGGCCACTTTAGTAGTGCCTTCTATATTTTACAACAATAAATTTAAAAAAAACTCGAGATAACACCCATATGTATAAAAAATATATTTGCTCTTTTAAATTACACTCACGTTTGGGTTTGGTCACAATCTATGAGTACAAAAGCAGCACAGTTGAATTTAACAACTTACTTTATGGCGTGTAACCTGAAAGTTGTTTAATGCGACAAGCGTAAAACTTAACAGATGGCATAACTGTGTCGGCCATAGTCGGCAGTCGATGATGACTACAGTTGCGCCGGCCTGTATTGTGTACTTATTAGCATTCTAAATCTGTGTGTCCATTGTTTGAACCTAACACAATAACCACCCACAGGTTTTTAGTATTCAACAAATGGAAGATGAAATCGCGTCCAACACTCAAACAAGTATTGCCAACGAGAATTATAACCAAAACTAGTAGGATGTCATTATTCATCACATTAAAGTAGAGAGGTATGTATAGGCATTCTAATAAGGACTTGATAGGTCTATTAAATCGTAGATGTGCCTGTCATGTAATGTACTGCATGTGCGTGTGCGGAATTCCTAATGATCCATGAATGAAAACTGTAAGACGATGATTATTAAAACAGGTCTTATTGTTATTTTAGCGATCTAAACTTTAACATGATGGTTGTAAAACTAGAGACTGCCGACATTTCAATGTGTTGCGAAAGATGATGTTGTGACAACAATAGAGAAAGGAATGTTGAGATAGTTTGGTCATATAGAATGGATTGATGAAATTAGAATGACAACTCTAAGACTGACATAGAACGGAAGTGAATGGAAGAGCAGGTATAGGACCGAGGCGAACATATCTTAACCAGGCAGAAGAAGTATTAAAGAAGGGCCAGGTCAGAAATACCAAGAATAAACGAGCGTGTATGAAAGGGCTAATGCGAGCAAAGAAAGCGAGATGTATGCCAAGATCATATCAAGTGGAGATCCAAAGTCTCTGCATACCCCCGTGGGAAACAGGCGTCAAGTATGTGTGTTTTTAATAAACACTTTTAAGCCGTGCAGTTTATCATAAAGCAAGACAAACGTAAAGCTAATATGTGACATGTTGAATTTTAAAAAAATCTTTAAAATTTTCACCGTTAAATCTTTTTAACACATGAAATATTGCACAATACAATGTTATGATTAACATCAACATATAAAATGACTAATTAACATGAGCGCTACATAAGAATGAGTTATTAATAAAATGTTTACATGGATTCCATACGCGCGCTATACTCTTGGGATATTCACACTTTCAAAGTGAATGAATGTAAAAAAATTACATTAAACATAAAAACACTTGTAACTTATGCACAATTAACATTCCTCGGGACAGTAGCAATCTATCTTGTCTAGAAGAATGTCTAACGTCAAAAGTAAGAAAGCGACGTCTCGAAGCAGTATTTTTATTTATTTCACTGCAACAGACTCCCGAGTGTTCGAGGGGAATGGAAAGTAATTACTTGGAAATATTTACGAGCGAGCAAGAGAATGGCTCAATAAAACTAGTCGGGTAACCGCACCGTTTACGACGGACGTAGTTTAAGTAGCATTGTCTCCAATCCGAGCGAGGCATACTTCGTATTGTTACGTTTATTATCTGGTATATTAATTCTCGTGTAACCAATAAAATCTGCACATTTGATACACAAGATTACGATCTAAAACATGCGTACCTTCTTTTGCCGGAATGATGTAAATTGAAAGATTTGAGTTGACATATTAAAGAATTATGTATCAAGTTTACGTTCGAAATTACACTAAATAGAGAAGTGGTCGGAAGTAATAGTCAATCGATCGCGCTGAAGGAACAAATCGTTTCGGGAGCGTTCCGGCAATTGAATGTTTAGCCTTATCCGGTGGGGGTGGGTCGTCGCTCCGCAACAATGGAGTGATAAATCAAGTATGGACCGCGCGTGCCGGGCGAGTGGCGGCACCGCGTCCGGCCCGCGGCGCATGAAGAACATTCAAAGGTGCCGCAGACAAGGACAACAATTTTAATATCTTTTTTTGCATATCTATTTACAATTTTAAGCTCATCAACCTGTCCTTTATTTAATAGTGAAAGTTTGCCGACTTTTAAAATGCTTATATCAGTTACGATTTCGTAAGGATAGTTGATGGAGCTGTTCAGAAAATAGGAGTCGTCCATCATCACCAAATCGAGCTGGCAGCTAGTCAAAGCAACGTTACATAAAATAGATAATAATCAGTGAGATATTAGTGCGATGACTGATGTCGTGTCGGCAAGTAATAATAGTGAGTTTGAGCCCACCTCCGAGCAGAAACACGCGCGCCTCTAAATAAACCAGCTACAAAAATAAACGACCGCATTAGTCAACGCTGTCAAAATAAAACTAACAATATTAACATGGTTTTAACATTGATTCCAATATTCTTTTTTAGCGGTAACATTTATGTTACAAGATTTATCTTCCAATGCCAAAGAATTAATTAGTTAAAACACTCAACTACCACAATTATGTTAAAGGTAATATATAGCGTCGACAGGTTTAGCGTAAAAAAATACATAAAAGAAAAAACTATTTTGTTAGTTAAAAATTTTCCAAATTTTTATTTGGAATTTTTTTTTTTAAAGTAAGAAATTGTAAAATTAATTAAGGAATTCAAAACAGATGCAAAGAATAATCTCACAAACCGCGCCTTAGGGCCCACCTCCACCCGCTTGCGGCGAAACAGGGAGATCCGGAAAAAATGGTGTGATAGCTTTTCGCCCCTCATTCGAAATTCTAATACTCCCACAAACTTTTAATAGGATCGGTCTTTAAAATTCAAGGAGACTTTCGTCCATAAGTAAAGTTCAAACGATGTACTGCGATCATAGCCAGCGGTGATCTTCGGCGATCAGCGGTGTAACAGAATAGGTACCTTCTCTAATATTAGTTCCGTATGGAATCATTAAAAAGGTCATATAGGTTGTTTAGCTTAATTTCAAGTGTTCTAAAAAACTTTTTAAAACTTGAAATTATTGGCAAATTCTGTTTGTTACATAATGTTAATTGGAGTTTATGTGTGTTTGATGAATATTTAACACATGAATAAATTTATTTACTCGTTGCATGTATGCATTTTTTTAAGTAAACGCACTATAATTAAGTATTAATTGGGCACAACAGAGAGACGTCATTAGGCTTAGTATATTTTCGGTACATAGGATTTGAAAGTAAAAAACCTAGTTACAAAAATCGCACGTCTTACTTAAAATTACCAGTGTGTTAAATCGTATGGCTCATGACCTGAATTCAGCGCCGCATGTTAAGTTTCGTACGATATGTGTGACGAATCACGCATAGTAAAGAGATCTGGTGACTTACGTGTGAACTACGATTATGCACAAGGATATCATTTTTATTCTACAAGCACAATACAAATAAAATGTATACCTACACATTTGCGTCACCATGTAGCTATTCAAAAATGGAAGGTTGAAGAATAATGTTTGTCAGGATAGCAGAACACTTATTTAGAATAAAAACACAAGAATGAACAGCAATAGTTAACCTTATAAAACCTTAAAAGGTCACCACTAAAGAACTGTAAACATAATAATTAATTTAATTAAAATTTGCAGATCATGTATCAGTGTTAATTATACAGCAAAAGATAATAATGACAACAATAAATAACGACCAAGTGCAGCCGCTCACAATTTAAGAAGTAATTGCCTGTTGTTTAGATGCATTTAAAATTTTTAAAATTAACAATTACTAGTATCTGTTTTATTTGATCGTTTATAAGTATAGTACAAATCATGCTACTGCATTTAGTATAATTTCTGTAAAATGTGTGGCTTCTTAAACTACTACATTGGACTATAATTTTTAGAAATAACAAAACGGTCAGCTTTATCTGATCAATTGTTAATATTCATAATTACATAGTCAAACCGGCTCATGTATTTTTAATAGCATAAGCGAATAACTTTACGGCTTATAATAAATTAGCATAAAATATCATTTTATATCCGATGGCCTTAATTTGAGGAACGTGTATGATAGACTTAACAAATAAGTATATTAATAAGCTAAAATATGACTTAATAACACATTAATGGTGAATAAAATAACGTACAGGAAAAATTGTGTGTAAAATGCACTTATTTACAATACTCATAACAATATTTAAAAGCCCTATGAGCCTTTAGGTAAACAATTATTATTATATGATAATAATCATTCATTGTAATGGCTAACATATATATAACATTTTTAAGAATGCCTTTGTGATTAATTGTCAGAACGTACCAAAATATAATTAAATAAATCTATTCTATCATTATATAAAGGTGTTTATAAACCTGGATGTTGTAAAAGGCAATAAAAATAAACAACGAACACGTTGCTGGACGCTATAATTATTACATCGTTTCTATAGTATCCATAAAATTCGAGTTGAATGTAGTTTACTAGATGTTAAATTGCTAACGTTAAGTAGCGTTTGGACGCTATCGTGACAAACTGCTATGACTATACTATAATTTTTTTTACTACAATGTGTGCGAATTATATCGAAGTTTTTTTGCAATTGTTTTCATTTCTAACTGAGGCGCGCGCTGATGCTTATTATCTGTATTATATATACATACACACACATGTTTTTTTGCATAATATTGTGTAGTGTTAATTTACTAAACAATTATATACGCACACACCACACACATATAAATTTATATATTTTTTCTTGTTCTTCATCTTGTGAACATTGAATGAAAGTTAAAGGTTTTACCTTCAACTTTTTTAGAAACTTTGTTAATATTCTAGTGCTTCTTATTTTTGTTGGAAATTTTACCCATCGATCATTTTAATTCCACAAATACGATATTTATTTGTGTTTACCTGTTGTTCTGACTCATTTTTTGATGGCATCCGCTTATGGTTTCCTTTTTCTCCCTTGGGAGGGACAGAGGTTTTCTCATTCTTATTGTTTGTCACCGTTGAGTTACCCTCTGTCTTTTGTTTACTATTTTTTTTCTTGCTTTCTTTCTTGTTACCGCCTTCAGCATTGCTTTTGGGTGAATCTTTGATCCTCACTATGGTAACTTTGATAAACTTTTAGCACGAGTATTTCACTAGTATTGTTACAAAGATATTTGTTCATATATAACGTCAAGTAGATCTTGTTAAACCTTAGTTTAATTCACAAAAATATATACACAGTAAATCTTTTAGTTGATCACACTTATATTTAAAGAAATCCAGAAAAATAATCACTGCAATCCTCGATCACTGTAATCCATGTAGTGGTATCCGATACGGGTGCGCCAAGAAGGTCCGCTACATAGCAAAAATAAAGAGTGTCGTCGATCGCGAAACCAGCGCGGAGACAAAGGAGCGACAAAAAATCGTGCAACGTGTGGACGGCGCGGAGGCCGCGGCAAGAGTGCGGCGCGCACCGCACTGTCGGCGCCCGCCCGGCCCGCGGCCCGCGCCCCGCGCCTCGCGCACGCGCCGCCCGCCCGCCCAACAGAACGCCTTCTTGTGTATTCTTTTATGCAAGGCTTTTTGAAAGCTAATGTCATGATGGGTGAATTAAAAAAAGAAAGACACCGTCATCACAACGTTTTTCTTAGATTATATTGATTTTACATATTTTAAGTAATAAAACTATTTTATGATTTACTTTAAAAATATACTTTTTTAAAGTTAACGCAATCTAAATTGATCTCTGAAGGTAGTTTCGCATATTTATTAGTTATATATATGCGGAATAACTACCAACCTAAAATTATTCGATAAACATCTACTTGGATTTTATCGCCTAGGTTCATCGGTTATTCATAAACGTTTCATTATTTATCACACATGTTTGTCAGTAAGTAGCAAGTCTATTGGCCAAAATACTCGTTCATATTAAATGACCGGTGATTAAATAATTAAATAATTGATTCATATCATACCAGGACAATAAATTACAGCAATAAACGGTGGCTGGCATGAACGACCGACAACTGGTAATGAATATAATGTGAAATATCAGGGAATCAATATTCTAGCGACTCAGTGGAGCGCCCGCGGCGCTCTTAGTTATTAAGACATAATTAACAACTAACAATAAAATGTTAATGGCTGCTAAATGTTAATAGGCGTTAGATTTCAAAACAGAACAGGCCAAAATGCCAGTAAAAGTTTGGATGCTTGTTAGTTAATCAAAACGTAAAAACTGTTTTCATTTGGGCTGGAAATACACATATGGCAATGTAAACTTTTTATGCGAATGCTAACAGCATACAAGTGCCAAAATAAAATCACAACCTTACATGGTACATTTAAAATCAATATTAAGTGTTAAATAAAAACTATCACAAGCATCGGAACCACTTTATTTTTTATAATACATATCCATTTATAAGTGCGCAATACTGACAGCGTCCGTTTGTAGCTGTAACATATTTGTGAAAAGTAGTAAAAGCGCCATAAAGCGATTTATTTATATTCGTTTTATAACTTATTGCTTTACGAGTGCGATAAATGCAGCCGTTGTCCGTCGACCGTTACAGACAGAGAGCAGTAAACATGCCTCGTTCAGCGTTTGCAAACGATTTGTGCTAACACTAACTCTTTGTTGCCCACAAAATTAATTACAACGTGAAAACGCGGCCAATTCTTGATTCATCTGGATGAGAAGCTTTACAAGTTACAGAAATTTAATCAATTGGATTTGATGCCAGTATTTTTGCATTTAATTTATAATAAATAAAAAAAAGTGAAATAAAAGATCTCGTAAATTACTTCCTGTACCTAAGTATAAAAAAGAAAGAAAACCGCGCAGAGAATTACATTCTCTCTAAATAAATCATACGTACAATAAATGAAGAATAGAATAACAAAAGAACGGTAATAAAAACTCCCCACAGAAAATATTAATTTAGAATCATTTATTCGGGAAGGAAGAAATCGGATAAAAGACGACCCCTTATTTTAGAGGGAAACAGTGAAGCGGTAGGGATAAGCGAGATAAATCTCAGCATGTCTTCGGTAACCGAGTCTTCACGTATATAAAAAATCACTATAAATATAAAGAGCAATTTGTGTGAGTATTCCCGAAGAGGGCCGATTATTTTTGTAAGGAATTGTGATATCACGTAAAATATTAACGTAAAATACCGAGGGGAAATTAAAACGATATGAATCTCTTTGAACAAACAGTGACAAAAAGGCCTGGATCAAAGAGAGCTCAAGAGCTCGTCTCGACGTTTACAAGATTCGATATTTTGCGGCAAGAACTCTCGTGTGGCATTTTTATTGTGAGAGCCGAATTTCTGACGCACTTAATCGGATTATACTTGTCGCCATTTACTTGAGAATTATTTTATTGGAAAATGTGTTGTTTATAAATAACGATACAAAAAAATTTGATGGTTTAGGTTGCGTTAAATAATTATACATTACTAGCTGTGCCCGCGACTTCGTCCGCGTGGAATAGGTTTTTTGGTTACTATACCTTAACTTATATAAACTTCGAATGTCATGTTTATTTATATCAAATAGCTTTAAAAATAGCGATATTTCCATACAACTTTTCATCCCTTTTTTCGACTCCTTACAACCCTTATTTCGAATTAAAAAATAGGTCTAATTTTTTCCTCCCTTTTTTCGACCCCTTACAACCCTTATTTCGAATTAAAAAATAGGTCTACTGTCCTTTCTCAGGGTCTAAAGATTGCCTGTGCTAAATTTCATCAAAATCGGTTGAGAGGTTTAAGCGGGAAAGCGTAACAGATAGCAGACAGACTTAATTTCAGAGTTAATTTCACATTTATAATATTATAGTAAGGATTATTGCGCTACAAAAAACTTTCTATTATATATTAACCATGTTAATGATATGTTAACAGGCAATTAGTGGTATTAAGGATGTATACCAGCTGAACATAGCGAATTAGTATGCTGCGATCGTGTTTAACCTGCGTATTCAGAGCATTGAAATGAATTAATTTCAACTACATGAACTGATGTCAGATGCGGCGAGGAATCCCGTTTGTCCTTATGTATCGATGAAGCGGTTGCAATTTACATAACTAAGTAGAGACTATTAAAAGTAACATCTGGTCAAGCGTGCATTGAAGTTATTCAAACGTGATAAGCTATTATTGTAATAGAGATACAGTTGTAAATATTTTCTGCAAAATTGATTCAATTTAAAATTGAATTGGACTGATATGTTATTTTAGGTTGTTTGGGTGAACTGATTCCAATGATACTAATCTGCATATCAATCCGCGCTGTATCCGTCACAACAACACAACTAAAATGTTTTGCCAGCTTTACGGATTAACCAACGGAGGCGAGATTAACAAAGCTCTAGCGGACTTTGTCGGCGCTCGTCGCATGGTTAGCTCGCGAAATTCATGTTAATTGCCAGATGCCAGCACAGATGCGAAATGAAATAGTAGAGCGGACAGCAACATAGCGAAGCTAAATTAATGAATCATGTACATCTTACTGCTGATATTAAGTTTGAATTGTTCATCTGCCGTTTTAACGTGACGTTTAATTTTGTAAATAATGACATTTTGAGAGGGCATGCAATTAATTGTACACAATCATCTGAAAATGTGACACACCCTTAAGTGTACAACACACTTTAATCGTGATAATATTTCGAAACCAATTCGATTACAAAAAAAATCGGTGCGGTTTGTCAGAAGTCGGAGAGTAAAAGTTTATATTTTGTAAAAATGAAACGTTTCAAACGGCAGTGAGCCGGAAATATGCTAGCGAACGTCAGTGCTCTGTTTATTTTTTTCCTCTCGTTTTCCCACTTTCGGCAACGAAAGCAATAAAAATGAGTGGGATATTTTTAAAAGTAATAAAATATGATTTTTCCGCTACACGTTGGCAAGTTATTATTTTATATTGAAACAATTCTGATATTTCAATATTATTGACGCATTCATTTTACGTTTGTGATTTTTTTAATTTGGTAGATCGTTTTGATACTTATACACTGCAGTCTTTCACCCTTTAGTAAACTGCTCTGTTCGTAATAACAGGGTTGAT
This sequence comes from Heortia vitessoides, assembly GCA_020976665.1. Classification (NCBI taxonomy): domain Eukaryota; kingdom Metazoa; phylum Arthropoda; class Insecta; order Lepidoptera; family Crambidae; genus Heortia; species Heortia vitessoides. Next base: position 9,126,105 of record JACJUM010002525.1, on the reverse strand, counting down.
GTCTATGTGACTGCATGCAAAAATTTATTTTAAAAAATAGGTTTGTTATGTCATTACAGCGGCTGGTCTGCGATGTTGTCGTACTTTTAATATTTCTAGCACCAATTAGGTTTCGCTGAGCGCGATACGGGTAGGTCGCTCCCGGCGTTGATTACGCAGATTGAAATCGGCTCGCCCCTCGCGCTGTTGTTAATGATGCAATAAAAACGACGCTTATCGATTTAGCCGCCCGTTAAGAACGCTCCAAGGCATAATAATTTATTATCCAAACAATGTTGCGTCAGTCGATGTAAATTACAGTACTCGGCGGTAGAAATTATGTAACGACGAGATTTGTTAACCACCCGCCTGTGGAGTGACAAAAGTAATTAACACTTACGATACACTAGAGTGTTGGTTTACGACGCACGACCCTTCGGCTCGGCCTCTAATGAGGGAGACTCCGACGGGACCTCGATAACGATCGAGCAACGATTAAATTTTCCTTTCACTTATTATTCGGTATAAAACAACGCAAGCCAATTATTTGCTATTACCAAATAAAGCTGAGAGTTAGCTCAAATAGTCGTTTTGAATACGTAAATAATCACGTTAGCATTTTTCAGCGACCTTTTCTAAATTGACTCTTTTATATGTTAACCGACAACTTCAGAGGAGTGTATAAATATTGAACGTTTGTAAATTTTTTTGTCAGATGAATTGCAAACAACGGCAAACAGGGGTGAAATACGAAAGGGAGATATTGGGAGTCAGACAACGACCGCAGGATTTATTTCGAGCCTCATTCAATTTGTGGTAAACGTATTGTTGGATTGCGTTTTTGTATCACTTGCGCTTTGTATATCTTTATTTTATGTGGCTTTATGTTTTCTTCATACAAAATCCCATTTTTATTGTAATGGTGTTGTAAACGTATATTCGCCTTATGAAACAGTACATATTTTATCAATAAGGACGTTGAACATCTTAAAAGAGAAAGCGCCCGAAAAATTTGAAAGTGTTATATGTGGATGGGGGGAAGGCACACGTACATAACACAGCGACTCAAGTAATGCTTTAGACATACAAATGCGTGTATGACTGGCGTCTACAAACTTTGAATTATAATGAGAATTTCGAGGATGCAGCTGTTATTTGTATTCGTTCTTAGAATCGAATTAGAGAAATGTCTCTCGACAATACATACTGATAGTAACACAACCGGTATCAGTTCTGATATAATAGGTACTTACAATTATTATATATTTTAGTTCCCGTGGAAACAATCCGGTAATATTTTAACGAAAAATTGTATAAATAATGTCATATTCATGTTCACAAATCAATAGATCAACTTATAAAAATCTGTTATTACATACAATTTCGAACTAACTATTTTTATTTATACTAATTTAGTTTAATATAAACTGTGAAAAATTGGCAGAATCGTATAGGTTGGTCGGTCAGTACACGCCATTATTTAAAGTAAATATAAATAAACTATCCGTCTCATTTGTATGTTAAAATAAAAAAATTGTTTTAAGTGTAAATTATATTATTCTATTATAATATATTTATCAAATTAAATCTATTATGGGCTAAAATTATCCTTTAAGTAAGAGCGATGTAGTGCGGGTTTAAGTGAGTATTTTGTGGTAAAGAACTGAGGGAGGGAAGTCACAATCATCTTCACAACATGCAAGAGTGACGACACAATAGAGTGAGTTAATATGGTGTTCTGAACTAAAGTAATGTCTTATGGGCTACGAAGCGTTACAACTGAAGGATATAATCTTTACATATTAGCCTATTATTTAACCTGAATATACATACACAAGAGAAAAGTTTTTTTATAAGAGTATAACCAATTACTATAAAATAAGTAGTTTTATTAACTGCAGTGTAGGAAAAACAGATTAGCTGTTACGAAGATTTTACAATATTAAAACACATGTAAAACGACGAGAAAACCGAATTATTGTTGCGTTGTCGTGGATCGTATGAACATTGCATAACACAAGTCGATGGCAACAGCACTTAAAGAGGGTGCGGAATTACGGATGCAGGGGGGGGGGGGCGCTGCAGTCGAGGATGCAGCGAGAGGCGACATAAAATTTTCAACGACTGTGCCGAGTATCTGACGGCATTATCTAGCCGTTTGCAAGTGCTCCACCGCTTTTCATATCTTTTGAATAAAAATTCTCTAGTGTAACATTGTTTTCATGTGGCTTTTTGCGAGCGCGTGGATTTTATGGCGTGCTTAGCTTGGCCGGAAAGCTTGTTGATATGAATGCGCTTTCTTGTTTGCCATAATAATTACAACTGTAAACAACAATGTAAATATTAACTTTACACAGAGGTGAAGTCGGTGTAAAAGATTTATTTGTAGAAGTTGTTAAAATGTTTTGACTTAACTGTAGCTCAAGGTCGGTGGTTTACCGATTTTATTGCAATTTATAGAAATGAGTTCAACATTGTTCAGGCATCATGAAGCAATAAATCAGAACTTAAAAATATTCCCAGTGTCAGGTTAAAAGAAAATTAATAAGTTCAAAAAGCTTAAGCCTTTACGATAGACGAATGAGCAAACCCGGTAATTTTAGAGAAGGGTCATAAAAGGAAACCATAATAGCTTTACAAGTTGCACGATAAAAAGAGTAATTCGAGCAAAAATAGCAAGTGAGAGCAAATATAGCGTTGGACGGGGACTCTGAGTAACGAGACGAAATAAGCTGGTTTGGAGGTACGAGCGGGAATGCACTGACAATCTCGTTATAGATGTGAATAAATAATGAGGTGGCATTAAAGCCGGCCGATGGCTCTTTGTTGCCGCTGTTTACTGAGCTTCGGGATTGAACCCGCCGCAAGCACAATTTATTCTGCTAATCGAGTCTCACCTAGCTCACTTTTAATTAATTAACGACTTGTATGTATAATGGTGCAAACAATCGATTATCACTTACTTTATGAACAGACAGCCACATACGTTGTGTAGGCATTTTAATAAGTTTTACTAATAGTGTCAGTGTTACATTAAAGAATAATAATAATATAGAGGTATTTTATGGCTTACTTGATAGGGTAAATATAAAGGTTTATGGCTTGAGCTTTAATAACTATTTAAGTTAAATTAGAAATAAAATAACCGCTAGATCCGATAATATCTACAACCTCTAAAAGGCGTAACAGTTAACAGCATTCTAGTGTTCAATAAATCTAATCCTGAATAGTCATGTTACAGCGGATAAAGAATAAAACCAGCCGATAACAAAGTAGAGAAAACAATTAGCAACACCACTTAATTATGTAGGTTAATTGCATCTAGTGTTGTCTTACTTCTGTTTATTTATCTGTTACGCGTATCATCGGCGCGTTCCCGACTGACATCAAAGGGTGGACGGACGGTGATGCGCGCACGCCCACGAGCCAGGTGGACAGCTCCGACATTCCACGGCATTTGTGCTCTCTTGCCAACTATGTAGTTCCTACATGATCAAAACTATTCGCTGACACGAGAATTATCTGTCAGGTGTCACTGTGAATACATCTTTATATTGAAACATTATTTCCACATTGCAATACCAACGATAATCCATCTCTATTAACATTGTAATATATTCACGTAAAATTAGGCGCAAGTCAACAACATGACAATTTTTTTCGAACATTTCAACATGTGCAACACGCATTAAGCCAGCTGTTTTCATATATCAAGTTACTAGATAGGATGTTACCTTGAAACTCTTGCCAACAAAGCTTTATTGCATAAGAGGATTCGGTCAAAGAGATGGAGAATTTCGACGCGAGCTTTGTGCATCAAATTGAATTGAACTTCATACATAACGCATTCCATGTTTTCAAAGGGAGTGTAATAGCGACTGTCGGCTCCATTTTAAACGTATCCGTGCAAATCTGGCAAAGCACGAGATTTGCAGTGCTGCGACGCAACACGCTGAGCGACGGCATCGCGATGCGCAGAGTCCGTAACCCATGTTCGTGTCGCAAATCGCGCGCCTATCCACTCGTGTCGCGCACCGCAACTTGGTCGTTTGCCAGCCGTTTTGTTTTATCGCTCTCGCAAACTATTTGGCATCTAAGCAATGTTTTCATTTAATGATACAGAAAAATCACATCTGATAATTCCATATATCACCTCTACACTATTTCAACAACTACGATTAGCGTAACGTAATTATACAAGGAGGTTAACAATAATTTTGAAAATAATATCTGCGACTGCTTGTATAATACACCAAATAATTGAAAACAGAAAACAAATGACCGCGTGTAATTTAAGAAGTACAATAATAATCCGAGTTTATAATCAATAAACAAAATCGAGCGTCATAATAAGCTGTAATTAATTACAAGTTAGTGCGCCGGCGCAGCGAGGCAACTACCGGCAACTTGTATTTTATCTACATCGTATTTTAAACTCTCGGCCTCGAGTGTGTCGGAGGTCTTGTCCGAAGGTGCTACTGCATGTAGTCTTTTTGGATACTCTAAAGGTCATAATTAGCTGTCCTACCTTGATTCTTTTGTTCACAATATAATTTTAAATATCACATATGTGTACTAATTTGTATAAGTAAACACGAAATGACAAGTAACATACGATACCTACTTACTAAAGTAAAAAATGTTTTATTATTATGCGTTATAGTTGTAATACCTGCACACTACAGATTCTTCTTGGCTTTTCACCGACTATTACATGCCTACATTCCGTTAATAAAATAATAACGTCGTAAAAAACGAGCAACAAACCGAAAGAGATAAAGAGAGAACGTAATAAAAACACTGCAATTTTAGGGGTATTTTGTCGAGGTTATATCCATAAAGCGAGTGGAGTGGGGTGGGCGCGCTCGCCCCCCACCCGCCTGCGGCGGAAAGTAATGAATAAACTCGACCGGGAGTTCTACCTATTTTATTTAATTTCACAATGAAAATGATCATACCCATCTTTTAACACTTTAGTGAACTTGATTTATCAGATTTCCTTTTAATTAATTTATACAACTTCTCCCTTCTATTAGGCGTAATGAATAGGGGTTTTCTAGCTTTTAATCGTGAATGACCAGTGTTCATAAAATGGTTGTACGCTCGCGATGTAATATAATCGTTTAAATTCTATAGTGGGATAATTAATACACCAAGAACATAAATAGTTACTTAAGAAAATTGATGGTGCACTCTTAATATTATTTATATGACTTTCATCTATTCAAATTCTTACTTTGTAGGCCAAAATGTAAAGAATGAAGTGGAAAATATACATACATAAAATAAATCTAAGCTCAGAAAATATACCAGAGCAACACAAGAGCTGTAAAGCGTTGTATAACAAAGGTATTAAAGCGAATTTTCAAGCTCTCTCGCCGAGAACACAGCGAAGCCGACGCAACGGTACCGCTAACTCATTTTGTTTGCTCCCCGTATAAAAATGTAGTTTGTTTCTGAGCGTTTGTCGAGGGCGCCGACTTTGGTTCACGTTATTACTACGTTCCTCACAATGGTCGTTTGCTCGTGCCGAATAATCAAACAAATTGCTCTGTTTATACGACTTACGACTTTATTTATCCACTAAATTGGTTTTCTCATTTTCTTTTGTTGCTTTTATTTAAGATTAAACCTAATTCACAAAAACTCTCACAAGGCCTTTTCTCTACTTCAAAATAAGCAAACAGCTGTTTTATCCATGTTCATATTAACATATGAACAATTCAGCTTAACCATAGCTCCTAAACAAACTAGAACACATTAAAATATTTACAGTATTTTATCTTCAAAGTGATTTCGCATGGATATATTTACATAAAACAAAACGTTGGGGCCAAGGAAAGTCGCTAACGGATCGCTCGGTTGTTCGAAAATAAATTTACATAGTAACGTGAGTCTAAAATAGAGGGGAAACTAAGCGAAACGACGAAGAGCAATGAGGCGATGCATAAAGTCGCTCCGAGACGAAGTATAAAACAACAAAGTGGTCGACGCATCTCACTCGCGGGTATAAAGAGGGGAATAATCCGTCGACGAACGCTAAAGTGCCGTAGAATAGTACTTTAGGGTCTATATAAAATAATGATCTGTCTTCTTGCACGTTATTCGCGAACACTTTACGACTCGTCATAAAAACTAAATTAGAAAGCTCATATATCGTTAATGGGTGTTTAATTCGCGGAAATGTAAACGGCATAAATCGGATTTAAATTGATATTTTTTCGAGGACGACAAATTGCCTTAAAAGGCAGGGCAGTTGTGCTCGAAGGCGTAGGTGTCGGTTAAGATGGGAACGATAGCGGCGTGTCGGCATCGATAAGGAAAGTTATTTATCGCCGGCGATGAGGAAAAAGCTTTGGTTTAATTTAACGCTTTTTATGGTTACAACTGTTACGATTTATGACGTGAGAAAATTATGACAATATAAACGGTTTTCATCGATCAATTAGCCTTGCTTTTTTGGTAGCCGATACAATTAATTCAGTATATAATACACAACTTAACTGTTTCTAAAGAGTTCTAGAGAGTTTCTAAGGGTTTCTAAAGAAATTATACAAATATCTAATTGTGTGAAATACTCGCGCTATTTTAGATTGACATCCATGCCTGAATAAGCTGGGAAAAATGGTAATCAATTATTATCGATTAATGACGTTACTCGATAATTCGATACACAAGGTGGCGATGTAACTGATAGGACCCGGTTCAATAGCATGCAGTGCTATAAAAAGATAAACACGAGAAAGGGACAAAACCCTCTTCAATGAGCTCGCCGGGAATGTTCGCCACCGATATTACATGAGCGCTTGCGCAGGACCGGTTCCGCTTGCTGCGATACCATTAAAAGCCCATTTTAATATCTGTATACGTTTTGAATACTAATTCAATTAGTTACCGCTCCAGTTATGACGTTATATGACACTAAGTGAGCCGCCACTCAACTTAATTACTCCGTGTCGGAGCTTCGAAATTTAATTTCAAAACAATTTCAGTAAATTAATATGTTACATAAACTATAAGTTCAAGTACAAGTTAATTATTATATAGGATATGTACACACCTTATTTTAAGTTATTATATTAAACAATTTTCTATTAAAGTAGATGCATAACGTAATCTTAAATAATTACCATGTTGGTGAACATAACTTTGCTAATTTATTTTATACTGAACATAGATATTATAATGCTTTTTTAAATTTAATCACTTTTTTTTTAAGAAATAGTACGTAATGCTTTTAAAAAGGAATTGGAATAATAAATGGTTCGCGACCTAAAGAATAGTTCCCAGCCAACAACAGTTCATAATAGTCACTCCGCGCTTTTTCCAATCATGTATGTTGTGGTAAGAGAAATAAAAATCTCGAATGAGCAGTGTGAAATGATGGAGTAAATTATAGAGCGCGCGGAGAGTGGGAAGCATTACCGGACAAATTACTTATTTATTATGACAGGAGCGGAGTGACGGCGGGCGGCGGCCGGGCGGCGACGTGCACAGATAGCCAATTACAGACAGCTAGTCGGCTTTCGAGAGCTGTTCAGCGGTTAGGGCTACCATATGGTACGGATTATCTTTCATAATTCATACATACAGCATAATACACATAACAGCTTAAATGTTTCAATCTACTGTTAAAAACGGTCAGAGTGAATTGTGTATTAGCGAGTTTCGAAAGAAATTACTATCTACTAGATGAGATGCTTCCTTACCTTAAATGTAGGTAACTTTAAAAAAATACAGTACAATCATTTACTATCACATATATTTGTGTCAAATATTAAATTTAACAAATAGAAATTGTATACTTACTAATAGGATACCAAGTTATCTGGTCACCCCTATCGCAGGCATACAATATGGAGCTATTTACTTTACTTATTATTACGTGAAGTTAAGTCGCTATTAACAGCTACTCACGACTGTTATGGGCAAAGCGGCTTAGCCGTTTAGTTTTTGTTCGTTTCTCCGCTTAAGGAATTGGCGTCAATTGTTACTTCGCTAACAACTCTTTCAATGATTAACTTAATGGAAATTGATAATAAAATCTATAAACAAATAGATTCCTACTAATGATTATTAAACTTATATTACAGTATCGCTTTATATGAACGGATTCTCAGCAAAATTTTCGCGTCCGTCACTTACGTATCATATCCTATTTACAAGCACATATTACATATTGGTAGCTAACTAACTACTAAGAGATTATTAATTACCACAACATTTAAAGGCCAAAACAACTTATTAGAATAAAAGTAAAATATTTCCCAAGAATAAATATGTAATAACAGTACTCATAAAGAATGGAACAATTAAAGGATAAGCTCAAAGAGCTCTCTATGCCGTACGCCCCAATGACACCGACTTACCTAATACGGGGTGAATCTCAACGCTAAGAGTGAACGTTACGTATATTTAAACACCTGTCAACTCAACCCTCACTTGGGTTGCCTAACTTAAATTACTTTATAATAATCTTGTGCAATTTCACTCCAGACAGAATATATAAATTGGCCGTTGTCGCAGTCCACGAATTATTAATGGCTAGCAGACCCTCAGTTACGCGAGGTTGATTTTAGAAGTTTATTCGATGTAGGCAGCTACTTATTTTCCTTTATGATGTCGTTAAATGAATTTTTAATATTCCCTGATAAAATAAAGAGCTTGTTAAATTTCTACAAAATTTGTTTCAAACATTTTCTTTGCAATAATAAGATCTGTCAATAAGAGCTAAATTTTTAAATTGTAAAAAGTTGCTGTTTGCTTTAGCATATCTAATTTCAATTCTTGCTTTTACCTGAGTTGGCGCAAACAAATCCTTCTTACTAATGGGAAAACGTGCAATGATACTAAAATCATTAGAAACCAAGAAAGAGGCAATCGGAAGTCCAGATGTAATCAGAGAGGGACAGCCCATATACTAACTTTGCACTTACACCTGTTACAAAAGTAGGTGGTCGTTAACAACAAAGGTTTAATTGTATTTGTTGAAAAATACAAATATTATAGTGATCCATAAATAACATAAGAAACTGATTGTTTAAGCATTCCGACTAGTGTTCCTGGGACAAATTAAATTTCGAATGGAGGTTCCTTAAGTAACGTTTATCGTCTCTATGCACGTAAACTTACTTTCGGTCAGTGGTTAATGTATCTCGTATGTTTATTGCTAAACTATAGTCGTCATGAAGATTTCATTGACGAATATATTGAGGTCAGTTTGAAGTACTAAAAGTATAGCCATCCATTTCTTCTCCGGAACACTGATCATATGAGCATTTTTTCAGTAAATGACTCTCTCGTTCTCCCGGTGAAAATGCTATTTAAGTGGATGGAGCAAAGCGAACAAAGCCAGCCGCCCGTTGGGACTTGTATAAATTATGTACGGTATGTGTATCGGTGGGATCGTGGGGTGTTCGTGTAGGATTCCGGTGAACTTTGCGGGCGGCTAATTACGGCCGGGCTGGGTCGACGTCGGCCGACGATGTGCAAATAGCTAGCCGGCTTATCTGCATGTCGACTCGAAAGCGCCCGCCCTACACAAAATATTCAATACTATTCTGTTTATGGCCATTTTTAAATACTCTATTGTAAATTCCTTTACATGTGAATGTAAAAAGTGATAAGGGACTATATTTTACAGTTTAATTTTTCTCTGGTTAATATAACAATCGGGTCATATACATTTCGACACTTAAATTCTAGAATTAATGGACTTAGCCGAGGAAACCGGACAGGCTTTCGTATCATAAATCCTCAAGACATGTAGTGCTAAGCCTGTCGGCCGGCGCAGTGGTTAAAGCGCTCCGCATTCAAGGCACGTTGACACGCGTTTATCAGAGCCAGAGCTCAGACCGCAGCCGGGCGCACTGTGCACTGACAAACGGAATCGCAGAGTGCATCCAGTGAGCTGCTGATCCGTCAAGAGATATCTCGACCTCGGCGTCGAGTGCTAACACTCGCCCGCCTACGGATAATTACGGCCCTTTGACGACGCCCCTTTGTCCTACACACTGCGAAAGTGGCAACAATGTTTTCAGCTTTTAGAATGTTTGTAAAAAGCATAGAACTCTTTAAGTTAACTCAACGAGGAATTGTCAAACGTGTAACCAACGTTGAAACCTTTTCTTTCCGAGTAGGTCGTCGCACGTAGAAGGCGCAATAATAATATGCAATGCAACCGGTAAGATTAAATATTGCTCTTAAGATACGTACGGCTAAATATCTCGAGTCGTAAACAATAAGCTGGAATGTGAAAGTTGTGAGCGGGTATGTTTAAGGTTGAGTTTGCGTTGTTGCATGTTAGGTTTTATCCGAGTCAAGCCGGTTAGAGTAGAGCTCGAGAGAGTAATACGAATCTCCGTAGAAGTTTGCAAGCGAGTAAGCCTGCGGGCGACGACGGGATGACGGGTGGAGGCAAGACGAGCGGCGTGCGGCGGGTGGAGCCTAGCTCTCTTGTTATTACACCCTCTCACCTACGCAAGGAGCTCTGCTCTGAGCCATACTGTCGCACGAGATTAAGACGCTACTTGCTGTTAACGCTTTGGCTTCTGTTCCACTCGTTTTAAAAGCATTCAAATTACTCTTTTATAAATTTACATCGACACAATACTGTCAGATACACTTAATATCTGACGGCATAGTAAATAAAATACAATAATATTGAATTTTAGTTGTGTTAAATCTGTATATTGTAAAACATAAATCGTTTTTTTTTCTGAAAATTAAAGATCTCGTACAAAAAATATTATAATAAATAATAGATCTATATGTTTTGTAAAATTAAGTATGTTTAATAGTTTACGATAAAACATACATATTATTACATATTAAAAATACTGTATAAAGTTCCTCATCATAAAATAATACCCCAGTCATATTGTAAAACTTATTAAGAAAATTGGCACGTTGAATCAAATCCGACATCAAACAATTATGCAAACAACAGCATTCAAGCTGAAAAGATGAAGTGTCAAAAGGCGAAAGGATACCGTAATCGTTTATTTCACGTTGTTACATTTCAGCACTTCGGTTATAAATAAAAGTGCCGAAGAAAAGCCAGATAAGACGGCAGAGAAATAAGTTTAACCGAACGGGAGAAAGCATTATCATTGGCTACGAGCGAGGAACAAAAGAAAATGGTGGAGAGCGAGCGTACGAGAGTACTTTATAGGCGCGTAAATATGTTTTATATCCCTCTACTGTCTGTTATACACTGGCGTGCCGCCGGCCCCATCCCCGGGGTCGTAGCCACCCCCGCCAAGAGGGTTGCCTCGCTCTCGGAAATGCCGAGCTTTAATAAAACATATATTTTTCCGAGCGAGGAAAATACTGGGGAAACTCGCAATTTGTTCTTTCACTTTATGCTCGTTTACAAGACAAAAGTGGAACATTCTAGAAACATTATGTTAATCACGTAGTTATGTTAGTTTATTATAATTGTATTTACTTGTATTTTATAGAGCGTTTAGGTAAACCAAAACAACATAAACCGGAGCGGAGAAAGACGTTGGATTAAAGCTCCAGTTAGTAGGTGCTGGAAGTCATAAACCGTGTAGTGGGAGGGTTTATGTGGTTGATCGGTGGAACTGTGACATTGTAGTACTTAATGGTGTTGCGGTGACCCTTATCTCGCGTGCCGCAGCGCCATCGTGGGTGCTTGCGATTTATTGCGGCTCTCGTGGGTACTCCACCGACCACCACATACTCGTAGCTACCTCATGTATTAACGTCAATTATTACACACTCAAAATCATTCATAATTTAAAATCTCCTTATATAACTCAATAAAATATAATATCCACTGTAAACAGTAGGGAAGAAAAGGTAAAGGTAAATAAAAAAAAGCATTTGCCGATTTGGCTTATTTAATAGACATTTTTCCATTTGAAGGAAATGAAACAAAAAGAATTACTTTCCGAGAAGTTAGCTAACACAGAAAGATGATAAAATAGAAGTAGCGATTAAGATAATGTTGAAAACAAATTTATATTCTGATTCCGTGAAGTAGATTAAATTATTTTCTTGTTGCTTTTGAAACGAGTTCTATAAAGAGTCGTAAGCGCCTGCTGAGTGAGAGGGTGCTATATGTAAATAAGTCAGTCTGAGAGAGAGGGCGCAGTCCTACAGCGTCGGGGCCGCCAGACTCCGTGCCATAAAATATTACGCCAAACGAAAGAAGCTCTTTCAATTAACCGAGGCAGGTTTGCGTAAGGTAAACCTTGCCAAGAGACGCCCGCTATTGCAGTCTCGGAAAATATTTTAACCGACGTAATTTCTCTTGTGGATTTGTTGTTGATCTTGTGAGTAATAAACGTTTTAACTTTTATTTGTGTTTGTGGTTCTCCAACTAAATCAGGGGTTGAGTGATGGTGCAAGATAAGCGTTCATTATTTAGAACCATGTAGGTATTACGAGACTGTATTGATAAGAAGTGTGGCATTCGATCAGTATTCATGAGCTTATTAATGTGGTAGGAGGAAGCGCCCTCCCTGAAACAAGCCTAGCGCACAGATTGCGCGCCCGCCGGGCCACCGGCACCGCCCGCTCTAATCGACCAGAAGTGATATGCCTACCAGATGAATGATGATGAGCGTTTACACGTCAAACAATCCGTGTTAGATATCGAGCTATTTTCATAATCAATTTCCACACACGTTCCTAATGATTTTATTATTATATATATCAGATTATATGTTACTGCTAATATCGTTTCTATTCAAGTACTTACAAAAAAGAAACAAATGCTATAATGAAAAACACTAAATAGGTAAATCGAAGCAGTTTAAAAAATATCGTGATTGTATAAAACTTGGAAAATAAGGTTATGCTAATATCTTCAATAAACAACACGATGAATAACATTGTGAGAAAAATCCGTTGTTTCTTGCAGGATTCATTTTAAACCTACTACTACTACTACTACTACTACTACTAGAGGTTGTTAAGAGATACCTGTATTGAGATATAGATATATTGATAATTTCTAGTTCGTTTACACACCGAATAAAAGTAATTATGATTAAATATTTATGCGACGTAACAAATAAAAATTACATTATTGTAAACTATTTCCGAAAGAGCAGGAGAATCAAGATTACATTTATTATAACACAATAGTGTATTAATGCAAAGCATGTTTAGGGGGACATGTTTAGCTGTGGTTACAATTGAATTTGCAACACACAGGAACAGCAGGTTGACGTTGTCAAGAGCAGTGCCACGGAAGCGTCTACGTAATTAGCCGAAAGCGACCGGATTTGCATATCAAAGTGGAGGCATAATTGAACCTGGAGTGCAAATAGCCCAAGTGGAATAGGATCGGGTTAGTGGCTCTCCGACGCTAGCGGGCGACCATTCGTATCCGTTGTGCATGATCATTTAATGAACAAAGTTAACCAAACAATTTTAGAAATGTATTTCCAATATTTTCCTTATTCAATTTTAGCGTCGACTTCGTGCCTATCAATATAATTAAAATAGATGCTCCGTTTAATAGTCGCTAACTATTAAGCTTCCAGCGAATCGCTCCGCGCTTTCCGTCGTCCTCTCCTAGAGTAATTTAATTAATCGACTACGGCACAACAGCGAAGCCGAGACTGATTTCCTCCTCAGATATCCATTTACCGGCATTATTGTGCCACTCAACTTCTAATTCGATTATGTTTAAGGATAGACCTCTGAGCATTTATTAATTAATAATATCACAACGTTAACATGAGCTGATACAAGCTAGATAACATTTCGGGGAAGCGATAAAACATATTACAACTCTATAAATTAGTAGCATGTTAACAACATTAATTAAAACATGTAAACCGATAACGGTAACTTGGATACGACTTGTCTAGAGAGTTATGTACTCGGGAATGTTAGCTTGGCTGTAAAGTAACAAGTTACATCTAATCTGATTTGAGTGATCTTTGGTCTTGGCACTTTCGCGTGTAATGCAAAATTAATGTTGAAAGTGGATCGCATTTTCCCAAGGAAGGTGGATTTTATTATTACCTGCCAATTTACATGTGAAAACTTTGACAGTTTAAACTCATTTAAAATCTGATATTCCATTTAACGTTGTGGGATGAATTGCTTAATAAAATACTTTTATACTCAAAACGTTGACTAGGCGGGGGTAGCTGAGAAGAGGGTGGGGTGTTTCGGACGAAGTCGGCAGCGAAGCGGCCAGATAATTAGATTAAGGGGAACGTGGACGAGCTCGGGTTGCGGGTGCTCCCGAACAATGGTATCAGTCTTTAAAGCTTTCGGATTTGCACGACTGCTGCTGCTGATTGTACTCAAGTTTGCTTTTAGATTCCGACTCCACTTCTATTAAAAACATTACAAAATGTATTTTATTACTCTTGGTAGTTGGTAATTGAAAACGCAGATAGGTATTCCAACTACTAAGTGTGTGTATTATCACATAATAATACACACACTTTTAGTAGTTGAAGTACCTATTAGTACCGTTTATTGTATGATTTTTATTGCTTTGATTCTGGCTAAGCATTAGGGACCGGTGGCGTTCGGTAGCAAAGGCGGTGTAATGTATTTAATTACAGGCACTTCCAGACTGCACCAATCTAGTAATTAAGGAACAGAGCTCTGGCGCGTAATCAGCGCCCTTTGCGCCACGTGCCGAGAGCGCTCCAGGCTCAAACCCCGGCAGCTTTTGACTCGCATTTCACAACCTGTTGACGAGTTAGTTAAGCCCTAGAGCGTGTACAGTCCGAGCACAAAGCGCAACTTCCATTTAGTACCCTTCAGTCCATGTCTATTTCATACTCCAATGAAATAGGTCGGCTCCAATTTCCATGTCAGTAACAATTCCGAAAAATCACTAATGTTTATCTAAATATTGGTGATTTTGGTCATTATTAGATTTTGCCATAACAATTACAAATTGAGCAGTCTGATACCATTAATCATTAAAAAATCTGTTACTTTTTTATATAGTCTACATAAACATATCTCAAGACAATAAAAATAATTCACAGAAATCATATTGTCTTGTTAATTGTATCCAAGTGTTTCATTTCCAGTCGGGTGATTGCGTATATACAATCCAATTAGAGATAGACTAGGCTAACTAAACAATTTGTAAACAGGTGCAGGGGACGGCGCGTCGCCCCATGAGATTAATCACTAAAGCCCGGTAATAAACAGAGAACGAACAAGTTCGCCACTTACATTACACGGACGTTTATTTCCAACGCTCTGTTTCAACTTTTCCAACTCTCAAAGAGCCAAGTTCGGAATGGGGTTTAATTAATTTACGCCAATTGTATATCGAGTAAAACATAATATGGAATTATTCTTTGGGGACCACTGCTGTCGTTAACTGGTGATATTATAAGCTTATGAAATACACATAATTTAAATAAAATAAGAAGAGGTTAACTTTATATTAATAACGGATTTTAATAAAATTGAACTTGCCTTATCGTCGTCTCCCTCACTATCACACTGTAAAAAAGAAAAAAAAAACATGTTGAACAGTGAAAATCGTTTATAAGTATAAATTAAGCGATTAACATGCACTATAAGAAAAGGATATATGTATATATATATATATATTGATTACATATGTGAATTTATAATGCATTTTTAAGAATTAGATCATTGCTAGTAATATGTTTATAATTGAAGACAAATAAACAACACCCACAACACCTACGGACCAAGCATTATTCGCATATTACATAAACTTTTATGGTCAGTCCATAAATAAATAAATAATAATAGATATACAACCGCGTACACTTACAAGCGAATAAAGTAGTGTTACATGTATGATTAATAATACTTCTACAATTTATGAGGTTGTGTCAATAAACACAGTAATAATCTATTTGAACAAATATATCTGAATACCTATATACTGGGCACACAGGATGATACTCTTAGATTAACAAAATATACAGAGTTAGAGTACGGATTCAAAACTAAACTATAGTTGATCAATTTAATTTTTAATGTTTTAAAACATCTACATAATATAAAAGAATAACCAAGCGTTTTTATTATAGAGTGCTTTCAGTAATGTTAAACTTTAAGTTTGCGCTCGAAAATAAGGCACGTGTAGAATTTAATTTTCCACTTGTATAAAAAAATTAGAAACCTAATAAAAAATATATAGCTTGATAATTAAACAAACGTTATAATATTTGCTATATCACAAGAACACCCTATACAATTCAGAATGACATCCAATTCATAAGGGAAAAAGACTATCATCGTATCATAAATCGACGAATACGTTACAAGATATTTACGACGCAAGTTCGCGTCGAGGGATACAACAAGGGATCAGGCTGAGATATTACAATTTCAAATAAATACAGAACATGAAGTATTCAGGGCGGGCTCAGGTAATGTTATGTAGTACGGAGCGGCACCGCCTCGACAAATCTCGTGATTTAGCTGCGATACGCGCCGAATATCGAGCAGGGTCTATGTGTGTTGCGTGATCAGGGTAAATTTGCACACGTTAATCGAAAATTATAGCTATTACGTGTTACATAACTTTCTGTTCGAAAAAAGCTTAATGCTAATATCAAATATAAATAAAGCGGAGCCATGCAAGGCTTGGCAATACAATAAGGCAAGCCAATGGCCTTATTGACATGCTGGAAAAAGTTTGCACTAGACAAGGACAACAATGAGTATACTCACGATATAGCCTTTTCCGGAACTACAGCGGCTACTGGCCTGTAGGCAGGAGAGAGAAAGCGAACACATGAGTGGACTGACTGGAGGGTGAAGAATACCCCGTCTCGCCGTCTGTTGTTTGTTTTAGTCGTTTATAAAAAATATATCATATGGATATGTGCTATGGTCAACGACTAATAAATCAGCGGGAGAGACGGGCTAATAGCAACGAAACAAGACATTTTATGCGAGTCAAATTATAGGTTCTATCTAACAATCAGTACGAACAAATACAACATTAAGTGAATAATTTAGTCATGCATTGTGTGTGTGTACATTGGAATATTTGATCACGAGCCGACCGTCCTAAAATATTACACTAATGGTCAAAAGTTTCTTAGATATTTATTTCATACGTAGATGAAACTAGTAGGTATTTTGTTTATTTCTTTTTGTAAAGGGGATATTATGCTGATGTACTTACGTCACTAAGGCGATCGCGAGAGGAATCCGGATCGCGTGGTGCAACTGAGCTCCCCGTGAGCCGTTCCGATGCTCGTCCGCTGTCATCAGAAGTGCCAGCGTCTTGAAGCAGCGTAATACCCTACCAACGAAATAATTTGTTTTACAAACGTACAAGATACGAAGCACACAAATCTCTCTCAACTATTGAGTAGTTGAAGAGCTAGATAGGTTGTATCGCAAAGACAAGGGAAGAAAAAAAATTGAGCGATAACTAGGATATAAGAAAACTTAATAAATTGGGTTGAAGGGAACGGACACGAAGAGCTGACGCGTAACGTAACGTGGCCCGGGGCCCGACAATAAAAAGAGTTTTCCATTTATCACATTTTGCGTCTATTTTACGGTAGGGTTCGAAAGGAGCGCTCCAGTGGGGGAAACGACTGATGTTCAGAGACGAGCGCTATACGAATAGGCAAAAGAAAATAAAACGAGTATAACTTCTCTGTAAAAGGATAACTCCCCGACCGCCCTCGCCCAATGAACTTCCACGTTATTATTACTTGAGAGAAGTTTGCTTCCAATTTGATTTCGTATTCGTATTATATTATGGATAATAAAAATGAATCACAAAGCTCCAGTTAAACGTATCAGCCCTGTCATATTAATAATTCAGCGGTGAATTTCAGTAGGGATTATAATTAATGTCGTAACATGATACTTAATTTGCATAATAAATGTAATGTGTAACTTGTTTTTAACGATGCGAAGTTATGTTTTTCAAGGGATTAGTAATAAATACCTTGTACCACGAGTTCTTCTAAAAAAATATATTACCTTCTAATTAATTGCTTTTATCAGCTTTCTGATAGATACGCTGTTTTTCTAAATACAATATAAAAAACCTTTCTGTAAACTGATAGAGTTACCTAAATAGTATAAAGCTTGCAATTGGATACTATTATAAATAATTCAATAAATATTTTATTTAATTCAAGAAAAAATTATACAAGAAACCAAGAATACGTGTGATATAACATCAAGTCACTAAACGTAGATCGCATTACTCGCGGCCGGTTTAGATTTAAACAAATGGCGTTGGTCCCGGAACCAAGTGGTCGTCGACCGGAACTAAGTCTCAAAAGCTTGGGATTTGCGCGCTTTAACCGCGAATTTATCACGGTTACATTGACTGACAAACTTATATATTCGTAAAGCTTCGAGTGCAAATTATTATTTTGCTAATAGATTTGTTGTTATTAGACTTGTTACTTGATTTAAAAGCGATAAAAGTTGACTTCCTTCCCATTACAATAAAAGACAACAATATGACTAAAGCGCACGATTAAACCCTGTTTCTAATAAAAGGGATCGCTCTCCGACCCTTTACATAGATAAACGGGTGAATCGGAGTCGCACATATCAATTTAATCCACGATGGAAGCGCGGAAGATCCCATTTAATCCCGTAGGGTTGTGTCGTGTGGGGATGTAACGTCGGATGTTACCACATAATTACTTTCGCTCATTACAGTTCGACCCAATTATAATGGACTTTCGTGTGACTTTCTTGTCCAAACACTCCCTATTTGGACGAAATCTTGTTGATTAACTGTGTATCACAGAAAGTTTAAATGCGAACAAAGTAGGTAATTTCTAAGAAATAATGAGTGTTGAATGTTTTTATTAAAAGGATATATGACATGTGGAATGATGTAGTAAGAGAAATGTGGTAAGTGTTAAAAGTGATCAAATTTGGAACAGATATACTACGAAAGGTAAATGCGGTCAATTGTGTAAAGCAGTGAATTGTTTCTTTATTACAATAGGTTTGTTCGGTGGAGCACCGGCCGACGGCGGGTGGCGGCCGGCGGGAGGCAGTCGTGCGGTGCCCGCCGACTGGCGACACAACCGCTAATTGAAACAACGACCGCGGCCGAGCATTACTTATTCATGAGAAGTCCATATGGCGGTGAAACGTGACCGACCAGATAAATCATTCAATTACATTTTACATGAACACAGGTACACTTCCACAAAAGATACTGAACGGTAGAATGCAGCTAGTCTAGGAATTATTTTTGCGTAACGAATGGCTTGCGTTCTAGGTATTATTTCAGTATCGACTGCAGTTGTCTGCCGGTTTATCCGGTTCTAATGTTGCAGCTTCAGTATTTCTGGTGTTTATTTATTTACAACTGGTAATAAATCTTACGGAACGAGATAAGTGGCGCAATCTAGGCGATTATTTATCAGTTTCGTTAAAAGTGGGAGATTCAGTGTAAGGATCGCGCGGCTGCGAGGAGGTAGACAGGGTGCGGTGTCGTTAAGTGGCGCGCTGCATAATTTATTTATGTGGTGGCACGTTACACCCTTGTTGGAACTTGTCAGCGGTGCCAGAGCCTCGTTCTAATTACAGTGCACTGAATTACTATCGTTAACATGAACTGTGTATATGTAATTACGTGAAGGATTAGTTCCACCGTGCAATTAAGTGGGGTCTTTTAGCGGTAGTCATAAATAGGATCTGTGGTGAACGGTATCCGCATTCCGATTCAAGTATGTGTGTACAATACAAAGCGAGGATTTCAAATAATACAATATGAGGCGTGCTCCAGTAAGCTGAGCGCGCGCCATCACAGCGGATCAATCAGATCCAGCGTCGACATCAAGCGACATTAGCTCGCGGCATTTCCAAATGGAATTTTGCGACAGACCGCTCTCTCGGATTAATATTGTACGGCAGCCCGAATGAATGGAACTGTGATTGAATTAACATTTGTGTGCCGTTGTGCTGGTCACGTATCAGACGCCAATTAGTATGTTGACTTGCATCTCACTCCCAGACAATCGCATTTTATTTTATGTTCCATACGACCTATCATGACTTAATTGGCAAGGTTAAATAAGGTGCTTATAAAACAGTAAGTAGGTAATGTCAAGTAGATCTAACATCACTGATATTGTTGCATTAATACCACGCAGTAAAATAGATCCAGAACCTAAATGATGTTAAAGTATTTACAAACACCGAAACCTTCTCCCTCCTTGCATGCATATGCGGAATATTACAATTTCAGTGTCAGCATCGAAATGAATTCGCATGCATACTACATAGTTTATACTATTACCGACACACTCAGTGTAGTAAATAATGTCATTTGCTTGCAAACTTCAGTTGACTAGACTAATTTCGCAATATACACTATAAACCAAGTGCAGATAATTTTCCGCTCGTAATGCAGCACATTATTCACAATATGTGCCGGTAACAGAATATAAGGTAATTAAGCTGTGTAGTTTGTCACCTTGGTTGGTTAGTTAATGATATCATAATTAAACGCTCATAATGATTTGCATCAAACTTCTATTCGAAATTGTATCATAAAAAGCAAACACCAATTAATTTATTTTGTGAAAGATGGTCAAAAAAAGTCGGTAAACATTTGCATCTGTAAATACCGACTTGACTTATATCTAAGACGATCTGATATGTATTTACACAAAGTTTTCTTGACAATTAGATATTTCCCTCCATCTTTTTTAGACTACATAAAAAATACCGTAATTAATTAACAAAATAAACACATTGAACGTTGGTAAATACATTGAAGAGCGCCAAGAAAGCAACTTATAATGAAATTATACAGAATATAGTATTTCTCCAACTATCTCACTACCTGGTCAATTTATGTAATGTTTATTCAATTCTATCCTTGTTCGAGTGAATAAAATGAAATTAAAAAAAAAATATCGAGTAGTTTCCTTCAATCACGTGTCTATCCCGATCTTCGTGCAAAAATCGTCTAAGGGAACGATACTATAAAAGCTTTGTCTATTGGTCAATGAAGAGAAAGGACGTCTATATATATGTAAGTAAAGGAAACATAAGCAAACGGCAATATCGTCCGGACGAGGAATAAAAAACATTTGGCGGTGGCAGCGGTGTCGGTCCTGTGGCGGCACGCCAGCTTTCGCAGACAACACAATAAGGACATGCCTTCTGCCGGGAGCAATTTCTGTTCTCTGCACCTATTTTTATAGAAATGTATATCTGAAAATAACTTTGGGACTTTGACAACGAAGTAAATAAAACAGAGAGTAAAAGTTACACTGAAATCATGGTTAGAGTAAAGTTCCGTACATGAATTACACAAACTAACAACCCTGAATGTTTGAATTAGATGAGGTAGGTGTTCGAAACGAATTTTGCCGTCTCCCGAGACGCGGGAGTAACTTAATGATCGCGTACGGCGCGCTGGGAGGCTATATTCTATTCGACGGCAAATTGAATCTGCGAAGAGCTATTAGCCGACACCGCAGCGGCGGGAACCCAGCGCGTGCCAAACGATCGTGCTCATTCCTCGTTGTAGCTGCTTGATAGTGTTTAAGATGTGATACAGTCGTCGGTAAAACGAGAAAAGCTTGCGCACAAGAGATAAAAGCTATTCGTTCACGTTGTTAGCTATTAGTTTAACATTTTTATAACAATTATTAAATGTTACAATTTGCACGCACACAAATAAATTTATACCACTAGTATAAAATCGTACTTATTTAAGTTAGATATAATAAAAACGGAAGTGATAGGTTTAAATAGTGACGGGTCTGTAAGCATTGAACACATGCGCCTTTCTATTGGACCGTTTGATATCGAAGTCGGTATAATTTATTCTTTCGTCGTCGGGGCAAGATTTTCCGCTTTATTCGAGCAAGCAGTACGAGCGGCGGGAGGCAAATTGGATGGGATTGCGACATATCTTGGCTGGCGGTGAACTGTCGAAATGCACGGGGGAGCACAGAGGGTAAACTGCTCGCATTTCGCCAAGAGTGCTCTTTTTGCTTTGGAAGAAATGTAAACCTATTTAGAATTGAGCGTACACTTCTGAAACAGAACTGTTCTAATACGAAGTGCATAATTCAGATATTTTCAACAATAAGAAATAGTATCTAATATAAAAATGTAATTTGAAGTTTTAAACTTACCTACAAACTTTAAATAAAGAATACAACGGCACTATAAAAAATATTCAATCATTTAGTCATCACATAAATATTGTGAAAGAAGTAAAAACACCAAAACCTTTCTATACGTATCAACCATATCCTCGTTTAAACGAATAATTCAATCATGAAATAAAAATGCCAAATGTCGGACAGATTCCCGAGCAACAGCCGTCGGCGACGCGTTAACCAAATAAAGCTTTCATGGAGGCCAATATTGAGCTAAAATCCGCCGCCGCATGCCCGGCCCGTTTAATAATTTTACGATGCGATAGGAAGCCAGACCCGCCGATTATCTTTCACGAAATTCGTGCCCGCTAATTAATTTTACAATCTTCGTAATCCACTGATTCTGAGCGAATAGAAGAGATCCAATTTGTTCGTACTTCTTTAATTAAACTTTGAAGATAATACTGGCACGCTTTTGTTAAATACTACTGTATCTGCACAATTCAGTAAAACTTGTAAAAGGCGGGAGAGGTAAGTTCTCGGCTTAGTCGTGCTCTCCTGCATTTTATTTTAATATCGCGTCGAGTGCACGCTCCGGCTATCCGCATCTCGTCTTAGCAGCTTTGCAAGATCCGACTACATTGTAATTCACTTCCGTTTTACTATTTTCGCTGCAATCAAGGAGTCAGTCATATTCAAACAACCATGTTTTTATTTGCACCAGTTTGGAATTTCAATAAAACGTTTTACCGCGGTAAGTGTCAATAAGATTGTAAAGAGACAATAGCATTGAACAACGCAGGCACCACCCACTAGTGTACCCGATTGTGTTCAAATAACGACAATGCCACCAATTAGCCACAGAAATAACTCGTTAAGCTCTTCCGTCTATTTACATAAAGGTTTGAATTTACTATCATCGTAGTTCTATACCGGTTAATGGTTTGGTAAACTGTTCGAGATGAGTAAACAGCACACATTTCACGGGTGTTGTTTTAGCAGCCGGCTCGGAGATGAGGCGAGGCGCGTTGACAAGCAGACAGGCAGTTTGCGTACATTTTATGCGAGAAAGCGAAGCCCGGAAGAGGCACGGCGATGGCTTACGAATTTAGACTCGCTGCATTTAGACGTGTGAGATCACCCGGCGCATTACCGTTTAGTACTGTACGAGCTGTCTAACGCTTTGGTACGCATTTACCCAGACTTAGCAACGATAAATAATCAGTCAACACACGACAAATGTAATATAATTCAAGAGTATTGATATTTTATGAACCTTATTCGTAGTTTTGATAGTTAATGTACTGCAGACAATATCGGACACGTGTGCAATTCTCATCATAATCCAAAATACTATTGGCATAAATTACTAAATATATATTTCAACTAATTTTGTACTATTTTTTTTTTCTTAAAGTTATTTTTCGCACTATATGGATATTATTTTACAATAGATGATGCTACTGACGGATAAATAGAAATTATTGAAGCCTTCTTATCGACGGTCGACAATGGTGAGAGAAATGGTTTTTCATGAGACACATGATGAATTAACATTTTAAAACTTGTTCACGACTTATGTCTGTAATTTCAATGGATTTTTGAACATTTATTGTATTTATAATAGAATTAACTTATTGGTTCAGCAACATAACATTATGAGTCTCAGTGATGTTCTTTCCAAGTAACGAATAACTATAATAACAAGCTGTTTAAATGTTCGTAAGAACTCAAGATATAACAAATAATTACCAAAAATAATAAACTACATGAACACACATCTATTTGCACTACTACATTTTCGACAATTTCTACTGTAAGCCGAGTTGAGTATATTAATAAAGGATCATGGCGATATTGCTGCTTATTGTCCATGTAGGTGAGTGTTAATTGTTTGTAGTTAATTTTCAGTAGGTACTTACATGAGAGTTGACGTTGTTGGGCGGGTGGATTCGCGCTGTATCGGCTGCCAGCGCCGCTAGCGGTAACCGCGGCTTTGTCGACAACGCATTGGTGCGAGGCGAGGAAGCACATTTTACTGCAGCCTGTGAACAATACATATTATGGTATCATATAAAGCTGTATGCGATAAAAGGTAATTACAACGCAGGGGTAAAAAAATATTGCGAGTAAACGTAGCTAAAAATCTTTTCTTTCTAGAAGACCAAGGAAAGCGATTACACGATTTATATTAACGAAGACGTAATCATAAAACTAACAATTAATATGTCCTTAAAAATGAAAGTACTCAAAAATATTTGTTTTACTATATGAAATTTAATATTTTTTTTATAAGGCTAACAATAGTGTTTATAAGGCTTTAAACATATTTAATTAAATATTAATATTTTTCACGAGTTTGTGGTTTTTAAACGTTGCGTAACCAAAACTTCGAATATAAAAGTTTAATTTTATTACTTAACTAAATAGCAGTTGCTTAAGATCGTGCATCCAATGTTTATAAAGATACATAAAAAATATTGATTTTCATCTTAAAAACTTTTTCTGGGGCAACACGATAATTTCGATAAAGGAACCGAGAGTGGCTGCCGACTAACTTATCTGCTCTACTCTAAACTTGCTAGCATTCTTGGTCGCTGAGAAGCGCACGAATTTTCCAGTTTAAGTTAGTGATATTATGGTCCCACTTAATCATACTTAGTCCCGTCCGTTTGGCTGACTATGCATGAGAGTCGAGACGCGAGAACGTACTAAGTACCCTAAGTACCTAACTAGCTTCTCGTTTAGGAGCTTTGCATGTTATGGGGCGGTAAAGAACTTGTAAACCTTACTGACTAGTTGACTAGATAAAGTAAACACTACCAGCTACATACTTATCGCGTGGCAGATATAAGGTTGAAGATGAAATTATCCATATACCGAATAAGTTAACTCGGTCGTTGTTGATAGTTTAACTGGATACCAATAGATTTTTCGATTGTGAATCAAAGTTAATGCGTTTTAAAAAATGCGACCTACATATTACTGAAATAAAGAGTGTACCTAAAAGAACAAAACAATAAATCTCTTCAATTAATAGTGCTGCTAGAGGAAAAAACACATCCTTTAACTTATTGAACGTAATTTATAGTTACAATCAAAAAGTAACTATATGAATAAATATAATACAAAATATATACGTGCTATGATATTTTAGATTATATATTTAACATTTATAAAATAAAATTGCTGAAGCTTGTCATATTACTCACAGCGTAATAAAACGTATATAACAAACTTTCCCGCTTTAGTTGACTTTGATATAAAGAGATACGAAATTGCCTATTCACAAGAACACAACACTCATCAAGTAAGAGCTCGTGAACTACAGTAATATTATGAATGAAATATGAGTTAAGCTGTTAAGCAGGGTTTAATAATTTCGGGTGTGACTTAATAATTACAATGATTGTATATTACATTATAATGATAATTAAGCGACTGTGTCCTAATCACACAGAGATTTTAAATGTTAGTAAACCTTTTGATAACATAGCATTCTTTACTAAAAACAAGTTTACAGAAAAGCTAATTAATTTACGTAGTGATAAAATTTTGATTTGCCAATGAATTTTCATTAGGATCACAATTAAATTTCGAAGGGGTGATAACACGTGACCGCCAGGGGAGAAGCGCAAACAAGGGTCCCTACTGACACATTTTTGAATGAATACACACAAAAAAATGTCCGGCGTCCAGGGACGAGGGCGACAGCCCCCGGGCGGCGGGCGAGCGAGGGGAGCCATTACCATAACCATTATGCGATATTCCATGCCACCGACACGGGGACTCGGCTCAACGACAGATGCTGTTTGTAAGATTATACAATAAAATCTGAATAAAATCAGAGTCCGCTGATGCATCGATGTTTTCTAACATGATGCGAAAATATCAACTTAACTTAAAAATAACAATTCTTAACTCCGTGGTTGCATTGTATGGATGTTTGTTTGTATATATGTATAAGTCTTAAATTAAATTTAAACAAAAAAAATCAAGACATAAATTTTTTTTTAATATAAACCATACAAAAAATAAGTTATTTTATCAACGTTTTAATGAAATTTATAATGGACTTCTTTAGACGTGCAGTGTTTTACATTTCAACCCCTTATGACACATGCATGTTTATATGTATTTTTGTCTGAAAGCGCTGCAAGGTGTATGGGTATTAACATTAAGACACATTATCTGATGTTAAGTGGCTCGTGCCACTACACGTGTTGCTATGACCGCCGCCGCCTAATGTGAATAAATAATAACAATAAACTATGTTCCGCGCCACACGGGCGATAACTCACACGCTTTGTAAACATTAACAACGTATTAATAGGCAAGAGGTAAAATAAAAGCGTGCCGGCAAACAAAACGGTATAACCGCCTATTATATATTAAATACTTGTTACTATTTAATCATTTCTGTTATTAGTAATTGGTTAAAGCTTTTTTATAAATATTTCAATTTGAAAACATTACATGAAACAGTACAAATGCCCATTATAAATCTTGTTACATAAATATGAAAGAAAGGTTAAGTAAGCTCCGTTTTATAGCGAATAAATCTCTTTAGGACTGCGACGAAAGCAAATACTCTCGAGAACTTTATGTGACTTCCACCCAAAGATTTTATACAATTCATTTCAGTCTCATAAAAAAGTTATCACGAATTCGCAGAATCGGGTGAGCTATTTTTCTGCCGCCAGCGGGTGGTATTCCCTCTGGAAAAGGGAGCTTAATTCTGGATGCTATAACATCATTTTGCCTTTATCATGGTTTACTTACGCCAAACATAACAGTAAATGTTTATAGATCAGTGTAAAATCTATAAACATAATGCTCTATAAGGATTCGTACATATCTATACGAATTTAGTGAGTACCTTATTTTTATTATTTGTTTCACAATGGGGTCATAAGATATCGCGTTTGCATGATAACTTTTTTTATAGGTAAGTCGTCGTTTACGGCGCTGTCTAATAATACAATTAGCATCGTTCAATAACTTGGAAGGGCCGGGCGGGACTCACGCGGTAATAATTGTGTTTCTACTCCACAAAACGGTCACACCTCGGAATCGCCACGGTATGCCAACAACAGTCATTTGCTGTAATTGCTTCACTAACAACGAATTAATCACTAATATGACAGCATCGAGACCGTCATTATGAAGAGCAATAACGTCATAATAGGTCGTCACATATGCGATATACGGTAATAACGGTAAACATATCTTACCCAATAGTAAAATAACGTAGTTAAAGATCGTTAGATTTTCTTTTCTCGCTTTTTTTTAGAGTTATATTACAAACCACGTATCTTAAAGACGTAACAACGTAGAAATGACTTATTGACGATCAAATTACTTTATAGGCTTGTGTTAAAGGGAACGACTTCGTCGTTTGGTCCGCACCAAATTGCATTTTGTTTTTAATCTGAAAGCAGCCGCTGGCACAGGCGTGAAGTTCAATTTGCCAGGGCTGTTTAATTAACGACACGGCGGGTCATTAATTAAGTCATCAGACAAGCCGAGGTTAGCGCGCCGACGAGGATTAGAATTATCTACTTACTGCATAGTTAATAAACAAAAACCCCGCTTTTAAGTATATTTGTTCCTAAAAACAAAAATCTTCTTGTGATATATACTAAAAAAATATTTAAAGTGGATCATATGAGAAGTTTAGCAGCTAGTTAATTTTTATTTATTGCCGGCATTTGTTTCGGCGAGTCCGGTATCAGTAAATAAAAGAAAAACTCATAATATAAATGTTATTAATAGCGTATCAAATTTTAGTCTTGTTAAGTTACTACTTATATTATATATTATACCTAAAGCAATGTACTGAAGTAAACTATTTATAATAGATTAGCATTAGAACTACGTATAAATAAATGTATATGCCAAAGAAAATGAATTCTTTTATGTACAATAATCGTGACCCATTTCAATGCGTGTCTAATTGAAAACGCAAGGTGGATTGTCGTGTAATGTATTTTATTTATCTCCATTAGTCACAAGATTACAAACTCGACCGTAAAACGTTATTTCAATAAAAAGAGATGCTCACATAAAATGCATTATAATAGACTGATCCATGATATTACTGTATTAATACTACCAATGTATACTTATACTTATTGAAATATTCGCGTATTCTTTATAATGTTGTCCTTTATTAGACACTTGTATTATTAAGACTTGAATTTCAGTCTAAACTGGTTATGTAAGTATAATTAAAGTGCTATCAAAAGCATCATTTAAATCTAATGGAAAAAAAATCAATTAAAGTCACTTTCATGACAAGTTACAATTTCATTGAGTGAGGTTGAAATAGAGTGGCGCGTGGAAACAAATATGAGGGAAGTAATCGAAATGTTTGTAAACGGCTGTCGCGGTGCTCGTCGCGTGTCACGAACCGATTACCTGTCTCACCACCCCCAATCGTTGGGGGGGGAGAAGGGGGGGACAGGAGGTTAAGGCCAGGTTCACACACTTTAATCGTCGGACATCTGATGTTATAATTGCTGTTTGAGTTAACTTCTTTACATTATCAATTAATTGTATTATTCAGTAGCTAAATGTCGAATTGATTTATAAACACAAAGCTATTTATAAACAAATATCGATATTTAAAAGTAATTAATGTATCCTTCATACTAAATACATTAGGTATACCTATTTATTGTTACGTT
Organism: Heortia vitessoides; assembly: GCA_020976665.1. Taxonomy (NCBI): domain Eukaryota; kingdom Metazoa; phylum Arthropoda; class Insecta; order Lepidoptera; family Crambidae; genus Heortia; species Heortia vitessoides. Next base: position 9,097,373 of record JACJUM010002525.1, on the reverse strand, counting down.
GTTAGAATCAATGTTAAACACAAACGCACAACCTACACTTTCTCTATGGCCAAGTAAAATTACACTGGTCACATCCAAGCTTATAATGGTCGTAATTTGCTTAAATCGTGATCAATAAAGTCAAAGTAGGAATAATTTCTAATTTACTTGCCGCAGTCGTAAAATGAGGCAATTATTTAACATTCCTCGGAACTGCAGTTAATTCTAGTGGGACAAGAAACGCAGAGTGAATATTGATTGAATGAGCTCGCAAACTAACTGTTGCTAACCAATCTTTAAGACTCAGTTTAACATATAATATATTCTGTTATAATAATTACAAGCAGCAAAAAACTGTCTAAAGAACTTTGGTTTATCTATCACTAACAATCAATTCAGAATAATCGGTAGTCTATGTTTAAATTTTGTATATTGTTAATAGCTGTAAGGTCATTTATTTCGACGTGGAATTATTTTTTGAAAATAAATAATGAATTTCAGAATAAAAAGAATTCACGGTACACGGTAAACAGAATACACGGTAAGTTCCGTAATTACTAACAATATGTTCATTTACTATTGAATAAGATACTGTGGCGATACAATCAATGATATCTTATACTTTCTTGACCTTCGTTTATCAAGTTTAATTAGTATAGCTTACTAATTGAATAAAATATCAGGCTCATTATTTAAAAGCTTGATAAAATGCTACAAAATTAATTACTTTCAAGAAATAAAATGGCCATGCAATCATATTATTATTGTAAGATTCAAGAGTAATTGAAATGCAAAGATAGAAGAGTTATACGTTTAAAATTACAAATATAGCAACTTTTCGATTCACAGATGGTTTTTTAAAAGCATCCCATAAAATTGTAATACTCTTGGTTTAGTACTTTAGTGTGGTCCTTCTTATTAGAAGCAATTTAATGAAAGTATGGCAAGCATGTGAATCATGCTCCTTTTTAAATAGTAATCAAAGCATACACTACCATAGGGAATTAATCCGATGCCGAAACGTTACAACAGCGGACAAATTGACATGAAATATTTATCAGAGTCCATTCAACACACAGTCATGTATTTAACATGTCAACGTCTCTTTCTAACAAGTATGCAACAAACACTGCAATCTTGCAAACACATTTACCAACTGTATTTCTAATGTGTATATGTTACACTATTCAGATGTTACATTATTTTGCCGTTCTAATAATTTGTTAGAATTCGAAACAGTTTTATCGATTTTTAAGCGAAACCAAAGCTATTTTGCTTTTGTCGATAAGAGCTGCGAGCGTATTAGTTGTATTAGTTACGCTGAAAACGTTAAATTCGATAAGAATTGTCGAGTGCTCCCTCGTCACGTCGTCATCGAGTAGCAAGTACGAAGGGAGAGGACTACAGCTACTAAGACGTCATGTTCACATTTCTCAGGAGCTCTCATCAGATTGTTTGATCACGATGGCCGAGGCAAAGAGGGCGCCACGGTCGATGGTGGCAGATCGCCGAGATATGCCGCGAGCCCGCCCCGCGCCTGCCCGTCAAACCTAAAACGGAGTATTGCATCGACATCGCGATTTTTGCTACTCGCGCGCGAGCACTTGGCACATCTTTCAAGAGCTTATGAAGTGGGTAATACATTTAAATTCTGGTTTAAGCTTAAATTTTCTTTGATCACTGAGATACTTATTTTTTAGCCAAGAACGGATTTGAATATTTAAGACAATTCATAATACATTAATTTAAATATTTTTATTTTGTTTATATATTACTTCATATGATAATAATATAAATACAAATGTGGGAGCATTTTATTTTTCAATTATATATACAATTGAAAGGTGATAGTAGAACTATAAAAATATAAAAAATATCTATTGACGGGTAATTCTCATTTTCTAAAAAACAATGTTCACTGCCATGGAGGGCAAAAACTTTTTTTTAATCCTTATAATTACGAATTTAAAATATTGCGAGCTTGGCGAACACTTTTCCCATGACCACTGACCAATATTTTAAATTCGTAATTATAAGGATTGAAAAAAAGTTGCCCTCCATGGCAGTGAACATTGTTTTTTAGAAAATGAGAATTACCTGACACATCCGTTTCAAATTTACCTGATTTACTTATTACCAATCATAATTAAAAGCTATTTACGAAAATTATTTTGAACATATTTAAGCACACGAAAAAGCAAAATTATTATAATTTGATGAGAAAAGAATCAAAACTGAAGAAATCAATTACAAATTCCCTAAACCGCAATAAGATTCCAATACTATTAAAGATAAAATACGGATTTGACTTGAGGCTTTGTAATGTCCACCGTAATGGGAAAGGAAACTCAATAGATGCTATTGTAGGAAATTATATCGTAAGTCCTCCGACTTTATCACCCTTATTTTATGATTGTTATTGTTCATTGTAAATTTTCTTGTTAGAAACAACGAGTTAAGAAAATCGAGTTAACGGACTGCATTGAGATTTTTTCCGTATACGGTAACATTAATATCAATTCAAAATATTTTTCCTTATTATCGTAATTACCTATTGAATTAGTCATTTTATTAGACACGTTACTTATCGTCAAATATCTCACGATTTCTAGAAACAAATATAAGAATAAATTTTTAATACAACTGCTGATAGGAAACAACCTTTTTGCAGTAATTAGTGTTCATATCAACTTGTCGAGTGCTTGTTCCAGTTTTCACTTCGTTATGCCCCATGCAAGGTAATAAATATTGTGAATGGGCGGTTATTCCTCTACGTGCTAACTTTCTTTTTATGTTGTCTTAATATTGTATTACTAGGATGATTGTATTATCTACCAAATGAAAACCTGACATCATTTCAGTACCAGAAAGTTATAAATCCTTGTTCCGAAATTATTGAAGATCGATTTTATTTTTTAAATTAAAACTTACGTCCCATACAGTCGCCATTTGCAATACAATCAAAAGCAAAGTTAAAAGTTCGCATTTGCTGGGACTCATCAAAAACACTTTGATGACTTTCGCGACAAACTAGTTACTTGTAAGCTTCGCAATTATGCATTTTCATTAACTTTGAATTGTAGATATAAGTAAATATTTCAAGACACTTGTAAATTCACGACTTTGCCTAACGTCTACGACGATTTTATAGTGAATAGGTGAAAATCATATTTATAAAAATTGTTCATAGATTATTTTATAAATCTATTAATTTCGAGTGTCATCATTATTGTGTATTTATGCAACAGTCTCAACTATGTCAAATCCTTAAAATTAATTTAAATATACTCATCTTACTCTATTACGGATTTATCACGGTCAGCGGTAGTAAAAATATAGATAATATGTACAAAAGTATTGGTCGAGTAGAAAAATCTGGTTTAAACCGTATTCAAGTTAGTTCAAAACACGTCATCGTGGTCCTAGATAACCAATTCAAGCAATTGGTACAATTTAATATCCACCTACAACCTCCGTCAGAAGAAATAGGATTTAAAGAGTTGTGCAACTCTGCGAACGTACATATCATTTATTTAATTGCGATATCAACACAAGTACATTTTTCAATGTCAGTAAAAATTGTTTATACAGCGCACAATCGATTATAGTAATATTTTATGTCCGTCTATAGAGAAATTTCTTATTCGTTAGTTATATTTCGATTGCAAGTGCCCATTCATACTTGAACATTATAAATAGTCAGTTTTATATTTACGTATACGAATTTCTTTCAATAAAAAAAGATGTCGTTATCAGGCATATAGAGTATTATCAATCAATTAAATAGTTAGTAGTAGTTTAAGCTGTAAAAGTAACTTAATGGTCCGATCTTGAAATTTGTCCACTAAAGATTATCTAAAGCCTATAAATAAATTAAATTAAAATTAACCATATTTATATTGGTACCTAGATAGCAAATGGCGTATGTTAGAAGTATTTTCTAAATAAGTTAAGTAGTAATTGAACAAACAACACAAACTGAGTTTTAAAATGATACTGATCGTAAATAAACCCTTTCAAACAAGATAAAAAATAAAACTAAGTTAAGAAGAAAATGTATCCTGAGCTTACCCACTAAAATCCGATGTCTACAATATTTCACGGTCGCTAACTTCAGCGTGCCACATCCAATCTTTTTCGGTCGCTTATCAGGTAGAGGGGTCTTGTCAAACTTTTTAAATTAGTTTTGAACATACTTCATTTTTTATTTAATAAACAAAGTTTGTATCTAGTATACTTTCCTGCAGTATTGTTGTCAGGAATTTACTGATTATTGCTTTTGTTAATCAATACTTAAAATATTGTTTATATAGGAGATCTTGAAAACGGTTACCGAAAGGTAACCGAAACACCGAAAAACATAAAAAAGTAGTCTTCTTAATGTACTACTTAAATATTATTTTGTAATTAACAAAACGAAGTTAAAACAATAAGAAAGAGGACGTAACAACAGCGGACTGGTCATTGAACGGAAGGAACACAGACGACGTACCGTGGGAAAAACGTCAAGCACCATAAATAAAATTTCGTTAATAGTAGATATTCATTGCTCCGCGGGTGTCAAGTGACAGGGTTAAGCTTGAATGTATTGAAATACCTATAAGGCACAATATAAAAATAATAACAAAGACGTTAGGGCAAGATGCGGATTGGAATTTAGTATACCGTTTGTCCTAACGTGGACGCGATAGTCGTGTAAAAACGGTTTATACAATCTGTTTTATTTTCTTTTTAAGTGTGTAAATGAGTATGGAATTTTTTTTTAAACAATTTTATAAAGCTCCGGAAATACTGCAATCTTCAAATAAATTGAGCCCTTACTATAAAGCAGCACAAAGCCTGCTTACAAGCTTGTGTAGCACACAACTCCTTTAGAAAGAAAATTTTAAATTTAAGCATTAGTATAAAATGAAAAATACTCATATTTTTGAAAATATCATGTCAAATTGGGGACGTGACCTTTATGAAGTTTCACTTGTTATTTTTTAGAACATTTAACACGCAAGTAGATAAGTTATTAAATATTACCAACTGAAACTTCTTTACAATTGGTATATAGAACTAACTCAATTAAACTCCCGCAAACAGACCCGCAATTCATCACCATATGTCGACTGATTTGCTGCCGTCACAACCACAAAAACCAGTTTTGCGTAGAAAATTAACTTTCAGCCATTGTAAGTAGAAATTGCATAAGCGTTGCAGACCGCATGTTGTGAATTAAATAGAAGCAAAGGAACCTGTTCAGGCCTATAATATACGCGGCCGCCGCACCAACGAGCCACAAACGGCAAGCCTGTCGCCATAATTTAAAACGATAGCGCAGAATGTAGTTTTATTGTGCACATACGAGACTTCAACGTACACAACGTATTGCCATTTGAGGACGGAGCAATAAATGAGCTCAAACGAGCGAAAGCCACTTAGACCAAATTTACACTTTGTGGGAGACCGCGGCTGCACTCGCTTGAGAGCGCGGTGGCCCCGCGCGGCAGGCGCGGCCGTCAGCTGCTCGCTATATACCTACATAACTACAACACATTAACAATACCTACCGTTCACAATAATAAATTACATAGTAACTATTGGAAATCTTACAACTGCATTCTAATAACACATTAACTATAAGTTTGTAAATTTTGTATTATTAGACTGATTTTAAAGTAATTTACACAGGGTTCATTCGATGGGTCAATGCACTTCCGAGACGACGTCCAAAGCGATTACACAGCGCCGTTTTTGTAATGAATGTCCAAGGAAAAGAGAAACTTTTCTATAAATCAATTATATAAACACAAAAAGTTTCTAAGGATAATATTAAATAATAATCAAAAATGATTATGAATCTTATGTGAGTATAGAATTGTCATCTCGAACGTTTGCCAAATTCCACTTATGATAAGATGATGTTAAAAGAGTAGCTTTCAATAGCTCGTAAATATATAATGATGTACTTGGCCCATATATATATATATATACATAGGTATGTACTAATGTCAACAAAATGATATGTACACACGTATTACTTTGGACAAAATTCTTATCCGAGTTATTGACATGTTGGACCATGTTCATAGTGAACGAGTTCGACTTACAGTGTGTTTGTGTACTCACCTCTAGATCTTCATAGGTGCGAAATGCCATTATGGCGAAACCATCGATGATGTCCTCTTCCCCCAGCGGCTCCCGTGACTTCTTTCTCCGGGCCGGAGGACGAGGCGGCTTCTCTCTAGCCGGAGACTCGTCCTCGCCACTGTCCCCATCCTTAACTTTGCTCTCTCGCTGTGCTTGCATGCGCTGTGCCCGCTCCCTTCGCCTATTTCTCTGATTGCGCTGCTTCACTTCGTTTTCCATCGTTCACACATTATTCGAAACACCCGACCACCGTGCTTCACTACACTAAAGTCCGCACTTCACTATTATCACACATGATTAAACCGTTGTTTCTATGCCGAGGTAATAATCGACAAAATACAAATCTTGCACACAGAAAAAGACACAGGCCGTTTCCAATGGCGGATCGTACACCGTTGCCGCATTGCAAGTAAAATGGCCGCGTAGCACTCGACTGGCTGTCTTATTTCACATTCACGTAAACGGAGGCATGATTCCACTTAAACTAAGACATAATAAAATACAATTCAACAAGAACTAAGACAATAATAAGATAAATTAACTTTATACATTATTCTCTGTGTTCAGAATCAGTCAATAGTCAATACAATGAAAGGTGTTTCACGACGCTAACGCTGCGTTGCGGTCGCGATGGTGAACTAAACCAGTAGTGCCAACATAACGAAACGTACATTCCGCGATATCGGGCGTCTTTGGCAATGTGGCGCTTTCTTTTCCTGCTCTAACGTATAATGTTATCTCTTTTTACGTCATAAAATTTGAGATTTTTATTATTATTTTGGTATGTATACAATATTAATTATTTAGTGTTTGTATTTGATTTAAACAATTTGGTATAGAAAATGTAAAATGTATTATTTTAATTACACTGATAAGTATAAAAACTATAAAAAAAAATTTGCAGAATTAAATTTGTAAGGTTGGTATTAAATTACCCGAATATTATTGTGTATCACTTTTGTGTTTTCCAACTATCGTACTGTGTAATGGCTATTAGTAGTGTTAGTGTGGTTTGTCTTTTGTAAGAAACACAGTGCTTTGAGAAATCCAGTGCTGCAAGGATTTCATTGAATTGAAGTTTGAGCGTTTCATTTTGACGTTTGGAAAAGTTGCGTTCGCATTTATATAGGCTGCGTTCATTAAAATACTACATTGAAATAATAACATTATTGCCTGTCGTAAATATTAATTTATATGTTATCTTAGTGACACAGCATGTTAATCAAATAATATGTGTGATTTAAATAAGTATTTTTAATGTCTACTGAAACAAAGATGATTTAGTAACGCGCATACTGATTATTAGAAGAATAATTTAAGAACTCTTGCTTAGAACTTGTGTTTACTTATAATATATGCATACTTATGCATTCAAGTATTACACATTTGTTTAATTAAACTTCAAATGGACATACGTGTAGATAATTATGCAGTAGAAGCAAAAGCGCTTTAAAACAAATTTTAAAGTTGAATTGCTGTCTACCTTCTTATCTATACACATAGTTTATACATCTATTTTCTGCGTTGATGTAGTATTTAGGTATGTAGTCCATGCTCAATCAGTCGAGTAATTCAAGTGGCACATGTCATCGAGTGGTTGAAATTAGAATGACACATGTGACACACAATGAAGTAATTACGATAGAAAATATCCTACTGTATTGTTATAATGTTACGGTAATAATGATCACAAATTAAAGGTTAGATAATTTGTTATTTTCACTTAGTTTAGTTCCTAGTTTAAAAAATACATAACATAGAAATAGTATTCGTTTTTAAAGAATTATTATTAGTGAGGCAAAAGGCTTTATAATAGAACATACATCGATGGATGATAGTAACCTAGAATTATGACCCTATGCTCAACCAAACATACTCTCACTTATAAGTCGTTAACACAAGATGATGGTTTTTTCGTTTATGTTCTAAGTGTTTCATGCAACGTTTCATTTTTAAAATATCAAATCCCCGTATCCCGCAAGAGAAACCGCGCGCGGTAAATAGTGTAGTCAAACTGAATATGGATTTTGAATATTTATGACGCAAGTGTCTCACTTTCGATTATGTGGATGACTTGATACGGGATAAATAAGAAATGTTTTGGATACGTTGTACTTAGTCCTGCGCTGGTGGTCTTAGGGCGAGGACAGTGTTTTAATCAAGTATTGATATAGTTGTTGATTGTGTTTGTTACGTCATATTCTTATCAAATCGCGCTCATAACAGTTTTTGTTCAAGGCAACAGTGTACATAATAGTGGTTTTAGAGTTGCATTTTGTTAAGACCAGGTTGACTGCATTTAATTGATTAATTCGATTCGAAGTTTTGTAAAGGTAGGAATAATCTAAATAAATGATCTTTTAAATACTATATAATTAATATGTACAGAGAGTGTAGATAACGTATCTTACATTTTCTTTTCATTTACAAAGCATGAATGGCATTATCTTTTTTTGTACTAACTTTACCTGCAATATTTTTGACCGTCTCGATGGCGCAGGTAGTAGTGCCTTGTGAGCCAAAGTCATGGGTTCGATCACTAGGATGAACATGAATATTTTTATTTGTGTTTGTTTTGTTTGTGTTAGGGTGTTGAAATGTATTTAAGTATTTTGGTTTTATAATCCCTCTGTTGTCTGATGTTCATAAAATTAGTGCTTTAAGCATAGGCGTATAGAGAGAGGCGGGTAAGTTCTCCTAGGTCGTCATATCTTATACTAACTCTTTCATTCACTCCCGCTTCATATATTTGTGCAGTAGTTTAACATTGTCTTTCACACCACAATGATATCTTATTATATACAAATGCTACGAAGTTCTCTAATTTAACAGGCATGTTGCTACCAACACATGTTAGTGTTGATAGCAACATACCGCTATGAACTGCCAGTCGTGCCTTTTGACACGTTTAAGTTGCCCATAAAAGCATGTAAGTATTGACACTATATCCACTATTTTCAACTAGACTAACCTGACTATATTTCTTTTGTATGTTTAGGCTATAACTTTTAAATATATATATACGGTGACGATTTGCAATTGTGTAGGTGCGAGTTCCACAATGTATTTAAAAGCTTTTTTAAGGCCATAATTGAGAGCGTACGAATTAGGTCTTGCTTACATTATGTTGATGTTAAGTTGCTCCAAAAATGTACGGCCGCCCTAACCTTTACGAACTCGAGTGCTAATACGATTATTTTTGCTGCCATAAGCGAGACCGCTGCTTGTTTGTTTTCTTTTTAATTTTAAACGGCAAAAGTATAATGCCGAGTGAACACGAAGGGTGGGTAACGAAGTATGGGCACCACTCAGCGACTTTTTAAAGGACTTTTTTCTTTGTGACTGTCTGCAAGAGAACGAATCCCCTTTTAAAAAATTGATTTATAAGAACGTGTGAGTTTATTTCAAATAAAAATACTTACGTATTTTATTAGTCTTCGTCTACTTTATTTATGTTATTATGTGAGTAATATTTCATGCAATTACATAATTGATAATGTTTTCAAACATATGTACCTATTTTATAAACACCTTACTTACTAAAATTAGAAAAATAAATATGAGTTTAATTTTACTGTAAATCTACCTAATTATTTAAACTTAATGTAGACAATAAAATCATTTATCATTTTCTTTTAATTCAACATACTATTATCCTTTTATTAGGTTGTTATTAATTAACTCATTGTGAAGGAATTACATAACCAATTAGTATTATGAAATACGATACACCATAAACAAAAGAAAGGTCTAAAACAAAAAAATTGCATTCTAATTTGTCCTTGTTTTATAAGTAACTGAAGTTTGAAGGGTAGAGAGTTCGCGATTCTTTCGATTTTCAATAAAATATTTTACATGCGTGTTACAATGGAACTAGAATAAACAGCTCTTTATTTGTAAGCCGTCACTAAGATCTTGTGACATATGAAATACCCGGTGCCTGCGATTTCGCCTGCGTTTAATTAGACTTTTACTTGTGTATTTAAATCTGACTATGTTCAGAATTTACGAGGATATTTTTGTGCGGTACTTAAATACTTTTTTCGAACTCTACTTTGCTTAAAAGTTAACTTTGTAGTTGGATTATTTTTCTTATGATAAACATTTAAATACAGTTAGGACATGACAACTTTGCCGGGTTAGCTAGTATAGGTTAGTTTCATCTATAAAAATTGAATTATGAAAATGTATTATTAGTATAATTTCTACCATAAGAAATACTAGCATAACACTATTTTGTTATATAAATATGTGGTTTATTTATTTCACAAAATAAAATTGTATTATTTGTATAACACGTGACCGAAAACGGCGGCCGCCATACTTTTTTAACAACCGAAAAAGTTTGATCACTTTAATTCGAATTTGTGTCTTTCTATATTTTTGCACATTTTATACATTATTATTTACAACGAAGGACGGAGTTCCGATAGTTCTATCTTTTTTTTCTTTGTATAAAGAGATATTATTACCAGGAAATAAAAAATACCAGTTACCTCTCAAATCAAACATGAACATTTTAAAATGTATTTTAAATAAATGTGGAATAGCCTATTATATTATTTAGGATTAAATCCCAATTCCATAGACAGAGCCAATTTTCCAATTTATATACTCGGAACTATAGTATAGATCATGTTAAATAATATCATATGAGTTATTTTAAATCTCGCTGAGTACCTACTTTAATTAAATTCCACTTTGATACAACAAAAGCGAATCAGCAAAAATGAAAATTAATGAAACAGTATCTGATCGGCTCTGTAAAACAATTATAACTTGAACTGAGTTTCCAAGCGTTTTAAATGCAAATTGACGGGCTTTATGTTAATTCTATTTATTGCACGATAATTTCCCGACATTTACAATAATTTCATCTCGGTGTTTTAATTACCGATACGTAATTAATAACATTCATTGAATAGTTTTGCAATATTTCGTTGACATTTTACATATTATCTGGTTATTTCAAGTATATTGTTAAACCGGTATATCATGTAATTATTGGTTAAATTGAAAAAGGCGTACATTGGCTGTTTAAATTATTATTCCCTAATTATTATTTCAGGTAAGTATTTTTTGTGGCGACGCCTAAGTATATTCAGCTACTAATAAGTGTGGGGTATGACAGAGGCAGTGCGCAATATTTTGATTGACATCAGCCGTATACGTGTAACATTTTATAACATTTACGCATTCACTACTTAAAATAAGATAACATTAGGTGATTTATAAAGCGAATGTTTTGAAAGCTGGTTAGATAAATGTCTACAAGAATAACAATATGAATGACTAAATAAAAGAGGTCTTTAGAATGGATTGGTGTGGGCCTTCTCAACCGGCGCTTACGAATGAAGGGCGTAATGAATGTGGAAAAAGCCCGGTGGGACAGGCGTAACAAAAGAATACATCATTGTGCGATCTGGATCAACACTAGTTAAAATTTTATTCTGGGTAACAAATGAAATACTTAGAAAATTATAGATCTTAAAATATTGTTACACAAAACAGGAATCGTTAGAGTGGAAGAATTCTAAATGAAATAACATAATATCATTACCCAGATTAAAAATGCTTAAATCGTTGTTGTCGTTATTCTTGATAGAGACAATCAGCCAGTATTCTCTACGAATGTAGGAAATTCTATCTATTTATATTATTAATAAACCGGGTATTTTCTCCCGGCACATAAATGGTGTGCTTATTGCCTTTTTATTGGGCATGAATGTCTGCTCTAGTATGCTACACAGCCCCTTCTTCTCAGTAAAGAGAAACTGTTAACAAGAATGCCTAACTTCACCATAAAAGTTAATCGTCATTGCAAACAGTAAACATTTTACGAACTAAATCGAAATACAGTGAAACTGATACCTGGGACATTATGGGACCTGCAAATGTGTTTTTTTTTAAAGCTGTATTCACTATCCCAGTAATTTGGAAACATCAGCACGAGTTCCATTTATGGAGCTTTCTCTCTTATCGGATATATATCCGATAGGAGAGACTCTTCTAGAGAGACTTTCTCGTCCTATAGGACCAAGATAGGTGAGAAACCTCCCTATTTGAAACTTATCAAGTCTTTATTGTATATAGACGTGTACATGCCATTGTATTGCTGTCAGAGTTTTGTTACATAACAAACAAAACATGTAAGCTTAATCAACGCACAATAATATAGGGTGTCGACGCCGTTTTGTAAATCTGTACACAGATACATGCAAAGTTTACCCTTGGAATCCTTTCGAGTGGCCAATCATGTCAGATTCACTTTATATCCGCACTCGATGCCGTAACTCCGGCAATTTCATTGAATGATTCAACCGTATTGCAAGTATTTTACGTATGCGATTTAGATATTCGAAAACAGTGTTACGACTACACATGTAACAACATTTTTCATTAGGTATTATACAAAAAAATATTACTGGAGTAAATGTTGGCGTACACTCTCTTGCGCTAGAACTTTGTAAATAAACTAATACAACATCTGTTTTATTAATGTCTAGCTAGGTCTTTGTAATTTCAAGAAAAAGACTAATTATTATTGAGATTTTAGATGAGTGATGAGTATATCGGATAGAAGAAAGATTGGAAAAAAGGAACATTCACCTAATTAAAGTCCTTATTTTAATTAAAGTTACGCAGTGTTTGCAATAAGCTTAACCTTTCACTAATAAATTTTATATTTATCTTTGTTGTATATTAGAAAAATGAAGACACTGGGGATAAACCGCAGGATTATAGCAACAGGTTTAATTGGAGTGCTGGTGTCCACGTACGCTTTGTACGTTGAGATGGCTGTGGAGGCTCACCCGGAGCACAAAGCCCTGTGTGACATCGCTGAGTATGCGAGTTGCTCACGAGTTCTTACTTCGGAGTAAGTTATTTATATATTATCTTGTCCTATTGTTATATTTTGTCCTACTTATGACGTCATCATAATAATCACAAATCTTTATTGCCTTAGTATTTGAGCACCAATGGCTGCGCGAAAACCACTAAGAAATTAAATTTAATCCGTTTTAATATCAAAGTAAATAGTATACGAATATTTACTATCTTATTTGATAGTTTTACAACTTGCTTAAATAAACAGACATTACATTTAATTATTTATATATTCACTATGGCTAGTGAAGTCGTAAAATATTATTATGTTTTTATACCTTCGATGACTCAAACTCAGGACCCGATTTTTGGTAAATACAACCAATTCATTAAACTATGCCACGTACTACCTACAAAGCGAATAAACGATCAAATATCAATCAAATTAAAAAACGAACTGCATAAAAGGCCTAACATTGAAACCGCACGCTTGTATTCTTCTCGCTTCGTTAAGCTGGTTTGTTCACAGCAAAGCGTTTGAGATTACTTCCTTTCTTGTTTCACAGGTACTCCAAGGGATTTGGATTAATTCCAAAAGAGTCGGCGTTGGAAGTACCGAATTGCATTTATGGCATAGCCTTCTATTGTCTCATGATATTTTTGGGTATGTAGTACAGATTTTTTTAAAAGTTTATTTTTATAATGTGGTATACGTGGGAAAGCAAACAGAACGCGGAATTATTATTTTTGAACAGTGATTATAAACTTTTTCGTAGTATACTTACTGTATATGTATGTGTACTGTATACTGTTGTGTGTACACGAAGATTTAAAATTTGTATCAGATCAGGTGCCCGCTCTGACTTCGAATTGGTTATAACATTTTTATTAAAGAAATATTAGTTGAACACCTATTTTTTTCCTGACTTAAATTGTTGACAGTTCTTATTTTACTTTTTTTTTATAACATTCATACTCTATAGCAAATTAATAATGTTTAAAATATGCTTAAATTAAATATATACAATTCCGGTACAAACGTTTTATATCTACTCTTTATACACTTAGCAGTCCCTTAAATGGTCTGTTCGGTAAAAGTCTTATTGATCTAAAATAACGGTTACGATAATGATACAAACAGATTGCCGGATATTTGAGAACCTGACGAATTATTTAATTAAATGAAACATATTTATGAATATATATAATACCTGTATCACTTCTAATACTAATTATAATGGCTAACCGTACCCTCAATACCCAACGATTATAAAGTTATACTTACAAATGATATATGATGTGTTGAGTCCTGTTGTAAATTTTTTTTTTGGCTACGTAATTCTCCTATTGTGTATGCGAATAGGACAACAAATAAAAATTTTAGACTGCAACTGGAAGCTTAAATAAAAAAAACCAACACGCTCTTCAGCTTTATTATGTTGTCTATAGTAAATGTGTTCTTTTTTATGTTTGTCCAATAAATGTTTTTGTTCGTACCTTTCCATTTGAACTAGAGGATTTTTTATGGTACGACCAGAAAGACAATACGATCTGTGAAGCTTAACGCTTAAGAGATTGCCTTTATATCCACCTCGGGCGCAGTCCGAATCAGGCATCGGATACGACGGTCCGATTGCCTCGATGAATATTTACGATTATTCAGCTAGAATTTACGGCGGCCATTTGCACCCCGGCTAACAATCCGTTGTGGACTCCATTTTTATGTTGGTTTAACAGAGCGGTACACGTTTAGGCGAGCGTGTGCGGTGTAGTCCCTTTGCTAGATTTATTTTTTTAATTGCTCTGGGAAAGTAAAAGAGGTATGTTTTCAGGGTTATTTACGTTGTGAAATAAACGTACGTAGTACGTAGGTTTTTAAGAACAATGGTTTATAACTAGATAGAGTTTTCTTGCGATTATCTGCTTAGGTTTTTAATTTATTCTTCGTAGTAAAAGGTTTTACCCAATTATAGGAGTCATAACTACTATTACGATACGTTTCCTAGGTCAATAAGGTTTAAAGTAACCTTCATGTGAAACTGAACGATTATACGGTCCACAACGATGTATCATCGGAAAATTTGCCTGACTTTAATGGATGATATAGTTACCTGGATTAGTTCAATTGATAAAGAAAGGACCCGAAATAAAATGCATAAGAATAATGGAGGCCGTATTTAAAACTCTTTTTGAATTACAGTTATGTAACTCACATTAAAAACTGGACACTTATTTCAATATTAAAAAAGAAGTTACTGGTCAGAATCTTTGTGTAGGTACATATGTTAAGTTAATAAAATATCAATAGAGATTCTCATGCGCATTCGAAGATTTATAATACAAGAACAATATGGGTTGCTGTGTATTATGGTAAATAAATATTAAAATCATTTAGTATTTTATATGAAAAACATGCATACATCCTCACAAACTAGTCGGACATTTAAATCCGAGAACAATACAATAACACACTACCCACATTTAAGCATAAATGCTTGCAAATGTTAACATTGTGATATTTAACATAGTAAAACGCGCAACTACACTCAACATACACTAATCACTACAGAGATTACCATCAAATACATATTTGTGTTAACAAATGTGCAGACACTATTACAAATTGCTGTGCCAATAATCGACGGTGCATTACGACGCTTGCATTTCGCACTCCATCTAGTCGTGAGCTCGTGACTGCACTAAGAGAAAAATATTACGAAACCAAGTACTTTACGCTTATTTGGTAGCTCACGAGCTGCGAATAACTGTTATCGTAATAGGCTAACATTTGTACTCCTGGGAAGTGCAAATTATCGTTGTAATACTTGTGAATGTAATTTGCATGCTTTGCTTTGCGGTGTTCGATACGGAACGCGGGAGTGTAGAATTCTGACGTCATTTTTGTATGGTTATTTTTAGAGTGGCAAACATTTTAAGCCATCTAAATCTATGAGAGAAATATAACAAAAGCATTTTTTTTATATCTCCTAGCTGATTATCCTTTTAACATTTTTTAACAATATTATTTTTATTATTGTTATAATATTTGTATTTGCTGAAAATCTGTTAGATCCGAAGTTGTTTATTAAAAAATTTCTTCCATGAATAGGAACTGTTTAAAACTCAAAATGTTTAAGTTACCGGAGATTAATTAAAATTAAGAGAATTTGTTTGGCTATGCCACATAAGTACATTATATTACTTTACTTTGTTACGTAATGACATGTACATAAATTCCATACAAAGTTTAATTGCCTAAAAATCTAAAACTTCCATTAGAGGACCTCTATTAACGACGTCTATTTATTCGGCTATTGTCCAAAAGTGAGGTCATTGTTATGGTAAAAAATATATATTTAAATATCCCGCATATTACTTTAAAACAGGTGCAGGCATATAAAAATGGAAAACAATTACGTGGTTTGGAATAAATTATTATAACTCTCATTTCTCACTTTCTCGTTCTTATATTATATTATTGCTATAAACTAATTCTTTAAAATAATTATTATCCAATAATACTCATAAAATTCATAATGCGGATTAGCAATGTGAAGTGTTAATGGGAAGGGCACACAGATCCGAGTGCCGTTAGGTTCTGGAATAGAGACCACTCGCCGCCAAGCGCAGTGTAGGACGTCGACAAGGGGAACAGACGATCTGGCTAAAAGCTTCGGATTGATCTGGATACAGATCGTACATAAAGCAGCGGATGTCTTACGGCTGATATGATGATCAATATTTATAATAGAGACATCTGAGAACATGATTTTACATGAAGCAGAACTCATACATAAGATCGTCTGCATTGGTACATCATCATCATATATTTATGCAGCCTGAGGTCTGATGTAATTCACGTGGTAATGTGACATAATATCTTTAAGTTACAAGGTTGGCAACGCGTTAGTTATATTCTAGTGAAATTGAGAGCGATAAATAGGCTGCATACGCTTATTAATACGGGGACTGTGTACATGTTTATTGACCTGGTCTAATAATAAAAAAACGATGGTCTACCTCTGTTGTGATATAGTCCATATATTGGCAATGGACCTTAAGCTAGAAGGCGGCTAAATGACATTTCATATTTTTTAAAGTTTTAATGTGATTTCGTATTCAAAATAATTTTGGTTAATCTTTATAGAAATGATATTGCTAACTTTTCCCGTCTTACAGTAAATTAAAGAAAAAATAATATAGGTTAAATTTAAAATATACCCACACTTTAGGCTGTCCTCAGTAGACTATAGAATTAGTTTTATGATTGTTAGGACGACAGTATAGTAAAATCTATTGGATTTAATTTAAAACATAATGTATTTTACGTGACCTCTAGGCAACTTACGAGTACCAAAGATTGTATTTGCTCCACAAGGTTAAATAAGCAAGTCGTGAAATAAAAACTATCGTTCAATACGTACCCAAATATTTTCTTGTAAGTCTATACCTAGAGTCAAGGTAACGTGGCTTTGTATGGTAATAGTTCGAAATTGTTTATCGTGGACATAATTTAAATAACAAGTGCATTAATGACATATAATTAATTCATAGGCAGCGTTGCCAGATATTTTTTGCCAAGTCTGCATTTTGGAAACTGAAAGTGGGACATAGCAAGCAAAACGAATATAATCAAAAGATTTTTGTGAAGTATTTAAAAAAATCCACATTTTAATAAAAATGTTGATATACTAAATCAGATTTACCCTTTCAATTAATAGTTGTCTTATTCGTCGTCTGTGCCACCCACCCTCGCTTTCTCTCTTTATATTCTTCTTCTTATTTTTTTTCCGAAAAGCGGGACTGAACATATCCCGCGCGGGACATTTAATTTTGATTTGGGACGTCCCGCCAAAATCGAGACGTCTGGCAACGCTGTGCAAAGGTCAGCAACTATAGTTAATATGTCAACGATAACATATTCCTCTTAAAACAATCTTTAATATAATTAATAATAATAATATATACTCCTTATTGTACACTAATAAAAACAACACAAGAACATCACAAAAACATGGAATAGTAGGTACAAGAGGCGGCCTTATCGCTAAATGCAATTTCTTACAGGCAATCTTTGGATAGAAATAATGTTCATGCTGGTGGAAGTTTGAGGTGCATTTATTACATACACACATAATAATAAATATACATATATACATATAATACACATACATTCAAATACATATAAAAGATAATGTTTCGGAACAAGGAAAGTGACAGATTCAAAAAGCAAAATCAGAGTGACAGATAATACTCCTTTACCATTCTCTTATAAATAGAAAAAGAACGAGCAGATCTCACTTCAAAGGGGGAGCGCATTCCACAAACGAACGGCTTAAACTGTAAAGGATTTGCTATAGAAGCTTGTGGAATGCGGAGGATTTTTAGTGGTAAATTCTCTGAGGATCTTAGGGACTTTTCATGGTTGTCCCCAAGGAACACAAAGCAACTTTTAAGATAAGTAGCAGGAAAAGGACAGAACAATAGCTTTTGTAGCAAAAAGATGACATGAGCGTACCTGCGAAGTCGAAAAGGTAACCATATGAGCTTAGTACGAAAGTTGGACACATGATCAAACTTTCATAATCTTATAGGTACAAAAGTTTTGAAGACGCTCAAGCTTCTCAAGATGATCCTCTGTAAGGTATACCAGATATTAAAAAAAATGATTTTAACGGCTTTAAAACACGGTTAAAACACAACACAACATTAAACATTAAAACACAACATTAAAACACACGTTCGGTTACCCTGTAACAAGTTTACTAGTTTTACTATTTCTACTCTCATCGATTATTGTTTTTAATTTTGTACATATTTTGTACTCGTATCTGATAATCTGGCAGTGCTGCGATGTTGGCCTTGGTTCTTACTCATAGACATATGGTAGTATCCAATATTTTTTTTATTGATAAAATATCAAGCACGTATTAAAGACTTTAAATGATTTTTATTATTGTGCACACTGATTAAGTATAAAATGAATATAATATTTTAAGAGGCGACTAAGGTACCAAAACCGGCAGATGGCGGTATATCCATCCGAAATAGTGTAGTTAAAATGTTTAGGACGGAAATGGTTAGCAGCATTCCCGTCGCGAAAGCTGCGTTCTGCGCTTGCCAGCACACTTGCTTAGCGCGGAAATTATGAGCAGAATTCCCCCATTCTCAGGGAGGCCTATATCCAGCAGTGGACATACAATGGCTGGTATGATGATCATGATGAATATGATAAGTCTGTAATACATTAATTATCAAATTCTGCTGCTATTGTGAATTATAAAATATGCATCGAGTCGAAAGTCGTTTTAAATGAATATCTTCAATAATACACCTAGTTTTTACCTCTTTATTTCTCTAAGAAAGTCTTCCATATTGCGACGTATATAATTTTTAAAGCAATATGCTCGCCCATGTTTCTGATAAATTTATATTAACTATAATACTATTTTGTATATATCTAAATCGGTTTTGTTGGATTATTCTATGGAGTAAAATCCTCTATGTTAATAAATGAAACTGAAGGACATATGAACTAAAAGAAAATGTTACCAAGGTAATTCATCTAATGAGTTAGATGCCTGATTGTAACTGAAATGGTGTCATTGACACTATGCATTGACGTAAAAACAATTTGTTTTTAATTTTGACTACAGAGAGTTACTACAAGGCTAAAGTTAACAAACATCGACTGTAATATGGTACGGACGTAACAAAATATTATTTCAACGTTCGGTATAATAAGGAACTCTGTTGAAAGTTGTTGCCAAGAAAGTACGGACCAGCTTTCCGGCTTTTCTTTATAACTCTCCATTATCTTAATTCAAAAAGATAAAAAGTTTCTTTGTCGGCTTCTGATATTTGGAATTAAAAGTTAAAAATAGAATTTATTTATATTTGGAATTAGAAATTAAAAGATACATAGGCACGTATCAGGTACGTGCAAATAACATGCGCTTTTCCATGTTTTTTTTATTCAAACAAATAATTCCTCTTACTTTTGATTACGTCTATACTATATACATATGATACTAGATACATAAAAAGCTTCATTATTCTGAACGCTAGTGTACACAATTTGGAAAGTGTTAGATCTTAAAAAGTAAATTTCTGCACCTGTTGATGTGAAGTAATTCATAACGCATAGAATATTAAATATGTCCCATATAATTCAATGGACTGCTCAAAGTTAATAAAACAATACTAACTACAAATAACAAAACGGTGCTAATAAATAATATTCAAATTTTGTTGTTATTTAAGACATTTCGTGCCTTTTCTATCTTGCGTAATACGAAAATTATGCACTCAGATCAATATTTTTAAAGCCCCTTCCACGATGACGGCGGAAACTTTAGGGGGAGATTTAATGAAGGACGACACGAGGGTGCTGAGATTTTGCATTTAAATACTGTATTAAAAAGTTAATGGATTCATACAACATAACAACCTTGCGCAATTACAAGTTCCGACATACAAAAACAGTAAATATGTAGGTACAATGTTCATTTTAAACACTGCTTGTCATAAAATGTAAATGACAGTTGATACAAGGGCATACTCGTCTTTTTATTGTTAGAACTAATAACATTATTTACAGAAAATTATTATACAATATTTGAAAATATATCGAGCTGGTCGTATAGCAATGGTTATTCCGTAAAAAAAAACTACCACAGGTAGACCTTATACAAAGGTCGCCTGTATCACTCTTACCTTTTTTTTACAGCCCAACAGCTGTGTTCGTATTGTTTTGATTTTGGTTTGAAAGGTGAAAGAGGCAGTAAAATTACTGCGTATTGTGACATAGTATCTTCGTCACAATATTGGCAACGCTTCAGTTATATTCTTATGTGATAGTACGAGCGTCTATAATCTCGTTGCCGCTTACTATTTCGTGTAATGACCGTGTGGATGTTTTACGACTAACCATATAAAAAATGACGTTAGCGGTTAGTCCGTACTGCACTTAAATCATCGAAGCCTAAAAAGCATTGGCACTGCGTGGTGGGTGATATAGAAAATATCTCATGCTGATAGATTTACCTTTTTTTAAAGAGTATTAAGTAAATTAAACACGTTCTTCTCTATAGATCAAAGTGCCCCAGTTGGAAAATCTAAATATGTATTATTTATTATACCATAATATTATTTAATGTCGATAAAATGTTCCGTATCCAGAATATTCAGAGGGTTTGCGTGATCTTTTATGGGTACGCTAAAATGTTAATTCCATGGAACACGCTCGTAAACGATTCGAATTGTTAGTGGCCGTTGTGTTATTTTCAGTCCAATATTATTATTAGGGTTTACACTGCAATAGTATATTAACGAGTAATATACATTTAGTGTTTATGAATAAACGCATAACATACTGCAAGAACAAAAAAATTACGATTCAAAAGGAAAATTGGAGCCTGAATAAATACTATCTCCATTTTTGTCATGAAGAAATTTAATGGTAAGATCACAAGATTTGACGGAGAAAATATTGGATTCCACGATGGAAGAACTTTTTAGATTAGAGCACTCAAGTTTTTGCTAATTGCTCAATGCGCAGTTTCTTAATATAATTTGAGTACTTTTTTGGTTCTCTTTAATTATATTTAAATTTAGAAGTATGAGATTGTGACCTATTTACTTTGATATTTCTAGTACTAATAATATTACCAGTACTAGATATTATAATAATATAGGCTAATTTGCAAAAAAAACGGGCACCCAAGCAATGAACCATTTCAAATGTTACTATTGGTTTGTTTGATAATTATAGGTAGTTTTACTTTCACAATTTTGTAAATTAATAAGCAAATAATCGTTTTTGTCTGAATTATCATAAAATTTTGATAAAATTTATGGGTTTAATGCTAAAGTTCATAGAAGTGTATGCTCGCTAGTAGTGCATATACTCGTGAAGTAAAAGTTAACAAAGATTTTTGTTTGTTCTTTCTTTAATAAAGTAAAAGCAGATAAATGTTTAGTATCGAGTGTGACCCCCTCTAGCTGAAATCACAGCTCGAATTCATCTGGGTATGCTAGCGAGGATATACCGGATACTTGCTTGCAGAATACGTTCCCACTCCGCGGTAGTCACATTCTTCAGCTCTCTGATGGTCTGCGGAGCCGGTTGTAATGATCTTACGCGTCGTTTCAAAACGTCCCAGACATGCTCTATAGGATTGAGGTCGAGACTTGGAGCTGGCCAATCCAAACGACGAATGCCGACTTCTTGCATATACGCTTCCACATGACCGGTGGGCGCGAGCGTTGTCGTCCATAAAAATTGAGTCTTCGCCTGAAGCGGCCAATGCGGGTTGTGCATGAGGAATTAGAACTTCCGTTATGTATCGATGTCCAGTCAGTAAGCCGTTTTCAATAAAGACTAACTCTGTACGATCCATTAAATTTATTCCTGCCTAAAACATAACAGAGCCCTCACCATAAGGTGTGATTTCTTCAAAACAAGCATCTGCAAAGCGTTCTCCTCGTTTTCGTAGCACTTGCCGACGGTGATCTTCACCGAACAGAGATATGGCCCTGGCTTCATCGGAGAACAATACCCTATTCCAGTCTTCTTGAGTCCATGACTCACAATTTCGGGCCAACCCCGAGCCTGGCAACTCTGTGCCCACGGAGTAACTTAGGGCCGTGGGCCGGGCGATATTGGCCGCGAGAAGCCTCCTCCTGACCGTCCATAGACTAATATGCACATTTCTTACTTCTTCGAGGTTGTTCTTAAGGTTCCACATACGAAGACTTGCGATTTCTCAATGCGCGACTCACAAGAAAACGATCATCCCGTGGTTGGGTACATGGTTTTCTTCCAGCACCAGGCCTTTTGTCAACGGAACCGGTGTCTTGATACCACTGCCAGGTCCTTTGAACCGTCGAGCGAGTCACACTTAGCCTCTGAGCCACAAAGCATTGGCTGCAACCCTCTTCTAGCAGCGCAATAATTTTAGTAGCTTTTACCACTTTCTCTAACATTATTGGGACAGCTAAACAGCAATAAATGAAGCTTTGACAATTAAGAATTAGAAATAAATTCATAAAAGTTTACTAAAGATTATAAAAACCGATATTATCTTTTGGAGCTTCGCACCAAAAATGTAGGATAAAAAGTGGTTTTCTGTAAAAACGAGCATCAAACGAAGATTTGAATTTAGAACGTACTGTTTTAAGCACCACGGCATTTTTAAAACCAGCCAGTAACATGTTATTGAAATCATTTTGGTACCGTATTTTTATAAAGACGAATTGAAATCAAAACCGCCCGTTTTTTTGCAAATGAGTGTATGTACGTATTATCTGGAATTTAAGTTTTTATTTATGTGCAATGATCGCCATATTCATTGCTTGAAAACTGTTGAGGTGGCAACCCTAACTGGAATAAACCGCAGCCCACCGTTTGATCTGCACCGTTAGTCGACAGTTCATAAGCCATCAAAATATTATTTAGTTAAATAATTGAATCTAAATTTTACGAACTGACATTCCAACCTTCGTTGCGCAATCGTGTTTGTGTTTCATATTATTTATGCTTTGTTTATTACTGACGTAAATTATTGTGTTTTACTTTCCCATGTACTGCCACTGTGATGTTACAGCTACTGAGAATATAATGTAGTGCTTTTCGATGTAGATATTTTAATAGAGATCAGAGATTTAGGTAAAAGGAGAGACAGTAGATTTACTGGCTCTGATTGAGTTCTCTATCAATCTTGTCTGTGTTGAGTTCAATAAAAACAAATTGATTGAATGAGTATCAGAGTCAATCAATTTCATGCATCCAATAGGATATTCAACAATAATTTTAAGTTCTAAATATCTCCACGAGTAGTCAAGTTTCCTTTACATATCTTATTAAACAATTTCAGTTTTCAATAACTTTTATCCTTTCTAGCCTATATTGAGGCCTTATAAATATTTCTGAACTTATTTTGTCTCCCATTATACTAGTAATTAGCTAGTTGTCGTTTTTTTTTAATATAGTTTATATATGAATATTAATAAAACGAATGTTTTTTTCAGCAACTTTCGACAGTCTGGCAGTAATTCGTTTACAACTTGTTCTGTCGTTCACATCGTGTTTATCCTGTGTTTACTTGGCGTACCTTCTCGCTTTCGTGTTGCGTGACATCTGCATCGTCTGCATTTCTACATATTTTGTCAACGGTATTCTGTTTATGTTAATTTACAAGAAAATGAAAACGACTGCTGAAAAGAATAAATAAGTGTCTTGGAGCATTATGTATTCTATCGAACAAAATTATTCTAAAGATTGTATCTATATTTTGTTTTCTAAAATTTTTTTTAGTATGGATATGATTCGTATACTATAAAATTCACATATTTTTCTTTATAAACATCTTAACTACGAGTACTGACATCTAGTGTTGTTATATTAATATCTATCATTATGTATGTCAGTAGTCACGCCATCTAGTTACATTTAAAAGTATGAAGTTATATGGCTGAGACTTAAGCAGCGCCATCTAACAACGAGTAGCAATACTTTTGTAGGTTTCACAGATGGCGCTACCTGTTATTGGATTACATGCATTAATTTAAAAAATAGCCTGTATGTATGTGAGCTTTGTTAACTTAACTATATTCGCGCTTAGATTAAATTGGTAATTGTTATTTTTTTCTGGAAACAGCAAAACGTTTATTTTACCTTATTGAGTAAACTCTCTCACAAATTGCTATAACTTTTGTCTCTTACAAATTGTTATAATTTTACTGCTTTTGTAACTGCTATTCAAAAAGTTATAATTATTTTTCCATTCGGAATTTACAACTTGCTTTAACGAATACACGTAAGCTAGGCTCATTATAGAGTCGTAGCCTTTTGTTACCAGTCACTTGTCGCGCGTGTTGCCCATACTTGTCACATCGTCACGCCAACGCGAAATCCTGCCGATCCTTCTTTGATTCGTTTTGTGATTGTGCTAGCAAGTACTGTTAGTTCACTCAGTAGGCCTTTTACCGTTTTTTAATAGTCGTTTGAAGTTAGTTGCATTTTTAGCGGTTGAAAACATTTACATATTGTAGAATATGTAAATGTTTTCAGGTTTCGATTTATCATAATGATAATACAATAGCGCTTATGGAAATAACAATTTACGAATGATGCTGTTTTTATATTACTTTATTTCGGTTAAGTGATAACCATTGCTTCATATGGTGCTCGTTGATGTCTTTTGTAAGGGTTTACAACAACCACTTTACATTGTTTCTGTATTATTATGTTTATTATGTAACATTCCATGTTTGAGTGTAACTTGCTTGTATATATATATTATCAAATAAATATAAATACATAATATAAATGTGAACGTTATTTTTCAACTTATCATTATATCAGCCATTGAAAGTTCACTGCTTGGACATGAGCTTCGTTCGACAAGCGTATTGGCAAACGCAGAGCATAGTATCGCGTCGAAGATTATGCTGCCCATCCTCGCCCTGGGCATTTGAGCGAGACTGTCTTGGATCGATATACCGCTTATTATCGGATCGAGTACCGTATTACCGCCTCTTACAACACCTCGCACCACCGCGTACTGTGGGAGGTACTATTTTGTCAGTAACCCAACGCAGGTTTAAAATTATATGAGCATCTGATTTGTTGGATAGCTTAAGAGAGAATTAAAACGACTTCTTGCGGTGATTATCTAATTAGCTCTCAGACAAAGTTAGGTTAAATATCGTGAAAGCGACATACAATTGAACACAAACTACGATGTGTGTTTGTTTGTGGGGGTGCGATCTTTCCTAATTTGAGAGAGCAGGAAATCGAATAAGGGCCGTCTTCGCCTGTTTTTACGTCAACATAATCAAATTATTTGGCGACTACGTTCACATCGATGTCAACGTCTAAAAAAAGGAATCTAAGATACCATAGAGAAATTTGATAGATTCATGTAATTATTACTTTTTGTGGAGACTAGCGTACATTACTTATTTTGTACGTTATTTTTATGGAATTCTAGCGACCTTTCCCGGTATATTATGGGTAAACAATTGTTTTAAATTGGGTTAAACGTTTATGTATTTGGCTCAGGCTTATTATAGTCTTGAAAATCTTGTATCCACGATCCAACCCAGAATCGAAAATCTTACAGAAATAAATGAATTTTGTTAGAGGGTTTGTACTGACCTAACAAAATAATAGATTGATAAGAAAGAAAAACTAACCGGTGCATTGGATTACATCATTGAACTTCTCGTTGGGTTCCTATTTTTTCTATTAAAAATATAGCCTATATATATATGTAATATAATTTTCGAAATCCACACTGAGTTTTGAGTTTATTCGTGCCAAACATCCAGAAATACAAAAATACATTTCCTCTTTATAAAGTTAGTGTAGATGCAGATTTGGCTTAAAAAGTCTTAAGTTAGGCTAGTAAAACCAATACACAGTAACTTCTGTAACTCAGTATAGGTTAAAACATTTGTTCGTTACCTTTGCAATTATTTATTACATCAAAATTATATCTTTACTTAAAATAAAATAAACTAAACTGAACTTCTTTCTCAATAATTTAATTATAGCCTAGCCGCCTGTCCATTGCTCAGATATTATATGAAATAACCTTGTATTATACCAGAAAAGCGATATCCTGACCGGGAATCAGAAATGAACTACAATCTCACCAGGTTAGGTGAGTCAGTGAGTCTATTTCAGGAAATTATGTTTTACGCAGTGCATTACCAAATTGGCGCGGGCTCGGAAGTTTGCCCACTCAAAATGACTTTTGTCTTAATATGGAGTAGCTTATTCACGAATCGGTAGAATTGTAAGTATTTATGAGGAGTTAACGAGTGTATTTTTACGCTAATTGATAATCTTATGCGAGATTTATTTTGTTGTGACAGTCTCTTTTTTGCTTTTCCATTCAGCTTTTTGATATTCATGGAATCAAAACGAGGTTTATTTAACTTTTATTCATGAATATGGTAGTTGCAAGATAACCAAAAAATAGAACATAAAATGTAAAAGAATGCGTTCAAAACTCAAAAACGTAGGTTCACTAAACAGAATCTTAGATTATTAACTCTTTATAATATTCTCTGTTTTATGGTTCTTGTATTTGACTTGTGGTAATCTAAAGATGCTATTGCCAACAATAGTATACTTAAAATTAAAATAATATCTTTCTAAATTTTGTCTTTATAATTGATTTCAGACGGTAAACGTTTTCTTTTATATCTGCTCGGGTTGAAATTTGCAATCGGAAGCTGCGAGCGAACAATTTAGAATTCGATAATTCCAATAAGTAGTATCTAAGTTATATACATATATAATCATCAGCCGCTGCTAGATTTAGGCCTCCCCGCTAGGTGGGCGTGGTAGCAATCGCTATCTCGCTCTGTTGCATCTGAGTTATACTCGTTTGGATGGATATACCGCCATCTGTCGGTTCCTTAGTCGCCTTTTACGAAACCAGGTGATAAAGAGGGAGGTGCTATCGAATATCGGGGTATACAATATCGAGCGGTTCCTTGTCCGCGCTCTGCGACATTCCTTGCCTACGCTCAATACTATTTTAGGAGGCGAGCCTTTTGACCTTAAAGTAGACGCAGGTTTAAAAGGCTCGATGCGAATTGTCCTATATTGGGCGCGCGTTAAGGACAACTTAATAATAATTCAATGACGGACGATCAGTGGCAATAGTTGCTGTTAAGAGCGTGGGATGAAATGAGATCATGGAGCTATTGTCTCGGTGAGGAATGGCGCTCTTGGAAATAGAAGAATATATTTATACAGAATAGACGACATTATCATTGTAATTTGTTGCATATATGTTATTCTGATGTAGAAGTTTTCATTAATATCCACGCTGTAGCGCGGTTGAATGTTTAGTAGGCCCGATGCCGCATTGTAGTGTTCTATCTTATGCGCCAAACGTCGATCTTGTTTTTTATCGGATTAATCTTATGCTGGCTGACTGTGACGTGACGACAAGGACGAGTTGTGGGTTCTAAGGCACGGACCTCGACTTCAGTGGCCGTCGTTGAGAGGACTAGCCTATCCAGGACACATATATGATGAATGTCCTGCGTCTTGATGTTAAATATGTATTTAAGCATTATGTTTGTGACACAGTTGCTTTAAGCGACTTGGAGTTAGGTCAATATATGAGATGTTACGGGAAGTTATTTATTAATAAATTCCATATATTCGATTTCACAAACTTTTGTATCGTAGAAGTTGTAAGCTTTGATACATTCGATTACTTCGTGAACTTCACATAATTTTGCTTTTACAATATTGGTTGGGTTAGGAGATTTTACTGAAGTTTTGTTGTTTGGAAATAACTGTAATATATTCAAGACTAGGTTTTAAACTGTGGCTACTTACTACTTTAATTTATATCTTGTTTTTCAGAAATTATTTTCATGGAATTTAAAGTAGTTTTTATATTTGTTTGTCTTGTCTGTTGCTTTTATAACAAATTTGATTAAAATTCCAGGTTCCACCGGGTTTCACTGGGTCAGCTGTGAAAAAATAATAATAATAAACAGACATACTTTGCCATTTATAATATCATTGCTAGTATGGAAACATAAACTTGTTGTAAAAAAGCTGATCTTACTGATCAGCGCGATCATAAGCGCTGCAGACCAGAATATCACTAATTCACTTTTTTAAATAAAAGTTTAAAAAATTTAAAGATTTTTTTTGGATTATTATTTATTATAAAATAAAAAAAGTATGTGTTCATTTTTAATTTCTAATATATGTAACTTTTTTGTGCTTTTTAATGGTCGGCCATTTAATCCATAAACATTATAACACTTGATCAGAATAGTTAAAACATCATTCATAGCGCCGCCTCCAGCTGGCGTATTTCAAGCTGAATCTTGCGCCTATTCCAAGTGCAGGCGGAAATCGCGCAGTACCCTTGTCTACAGTCTGGCGCATGAAATGGATAAATTACCTCCGTCACAGCAATCGTAGAACGTCTACTGCTGGACGTACGTATTTGGGCAGAGGACAGATGGCGGTATATCCACTCGCAGTAGTGTAGCTCAAATGCAACAGGGTGGGGATGGGCAGCAGGATTCTTGTCGCGAAGTTACGCACTGCGATTGGCACCACACGCCCAGCTTGGAAATTACGGGCAAATTCCCCCTTTTTGGGGATATGTCCAGCATTGGATGTTTTTGGGAACAGCCAAAAACATCCATAGCTGATGCATATCATTAAGATTGATGTTGATTACACTAATAAATATATGTTTTTAATGCTTTAACGTTTACCGCGTCAAATATATTAGCTGCAGTGTCCACTGCTGGACATAGGTCTCTCTGGGACAAGAGGAGTTTGGCCCATAATTACCGCGCTGGTCAAGTAATCGCAAAGAGTAGCTTCGCCATGGGAATGCTACGGTTTTCACCCCCATTTTGCACATTTGTTGCGCTGTTTTGGGTTGCGACTATGGTATAGGAACTGACAGATGGCGGTGTATCCAACCTTAACAATGTACCGTCACAATTATAGCCAAAATCCGTTATGGTTTGACCTTTATGGAAACTAATTTGTTAAATAATGACCTTATGATTGATATGATGATTACGTCAAGCATTAGTGATATTATAGTGCTCATGCTAGTTGATAGACTAATTAGACTAAAAACTACCATCAGCTTTAATATTTTCTCCATCCAAAGGTTGACTCTAACAAATTGCTATTAGCGATAAGGCCACCTCTTTTTCTATTCCATGTTTTTGTGATGGTCTTTGTGTTTTCTATTAGTGTACATTAAAGAGTAAATTATTATTATTATTAAGGCTATTACCGTCAGATCGGTACAAAAAAAAAGTATTACATACAATTAATATAGATCCAATATTCATAACAACAGAAGGCAATTCGAATTAAATTTCCTTCTGAACACTCGTTTATTACATCAAAATGCTGTTCTATAAAAGCACCGAAGAAAATTACGCCTGATTTCCCTTATTTGCACTTAAATGTGTTATTTTAATAGCCACATAACTATTATATCCAAACATGGTCCTCTCTTTGGTTAGTCATATAATTAACTGAACAGTGACCAATACGTTGAAGCGTATTTTTTATTGCATTAATTTACCTGATAGGACATGAAGTGCTGTGTTCGAGTATGTTTTAGAGTGCCGTTTGTGTGGGAGTTTTTTAATGGTTATAGATTTCGTCTTTTTATTTTGATTTCATGTTGAACAAATAATTACAGATAGAAAAGTGCGGTATATCTCAAACAAACAAAAATTTTAATAATGTAATCCAAGGTATGAAAAAAAAAATATTTTCACATGCACTGCGGATGGGTAGGATCGTGGGTACAAGATTTTCAAGACTATGATCAGTTTAAGGATATACATATTTGTTTAAAACAATTGTTCACCCGTGCGTAGCCGGGTCCGGTCGCTAGTATATAACATTGTTATATTTTATTGGTATGCAGAACCGATGGCCGATGGAGTCGTAAGGTTCTGCAACGGCCGGTAAGTGGTCTTACCCGCAAGCGCAGCGTAGAGCGTCCACCTACAAGATGGACAGACGGTCTGACTAAAACCGCAGGACCGCGCTGGACACAGGCGGTTGTATGCGACAATTAGTCCTATTGGATATCACTTGAGGAGGCCTGGACAAATCCAGCAGTGGACATCTTGTGGATGATAATTGATGTTTTAAAACTGCAGATTCAAAATATGCTTTGTTGATTTGAAATCTATTTAGATAGATGGAAGGCTATAAAATTAATCATTTTCATTTACGTGGTGTTGAAATACATCTATTTATTCATAAAATTGGGACATGGGTATTATTACGTCGAAATATTTTTAACAAACCCCCCCCCCCCACCCTATTCATACACACATGATACATAGTCCTGGACACATAGTCCAATTATATTTCGTTGATCCTTTTACCTTCCATCGTAATCGGATAAAAATTTCCCGATTCTGTACAGCATGGTTCTGATAATTATAAATACAACAAAAAATATCAGTTTTGGTGCTTTCAACGATTCAATTTTTGATTATCATCGTCATCATCTTCATTATATCAGCCGTTTGACGTTTACTGTCGGACATAGGCCATGTCAAGTGATTTCCATTAAGAATGGCTGTATGCGCTCTGCATCTAGTGTTATCCACCGCTTTTAATCAGATTGTCTGGCCTTGTAGGTGGACGTCCTACGCAGGTCTTCACTCCAGAAAGTGCTAAGTGCCCTGCCCACTGCTACTTCAACTGGTTAACATGCTGAGCTATGACGGTATCTTTGGTTCTTTTACGGGTCTCCATATTTTTATCGATAGTTTTTAACCGACCTAATGGCGCATTTGGTGGTGTCCTTATCTTGTGCGTGCGTAGAAGGTCATAGATTCGATCCCCACATAGGGTCTATATTTATATGATGAACATTTGTGTTTGTTCTGTGTGTTTGTTTACATACATAATGTGTATTTAGGTATTATACTCTGTTATCTGTTATCCGTAACACAGAAAGCTTTAATCTTAATTTCCTAATCTCGGGATCAGGACACCACATGAGATGTCGTGTGAATGTATTACTATTATATAGAATAAAAATTGAATAGAACATCTTTCTAGTCTTAGTACGCGTAATTGTAAAATGCAAGGCGAGCACAGCCGTCACCATCGTGAGGTAACGTTCTGTATAACAATTGAGTTATAGAGAACTATCGGCATAGACAATCCTATTATTATCGATGTAGTTCTGACTAGCAAAGTATAGCTTAGATATAGTAACAGATAGATATAGTATAGTACTAGTGATATCCAGTAATGGATATTTCATAGCTGATATGAAGATGGACGGATGTTTGTGGGTGCACAGTCACACACAAATATACAGATACAATGAGGTTACATTAGAAACACGTTCTAGGCGCTTAATAATATTTATCACATGTTTAACTTTTTATGCAAAATACGTGGGAGCGCCTCGTTGGAGGCAGGCTTCCTTTTTAGTGCCTTTTGTTTTGGTTCTCACTTATTAACACTGTGCTACTAGCTATACAAAAGGAGCGTCTGACTTTCTTCGATAGATCTCGCATTAAGTATGTATGTCAGAGACTCGAGCTGTCTATATTTAGTTTCTTTATACTTTTACGTAATACTAGCAGCTTTCTTCAGTTTTACTCGCGTAGATACCTTTTCTGTAAGGATGAATATAGCTTATGTTACTGTTAATGTGGCATTCTATTAGAGTATTGTTTATTTCTTTTTTCTTATGAAAATTGGTAACTTAAGAGTTGTATTGTAACTGCTATTCAATAAGCTAACTGACACCATAAAAGACATAAATGTATGTGTAAACATAAATATATTCGAAAATAAGAAAAATTATATTTAGAGTCAAGTAGCGGCTAATTGTACATTTTGTATTTAAACTATGAAAAATTCATCTCATTGTAAATGAAATGTAATTTCTAGTGAGAATAAATTTCAAAAAGAGCAAATAATAGCTATATTATTTCTATTTACACTAGACAAATTCTAAGTTAACTAAGACTAAGTTTGAAGTTTTTTTTTTAATATTGTGTAAGGAGAATTATTTAGTAAAACACTAAATATCTAAATAAAAAAAATTGCTTTTCACGGGTATTACACGCGATTTATTATGTTTTTATATTTTATATTGTTTCGATTACATTACGACAGCCCCTTCCAAGGCTGTCGCAGATGATCTTTGTGGTTTTATTATGAGTGGTAAACGCGTAACTGTATGAAAATATAATAATTCGAAAATCGGTTTAGTGAGCTTATGTTATTGAGGTACCGGAACGGACAAAAGGCGGTATATCTATTTGAAACAGTACAGCTCGGGGTACACAGGTCAGGAATGGGCAGCAGCATCTCCGCCGCAAAAGCTACGCTCAGCGATTGCCAACACGCTTGCCCGGCGCGGCCGGCCCTTTTTGGGGAGGCCTATACCCAGCAGTGGACTTACAATGGCTAGATGAGGATATTGCATAAAGAAACAACAGGTCATGGTATACAAATACATTTCACATGATTTATTCATGTCGATAGTTCCTTTTCGTAGGTTTAGTTTTATGGTCAAAAGTATCTTTTTGCTGTGATACCAGGCTGATCCAGCATAAAGCAGTTCGTGTTATAAAGTTAACGTCACTGCAGTCTATAGACGCTCGTAATATCATAAAGATATTTAGTGCGTTGCCAACTTTGTGACTTGAAGATATGTTGCCCAGTAATTTGCCTGGTTCTCTCACCCTTCAAACCGGGACACAGCAATGCGAACCCTGTGTTCGCATTACTGTGTTGCGGTAGAAATAGGTGAGAGAGCCAGGCAAATCACTGGGCAACATATCTTCAAGTCACAAAGTTGGAAACGGACTAAATATCTTTATGATATTACGAGCGTCTATAGACTGCAGTGACCTTAACTATCTCTTACGTCCTTTCTTAGGGTTCAAGTTATCCACATGCCAAATTTAATTCAATTCCCCACCCTAGGGCGTAAAAGCGTATCATACAGACCGACTTGTATTCATTGCCCCATAACCGGTGAACTTTAACGAACCTCCAAGTTAATTACCATTGATGTTCTTTGCGACTCCGATTATCTATCAGGAAGCGGGCGATTACGTCCAACACAACAATGATTCCTCTCGTTACAACGTATTACCAAATGGTTGTAATTTGTATAATTGTTACATCACTAGCCCGAACGTAAATGTCGATATTTATGGAGGCAGTGCGTTTCGATGATGATGCAATTTGTTGGCCGCAATTAGTTATAAGTTAACTGGCTTTATAGTGGTCAAGAAATTGTAGCCGTGCTATTTCCGCAAAATTAAATAAATATTTACATACACTCAAGGCTGGATCCCCGCGGGAGTAGCTATTTAACACCTTATTACGTATAAAGTATGTATGCATGCCCTGGTGGATTCTGACGTTAGTTCTAACGTCACCGGAGCAGTGATGAAGGTAGTGTATTTCACTAATGAAGCAACGATGATGCGATGATGATATTTAAAATTTTGTTCATGAAAATGTAAAAGTTATCATCATCATATCAGCCATTAGTCCGCTGCTGGACATGGGCCTCTCCAAGAAAGGGGGAATTGCAGAGCGCATCTTTTGTGATGGGAATGCTTCTGCCCATGCCCGCCCTTTGTATCTGAGCTACACTGATTCGGATGGTTATCCGGCCATATCTCTCAGTTTTTATACCTTAGTCGCCTCTTAAAATATCCCATACAGAAAGAGGTAACTTTACTATGGTACCTCACGGCATGTTATCCATTATTTTCTTTTTCTCGTTATTTTATCCATAATAATGGAAGTAAGTAATGTTTTGGTCATTAAATATTAAAAGTGACGTGATTTAAACCAAATGCCTCGGGGATAATGTTTTAAATTTATAAAAAAATAGCGAAAAAAAGTTAAACACGCAATGATACTAAAGTTACGTAACACGATATGAGTATGCATTTGCATACGAAATTTCGCTCAATAAAAACTGTAAATATATCGATGTATCTTCATTATTTTTACATGTACACATAAAATGTGCGAGTAATGATAAAATGTTACTTCATCGCAGCAAACACGAAGTGCGCCAATACTTGTCCAACAGCGTGCTTTCATCAGCTGACCAAACATCACAATACGCCGATAAAATATAACGCAACGAATACATCTAAGAATACGTACTCGTAAGATTTAAAACTTTATTGTCAAACACATAAGGTGTACATATGGGCTGTATAAGCAATAAAATTAAACATGTAACCTGAGTTTTAGACATGGCGCAATACAAAGGAACGTATTATTTGCCCAGAGGCTGTTCCATTGCAGTGTAATGGCGTCAATTAATCGATGTTTAGTATATTTTTATACCGTTTAATAATGATTAATGTTAAGAGTTCATTGGAACTGCACATTTTGCGAAGGCGCCACAAAATTTATGATACTAATTATTCAGTATACATATATGGCGTACTAATATATTTATCTGAATTAGTTGCGGTATAATGCTAGGAGGTTAATTTCTAACAAAAACATGTAGGTAATCATTGTAATTTTAATTTAAAGAAATAGTATAGGATCTATTGGATTTATCTGTTATTCTATGTATATATACTTGTATATATAGTATATCATAGGCGCATTCCTGGTGTTTAAGAAACTAATTTTACTGTTGGATGCTCCTAAGTTATAATCGTTTAGAAAACTGTTTAGATTTACATTACATACATGGAATAAGGAGATCCGTAAACGGATCAGCGTTGCTGAGATATTATAGCGGATTATTTGCCACTTCAGCAATGGGTAGGTGGCACATAGCTTGCAAAACCGACAGCTGATGGCGATGTGAAGTTCTGGAATGGAAGGCCACGCATCCGTTTATCCATGACGTGGACAGATGATTTCACGACTGCCGCAGGATCGCGCTAGGCGCTGGTCGCATGCAAACGGTCCTACTGGGATCACTTGGAGAGGCTTATGTCCAACAGTAGACGTCCGAAGGCTGATATGATGACGATGATGTGGCATACATGAGAGGTGTGAATTGGTAAAAGATTGAACAGATTTGGATGCAATGATGAAAGTCGCATACAAATAACTAGTTAAAACATAAACAAAAGTCAATTTTGGTTTGACTATGTTATAACTTTAATCTATAACGGATTAAGAATATTAAACACTATATTTTATTTGTAATATATCTGCGTACGTATTCTTTATTAATAGTAATATAATTTTTTTCTTTGCACATGAAATGGTAGTGTTTTTGCTATGTAATGACTCAAACGGTTAATAACAACAATTTTAACAATCCGTGTAGGTGTAAAAATATCGCCCACGCGCCGGTAGGTGGTAGACCTCGGCTGTCTAACTCCAAAATTAAGTTTTTATTGTGATTCATCGTTACACACGCCACTAACACTCTATTATGTTTGGTGTCTATTGTTGGGCTCAATATTATTTGATACTTAATTTTTCTTAATTATATCGATTATGGAGATTTGCAAAACTACAAGCACCTCCTTCCCAAGAGATAATTTTTATGTGAACACGTATTTAATTTTTTTCTGTAGTAGGAGCCATTCCAAAAAAAAAACGATTAATAACAAAATCTGAGAATATTGCCTCGTGTTGAAAGTGGTATATAACCAAAGGTGTCGTTAAATTCCTTAAATGCTTAACGTAAAATTCCTTAGATACTCAACATATTTATAGGAATTTAAAGGCAAACAAATTGGATAATATCACTCAATATCTAAAGAATTATAGAAATGCCATTACCAGTACCGTAGAGGCTTTTACTTGTTTATTCAATTTCTCGAATTTATTATTTTAACAGTCCACATCATTCTGTCACTCAATAATTTCATAAACAAAAAAAGTTAAGTAAAGGAGGTTTCTTTAAAAGAATAAAAAAATTATAATTTTTTTATATATTAATTTAGTTCTGAAAAATAAATATACAATAATGTACCACATGGAGGGAAAGTACATTAGTTTGAGTTGATATTTGATTTTCAAGAATATTTTAAATAAATATAAAAGAAAGACATTGTTTTATTTCAAATAATAAAACATTAGGTCAAAAATTTTCCTTCGACTTGGTCGTGCTTCCAACGACTAACATTATCATAATTGCAGATGTTAAAACTTGAAAATAAAGCCCACATCAAAAGATCAGGTATACCATAAGCTTTCCGAATTACGAGTTACAAATTATCGCATGCACTAACGTGATCGAATCTGTATGTAAAGAGAAACGTAGCAGCATGAAAATTACGAATGACATGTTTTATGCTCAAGGAAGATCAAGATCAAGGCTGCCTTCGGAAAAAAATACCCATGTCACAGATGTCCTCGTCACTCGTTGGAGTCATATGTCCGCTGCATTGTCAGCTGTGACTTGTATAAACGACAATTTAATCAGCGGCTCTAAACTTTTTCTCATTTGTGTTACCTAATAAAATATTTTTTATATATTATACATGTCTCTGCCGGGAATTACCGGTAGTGTACCTTCCCCTGTACCAGGTGTCGTAAGAGGCGATTAATGTACGAGAAACGACAGATTATAAACATTACAGCTTAAATGCATGGGGCGTGGATGGTCAACAGCATCGCGAAAGCTGCGCTCTGCGATTGCCAACACGCTTGCCCAGCGCGGCAATTATGGGTAACATTCCCCCTATCTTGGAGAGGCCTATGTCCAGCAGTGGACTTTCAATGACTGGTATTAGAATTAGAAAATTATACATGTCTTGACCTGTTGATTTTTAAAAAAGAATTCCTTTTCTTTTATTTATAAATTTATATTATTAACTAACAAACTTATCAAGGTAGAAGGTAAGCAGGATGGTATCTGATGTAAAATGTTGTTTCTATTTCATAGTTCCCTCCTTTTTACTTACGTATATTTCTGAAAACACTAATTAACATCATCATCATCATCATATCAGCTATATATAGACGGTTAGACAAAATCCACAATTGGACATAGGTGAAATTCCTCAGGAATGTGGACTTTTTGGCCATATTTACCGCGCTGGGTAGTCGTGGTGGCAAGCGCAGAGCGTAGCTTTGCAACGGAAATGTCACTGCCCGCAGAACTTTACCCTGTTGTATTTGAGCTATGCTGTTTCAAATGGATTTCACCATCTGTTGATACCTCATTCGCTTATTACGACATTTGTCTATACCAGGCAGGTACTATACATCGGTACCCCATGGCTGCTGCTGGTACCAAACATCGAAATTATTTACGGAAAGGAATACGCGAGTGGATGCTTGTTTGTAATACTCAAAGTCTCACTAACATATATTTATAGTGCGAAAATCAAATCCAAAAACTAGAAAATTCTGACATGACATGGAAAATTTGCCGATATATTCTAAGTATTAAAAAGGATCAGTATTCCTTTTTTAAAATATACAAGAAGTGGTTTAAGAACCACTGCCATTCGGGGTTTTTCGCCTCTGTAAAACCTAACACGAGGAAAAGGTTAAAAACTACTGAGATTTACGATAACTTAATAGAGTTTGTCTGTTTCTTAGAAGGATTAGCAAAACATCTTTGTTGAAATGTCCATCATCTAGTTACGTATTTAGACTGACTAGAGCCTTTAGTCCCTTCAAAAGATTACAGAGAAGGCAAGTTTTATTTCACTGGATTCAGCCATTGGAAGACAACTGGACATAGGGGATGTGTTGAGGCGTGTTGGCTATCACAGATATTAGCTTTTGTGACAGGGATCCTGCTGCCCATCCCCGCTCAGAGAATATGAGCTACATTGTTCCAGATGTATATACCGCAATCTGTCACGCCGCCGCCGTCTGTTTTGGTACCTTAGTCTCCTTGAAAGCCACCTCGTACAGAGTGAGGTACTATTCTACTCTGTCACGCGGAATAATAGATAGATAATACTTTTCATCGCGACTTATTGCTGCTGATACTGTCATCGTTATATCAGCCATAGAACGTCCAGTTCGGACATCACAGATGTTTCTAACAGGCGCGGTCCTACGGTTGGTCCCCTTTGATGGTGCATGTAACGATGTCTAAGCAGT
This sequence comes from Heortia vitessoides, assembly GCA_020976665.1. NCBI lineage: Eukaryota > Metazoa > Arthropoda > Insecta > Lepidoptera > Crambidae > Heortia > Heortia vitessoides. The sequence goes on along the minus strand of JACJUM010002525.1, from coordinate 9,058,843 downwards.
TAATGGTAGGTCTACTTGCCAGCTTGCCAGTGCGTATCAAATATCTTTCTCAATCCGGAAATCTTTGATAAATTGTGTTCTTTGACGGTGATAACACGGAAAAGTCTCTTCAAGAACCTTATTAGTTAGTATAGTCTAAACTGGCAAAATTGAACCATTTACAGATTCTCCTCCATATGCCAACTATGTGCCCCGCCCAATGCCACTTCAGCATTGCAATTCGGTAACTTATTTCCTTTCTTCTACATCTCCGAATTTTGGATTCGATCACGTAGAGAAACTCCGAACATAGATCTTTGTATCGCTTATAGTTTTTTGCATTCCATCGTTCATGGCCTCCACCAATCCAAAATGAGCTCACTCAGGTTCGGGAATCAAGGACGACGGATCCTACGGACAGTCGGGTCGACCTTATACCTTCTTTCTTCTACATCATGTATGAGTGGAAAACATACTAATAAGGTGCATTTAGATAGTGATTGCGGTACTGGCAAACTGCGTCCAGGACTTTCTTGTTTCGATAGAATGCGCGCAGCACATCAGATTCTCCAGAAAGCAATATTAGATGCGCTTCCTAAAACTGGGCTGGGCTGGTTAAGTAGTTCAATAGCGAAAAATAAGAGGTAGTTAGGACATAATCAAGTTTTGACATAGAGGGAGGACTAAAACTTAATATAAAATAAATATTACTTATATAATCTAATTTACATGAGGTGGATCTCACACAAAGGTCGCCTGCATTGGTGCTTCACTCTCACCTATTTTTTACGCTAAATAGGAGTGTTCGCATTGCTGTGTTCCGGTTTGAAGGATGATAGAGGCAGTAAAGTAATGTGATGAAATATCTTTAAGTCACAAGGTTGATTGAACTTAGTGATATAGTCTGTGGTGACGGTGACTATCACGCTGTATGTTTGTTTGTCAACCTGGTCTATTAAAAAATACCAAATTAAAATTTTGTATTACGTAAAATTTTTATTTCTTTGGTGTATTATTAAAACTGAATAAGATAGTATGCTTAGGTACTTTTTTAAATAATATTTTATACATCTACACTACACATTTAGGCTTTGCAATTCATAAGGATATATTCAAATGAAATTGGTATTTTACACATACCGGTAATATCCGAAAACCGTCTATGCATTAGATTAAAATATAGTTACATTTCGATAAAAATTGCACCTGTGCGAAACCACGCCAGTTATTTGTAATTGAACTAATACTTAAATTACTTTGGCATAATGTGGTTCCGCCTACATGACATAAATTAATAGCCTTTACCTTTCCACTGATATCCATAGCGTTGGCGTTGCCTACATAAATATTTATTTGATATTCGTACATTAACAGTTTCCTCATGATAAACTAAACAAGTTAAAAAATAAAAAAGTTCTAGATATAATTTTTAATATAATTAATTGAATATACACAAAAATTGAGATGTTATAACTACATCGATATCTTAGTATTGATTATATAAATATATTGTTTATTCTTTTATTTTAGGTTAAAATAAACTTATGCGTTGCTTCTGAAAACGAAGAAACGACAATTAAAGTCTATTCTTCCACCAATTATTCTTATTTATCTATTTTAATTAACAAATCACAATAATTTAATATGTACAATGCTATTTTTTCCATAACCTCTCAACTGACTATTGACCTCAGATTCTAGCGCTTGTCAGTTGTCAATGTCATTCAATGTCGTTCAAAAATTAAAGAAATATTATTTCTTTACATAAATAATAATGAACGGCTAGGCTTTTAGGTTAAACTATGTATAAAAAGGTGACATATAGGTAAATGTAGCCGATGACAGAATAATGAGCGGAGATTGTCCCTTCAGATACAAAAAAACGATACTTTAGACTTTTATTACTGCCCTTTTTATTTACGTTTTTTTGTTCCTGTATTTAAACTCGTTCAGTGGAATTTGTCTTATTTAGAATAACATTTTAGTATATTATATAAAGTGATCAAGAATCATTACCATCATGATTATGGCAGCATTAAAACATCCACTGTTGAACATAGTCCACCGCTGGGCAAGTGTAGAGGCAATCGCAGAGCGTAGCTTCGCGACGGGGATGCTGCTGGCCATCTCCGTCCTGTTGCATTTGAGCTACTCTATTTCATGTGGATACACCGTCATCTGTTGATTCCGGTACCTCAGTCACCTCTTATGACAACAAAGTTACTCACAATGTAAAAATTACTGGTAGTTAACAATTAAAATACATATATATTTTTATTATAATCAATAATATTCCAACTTTCGTTTTTTTTACGATTAACAATACATTTGCAGATCAACTACAACTTCCAGATGTTTCTAAACATAATCTTGTAAGAATTTCATATCAATTAACTAGAAAGCTAAAACCACTTACATTAAAACTTTAAACGTAAAATTAAAATCAACGACACAATTTCCACAAGAGAATGCTGTATAGTTAAAACAGAGTGCCAATAAAATTAACTACTAAACTGGGAGGCATATCGAGGGCAGAAGGAGCTAGCAATGTATTTGGGTTTAGGGCTAGTAATAGGTGTTTCGATTATTTATCGATTTACCAGATACCAGTGGATTATGACATCGTCAGAGGTGTATGGGCGACGCCTACGCGGCATTGGTATGCATCTGGGTTTACTGATAAACAGGATCTGGCTAGGGGTGGTGATCCAAATAAATATAAGGTATACAGTATTATTTTTAACTAAATATCCTTTGTTACTTTATATGTTTATGTGCATGTATAATCAAAATGTACTGAAAGTGTATTAAGAAATCCAAACAGGATTGAACAGCATTAACAACGACAACGATAACTTAAAGGTTATTTATTATGATTTTCTTTTTTAAACACTTGCTTACAATTTATTTTTGTTCAGTTCAGGCATCTGGGTAATAGAAAATCAGCATTATCATCATCATAATGTCAGCAATTGGAGATCCACTACGGGTCATAGGCCTCCCTAAGAAAGGGGCAATTTTGTCTATAATTGCCGCTCTGGGCAAGCGTGTTGGCATTCCCAGAACGTAGCTTTCGTGACGGGGATGCTGCTGCCTTGTGCATTTGACCAACACTGTTGCTGATGGATATATCGCTATCTGTCGGTTCTGGTACCTTAGTCGCCTCTTACGACACCTAGTACAGGGGGAGGTACTATTCTACTCTGCCGGTACCTTACGGCTTAATATAAAATACACGAGAAATATTCCTTAAAAATGCACTTAAGTAGATAAACTGCATTGTTTTCTTCACGGTATATATAGTAAAATATCAATTAATTTTAATGTATTTATGTATTGTAAACAAAAAACGCAGGTTTGTTGTAATCCATTTAAGTAGCCAAAGTTATCACCAGTTTCCAAAGGAAACTGTTTATAAATTCATATAAAAAATTATTCATAAATACACTGTTAAATCCAAAAACTGTACGTTGTGGTTTGTAAAAATATATACACATATAAACTTACGCCTATTTCTGACATTATTTTCTGGCTTGATCCACATTCTATCGTCATACACCAACGACACCGGTTAAATCAGATTTAAAACAATTAGTAATATTTGTTTTTTTATTGTGAACAATATATTTCTTCGATGAGTTTATGGGCATATTAAAAGACAAACTTAGCACGCAGAACCGATGAACGATGGATTCGTAAGGTTCTGGAATGGAGACCACGTACCGGAATGCGCAGCATAGGACGTTCTCCCAGAAGGTAGACAGACGATCTGACTAAAACCGCAGGATCGCCCTGGATGCAGACCGCATACGATCGGTCCTATTGGAAAATACTCGGAGGATATATCAAACAGTCGACGTTTTGCGGCTGATATGGTGATATAAATATATATGAACACAATATAACTAATTTACCGGAATCATATCCTAGCAACCACAGTCAGGTATATTGCAAAAACACTTTCTACAATTCATTATTGTGTTGTGTTCAAAGATCTTTATTCTTATTACATTTCTTTAACAACGAGAAATTATCTTAACATGAATATACAATTAGCCGGTGTCTATTACTCTAACTATTTTTTCTACTAATATTATTAGGTCCTCTATATGATGTGACAGCCCTAGGTGTCGTCAGCCGGTCCACCCACCAATCAGCGATCGAAGGCACTCCGGTCCGGACAAAACATGTCGCTAAACGTTTTTAAACTACGTATGCTAATACAGAGCTGCATTCGCGGCGACAACACGCGATATGGAGCAAATGCGAGACATAAACTTAATGTTGTACTTACATGCTATCATTATTTATTTTTGTACGGGTTGAGTTAGCGTGAGCGCATTTGCGGCTGCTTTATGCATAGTCATCTTGACTTGATTATAATTATGTTTTTGTTTTATTTGTATGCTTCATACCTTCTAATTACTAGGATGAACTTCATCATTACATCCATTGGAAGTCTTCTGCTGGACATAGGCATCTCAAAGGAAGGGGGAGTTTTGTCATAATTGGCGCGCTAGCCTTGCGTGTTGGCAATTGCAGAGCGCAGCTTTCGCAAAGGGGATTCTACTGGCCTTTCGCACCTTATGCATTTAAGCTACACTGTTACGGGCTACACTGCCATTTGTCGGTTACGGTACCTCAGTCGATTCTAACGATATCTGGTACATGGGGTATTATTCTACTCTACCGGTATTGATTATCTAAATATAGAACTTATCAATCTATTTAAAGTCTGAGGGGACGATGGTGCAGATGGTAATGATCCTGTCTTGTATGATATGATAATGATCTGTTGGTCGTGGGTTTGATCCCCAGGACAAATATTTATATGATGATATTTATGTTTGTTCTGTATCTGGGTATTAAATATATGAATTTAAGTAGTATATTTGTAATTCCGCTGTTATCTGATTTCCGTAACACAATTGCTTTAAGCGATTCAGGTAATGTAATGTTATATGTAATGTGATATGTAATGTTATGGTATTCTATTTATTTTAAAACATCTACGTTTGTTAAATTTACGTACTTATACAATGAACTAATGATCTCTAACTATGTGTTCTACAAGTTGATATAACTGTCATGGTAAACGACTGCACGTATTGTAATTAATTTGTCTATACTTCGCACATATAACATAGCTGTGTAGGTTCACGTGACATTGGTTTCGTTACGCAAATAAATATACACGTTTCCTTCTTGATGATCACAATCCCAGTCAACGAACAGACGACGTAGTTTATCAATAACACAATCTTATTAGTGTTTGAGGAAAACAAGTGTCTATTCATAATGATGATTCATTATTTACTTATTTACTCAAGTTTAACATCCTATTAAATCGCGAACCTACGAGATGACTTCACTAACTCATGCGAGCGGGCTACTAATTTATTTTGGAAACACCGAACTTGTTTCGCTTAGTCGGGATAAGGGACTTGAATAACAAAACTTTATAATGTTTTCTAAGATTTACTCTACCCATATTAAAACATTTTTTAAGGAGATAATAGGCGCATTAATTTACATAATTCATTTTTCGTTCAATGTTTTCCTCCGATGGTAACCTCGCAGCAACCATTTTCAAGATTACCAAAAATATTGTGTGAGGATTTGTATGTTTTATCTTTTAATTAAAACATAAATTAAACGCACTGACTCTGTACGCATTATATAAAAGTATTTTTTTATGTTAGCAGCAACAGCAAACAAGCATACTGGCCGTTTCATAATAAACGTGACCGCAGCCGAAAGATGCTCCGTGTATTTTAGCTTCACTGTTTCGGATGGATATACCGCCATCTGTCAGTTTCGGAACCTTAGTCACCTCTTACGACACCTTACAAGGTTAGGTATTATTCTGCTTTGCCAGTACCCCACGGCAAATTTATTTAATTAATTATTATTGAATTTTAAGCTAGTTTAAGTTTAAGCCTAAGGCTTGTCTTAGGCCAATTTGTTTGGTAGCCATATATAATTGTTAGTGTCCCTAAATATCAACGTATTGTTTCGAATAATTTTTATTTATCTCAATTACAATTTTCTTTGATTATAATTTTATGATAATATTTATGCGTTGCCTATTTTTATCTGTTACAATTTGTTCAGCAAACATTGACGCCGTAAAGGTTGCGCGAAGGCAGTTTTCCATGTAGATCCTCGCCCCACTCCGTGCGCGCGCGCATGTTTCCGCGCCATATCATAGTAGTAGCGTTCCGTCTCTGTCGACCGGTCGCTCCCGGTCACACCCGATACATTTCACTCGCTTTTCTGAATGAAAAGTGTACGATAACTCCGTAGTAAGTGTATAAGTGTCAGTGAAGTTACGCACACTTACTTCTTATTTGTACGTAACGAGCTTTGTGGTCTAGTTTCAGTGCCGGGAAGTTTCATTGAGTGAGCAAGCACGTGCGTTGTTGTGAAGCCTGAAGGCTGAATTGTTTCTAAACAAAGGTTTGTATACATACAAACTACACGGCTCCCTGAGCTATGAGTAATTTAATTTTACCACTTTGTGTAATTAATTTATGATGGAAAGAATTTAAAAAAACACTCTTAAAAGTATTTTATCGAGTTATGTAGCCGTATTTTTTTTTACTATGCCTATTACCCGTAAAAGCGATAAAATACTGCCTGTTTTGTATTTTATTGCTGTTAATGTATCATTATATTTGTTCGTATGAATATAGTGAGTTATTGAAGATTAATACAGAATCGTTCCCTACTAAGCAAATGTGTAAAAATATACACAATGTTAATTAATTTTTTTTTGGATATAGGTTAAAAAATATGATTATTAAATTTCTGGTGTTCATGTTCCATTGATAATTTTTAAATGTCCGTATAATTTGATGTGTTTGACATGACGGCTAAATATATCTTAGCTTATAATTTTAATTTTTAGCTTTTAATTTTTTTTCTCCGCAACAATCATTATTAAGCTATTCCTAAGTAATATTCTAATGAGTAATACTACCGAAAATAACTTACAATAATCTATGCGTTATATTCTTTTAATTTCAAATAATAATTTGCAAACACTAGTTATTGGCGTCAGCTGTATTAGTGAACATATTGTAATATAGTTATGCAAAACACTGTAATATATTTTTTCGATTAGTACAGAAAAAGACATGTCATATCTCTATAGAAATAAAGACAACGTTCTTAGTTGCCTAGTTGCCAAGTTTTTTGTCATGGGATTTTCAAGTACACTACTACACTACACAGTTCTTAAGCCACCGTTGCCGTTCTGGTTAATGGTTTGATAATTTAAATTTCCCTTGATAAGGTCGATCGATACCATTAGATAGATCGTATCATTGTTATGATGATCAAATACATTATATGAGACCACTAACAAAGGTTGTCTGCATTGGTACCTCACTCTCACCTATTTCTTCCGCCCAATCGCAGTGTTCGCATTGATGTGTTCTCAGGCAGTAAAATTACTGGGTAATGTGACATAATATCGTTAAGTCCCAATTTCAAAATCAAGATTCACAACGCGCCAGTGATATCCTTACAGCGTCTATAAGCTATAGACTAAGTATTTTGTTGTTTTAAAATTTTATTCAAGAAACATTTTTGTTCCTTCTAATTTTTTTATTTTATTCTAAAAATATATTGTTAATGTTAATGGGAGACTAGCCGTGGAGTACTGGCGGAGTAGAATAGTACCTCCCTCTATACCAGGTGCCGTAAGAGACGTCTAATGTACCAAAACCCATAACGACATATGGTATATATACCCGGGTATATCCATCCGAAACAGCGCAGATTGATTACTACCAGGTGAGGATGGGTATACTGCCCATACTACTGTATGTACTGATACTACTGTATTCTAGTCGAAAAGTTGCCGATTGCCACGATTGTCACAGCCTGCCTGCTCAGCGTGGAAATCATGGGCAAATATCTTTGGGAGGCTTACATAGGCCTCCCTAAGATGGACATCCATCGGTGGACTTTCTATGGCTGATATGATGATCAATGGGAATTACCTATTGCTTATTAATAGCACAGTATTTTGCAGTTTCAGAAACCTTTGACTTACATCGACAGATAGTTTACACAAACATATTTATATTCAGCGTATGCATAAACATTAATGTAAATCTAAGCCGTAGGCAACAAACATAACGATTATCAAATCAATAGTCATGGTGTTGACGTACGAATTATTGGATTCCAATCCGTTATTGGAGCCTAAGGTCGCACCAATATAACAGTTGTATGCAAATCCTTTTGACGTATGTAGGAGTCCGCCCAGCGTGCCTCGACATCATAACTAGCCATAGTTATATTTCGTTAACATATCAAATTCAAACTGTTAGAAAATACTTGGATCAGTTTATGTAGCTTACCATTAAAACCTATATTTTATATAAATTCCAGGGCTTCATATCAACGTAGGCCCTAATTTCCCCCGATAGTAGTGATGAAAGACTTAAATTTTGGAATTTTAAACTTTAAATACACGAATCTCATTGGAAGGCTTGAACTTAAAGCTCAAGCCCTGAGTTTCGTCAAAACCTTAAAACCTATTCTTAATAAATTAAAAATAGTACATCGATGGGTATCTTAAAACCTTTTCTTTTGAGTTTAAATATAGGTTCTATACCAGTGATGCCGGTGTTGTATTAATTTCTAACATTAATCAAGCAAGGTAAACTTTGAATACGTAAACTTCTACTTTCTTTGTTCGCTATTTAACAATTTTAAAGATATAATACGGTCCCGTTTACCAGTATCGCATGATATCGGAAGCACAAACTATGTATACCTGTCTATAAATTTGTTGCAAGCAATCTTTTCACTCTTAGCACTTTTAGAGGTCTTTCTATTTACAATAAGATCTTTATTGTATTAATTAAAAGTAGCATTTTAAGTTAAATAACAATTTGTGCCATAATAATATTAACTAATAGGCATGGCAGTGTTTACAGTTATTGTATATTTTTCTACTAAAATACTCTTTACGATTTCTTGTTTCTTTTGAGAATACTGTACTGGAATAAAAATAAAGAGCAACTTAAGCTGAGTTAACTCTTATTGGCTAATTAAATAGTTATATGAGGTTAGTTTTCATCTAGTTTGCTGTATTATTTATGGTATGTAGGTATGTATAAAATTAGAAAAATATATTTGCATGTGGTATATAATATTTGAATATTAAAAATGAAGTCGATGTTAAGTATTCACTCTTAAGATTCGTATAAATATGCTTGTGAAGGAATTCCTTCCTACATGCACGCAGATATAGACTCATTAATCCGACATTTTACGACAATGTTCCCGACTTTGTCAGCGATTGTATAAGTTATTTCGTTACGTATGCCATCTACATAACAGTCGCAAACGATATCGAATTAATCAAATGGATTCGAATTTTTTGTGTTCGATTCGAAGTGCGTTTACGTGCGTTTGAAGTTTAATTACTATTTAGTATTCAGTGACCAAGTATCGAGAAGTTGTTACTTACTTACACTGTATACATTGTTTAAATGCAATCTCGTGTTAAGGTCCTGTTTTCTGTGGTTCAACATTTGATTCCACTACCGACAAATGGGAGGTATATCCATTAAAAAGAGCGTAGCATAAATGCAACAGGGCGAGGGTAATATAACATCAATACGTAATACTTCATCCAATAAACAGTAAAGTATATATATATACATATACAATATATATGAACGCAGTTTTATAAAAAAAAACATAAATTGCATACAATTTTAAATATAAATGCTACTTGCAAGATTAAGCTAGCGTTGTGTGTGCTAGCTATGTTTAAGATACACTAGTATAAATCTGTAATCTTACATCTATAACAATAATATAAAGAGGAAAGATTTGATTGTTTGTTTGTTTGTTTGACGGGAATAGGTTCCGAAACTACTAGACCGATTTGCAAAATTCTTTCATTGTTAAAAAGCTACACTATCTCCGGTGAACATAGGCTATATAATTTTTTTTTAATGTAATTAAAAATGTAATTAATGTAAACAAAGGTGTTAAAAAAATTCATTGTGTACGCTGCAAAAAATATTGATTATAGAACAAAATAATGTACTACAACTTTGCAGTGCATACATATAATTATCTACAAAAGACGTCGCGACAGCATATATATAACTATAATAATTAAGTCACAATAAGTGCTTTTTCATTTTGAAAAATATATTTAATCGACACTGCCACAAAAGCACTTTTATTAATGCCTTAAAATTGACTATTGTCAAAATAAATACTTTCATAATAAAGTCTACTTCAATTGCATTAAATAGTTTTTTGTTATATTCAATTTGGACATTCCATTCGAAAGATATCACAAATTTATAAATATTAGTTATTTAAAAAATGTCGCGATTTCGCAAACAAATACATAAAATTAATTTCATGTTAGAATTTTTTTCATCTTACTCTTTTTTAATGACTCCACGCCAAAACGATAAAGTATGTATAGAAGAGTAGTGTGTATGTAAGTGTGTTAAAAATTATAACTTTTGAATGTTTATCCGTTTTTTAATACGTCTTTCACGACGAATAGATTGAATTTTAGCGAGTTGACGTAATTTTTTAAGTGGAGATAGTTGAGGGGATAGAGAGTGATATAGGCTAATATTTTTCTAACCCCCTACTTCCCTTAAAAAAGCGATGGAATTTACCCCGAATATAACGCAATCGAAACCACAGGCAAGCTGCTAGTCTTAAATACATTTGTATATTATATACAACACATAAAACGGATAAATATTTAAAATTCGAATGTATTTATCGCATTCTGTACAATTAAGCTAGCTATGTACCTATGTTTGACAAAAACTATCATTTAATGGTCTCATACATTTAAATGTTTCTTTAATTATGGAAATCAGTGAGCTCACTTCTCAAATACCCGCATAGTTTTTTACCTATACCTATGTAAATTGGTTCGTTGTTTTTCCATCACAAGTCTTATTCCCTGCACATACTCGAGGCAAACAAATGGGTATTTGATGTCTTACTGCGTTTAATATTGAAAATTATAGTAACAATAACATTCAGATGACTAGTAACGATTAAGGCCCCGTCATTATGAACATGTTCAACAAAAAATGGTCACAAAACATGTCTACAGACGTTATTATATTAGATTGAGGCGTAATGATAGCTGTCGCTTGACGCCCACGCATGCATCAGGATTGTTATAATCGCTGACAATGGATTTGGATCATTGATCGCACTTGTCAAGGCAAATTCAATTGAGGGCGTACTAGTACTGTATTCCAGTCCTAATCAAGAAGCAAAAGGGTTCGATTTTGTTAATTGCTTAGTGGTTTAGTATTCGATCTATATGCAAGATTTGATCAAGACTCGAAAGGATTCGATGCGATTGAAAGCGTATCTTGATATTGGTTGGAATTAAGAATTGATAGAGTTAGACTTAGTGAAGAAACTGTATTTGGTCTTGATGCAAGAACTGACTAAAAATCGATTGAGGAAATAAATTGATAGATGAATGTCGAAAGACAAATCGACTTACATATAAATATATACCTTGAAATCTTCTCAGACATATATAGACGTAATTGACTCTAGTTCAACACTTTTTTCGTGATCAAAAAGCCATATATCGAGATGATAACATGAGGTAGACCTCAAACAGAATGTCGTCAGCATTGGGACCTTACGCTCACTTATTTCCACCGCCAAATAGCAGTGTTTGAATTGCTGTGGTTTGTGTTCAGGTATGAAGAGTGAGAGAGGCAGCGAATTTACTGGGTAATGTGGCATAATATCCTGAAGACACAAGGTTGGCAACACGTTAATGATATCCTTGTAATATTACGAAAATCTATGGGCTGCTGTGATCCTTACTATTACTACTACTAAATGCTAGTTTGTCGACCTGGTCTAACAATAAAAAAATGCAGGACTAAATTAGTAGAGTAGAATTTAAAACAGCGGCTTATATCCTATAAAACTATACAACAGATAAAAATAAGATTTTAATTTCTATAAAGCAAAGCAATGTAAGTGCGGTAGACAACTACTAGCAAAAAACCTTAATAAAACATTAAAATATGGCAACAGATGTCAACCCAATATAAATATTTGTTTTTCTACATATCTCATTAAGTTTGAGTATCTCAGAAAATCATTATAAGTTTCGATTGCGGCTAAAACTAGTTCATTATGTAACTAAATGGGCTTGAATTATATCCCTGAGAACAACACCCATAAACGTCGAAGCCAATTCGTAATAAACATTAATTAGTAGTCATTTTAATTTCGCTTCTTGTTAAGGAACTTTTTGTGAGTGCACCATTTGATATATTGCCCTCTATTTCAAGTCTTATATATAGTTTAACTAAATAAGTTTTAAATATATGTTTATCTTAAATAAAAAAAATATGAATCGGTACTTCTAATAAATTAGTAAACCCAAAAGGACCCGAGTAGTGCCAAGTACCTGTATTATTGGGTTATTGAGAACATGAATTAACTTTTAGGAGCATATTTTCTTTCAGTGACCTACAAATCGTAGCTTTTTAATACGTAGAATTAAAAAGCGTTTGTTTTTATTTTGGAACGTCCTTTTAGTTCAATAAAAACGTCATAAAAGCACATGCTTAATTTGCAGACTTTAACGGCTTTTTAAGCAACCGTCAAACGTTGGCAGAACCGGACCCGGCTATTTAATTTAGCAAAAAACTGGGTAGGATTTATCTTAGTCACATCCGCGCGTGATAAGCCACGGTTTTCTTGGAAACTTGGACGCAAGCGCCGGCCTGCCGACTGCTTACGATTGTGTAACCACGATTAATACGAGGAAACCTATTATTTGCACATACGGCGTAAGTTCTTTGAACTGCAGATAAAAGTTCGGTTTGAAATAAATTCAGTGCGTGTGTTGAAAGGGATGACGTTCCGGTGGCGGTCGTTATGTTGTATTTGATTACACACTAACAAACTATTGTTACTAAGTGTCCTTTATTCTATAATAGCATCCCGACCGCGACATCAACTGCCTGACATTCTTTTTAAATTGTGTACTGCAGGAACTGTCTGAAAAGTAGCCTGATTTATTTTTTTACATTAAAACAATCTTTAAGACCACTTTGTGAAATAAAAAAAACCTATAAATATTAATTTTAGAAGCTGTCTTGCTTAATGTACTTGTTTAGGGTTCACACCATTTATCCATATGCTAATGTTCTATTCTAGTTAAAATTCAAAGAGGTAATAAAGAAATATACACACTTTCGTACTTGTAATAGTACGTATTGATTTTACTGAAAGGCGTATTTCGGTAAAACACTTATTCGCTCTACACTAAATAACTACATACACAGTTTACAAAATATATGACCCATCATCATCATCATAGCAGCCGTACAACAGTCCCTGCTGGACCTCCACAAAAAAGAAGGAACTTTACCCACAAAAACCTATTGGCAAAAACAGTGTGCAGCTTCGGGATGTGAATGTTGCTATTCTTGTTGCATTTTAACTACGCTATATTGTTATACCGCCATCTGTCGGTTCTGTTACGTGGTACAGGGAGAGGTACTATTCTAGTCTGCGAGTCTGCCCCACGACAAAAAATATATTGAATTCGTCTAAAGAATTCGTTAATCTATTAATAGTAAAAGATTCGTATTGTCATCCTAATTGATGTAATCACAAACTACAAAGTTAAGAGCTGTGGATGTTTTTGCGACATAGTTGTTAACGTTTTTATGTGTTTCCTTCTTCAATAGTTTTTATGACTCCACGGATCAATGACGATGACATAAATCATCAACTGTAGGTCATAATGATTATTCGTTTTCAACAGAGTTATATAAATTATGCGTGTCATTTTTTTGTCCTTTAATCTATGACGGATGCTTTTTTTATCTTTAACTCTTAGAATTTCCTTGATTTTTAGAAACAACTACTTATGCATAATCTATTTTTATATTGCTAGTTTTATTGCTAGCTAGTAGTTTATATTGCTAGCTTTGTAGCTTTTATTTATTTATGAGGAATAAAACAAAATAGTAATTAAGGTATAAGTTAGTAGTTAGTCGATTTATTGTAATTTATAAGCAAGGAGTTTTTGGGTGGGGTTGCATGAATAGGAACGCTAACGTACGCATTAAATTTAACAAATATAATAATATTTTGTGAGTGTAGTAATGGTAAACTTTTAAATTATGACTTAACATATATGTTAATGTTGAGAATGGCAAAGTATCCTCAAAAGGTACGTTAGAACTAACTCTACAAATGTCAATTTAAATGTATAGTCAATTCACTATTATAATCGTAGTTCCGTACATTGGAATAACTTATATTAATCTTTTCGGGACTTGGATACGCAAGCCTCAATAAATATTTCTCTGAATCTTAATGGGAAACGCTGGCTCGCGCTTAATCTTAACCAAGAATGGGGTCGAGCTGATAAATGATAGATTAGATTAACTAGACTATATATTTAATCAGAATATTAATGAGACATTTCGTAGTATGACAAAGGACATGATTTGCGTTTTAGTGGTGCCTTGCAATTGTATAATAGTTAGTACCTGTTTACATTCCAATCTCGGACGAGGCAAGGTAACTACCATAGTACCTCACTCCGTCTAGCATTATCGTGTACCTAAAAGGGCAATAAACTGTTATGGCGGTCGGCCGGTCGCATTTTTTATATTTATACACCTATTTTAATTATATACCAACTTTATGTCAAGTTTATAAGCATGAAGGAATTGGAAACAGTTTAAAATGAATACTAATTGGCTTAGAGAACGAATTTAAATGTAAATTTGCGAATTAGCCGAACACCCAGTAAGTAGCGGCGCGGCGGGAAGCGGCAAGACGCGAAATGGAATGTAATGTAGACACTTAAGTGGTTATCTATTTCCATACTGTAGGCGTTCCTAGGCCAGGCCCTTGACGGTGTTTGGCCCATTAACAAAATACTTTACGAAAAAACAACATTTTATAATAATAAATAAAATAATTTTGTTTGTATAATCTCTTATTTAGCATTTATCTATATGATTATTATAGATAGGAAATATTCAATTATGTTAGAGAGTACTAGACCGATTTTCCTTATTATTTCACCACTAGATGTGCCCGCGACTTCGTCCGCGTGGAATAGTTTTTTGGGTATCATACCTCTTAACCTTAACTTATATAAACTTCGAATGTCATGTTTATTTATATCGAATGAATGGCGTGAACAATAAGTTTCAAGTTTCTAGCTCTAAAAATAGCGATACTTCCATACAACTTTTCACCCCCCTTTTCGTCCCCTTACAACCCTTATTTCAAATTAAAAAATAGGCTATGTCCTTTCTCAAGGTCTAAAGATTGTCTGTGCCATACTTTCATCAAAATCGGTTGAGAGGTTTAAGCAGGAAAGCGTAACAGACAGACAGACAGAGTTACTTTCACATTTATAATATCAGGAAGTAAGCCTGATTTCAATTTTTACATTTATTTTCATACACAATACATAGTTGGATTTAGTATGTTTCCTTATCTAAGAAGTAAAGTAGTCTTTATAGTAGGGAACCAGAGTTAAATTACCCGCTAGGAAGTTTTCTTCGTAGGGCGAACACATTCACCCATGTTTGAGTACTGGCAACAAAACGAGTTAAAATATTACTTATGGCGTACGTGGTTGTAGAACAGGCTATTAAGGAGAATATAAATAATGGAGAGTTAACGTTAATATACGAAACTAGTAGCGCTCTGCGGTTTCACCCGCGTTAAGTTGTAGTACAAACCTAGCATAATGTAAGCTCTGCTGTTATTGGTGATCTCACTCAGCGTGTTGATTTATTTTAGGGACGTTTAGGTTGCCTTGATATGACAGTCAGTCAGTCAGCTTTTTCTTTATTTATATAGTAAACTTTACACTCCCCCCCCTATTTCCCCTTAAGAGAAAATTTACAAACAAAATATTTTACACGTGTTTCATGCAAAAATACAAGTTTTTAACCCTTATAGTTTAAACCCTGCGTTGAATTCAATTCCCGTACAGAAAATTGTTATTTCAAGGCGGCCCTTGCTATCCATTCTTCGTGCCCTTTAAGTACGAGGCTTTATGTAACCTTAATGAGAGGCTGAACAATTGGTGTGCTCTTACTTGTACACATTTATGATATGAGGAATGCCTATCCTGATTTGATTTGCCATATAAACAATTATGTTACACAATTTCTGTTTCCGAAACCGCAATTGGAACGTATATTTTAGGCATTATGCTGTTATTGTTGAAGCTGTGACAAGCGACCCAAATATGCGGTAGGTAATTTCAAAGTTCATTACTACGCTTGTTTGTTAATGTTGGTATTGGTAGGATTGCCTTGTTTTGTGGTTGGTAGACAAACACACAGTAATTGATGCTGCGGTGCAATGACTGTTTTGTGTTGGTATTTTATGCGCTGGTTTTTGCGATTTGCATGAATTATTAGCTATATTGAATATCTGTCTTAACAAAGGGATCTAAATGGATACCTCACTCTCTCTTATTTCTACTGCCATTAGCCGTGTTCTCATTATTGTGATCCAACTTGAAGGATGAGAGAGGCTGAAAATATGTAATATATATGAAGATATATGAAGCTTATGATGCTCTATAGACATGTTTGCGAAGCTACGAGCAATTGTGAGCGGTGTCAGTTACTACCACGCAAACTGTATACGAATGCAAGTCATTAGTCAAAATGAGAGGAAGTCATAGCACAATCTATAATTCCTTACTAATATTATAAATGCGAAAGTGACTCTGTCTGTCTGTCTGTCTGTTACGCTTTCCCGCTTAAACCTCTCAACCGATTTTAATGAAATTTGGCACAGACAATCTTTAGACCCTGAGATAGAACATAGGCTACTTTTTATTGCAAAATAGGGGTGGTAAGGGGTTGAAAAGGGGGATGGAAGTTTGTATGGGATTTCTTAATTTTAAAAGATAAAACCATGAAACTTTATATTTAAGCACTTGATAAGAAATAATAAAACATTTGTTCTAGCGTTTTTGAAATTTCGAACTGTGAGGGGATGAAATAAAGGTTGAAAGTTTGTATGAAGTTCGTAATTTTTGAAGATAAAAACATTACATTTTGTATTTAAGCACTAAATAAGATACAAAAATCGTTTGTTTTAGCATTTGCACTTTTTTACCAGTGTGGGGGTGAAATAGGGGTTAAAAGTTTGTATGGGTGTTCGTCATTTTTAAAATAAAACCATGAGACTTGGTACGTAGGTCTCTTAGGATGTGCAGAGTTTTTCTACAAACGGAGTTCCGAAATTCGAACGGAACGGAACTGATTTGGAACGGGAACTACGAAACCAAACTTTTTGTATACAAAATCTTAAGCACTGAACCTAGGAACATGATATTTAGAAGTTATGGGTGTATCAAGTTAAAAAAAAATTGGCTTTGAAGTAAAAAATCTTTCTAACGAATACTCTGCATCACCGCCGCTGTCATTGGTCGTCGGTCGTCGTCGCGCACATTCGCCGAAGTGTGGCGGCCGGCAACGGCGCTGTCGTGTGGTGGGAGAGCGCACGAATCTACATAACTATGCCTACCCGAACGGGCAGATACGTGAGGGCAGACGACGTTGTCGGACGCATGCGATTAGAGAAATTTGCGCTACAAAGATTTAGGTACTTTTTTCGATCCATTAGGTCATTGTGTCTCTTGGACACAAGGGACCAATACATTTTCCTGAGTACTTTCTGCCACTCAATGCTATATCCAAATCTATACCGTTCCTTTAATCCATATCTAATATCTAATATTCAAATTAAAAGTACGCAGACAAAGTCGCGGGCACCGGCTATCTATATATAAGAGAAAGTCGTGTTAGTTACTACACTTATAACTCAAGAACGGCAGAACTAATTTAACTTAAAGTTTGTAGAGATGTAGCTTAAAACCGAGGGAAGGAGAAGGTTCTTATGACAGAAAAAATAAAGAACTTAGGAACGCGGAAACTTAAAAAATTTAGGTATCCCCTCTAAGGCGGAACGAAGTTCGCGGGGGCAGCTAGTCTATAATATTTTAGTAACATGTTTTCGATATTAAAATATTCGTTACACAATTGCGCTAAAAAATAAAACTCGTAAATAGCAGAACGTTTGCTTATACTGCCTTGCTATATTTTACTTGGTACATATCTGACTGAGAAAATTGAGCATCAGCTTCTTAATCAATGCTCGTGACTGACATATATAACAAAAACAATGATGTGTATAATCATCATTATCATCATATCAGCCATAAGACGTCCACTGCTGGGCATAGGTCTCCCTAAGTAATCTCCAATAGAACCGGTTGTATGCGGCCTGTGTCCAGCGTGATCCTGCGGATTTAGTTAGATCGCCTGACCATCTTGCGGGTGGACGCCCTACGCTGCGCTTGCCGGTACGTGGTCTAAATTCCAGAACCTCACGACTCCATCGGCCATCGGTTTTGGCGTACCGAGTGCCCTGCCCACTGCCACTTTAACTAACTAATCCGCCGGGCAATGTCGGTAACTTTGATTCTGTATGTGTATGCGAAGTAAATAAAAAATATGACTATTTGTTAAATTTGGTATACCTACTAGGAGTTTGGACATATTAAACGAAGACAGGTGTATAGATAATTCAAAGACAATTCCGTTATAAAAAAATAATTTCAGATACAATCTTAATTGGACTTTATTATGCAATAATTAACAAACTTATAAATGTAGCAGAAGATTAAAGATGCTTTAAAAAGAGTGTGATAAAAGTTTTACCTAAACATGCATATCTAAATTAAGAAAACGATACCATCACACCGTTTAAGGACCATAAACAAACATTACGTCACCTATTTAAAATTCCTGCAACATTCCACATTGACAACCCTACGTCCTTCATTTGAACATCCAAACTTAGCCTCTAGGTTATGGCAATAAAGCATAATATACCATACGAAGAGTTTGCAAAAAGCGTGGGTATTTTAGGGTCACAGTCGCAGCCTCGACACTGGCGACGCAACGGATGCGGTGTGCGTGATACGAATGGCGAATGTATGAATACTCCAATGTCACAAGTGTGATTTTCGCATTCAACGGCTTATTTATTGCTGTAAATGAATAATTTACACCTGCGCTTCGGTTCTTGAAAATAAATGTATAAAAGCAATTGAATTTCGTATTCCAAAAAAAGTGAGGAGCTGCTACAGCGCGTGCAACAGTTGGCATTCTAAGTTGCGTAAAAATTTGTCGTGTAAGTAATTTAAGGAACATTCTTCTGGTTTCCAATATTAATTGTCATCATAATCTTGACGTGGTGTCTCTATCTAGAACGCAACGGGTCTTGTTTTGTTTGCTACCCCGGGTAAAAAATTATGTAAAGAATATTTGTGTTCCTTTTGTGTGTGTTAATTATATGTATTTGTATAAGTATGTTATATATTTCTAATTTCTCAGTGGCCTTTGGTATCCGTAACACACTTACACACAGAGTCAGGTCCATATATGAGATGTTGTGTGAATTAATTAATTTATACATATCAGGCTATTTCGGATAGAAACAACGCCATCTATAATCATCATCTTAATTAGCCATAGCTGTCAGATGCGATTTGGTATTTCTGATACGACTAATGTAGTCATCATATCACATCAGTGGTGGACTGAACACAGGCCAAGAAAGGGGGAATCCCGCGCTGAGAAAGCGTGGTGATAATCGCAGATTGCAGCTTTCTTAATGGGGATGCTGCTGCCCATCCCCGCCTTGTGTATTTTGACTACACCTTTTGGGATGGATATACCGCCATCTGTCTGTTCTGGTACCTTAGTCACCCCTCACGACATCTGGTACTATTCTAATGTGCCGGTACTCCACTGCAAACTAACATATTATGCAACTAATGTAGTACCTATAAATAAATAATTATCATTTAATTAAAATGATAAATAATTTTCGATTGCACTAATTCTATAATTATCATTTAATTTTTTTTTATACTACGGAAACAAAGCACCTTCAAGTATAACGTATGAGATATATAATAAAGGTTAAACAATTCTACGATGTGCGTTAAATGGCTTAATGGTCTAAAATGACAAATAGGGTGTCAGATCAGTTGCGGATACCAAGAACGTAGCAAGGCTGCGTCGCGGTCACTCGTCGCTTCACCAAGGTTCCACACATCTATAGTTGTCTGGACTGTAATGTAATTATGTTTTGTTTTAATAATGAACTATGAGTGCTTGTTTTCCGCATTCGGCTGCAGGCGACGACTACTAGAGGTATCGCATACAAAGGTCGTTTGTATTGGTCCGCACTCTGACATATTTCTACCGCCGAACAGCAGTTCGCGTTGCTGTTTCAATTTGAAGGGTGAGAGAGGCATTGAAATTACTAGGTAATTTGACATAATATCTTTAAGTTACTAGGTTGGCGACGCGCTAGTGATATTCTTGTGACTATACAAGCGGGTAATGGCTAATATCACGCAGATAGCATGCTTGTTTGTTAAATTTGTCCAAAAAAATTACAAGTATATCAAGAATTCTTAACCAATTATTAATTCTGAAATTAAACTACCACTCCGTAGTAAATAATATAAAATCATTATTCTAATACAATATCACCTGTTGCATAGATTTGTTTACGTAATAATTCACCCAATTTCATGTGACAGCGAGTGTGTTTCGAGACGAATTCAAGACTAATAGAAGAATACTGAGAAAAGTGGGTATAAAATACATAGTCAACTGAGATAATATAACACGCACACACATACCATACTTACGCTTGAAGGCTAAACGAGTTAAATTCGTTTCAGATCTTTTCCTACGCGTACAATTTCAATAGTAAAATTCGAGGTTGATGCAACGGTTCCTTTAGACATTAGGCTATGATATCACTTTAAAAATGTGATAATTACCGTAATATATTTCGAACCTAATGAAAGACCTATAGAACTACTTTCGGATATTGCGCAGGAATACTATTTTTGCTATTTACCAAACAAAAACCCTATTGAGGTCACCGGCGTCACCAATAGCCTCGATTATTTACTCCAGAAGCCTTTCAAATAAATGGATCACATTAAAACGAACGACAATAAAGGATGTATGTGACCAAATTCTCTTTGTTCTGTCTTATCATTGAGATATTGGAGTAATTAATATGGGAACAGAGGTAATTTAAAATGTAAAATGTTTTCTTTTAAGGACATCGCTGTATGAGGAAGTCGTTGAGGACGTTTTAAGTGTGTGTTAAAAGTTCTTGATCTCGAAGAATATACATAGGTATTGTAGTTGTAGATTTAATTGTATGATGAAATGCATAATAATTATCTGAGACCATATACATATTTAACCAAGCTTTATAAATTTATATTATTTATTTTTAACAAGACATACAGGATGTTTATGGAAACACGAAAATTTACCTATTCAAGGTTTCAAAGTATATATATTTATATATAAAAATTTAAGTTTTTTTAAAATACATTTTATAATTTTTGCTCAAAATATTCTTGTACAGTATACAATGATTTGTAAATTAGTTTATTTTAAATTTCTTTTAATAGATAGATAGATCTATCTACATCATTATACAATTATAAAAATTAAGTGTTAAAATTAATTATGAATATGCATAGTTATAAGTGAAATATTATTTACATGTTGAAATAAAAGTAAATATGTTGATACATAAATCATATCATGCAATAGCGTTAAAGAATTTTATGCCAACAAACCTAGATCATTCATTGGTCTTATCAGGCCATGTTTAGATAGGAGCAACCAAAAACAATATATCATGAAATTATATCATTTCGCGGTGTAGTCCAACAATTATCTATGCAATGAATCCTACGATCTAGTCACAGCGTACTCTCTGTATGTGCATTACTCTACTATTACAAATATTTTAACGATTTCATTCATGCCAGCGACTCATTCTAGCAGAACAAATAACCTGACCGATAGCCAATTATGATACCTAATTAGCGATACGGGTTCGTACTACTAACCTAAATAATAAAACCTAAAACAAATCGTACCTGTCTTACTGGTTCAAACCGTTTCCCACGAGGCATAGATGTTCACGTCCATTGCATATTGACCTACGGTATAAAGCTACCAGTTTGGAAGATGAAATATGAGCATGGATCTTGTTATGCTGGATATTGTTGAAAAGCTTGTAGGTATTAATAGAGACGACACGACAAGATTGCTTGTCAAAATGTTTGCATAATAATGTGACGCAAGTTTTCGTTGTGCTAGGACAGATGCCTCTGGCTTGCAAGTACGGTAGGATCAGCAAATTAGGAACAGATAGGTATTTGTACCTTCAGCAAAATAATGGCAATGGATTTTAACAGCAATATACTGAGCGTTATAGAGGCAATCTTTTAACGCACACATAGATAGTTACACTTTTATCTTAACGGCTTTAATTATAATTTTAGACCTTCGATGTTTTATAGCAAAATTCTACGTCTGCCTGGAAGGCACTACAGGTGACTGCAATATTGAAGATATGGCGCTGATTTCTCAGAAAAAAATACTAGGAATAATTCGTGTCTACTCAGGTCTCGGTAATACATTGCGGTGGTGTAGTCCATGGGCATGGAAATGATGCAGGTTCGAGTCCCCCATCTGAAGCCTGAGGGAAGTTTTTTTAGTAAATATATTTTGGGCAGATGATCTGATTAGAGCAGCAACATCGCATTGGATATATACTGCTGGTTCCATTGGAACACTCTCAGAAAGTCCAGGAGTGTATATCGTACGGTAAATAGGATGATGATAAGTAAATAAAAAAAATGTGCCGTCGCTGCAGACCTTACTGTCGTCTGCGCTTGTTCAATTTAATATGTCTGATTGTTCTTGTGTGTTGTTGGCTAAATAGATTTTGCTTCGCAAAATAAAACATATAAGACGCAGGGTGTAGTTAATATTTGACAAAAGAAATCATGTTATATAACATAAAAAATGAATTACAATCTGTTGATTGTTATTACTCGTTTAAATTAATAATACAAATTTGTTTCAGAACACATCCTTGTGTTCCTACCACTTGTGATTAAACAAATTATTGTCACTTAGCTCTTTTGTAATGTCAATCAATAAAAAAATGACAGCTCCAAGGTGTCTATTTTGACAGGCGCCACGTGATGACACAGGCGTAATGACAGGCGGATGAGTTAGTCACGAGTCTTACGTAAAAGGGTCCAAAAGTCAATGGGACCCTTCACCGTCCGGGCATGATCAGTTGTGCAGGTTCGGGATTTGTAATCTTTGGTTATTGATCGGTGTATTCACTCGAGTTGATATTTCTGAGGTTTATATGCAGATCTGGCTCTTAAAAGGTATCTGAGTTTGTTTCTCAGTCGACTAAACTAATTATTATTGCGTTGTTTTTGGGCCCAATTTTTGTATTACTTAAAATATTCAGTTCGTGGTCAGACCTGATTGAAATTTTGTTATGTTGCTTGATATTGTTATTGATGAAATAAAACTCTTATTCAATATTTCCCAAAGATTGATATCTCAAAAGGTAATAAAAGGATATCAAATTTTATATAGGTAAAAATATTAAATGTGCATTTTGGCTAGGAACTTCGTAAATGTAGTCTTAAAAGAAAATAAGTAAACACGTGTTTTATGATTTTGAATTGGTGTAAACGAAGTATGTATATTGGAATATAACTTCTATAATTTTATCGTAAAGTTTCCAAATTACTACATGCATTATTTAAAGAAAATATCATTGTATGTAATATAATTGTCAAAATCAGGTTTGTATGGTATCCACGGAATCAAGAAGTTGGAATGGAAAAAGATGTATTAAATAATGTTGGTGCTCCAAATCTCCCACAAACGGGATCGTGATCGACGCGATAAAAAGTTCACTTTGTACCCGGACGAAGTCGGAGCGGGTCGCTAGTAATTCATATATATAGCGCTCTGTTATAAAAACTATATCAACTCAACACTTCAGTTCTATTGTAGACCTTTCGAAATTAAGTTAAATAATCGCTTTAGGGTCCATGATTCGAAATAAAACTCTTCTGAACAGGTTGTCTATTGAAATTGTTCTGAAACTCATACACTGCAATCTCCATAGCATTACAACCAGTTACAACCCACAAGAGTTATGATCTCCCCGTGGACCGCACGCACCGCCACGTGAATGATGGAAACAATGGAGTCGTGAGCAAGCCGCAAGTGAACGATGGGCCAGCGGTGAACTAGTTCACCGACTCGTTACATGCATATTTATCGCGACATCCACTCAAGCCGCGCGCTCATCCTACTCGATTCGGATTTTTTTAAATTTGAAGTTTCGCATTTTGGTTCGTACCTGTGAACGGTCAATTGTACTTACGCATCATGAAAATAAGTCTTTAATATTTTATTCTACCGTGCCGGTAGAATAAAATGGTACCTCCCATTGTACCAGGTGTCATAAGAGGCGATTAAGGTACCAGAACCGACAGATGGCGGTATATCCATCCAAAACATTTCAGCTTTAATGCGCAGGGTGGGGATGAGTAGCAGCATCCCCGTCGCAAAAGCTGCGCTCTGCGATTGCCAACACGCTTCCCCAGCGCGGCAATTATGGGCAACATTCCCCTTTTCTCAGGGAGGTCTATTTCCAGCAGTAGACTTTCAATGGCTGGTATGATGAGTTAAGGTGGATACACGTCTGTCGGTTCTGTTAGTTTAGTCACCTCATTCGACTCCTGATACAAGGGAGACAAAATTCGATTCTGCCGGTATACCGCGGTTAAAATTCTTCGAGGTGAAATTGAATTATACCACTCGAAAGCTCAAAGGTGCAAGACAAATTCTTACGGAAAATATTATTAGAAAGGTAGACCACGCCGCGCTCAGATCACAGGCAAAGTAACTGAGGATATTATTTCACATTACCCTGTAATGTAAAAACTTCTGTCACTTAAGGACAACAACGCTGTAATGCATACTCTGTAAGATTGTTCTATATCTGAGTGTTGTATGTATGTAAGTTTAATTATAGTTTTATATATATATATATATATATATATATATATATATATATATAAAAGTTATAGCATACTGTATTAAATTATAGATATATTGTCTCCAAGTAGCTGAAGACACAATTGGAGTATTGCTAAAACAAATTCAAATAATTCATATTAGTTGTAGAACCATTTAAGTGCAGTAATCTACATACAAAAGGTTCGTGAAGGAGCCGACTATAAATATAGATCTGAATGATTTGAGCCTTATGAAGGATGCAGCGATTTATTGCTTTAAGCGAAACTAGTTCAATAGGTGCTTGAAATACAATGTTGCAAAATGTGTTGATCTTCGATAGTACGAACCGCTTTGGTCCTGTTACTGCGATGCAATTTTGAAAATATGTATTACATTGTCGAAGAATTCAAAAAAGTACAAAAACTTCGTGTTTTCTTTGTTAATATAGTAAAAGAGTAAAATATTTAAACATGCCCCGAAGGAAGACAAGTATTGTTTCGCGAAATCCCGCTTCCAATTAAGTTAGTGAGCTAACAAAACTTTTTTAGAAAAGTCCGGTTTTTCGTGTTTCGATTTAAATTTGGCCCTCTAATTTGGGCAGAGCATCCGAACCTGCATGTTATTTGGATTCTTTTTCTCATGCCCAACGTCCATAAATATCGATTCTGCAAACCCCATTGTGCGATCGAATGCTCATGAATAATTTATCGAATCGGAATCTGATATCGACAACTTTGGCGAGATTTCGAAAACCGATTGAGCACTCGCAAATGTTGAGCGGGCATACATAATTAGAGGTGTAGATGACGATTTATCAATTTTACCAATAGCACTTGCGACACTAACTAATATGGCAGAGACCGGTTAACGCCCAATATTGCATTATGTACAGGTGGCCGATCTGGCCCATGAGATACTATCTGCGATTTGTAAAGTTCGTATAAACATTATGATTCCGTTCTTTATTAATACGAAGGAACTATAATAAAGCCAGTGAATAATTTGGGTATATATTCCACTGTCCGTTTGCGTTCGCTCATATTTTGGCACTGTGTTTATTTGACAGATCCGATGGCGCAGGTGGTAGTGATCCTATCTTGTGCGTCACGGGTCGTGGACTCTATTCCCACCCAGAACAAATATTTATATGATGATATTTGTGTTTGTTCCGTGTCTGGGTGTTAAATTTATGTATTTAAGTAGTATATTTGTGGTTTCTCTGTTGTCTGGCGTCCGTAGCATAAGTGCTTTAAGCGACTTACCACGAAGTCAAGTCAATGTATGAGATGTTTTGGGAATTTACTTAAAGAAAAGAAAAATATATTTAGCCTATTTTTAACTCGCCAAATAGCACTTCTCAATAGCTTCTATAGCTTCTAATAGGCGTAGCTCAATTTCAACTGAGCTGGAATGGGTAACAGCATTCCCGTTGCGAAGTTTCGCTATACCAATTCTATCATGTCTGCCCAGTATAGTAATCAATAGTGTAGTGAAAATCACGCTTTCTTGGGAAGCCTTTGTCGTCGCAGCTGTAAATGTTTTTATTAGCTGCTATGATGATGATGAAATGCTAGATTACGCGGTACAATTGACATTGTATAATACTGACTTTTCATAAAATAATATTTTGTGATGTATAAATCAAACACGATAATATAGAATAATATACACCGTACAAAATAAGGGACTAGGCGATTCCTAACTTAAACAAAAAAATAACAGAATAGAGGAAGAAACTACTTCTTTATACGTACATACGTACATATATCACGCCTGTGTCCAAACGGGGTAGACAGAGACTATGGATCTCCACTTGTTACGATATTGGCATACCTCTCTCGCTTCCCTTACTCGCATTAGTCCTTTTATCCACGCTCGTTTCTTCTTTGTACTTCAGACCTGGCTCTTCCTTAATTACTGTTCTACCTGGATAAGAGAGTTCCTAAGATATGTTCGCCTCGGTCGTCCTATACAAACTCTTCCATTCACTTCCACTCTATATATTTGTGCAATCATACTTTTCTCAATCCTTTCTACATGTCCAAACCATCTCAATATTCCTTTCTCTATTGTTGTCACAACATCATCTTTTACACCACATTGATATCTTAAAACATTATTAACTATTCTTTAATCTATATCTCGGACTCACAGCATGTTTTAAATTCATATCCTGTCCTTTTAATTCAGTATGTTCACGTAGTTGCTAAACCTGAACGCTGCACAAACAGGATGCAGGCGCTAAACGATTTCAAATAACGATGTGCAAGTATGCATACCCGCTGAATAATTTTTCTCTTAATTATACGTAGTTGGAATCGGCACAAAATCAAACAGAACGGGCAGCCTTCACGGTTAATTAGTTAGTCGAAATGTGCAATTAATTTTGTTTGCGGGAGGATATTCTGTTTACGCAAAGTCTAATGAACAGTAGTACCAGTGTTACGCACTTGACCACCCGTTTAACATTCAGGTACGTGGCACATACACTAATATATGTATGCAGGAAGTTTCTTAGCAAGAAGTTCAGATAGACGGTATAAGGTAGCATTCATAAAAAAAGCGAAGTGAAGATGTACAAGAGTTGTATATTTTGTAAGTCGATAGGCATAAGGCTCCAAATTTATTTGGTACTTTTATTTTTTAATCTACTGGCAACATGCGTATATTTTTATTTCTGCCAAACGCCTTTCTATGCAATATTATGATATAATCAATAATTGATTTTGGCATTATTTATTATATTTTATAATATGTTATCTTGTCATAATAAAGATATCTGTTTATTAAATTTATGTACGAGAATTTGAATCTATATACAATTATTTACTTATATAAGTACAGTAAATATAAAGCACATGGCCCAATGATACCTTCATCATTACAGACATTGGAAGTCAAGTACAGGTTAAGAAAGGGGAAACTTTGCCCATAAATACCGCGCTGGGCAAGCATGGCAATCGTAGAGCGCAGCTTTCGCGACGGCGATACTGCTGCAAATCCCCGCTCTCTGAATTTGAGCTGCACTGTTTTGGATGGATAAACCGCCATCTGTCGGTTGTGGTATCTTAGTCGCCTCTTGCGACACCAGATACATACTGATACCTTATGATACAAAAAGCATATTAGGCACATTAAAATAGTCACAGTCTTCGTAAGATTGTGATGTAACATCAGCTGGGCACACCTAAACACTTCGATTGTGAAAGAATTTGTAAATTATAAAATGTGGGTGGCTTGTGACCATGTTACAAGCAAAATTTATGGGATCTATATACAAAAATTGTATATAGATTCCATAAATTTTATGCTATTGTACAAGTAACTTATGACTATGGACAATGCATTAGAAACGACGATATTGCCAATGTTTGGTATACTTTTATTGAGTTATATTATTGACAACTATACATTTTTTTATCCCAGTTGTTCTAAAATTTACGAGAGAGTAAATCAGCAATCACTTTTACAGTCAGATAAGTATAAATTTTGGTTTATCGTGTCAGTTACTTAACGGTAATCATTTTTAAGTGTGATGTCACTCTTGTGGTATTGCGGGCAACGAGTTTAGCCTAGTAAAATATTACAAGTTATGCCATAATTCTTATTGTAATTAAATATAAATAAATGCTACGAAAAATCCAATAATTTGTTGTATTTTTCTCAAGTGAAAGCTATGTCAGCATAATAATAGCCAGGTTTTAATTAACAAGTGTCCCTATAAAATTTTACAGCTGCAACATGATCGGGTAATGAGGTCACATCGTCAACACTCCTTATGTTCTGTCTCAATGAGTGCCAACATTGGCTTCTTTCCAAAAGATAGTTATGTTTTTCGAACATGGTGTTCCTATTCGATCCATGTTTACACCTGTGGTTCTACCATTTTTGTGACCTAGTTTTCATTGCTTATGTTTGTCATTCCTATATTTCCCAATTTGTGAAGTACAACGCTTTTCTATTTAGAAATATTACCATACTCTTGGTGACACATTCCAAAAATAAGTGTATTTGTGACCGTTTCTAAGTGTTGAGGCATCTAGCAGATAAATCAAATATCCGATATATTATATAACCAATCACCAACAGTCCAATACTAACGAACCTATTTACTTACAATTTTCACCAGTGACCATAAATTAATAATTAATAAGGAAAGTATAAGTGTGTAATTTCACACAATAACAGTAACTGATAATAGGTTATTGACCTATGTGCTACTTATCTATATACCTGATATATGGTGCTTACCTCCAAACCTAGCTAGACTATGCACCCGCAAGTTCTTATAAAAATATAAAATAATCATTTTAACGTACCTATGAAGAAAATGCATAACATCAATGTATTCAAATAAAAACTCTTTTATACGCGTTAGTACTATTTGTGAGAAAAAAAAGACAAAAAATGTTGTAGCAAGACAAATGTTCTGTGAAATGCGACGTAAATAGTTGACGATTATTTATTTTTCTTTTATTTGTGTGCGTGTGCTTTTTAATAGTAGAATAAAATTAAAAAGAATAATATGGTGTATTTATTATCCGCAGATACGAACATCTTAAATGGATGTTGCTAAAGAGAAAACTAATAGGCCTCTCCATAATCACCATATATTGTAAATGTTAATAACTGATAAATAAATTGACTCAAGTATAATGCAACATTGTATACTAGTGAAGAAAGTGTTGTGCCGTCAAGTTTCCTTTTAAGCCGGGGTCGGTGAGTCAGCTGGATTGCCGGTCAGATGGAATGTGGAGCCTTCCGAACATTCGGCGCCTGTCTTTAAAGGCAACGTTGTCTTTTTTAGAACATTTCGTTTAAAAATGGCGGGATAATTAAAGAGGTATGCGTCTCCGAAATGTAAATAAAAATTGTTGTTTGGCTTGGTATCACTTAAAATATGGTGACTGGTTGAATTTATCTGGATACAAGAACAGGTTTCAATATAAAGTTTTTCTTTGCTTTCATTGATTCTCTTGGAGGTATATGATATGGGAATCCCTACTAATATTATAAATGCGAAAGTAACATGTTGCGCTTTCCCGCTTAAACCTCTTAACCGATTTTGATAAAATTTGGCACAGACAATCTTTAGACCCTGAGAAATGACATAGGCTATTTTTTAATTCTAAATAAGGGTAGTAAGATGTCGAAAGGGGGGATGAAAAGTTGTATGGAAGTAACGCTATTTTTAGAGCTAGAAACTTGAAACTTATTTTTCAGGCCATTGACTTGATATAAATAAACCTGACATTCATAGTTTATATAAATTAAGGTATGGTACCCAAAAAAACTAATCCACGTGAACGAAGTCGCGGGCACAGCTAGTTTTTAATATTGCCAGGATGGCAAACGAGCATACGGCTTGCATACGTCACCATAGCCTATTCACTCATATTACCGTAATACGAATAGCACGTCGTCAGCATTGTATTTTAAATATACTCGTATTATGTCACGTTACCCAGTAATTTCATTGCTTGTCCGACCCGTCACATCGGGACAAGTAACATCGGCATTTAGAAATTGAAACTGAGTATATTATAGATATAGTCAAAGCTGTCTAACTTTGTGCTTATATTTCTTGCTGATAAGTTCTTGAGTTCAACAAAATGGTAAATTATTATGTAATTTGTGTAAGAATGTACTGAAATGGTCTGCATTATGATAAGATATCCATATATTTGGTTCTTAAAGATAGGCTTAAACCGACACTGAACCGATTCAAATAAATTATAACTGAGGGAGATAAGAAGTTAATCCAGCTTTGATGTATGATCAAATGTAATATGTTTTGATGATTTTTATCCCAGGATAATTATTGCATGCCCCATTAAAAACGCGGGAGAAAATATCTTATTGAATATAATGAAACATGAGGTTTGCATTAGTAGCTTACTCGTGCCTTTTTATACCGCCAAATAGCAGTGTTCACTTTGCTGGGTTCCGGTTTGAAGAGTGAGATAGGCATTAATAGAGTACTATTAATTCTTTAAAATATTATGTCACATTATCCTACTAGGTAATGGCATGATATAAGGTTGGCAACGCGTAAGTGATATCCTCGTGATAATTCGAGCGTTTATAGGCTGCACTGACGCTTACGTGTAATAATAATAAAAACAATAAGTTTTTCTTGTCAGTTTGTTACACTTTTACGGCTTAACCAGTAATTCGCTATTGATATTTGTAGCATCTTAAGCTTGAACGCCAAAGAAGGACAAGTTATTTAACAATATTTTATTATCCGTGTAACGGTATATATTACCGTGAATTTCACCCCTTTCAAACCGTCGGATTGATTCAAAACTTTCACGTATATCGAAAACTAATGACAATGCAAAATTTTATTAGATTGTTATATTTAGGAAAATAAACCATCGTATTACACACCGGGGAAAGGTAGTGTGTGCAACTGCAAATGCAACTTGTTATATTCGACGAATACCTTAAAGTAAATGTGTAGAAACGAGCAGTAGAATTTATTATTAGAATTAAAATAATTACTTGGTCCATAAATCTCGTGATGTATTGGGTCGTACTTGAAATATCGGTTCATTGATCTAGTCCATATTGCGGTTGTAAACATTAAAGTAGTTAAATAAAATCAACATAGGAATGTTGGCAAATTGATATAGTTATTAATTAAGTTTTAGGTGAAGCGAAACATTTTAAAGGATATTGCGACCAACGTGAAAGGTTGATTTGGAGAACAATTGCATCAAGCTTTTACTTCTACTGTAAACTACACATTATAATGAACTACAAAATATAATGAATTGTGCACGAATATCGTCCACCGGACAACCTCACGCATGATTAAATATACTGTGATTTTATTAGCCGTGGGGTACCGCCAGATAGGCGTGGAACTGGCAGAGGAGAATAGTACCTACCTCTGTACCAGATGTAATAAGTGGCAACAGAGGTACCGAAACCGACAGATGACATTATATCCATTTAAAAAGCGTAGCACAAATACAAAAGAACGGGTATGGTCAGCAGCATATTCATCTCGAACCTACTTTCTGCCACCACGCCTGTCTAGTTCGGAAATTATGGCAAAGTTTTCCCTTTCTTTGAGAGACACGTCAAGTATAATTATCAATAATGTTATCCAGTCTTTTTACTCAAATTTTTGCGCGAAACTGACTGGTCTGCCAAGGAAAAAAATGCGCAAAAATGGGCAACGAGTAGCGAATATCTGCTAAGTTCTATCTAATACTGTCGTATTTGTTGGGTTATGATATTTGATCAAGTCCATACAAATTAAACATAATATTCACGACAATAAAATTAAACAAGTTGATCTTTTTCTCGTCCATATTATTTTTAATATAAAATTTTGCATCTTTCAATGCATAAAGCGTCTAAAGTAATTGGATAAACACACTTTCGCACATATAACTTCAGTATAAAAACCTTCACGCCTTCGTTAATTTGGAATAACTACCAGTATTAAACACGTGATTGCCATACAGTAGTCCTTATAAGGTATATTAGTTAATTACGCATGCGAAGCCATTATTATCTGCGCGTGAGTGTGGTGTTAATAAGGAAATGATACATTGAGGAATTTCGATGGCAAAGGTGAGATTCTTGTTCCAGAGAAGAAAGCGTACGCTTAGACACGACTCGATGCTATTTTCTATTTTAGTTCAGATTACGTAACTGGTTTGCCCATAGGTACTAATCTGTTCAAGGGCTAATGTTCGTTTAATATCTGTTTAATCAATTGTAAATGTCAGTCAAAACCAATAGAACAGGTCGTCGGTATTGGTCATCATCATAGCATGTAGCTGTAGAAAGTACAGTGCTGGACTCAGACCTCCCCTACAATGCGAGAATTTCTCTTTATTTGCCTCGGTGGGCAACCGGTGGTAATCACAAAGCATAGCTCCGCGACGGGAACGCTGCTCTTCTCTACACCCCCAGTATTTGAGCGTGGATCCACCGCAATAAATCTGTTCCGGTACCTCAGTCGCTGTTAGCTGTACAGGGTTAGGTGCATTTTTTATTTACTGGTAAGTAACCCACGACTATCGATACCTTGCCTTTTTATACAGCTAAACTGCTCTCAATATTCGCATTCATGTTTTTTACATTACTGGCTACCACCCATATATTTACCCATTATATAACATAATATCTTCAAATCATGAGGGTGCCTATGCGCGATATATCCTTGCGACAAAAGCATCTAAAAGTTATGGTGACGCGGACCATAAATGCCTGTTTGCCAATTTAATAACACATAATAAAAACTATTTATGTACTAAGTTATTCACAATAAGGTCGAAGTAATCTCTGAGAAATTAAATCTGTTTTAGACCCGCAAATAGCTTTATAAGAATAAAGAAATAGACAAGATTTTAGAGTTAAATTTTGTAGTCTCTCTGTTTTCCTGTCACAAAAATGAAATTTACGAAAAAAATCGTAATGTCTATCGTAATCGTAATCGTATTTATATAGGTAGTTATAATAGAGCCTATTAAATAAGTTTGTTCTAAAAATCAGTGCTTTTGTTTATCTACTTGTTTTCATACTTAAATGCGATTTTACTTCTTATTTATGTACAATAAAAATAACTTACTTATCTTTATGTATGTATGTATGATAATATACTTATACTTATATATATATATATTTAACAAGGAAATTGGGTAAAATCCAGTAGTAGTTCTTAGCTGATTCCATTAGTTGATTAGAAGTCAGGGCACGCATTATGTGATCAGCGACGTCACCATTATTGTTGATCCATCGTTACAAATTGAATTTTAGAGTCCAGGCGACGTGAGTGCTCAAGTAACATAAAAATAAGTACCGATGCAACAAGGTAATAATATAGCACCTAATTGGTCTAGCATGATACGGAGGTAGGTACTTTTGGCATTTGAAGGCTTTTCACTATAGTATCTGTCCATAGCCTATGGTGACTATTAACTTCGGAATATAAAAATATAGGTAAAATAAATGTAAAGTACCTACCTGGCTGCGTACGCCCTAACTTTAATAATTTCAATTTCTATTTATTGTTACCTTGTAAGCAATTCGTTGTAAATGTTTCCAATAAGCACTTATTGTATAAGAAATATTGCATCCTACACTTTGATGAACATAGTACATTTTACGATCTAACTGTAAATTGTAGGCGTTTCACATTCTACGTAGTGTTAGATGCCAAATGTGTACAACCTTATTGTTAGCTTCAATGTGAACGTTGCGACAAGTGGAACGTAATAATTATAATGGCTATCATTGCTGTGACGCTGATCTCCCTGAAGTTTTAGAGATTTCGATCTCTGTGGCTCCAAACATGTCTATCTTTCAACAAGAGATGCATTTCAAAATAATATTTTAAAGAGACATAGGCTTGTAGCTAGCAGATGATAAATATTCATTTATTAATCAGTACTTTGTTTGAAAAACTAGACTGATACATCACTGGCGTATGATAGCGATTGGCTACTATGATATTGGCCATATGCTAAATCACTAACATTTAAAGAAGTATATACAAGGAGGATAAGTCTTACAGTGCCTAAACCTACTCGTACATGTAAGTGTCTTATCGACTCGAAAGTGATAAATTTAGTAGCCGTAGGGTACCGGCAGAGTTGACTAGTACCTCAATTAGACCAGTTGCAATTATGAGTAAAATTCCGCCTTACTTGGGGCGGCTTATATCTAGCAAGGGGCGCCCAATAGAAAGTAATACCATCATTCAATCAGTTCCCTATTCGGAACCACTATTTCAACTTCAGATAATCCACATATTTCCAATGAAATCACTCTTTAGTTTTAGCTCATAATTGACGCTCGAGGGAAGGAAGTTGGCGCAACGTGGAGCGTAGCTCCACTAAAGGGATGGTGCTGCCCATCGTTGTACTGTTGCCTTTGATCTACGTCATTTCTCATAACTTTCCGATTGATAACAAATCGTTCCGGTTCCGCGGCCACTTGTTACAACAACTGATACAAAGTTAATGATTCTACTCAATGATACTTAATGATACTTCACGGCTCAATTTGGTATATCGATTGCTAAATTAGAGACATACTAATGGCCTTCTCGCTAGGCATTTTGTTTGTACTTATTAATCTGCAGCCATCTGTGGGATCTGTTGCATCTTTAAGAAGTGCCCACAGGATTGGTGTCGGTGTATACATCGATAAACGAGAGCATTGACAAGAAGCATGCGACGAATAGCAGACACAAGTCTTATACGACAATAACGACTATATTGAACTGCGCCGTTCCACAAACAAAAAAAACTAAGAGCATTATCGACTTTCTGGCTTTACGTCACCTACGTCAAAAAGATGGCGTAAATGCGTTTGGCGTGAACCACACCTTAGGATTTGGGTTTATATATATGTACCGTTTCTAATTCCGTTGTCAGTATGTCCAGTTTTGTGATAATGGATTTTCGTGGTGTCTGTATGCTAATTGGACAAATATTTGGAAGGTCATGCCGCTTGGTTTTGTTCTCGCTGTTTGTACTTTAGGTGCAGATGTAGACACGGAATGATGAGTGGTGTCAGTCTACTAACTTTTTTAACGTGTCTTTGTAATTAAGTCCGGTTACGGAAGTATTTGTATAAAGCTTATTAGTTATTAATGCAAACTAAATTTTATAAAAAATAAAAGTTGTCTATCCTAAATAATAGATCGGTGAAACCCACATTCAATTGCAAACACTTTGTACAAATATTGTTTATGACTTTTTGATTTGCATTTAACACTTTCATAGTAATATTACTGCGTTCCTAATCTTTGAAACTATTTTGAAACGGTTTATAGTGAGATACTAATATCAAGATAACACCTCTGCTTCAGGTGTCGTAAAAGGCGACAGGCCTTTTACGACACCTGAAGCAGAGGTATCGGAACTCATAGATGGTGGAATATGGTGGAATATACACCGAAATGAGTGTAGCTTAAATGCAATACGGTGGGAATGGGTATCATCATACCCGTCGCATAGCGATTGTGGCCATGCCTGCCCAGCGCTGCCATGAACGAGGTCGATGGCACAGGTAGTAGTGGCACAGGTGGTAGGGATTCTTTTTTATGCACCAATGTTTGATTCCCTCCCAGGACAACCATTTATATGATGATATTACCATTTATATGTTTGTTCTTTGTCTAAGTGTAAAAAAATGGGTATTTAAGTACCTATTAATTTATGTGACTCCTCTGTTCTGAACTCTGTATGACATGAACTTCAAGCAAGTCGCTTTACCACGGAGATAGTTCAATGAATAAGATGTTGTGTGAATATATTATTATTATGGGGGCAAATACCACTCACTTTAAGGAAGCCTATGTCTAGTGGACATTCTACACCTGTACTATTGTAATAAAAATTATAAAGGTACCGAATAATGTATTAAACAAGTGCCTAACAGTCATACGAAGTTTCTACACTATTTTAAATTGTATTGTTTTTCTAAACAGGTTTTGGTCAGTAATCGAATCCGGGATTTTCTGTCTAAGGCGACATCTGTGACATCGAGACCGGTAAATATACTATGTACGAATGCATTAGCATATATTAGATTTACTAAAG
This sequence comes from Heortia vitessoides, assembly GCA_020976665.1. Taxonomy (NCBI): domain Eukaryota; kingdom Metazoa; phylum Arthropoda; class Insecta; order Lepidoptera; family Crambidae; genus Heortia; species Heortia vitessoides. The sequence goes on along the minus strand of JACJUM010002525.1, from coordinate 9,022,272 downwards.
GCCTTGTATTTCATAAGTTTTTCTATGGTTATTCATCTTTAAAATATTACATTTTTATTCATCATGGTTACATAAATACATGCGAAGTTTTAGTGGCTTAATATTAAACCACTCGCTTTATATTATTTTTAATCGACTGATTCCAGTGCTAGATATAGGCCTCTCTAACTGGTCTCTAAAAAGATTCGGCTTGTGCGCGATCCTATGGTTTTAGTCAAATCTTTTGTATACCTTCCATGGGTGCCGTACAATAGAATAGTACCTCTTTCTGTGCAAGGTGTTGTAAGTGGCGACTGAGGTACCGGAACCGACAGATGGCAGAATACTCAACCTACAAGCATGGCTCAAATACAAAGGGTGGGGATGGGCAGCATCCTCGTCGCGAAGTCGCGCCCTTCGATTGCCACCACGCTTGCCCACCGTGGCAATCGTAAAATAGTTGATATAAAATTTTACTAACGACAAACTGGATTCTACAGATGTTCGGAATGAGTAGGATATAAATTATATATCTTTTGTATATTTTCCAGTTTTATTGTTCATAAACTCAATCGTAGTATACATATGGACTTATCTCTTTAAAAACTCTCAACCAATTTTAAACTCAATCTCCAACGTATTAAGTTTACTTTTAATTGAGTTATTTATGTATTTCTTTTTAGATCTATGTGTGGTCGTACAATGATTCATGTTTTTTAATAATAAAATGATATACCATTACAGATATGTAAAATATTACTGTTTTGCATGTATATATAATTTGATCTTTTTTAATCTGTTTGCGAGATTCCATTTCACAATATACATTTATGAGTAAAAAAATGTTTATACAATATTAAAAGCCATAATCGATTATTTGAATAAATTTTATTTGTTGATTAATTCTGCCGTATCGTTGTTAAATAATGCAATAACTTAAACAACTTATTTGAAGCCATAAAATATAGCTTGACGATAAAGTTGCATAAGTTATTTATATTTACATTATGGTATTTCTCATTAAAATTTGATATAATTATTGTTAGCATTGCAAAGGTTTCAAATATATATGTTACCAACCTTAAACTAAGTCAAAAAACCATTTAAATGATTTTAAAATACTTTTCGTTTATAGCTGTCCTTCTTATCTTCTCCTTCTTAAAAGAGTACAGATGGTGATTTGTAAAGGTCTCCAGGTCTCCATTTCCAAAAACATTCATGCCTAGCAGTAATGTCACCGTGTACATATCTAAGATTTACCAAGATAAACAAAACAACAATATAGATAGTCTATTTTAAAATACTCACGGAGGACATGCTCAAGAATAAGACACAAACGATGTCAACTCAAGTTAGTCACGGCACCATCGAGTATGGAAATGTGTTTGTACCGCCTCATCGACGCCACTCTCGCCAAGGTCACTCCACAGTTGTTGCCGACATGCCAATGTTTGATCAACATGTTTGCTTGCTCTTTTGTATCCTTCGGTTTAGACAAGCGAAGAGTGATATTTTAGAATTTTACACAACTTCGCGATTAAAATGCTGAAATATACCTAAATAAAGATTGGAGGAGAGGCTGACCATATTTCACTGATTCCTCTGTTCTCTGATATCCATAACACAAGTGCTTTAAGCGACTTACCTCGGAGTCAGGTCATATGTCTGTTATTCGATATAGCTTTCTTAAAATGTTAATTGTTGACAAGGATTTTTACCCACAATCAGGTCAAACGTGGTGCCAATCGAAGAGCATAGATTCGCTACGTTGGCTTTCCGCGCATTATAGTATTGAATTATGCCCTTAGAGACTTAGACATGACATAACATGAGGTAGAACTCACACAAAGGTCGTTTGCATTGATACCTCACACTCACCTATTTATGACCGCATCGTTCTGTTCTGATTGAGGGGTGAGAGAGGCAGTGATGTTACTGGGTAATGTGACATAATATCTTTAAGTCATAAGGTTGCCAACTTGCGATAATCACGTAATCACGCAGATAACTTGCTTGTGTACGGGTGCTGAATTCCGTTACTTCAGTAACTGTTTCAAACACCTGCAGCAGAGTGTACCCCTCGTGCAATTGTTCGTGTAACTAGAACGTGTTAGTTATTTGTTGATTTAAGTATTTTAATCTAGTATTCAATGTCAACATGCAAAATTACTATTCAATTCACAAACAGCAAATACTATATATACGTACGTAAATAATAAACCCGCACCAAGTACAGGTAGAGTAGATTAAAAGAGCGACCAAGGTACCGGAAACGATAGATGGATGGTGGAGGGTGGAGATGGGCAGCTGCACGTTACGTCACGTTACATGATTTAGATACGAAGATCGTCTGCCGCGGTACCTCATTTTCAGTTTATTACGTAAGTTGTATGCATGTTTGTCGTCCTGGTGTAATAATAAAAAAAGCGCTTTGCGATTGCAAATGACCCCTAAGACGCACTAGTGATAACTTGAACTAGTTGTAAAAATAGTGTTATGGTTTCATTATAATGTAAAAACTATTATATTATTAATCAGATGAGTCATAATCTGAAAAGACTATTAAGATCTCACTCCGTGGTCATCATTATCCTTTCCAATTACACAGACATGGCGTATCACCGAAAACATTACGACGTCGCGGGCTAGCGATAAAAAGTAATGGCATTTGAAATTTAACAAAAACATAATTATACCCTTTAATATGATATCTTATGTTTATTTGGTATCACAAAAATGTCTAAACTACTTATAGCCGGCAATGATAGTACGTAATTGGATGGTGAACTTAGTTATTAAAATGTTTGAGTTATAATTTAGGAAGTCACGTCACTGATATAAATCAGCTTATCTCGTAAAAGAAAAGACAAATTTATTTCCAGTTTTAATATAATATTCAATAAATTTACACAGCATAATATTTTCGGATGTTGTGAATTACCGGCGGAGTAGTGATAGAGTACTTCCCTCTGTACCAGGTGTCGTAAGAGGCGACGGTACCGGAACCGACAGGTATATGCATCCGAATCAGTGCAGTTCAAATGCTACAGAGCGAGAGTGGGCAGCAACATCCTCGTCGCGCTTCGCTTTACGATTACCACCACGTCTACCCAGCACGGCAATTTCGAGCAAAAATCCCCCAATCTTGGGGAGTTCTATATCCAACAGTAGACTTCTACGGCTAATATGACGATAACGATGAATATTTTCTAACTTTAACTCGTTCACTACTCATAATAAAACTACTTTTTTAATGGCTTTAATAATACGGGTCATTTTACTTTTTAATTTTTTGATTGTTTTTGTTATCGCACGTTTCGGTTAATTTGCGGCAACATACCTGAAGATTGACAATCAGAAGACAGAGGAGTTACAAAAAATAAATAATAATACTAGAAATACAATTTACATGTTGTACACACAAATGTTTAACCCATCAATATTTGAGAGTTGGCTAGAACCCACAGTCTTTGGCGTATTAGATAGGAACACTTCCAAATGCGATATCCGATCCATCCTTTCCTATTAAAGTAAGGTTTAATTGAGAGAGACATGTATGACGGACCTAATGGCGCAGGTTGGTTCGAACCTCACCAGGACAAATATTTTTATGATGACAATTGTGTTTGTTTTGTGTCTGGGTGATATTTGTGATTCCTCTGTTGTTTGATGTCCGTAACACAAGTGCTATAAGAGACTTATCTCGAAGTGAGGTCAATGAATAAAATGTTCTGTGACTTATTATTAATATATTTATAATTTATTCTAGGCTATAAATACAAACCCTAAAACAAGTATATACTTAAGTAAAACTATACTAATGGTTGAACTGATACAGTCCATGAAGACACTTTGAAGCACAGATGCTAAGTTACGAGTGTCTTATAACATTGAGAATAAATTTCCTCTGATTCCGCGTTGTTTGTTATGCAGTGAATATACAGTATATACATACTGTCAGTGTAAATCTGCCTGATGGTAATTGTTCGTTATATCAGAAAACGTTCGTTGATGGTTGTTGTTAGCTAAGCTAGTCTGTTTGTAACAAACAAACTTAGTCCAACAATCTATGGTCTAACATTTAACTTTAATGATTGTCTATGACTATAAATCTTTCCTGGCGAAGTCGTAAGTTATTTTAACTTTTTGCTTTTAAAATATTGTACTGTACTAGCTGTGCTCGCGACTTCGTCCACGTACAGTAGCTTTTTGGGACACTATACCTTTTCAATTTAATTTACATACACTTTAATCGTTATATTTATTTATATATAAAAATCAATAGCCTAAATAATAGTTTTAAGCTTCTAGCTCTAACAACTTTTCATCGCCCTTTTGACCTCTTACAACTCTTATGTCGAATGAAAAAGTAGCCTATGTCTTTTCTAAGGCTTTAAACTATCTGTGTACCAAATTTCATTTAAAACGGTTCAGTAGTTTAGGCGTGATTGCGTAACAGACAGACATACAGAGTTACTTTCAGATTTATAATATGAAGTAAGGATTGTGATGTATGATTATATAACTTGTATAATTATATTGAAATAGTTATTTGTTAAAAAACGCAGGGAACTATCCTAACATAGAAATAAATTTATCGACCTGAATACATAAAATGTTTTGGTTAATCTATATTTTATTGAATAACGTTGTCTTATTTTCCACATAATGTTTATTATTGAAATAAAGTAAAATGAAAATACATGACTTTTCAACTGAACAAACATACATGTCTGTAAAAGGGATTGCAGTCCTAAAATTTTTAGAAATTTTAATAGATAAATAAATATTTAGAAGTCGGATTCTGATATTCTGTTCCTTTATTTTATTATGTTTGTTATGTACAAGACATAACTTGGTAAATAGGTAATTTCTAATTACGTAATTGTTTTAAAGAGTGTACATTATATATAAGTTTATTAAATAAATATTGTTTTGATCCAGGTTTGCCAGTAATGTGGTGACATGCCGATCACAGCGCTTTCCCGCGAGACGCCGCCCGCGTCCCCTCCGCTGCATCCAGCTACATATGAGGAAGCTCTTGCTACTGTAAGTATCTCTTACACGCAGTTACACAAAGAAGTGGTCGACGTTTTCTAACGCAGTTTTCAAATGGCGGAAGTCCTTTTTGATTTAGCTATGCGATGAACTAAATATTGGACTTTGAACTTCATCATACCAGCCATTTTTGTTTATTGCTGGACATAGACCTCCCAAAATAATGGGGAATTTTGCCCATAATTGCCACGTTGGGCAAGCGTGTTGGCAATCGTAGGATGCAGCTTTAGCGACGGGAATGCTGCTGCCCATCCCCGCCCTGTGGATTTGAACTGTATTGTTTCGGATGGATATACTGCTATCTATTGGTTCTGGTACTTCAGTCACCTCTCACGACTCCTGGTATAGGGGGAGGTAGGTACTATTCTACTCTGCCTCACGGCCGTATCTTTGTTTTTTTTTTATTTTGGACTTAGTATATGTAATTTATTATTTGAAATAGCTAAAGAATAATGGTTGACATTGCAAGATGTTGCACATATTTGTTTTTCTGCATATATTACCTATAGTAGCTCTTAAAAATAATTTGTTAATACTAAATTAAAGAAACAAATAACTAAAAAAATTTCCATTAATTATAACATACACTCTTATTTCGCCGTGGAGAACCGACAGAGTAGGATGACGGTATATGCACCCGAAACAGTATAGTTCAAATACAACAGGGCGGGGATGGGCAGCAGCATTCCTGTTGCAAAAAGCTACGGTAATAGCAGCCCAGAACACCTTTATTGGCCAAATAGTAGACGCACAACAACAAAAAGGGCTGATATGATGATTATAATGAGGACGGGGAAGTAGTAGCATCTCCATGACGTGGTGATGCTCAGATTGCCGCCATGACTCCGTTGCGTGGCAATTATGGACGAAACTCTCTTAAATGTTGGTTGCCTCATGTGAAAACCGTCCAATAGTAAAACGTCATAAGGCTTGATGTTGATGTTACTAAGAAAATAAATTTACGCTGTGGCAAGTAATAGAAACACATTTACACAAACATACGTACAAATTATAAAAGGTTGGCAGTTTTGCTAGAAACGAACCGACATAATCATTATAATTCGTAACGAAACTAGTTTTTTACACACGTAACTAATAATTGACTCATAACATTACGATTTATTGTATATTGAAGCAGCGATTTCCCAACGTATCGAAGACTTATCGAACGATTACATGTACCTAACATATATGTATGTGCATGCACAAAAACTGGTTACGAAATCGCGTGCAAAATACCAAATTTCCAAACACGTCGAATTTTAGACACATCTTTAAATATTAACGTCGATTTGTTATGCTAATCTTTTATCTCCTTGACATGAGATTTGCACAGACATTGCTATAACGTTAAACGTGCAGTAGCTTTAGTACGAATTCACGCATCGACCCAAACGTTATTGCCCCACTGTGTGAATGGAAAATGCCCATAATAAAGCAAATGGACGTATAGTACAATTCACCTGCATACAATAGTTTAGTAGCGTGCCGCGTTTCCCAGCATCCGACTGCCGGCCTTCTTGCTAACGCGTTTACGAAATCACACATTAAAAAAAAAGCAAAAATTAAAAAGAAATCGTGAGTGAATGACATAAGTGTAAAATTTTGTTATTGTAGTGAAGTGTTTTTGTTATTGATACGGTGATAAAATTAAATTGTTTGCAGTGGTTAATATATAAGCGATCTTAGACGCGGTTGCATCGAAGATAATAGCGTAATAGTCTTTAAGCCGTGAATCATTATCCGGTATAACGGTTCTTTGTGTATTGGGACCTTGATGAGTTTTATTGAGAGCGATCTAATTAAATTGCAAAGAGTTTTACATCATTTAGAACGATTTTCTCACGAGGATGAATCAGCGTCCAGTATATTAAACAGTGCCTTTATATAAATTTTTGGTATCTGTATCTCCTCGTTTCCAATATGCTAATATCCTTTGGCTTCAATTTTTTTTATTATAATCTATAAATAACTAATTTTTGTTGAAAAATATAAATCATATTATGATACTAGATTTTAATATGTATAAGTTTTACAGCTGATGGATAAAAGCCATTTGTAACATATACTGTATCTAAAAGTTTCCAAATTTCATGATATTTCCGTTTTCAGTTAGCTATCAGTATTTTTGTTTTTAATTTTAAACTTAGATCAGGAACGACGTTATACCATTTTTTTAAAGACATTTAACTTTATTTTGCATTGTAAATGTAATATCTACTCACCAAAAAGCTATATTTTCATCATCTTCTAGATTTAATAATTAATTCCATATGTTACTATGCCGCTTATACTACTCGTAGTACATGTAATGTTCATTTAGTCCTTTTTTAATATTTGCAATATATTTCAATTGTAATTTTAAAAATAAGTAACGTATCAAACTACTATAGCGACAACTAGAATATTTTTTGAAACGAAAGTTGGTAAGTCTATTGTAAATAATTAAGTTGTTCCCGCCCGATAACATCACCTCAGATGTTAATATCCCTCGAATATACAGCTCTCAATTAGTTCATATTTCACAAGAGATTGATCATAAATTATTAGATGGCATCAATGAGGTATGCAAAGGGATAAACCTCTTTTCTCTTATTTAACCAAGTAGGTAAACAAGCATACGGTCCGCTTGATAATACGCGGCACCGAGTCCTATAGATGCACGTGGTCATCATCATCATACCAGCCATTGGAAGTCGGACGGAGTCTGGACGTAAGCCTCTCCAGGAAAGGAGGTTATTCGCCCATAATTGCCGCGCTGGGCAAGCTTGTTAGCAACCGCAGAGCGCAGCTATCACGACGGGGATGTTGGTGCCCACGATTTTTCGGTTCTGATAACTTAGTCTCCTCTTACGACACCTGGTGTAGTGAGAGGTACTATTCTGCCGGTACCTCACAGCCTGCTCTCGTATTATGAGCATACACGGATATCAAAAGCGCGTTGCCAACCTTGCGACTCAAAGATATTACATGACATTTCTCACTCTTCTAATCGGACACAGTAATGCAGCTGTCTTGCGGTAGAAAAAGGGGACGATTAATGCAGATGACCGTTGCATAAGGTCTACTTCTAGTGAAATGGTACCTTCTAAAACAGTAACTTAATGAGTTAAAGGTAAAGATTTAAAATAATAATTAAAATTTTATTTAAAAAGGGAGAAATAAAAGCAGTGTTGCTTCTTTTATAGGGAACAAATTATCAAATAATGTAATTAAAATGAAGTCCTCTTCATTTAAAAAAATTACGAAAGATACAGACAACAAAGTAACATTGATTAATTTATACTTATTTTGTTTTTGGTTATTGATACTTTTATCAGTACGGTGGAGTTAGTCAAATACAGAAGAATGAATGCCTCGATTAATATCCAGGACAGGCCAAGGCTGGCCAAGCTACGCAAGTCTAAAATGATTCTAGGTCTTAATAACATCTTTAGTTCCTTTGTTCTAAGTATTTATCCTTCATTGCAGATTCTTCATAGGATAAACTTATATTTATTTCATTAAAATATCATTTAAACAGTGTGGCTATATAGTGGCAGTATGTCACCTACTGTAAATACCTCGATAATCGATATTCGTCTGTTTTCGCGTTTAATTTACGTCGCGAGTTACGTAATTCCTCACGGGCTTGTTCGTTCGCGACAATTTAAGAATAGCCGGTTCACCTTGCATCGTGGGAGCGCCGTCCATGTAAATTCCATACAACTACCGCATTTCTATAAAAAAATATCATACGTACAGATAGACCAATCAACAAAAAACGGGTTTGCGGGATGTTTGGATAGATGTGAGCAGAAAGGTGGCGGTCATACGAGGGAAACCAATTATTATCCGTTCATTATTGTAGTTAACAAGCATCTGGGTGATTTTTATTTGAATTTGTTGAACGGAGTGAGATATCTCTTCTTATTCTATTTATGGTTCTATGCTGCGTCCGTTTGGTTCTTCAAAGCGTGAAAGCGAATGCGATACGCGTAAATTGCGTTATGAGAACTTATTTTGGAAATGTAACGAACGCGTGTACAGATCTAGAAGACAAAATTTGGGTCGTACATACAAACATATATCACACCTGTATCCCATCGGGGTAGGCCAAGACAATGGTCTCATTTTGCTACGATCTTAGCACACCTCTCTCGCTTCCCTATATATATATATATATATATATATATATATATATTATATTATTCGGCTTATCTATAATATTACGTTTGCATTTGAAATATACTATAAATCAACAACAACATGAAGTAGTAATAAATAACGCAATAAAATACACATGACAGGTATTGTGACTGCATAGCTACGTTTAGGCAATCAAAGTTATTGGTTAATAATATTCGATTTAGTTTATTGATGTGTGATTTATTCAATTTCTGTTTGTTATCATTTTCCGTAAAAAATGTTGTAAAACATTTCACAAATTACATTTAAAACTCCGCGTACCCCCCTGGGGTATTTAACTGTAATCCTAATTATTTATAAATTTATAAAAAATAATTATCTATCGTAGTATTGAGATTAATAAAATTATGTTATTATTAGCTACATAGTCGTCAGTTATCTGTCGATTTGGTACAATTACTGCCATTTGATATAAGGAGCCGATCAGCGACCGTATTCAGTAGTGCAGTCACCTTGTAGCTGGGATCGCCTTGCGGTGACTCAGAATGACACTCGACACCGGCTCGCCACCACACTCGTACCTTGTTACTGTAACGACACTTTTGTCACTTTTCTTGGCACAATTCCGTATTGTTATCTTACAGTACATTTAATAGGACTAATAGATCAATTATTTTTGTTATAGTTATAAAATTAATTATATTCTAATGGATTAACACCGATGGAAAATTATTTACCATCAAAAATAATAAATTTATACTACACCTGTCTATGAAATAAGACGATTAAAACACACGATACAAGACACAAGACAAGAGAGGAAACCCAGAAAACAAAGTAAATATCGATCATATATATGTTTGTCCTGGATAGTGATCAAATTCACAACTTTTGGTGCACAAGATATATAAAAATTTGTTCGAGCTCCAATAGTAAGCTAGAGTATTACACAGTCGAGCATTACGACCTTTTTGGAAGCTACCTTTTTCGCGGAGAACACTTTGCAAGGTCTAGATATCAGTGTCTAAAAGTTTGCATTTAAAATTAGTGTATTCGTTTTTTAGTTTGTTGATTAAGTAAACTACAATAAAGAAGAATTGCAATATTCGTTTTTCCTGCGTTTCCTTTTATAGCTGCTTAAATAATTATCCAAGCTGTTGTCACGTTGAAACATAGTAGAGACAATAATGTCATTTCCATTGGAAATATGACCGGATCAGATAAATGTAGCAGGAAAAACGTACGCAACAAAAACGCGCCACAAAAACTTAGTAACGCAACACGCGTTGTTTTGTGTTACGTGGGACTATCATCTACGCTTCAATGGCGGCGTAACTTTGACGTGCATGTGTTTTTCATAAGTGAGCAATAAGCCAGGGATCACCGCAGGGAACCTGATACTTAAATTATTTCCAATGGTCAGGGCTCATATTTTTCATGACTGAGTCGACAAAAAAACTTACGCGGCGTGATAGTAAACGTTGCCACAGCCTATACACGCGAAATTACTGAATTTCCTTTCCTCTCCGTTTAAAGGAAACACAATTATGCGAACATTATTGCTTGGCGGTAGAAATAGGTGAGAGTGACCAAAGCAGACGCTTTTATGAGGTCTTGTATACGTCTAGTAATTATCATAGTCATCCATATATCTTATGAGGTTACAAAACTGTTTACTTACCTAAATTAATATTAAATACGTATATAAAAACGAAAAAAAGCTGAGGCCCGCATAGTATAGGTGCCAGCGCTGATTATTCGTATGCGGGCCGCGTTCTGTCATTTGGTCACTCCTGCAGTAGATCCAGACCATTGTCTCGGTGTTTGGACTGGTGACGTTTCATATTCTTGCTCATTGATTCGCGCACGTTAATAAACTGGCCAATTTAACATATTCAAATGGTGTGCACAGTTCATCCGCTTAGTTTTGTTTAAATTTAGCCTAGCCTTAAATTGTAAGGACTAAGTACAAGTAACAAAAAACGAGATGTCGCCATTTCTTTTTTGTTGCCACGGTATTTGAGAAACAGAACAGTTAGATAACGCGGGGTTAATTTAGCTTAAACTTAGCTTAAAGGCTCTTTTTTATGTGCCTCTTTTATGACGCAAGAGAATGTACATCGGATCAAAATCATTTGCGTCTCTTAAGGTGGTAGATAATAATAATTGTAATTATAAAGTTACTTCTCAAAGTAGGTCTGCATAAATCGCTGCTATGTTCAATCATGATTGTCTATTAGTGCCACGAATAATAGATGGCACCAATGTGACCAGTTGACCACGTGGCCTTGAGGTTCTAGAGGTCAATTGATCGGTCAACGGCTTATTGTGGCACACTTTCTTCCACATGGCTGCTCTCTCCGCATGAAAACGACTATTAGGATGTTATCGGTTGTGATGTCGTATTCATTTTTGATTATTTGTGAGAAGGTAAAGGCAATTTCGTATTTCTAAGATTGCTTTGCTTTATATAAGCAGTAACTATCACTATATATGCTGTAGGACATCTACTATTGTACATATACTACCATAAGAGGTTATGTATAATTTTAGATGTTTTTGCACATAATTTCTTTGCTGGTAGTGGCAATAGCAGAGCTTAGTTGTTAGCTTGTGACTGTAGCTCCTTCCTGCCTTTACTGAATTTGAACTACACTATTCCGAGAGGATTTAACTATTGGCGTATCTAGTTGACATGCCATGGCCAATGCAATGGCATAGAGTAATTTTTAAAGTTCAGTCTATAAATTTTAAGTGTTGTCTGAAGTTAACTACCAGTATTATATTAGTGTCCTTTTACAGGCAGCTGGTACATAATGAATACGATATAATAAATGAAACATATACACCGTCAATTTAAAAATGTCGTTATATTCTTAAAACATTTGTTACCCTTAATCTCTGTTTACCCTTATTGTACATGTTGTATGAGTAGTCTCAGCGAAGCCGCGGGTAAAAGTTATTGACTTATATTTCAATAATTAAACACACTTTTTATTATACTTCTTATAGTGACACTTCCATGTCCATTTTAGAGAGAGATACAGCGCCTCAAGTAGCAGAAAACTTAAACTAGGACACATACGGTTTAGAACAGTGTATATGATGTGGTCTCATATGTTTTTTGTATAATCGATTGAAGATATGAATTATCGTAATAACTAGGTACTTCATAATGATAAATGTCGTAAGGTACCTGTGACCTTTTAATTTGTATCAATAAATAATTAAATTAGTAAGTAACAAGCATGCAATTTGTCATAACACTGATCTCGATTAAGCTGGTTGCATAACGATGCTAGCTTACTAGTACTTGTTTGAAACCGAGAGTGAACGAAGTAGCTCTCTGACCGGCCACCTGACCCGCACCACAAGGCCGTTCACTTGCTGCCTTCGGTGTTCTATGGGAACCATAGACAACCTGCCACATAATACTTATTTCCATATTAGAACGGACCTATTTGCAATGCGGACGCCTTTAGATATACATGTCATGAAATAGTCAATTTTTAAAGTCTACCTTTTCAAAGTAGACCTGTGCCAGAAGGTTGTTTTAACGGCTTAAAAACGCATTTTCATTAAACATTTTACATTTATCGTTGAAAGTTTCGGGTTTTGGGTGGCAAACTGTTAGATGGGTTTGATGGCACAGATGGTAGTGATCTTGTGTGGGTGCGTTCACCACCCAGAAAAAGCATATGAAATCAGAGAAGCAGTAAGAGTATGTGTTTGTTCCGTGTCCAAGTGTTAAATATGGTAATATTTTTGTGGCTAAAAGCTTTAGTATTTAACCAAATATCTAGTAAGATATTTAACTTTTATAATGATTTTTCAAAATGTTCTTACATACAACTAATATTATAAGTGTAAAAGTTTGTACAATTAATGCATGTCACTCTATCACTTCAAAACGTCTGAGCGGCTCTGTGCGAAATGGCACAAAGATGCGTTTAATCTGTTAAAACACTAGAATATATAGTTACCATGTGATAAAATTGCTTGTTTTTTCTTAAAAAACACGTCATGATTCCTTGCCTAAAAATGTGTAGGTCATATGCGCTGGATTTTTGTAAGTTTTTTTGTTGCGGAGAGATTGAACTTATATTATATACAGTAGTGCTTTAGCTGTAGAATTCGATGTAGGCTTTTAATCCCACGTAAACCCCTCACTGATAGAATTAGCGAAAATAATTCCTGATGTAATTTATTATCAAGAAATTAATTCAATAGTTCATCATGCCAGATGTCTATTGCTGGACATAGTGCCAATTGCCTTCCCAAGTGATTTTGAATATGACCGGTTCTATGGGGCTTGCAGCGCAATCTTGCAAATCCAGTCAGTTGGTCAGTCCACCTTGTAGGTGGACGCCCTACTGCGTTTTTAGGACGTGGACGCGATACTTGAACCTTACATAGATCTATTGGTCGACGGATCTGCATGATATAATATTAAATAATAAAAATTATTCTCGCCTCAATCTAATTACACCTAAATTTGTATTAAAAAATCTAGGTTACGTGGTTAATTATTTTTGTTATTTTATAATCATTTATTTTATCAGAAGCAACCAATCCGGATCGTAAAAATCTACTAATATTATAAACGCGGAAGTTCGTAAGAATATTTTAATATATGTTTGTTACTCTTTAACGCAAACAATACAGACTAATTAATAAATTATTAATCGGAATAACACATAGGCTATAATTTATAAAGATTTATCAAAAAAAAATCGATGAGTGTTGTTTGTGCTCCTAACGCCTGCCAAGTTTATCCGCAAATCTGTTGATATCGTGTTTTAAATTCATATAAACTAATTAACGGGAATATCGCAAACAGACTCACTTTTATTAAAGGAAGGTATGCACAATTCCAATGAATTTAACAGTACCTACATAAGTTGCTTACATTACATCATAACAGATGGCGCTACTAGTAATGAAAATAAAGACATTTATATCATTACAACAATATTGAGTCATACTTATAGTTGAAATTAGCTAACCGCCGCAAAAAAAGTCTTTTATAACCTCGTATCTTATCCAATCGTAGGTACATATCTTGTTTCATAACTCTTCTGTTTACTATTAAGATTCTAATAATTTTCCTATAAACATAAATCTCCACATAACTATCAGAAGTACGCTCATTTACGAAACTTCAAAGGTCGCTCAAGCCACACACTGAGCCAGATGGATTGCCAAAAATGATAGTGGTAATATCAAACCGAAATTACTGCACCGCCTTGACTCTTAAAGGTCGAACCTTATTCCATTAATGGTAACTTGATATTACTATCAAAATCTATTCGCTTCAAATTGAGTGATAGTTTGTTTGGTAATGCTAATACATTTTACAAGTTCATAACTAGTACTTAGTCCGCATGAATGTCGTTGTACTGGTACCTACGCCCGGATTTTATTTGAGATGTTTGGTTTAGGGAATGTCCCAGCCAAAATAGACAGTCTTGTAATAATGATAGTGGTATTTTGTAATAAATAATTATGATTACTTTTAAGTTAAAAATCTTAAATAAATTGTGTTATCCACCAGTTTTTTTTGTTAGGCTTTACTTTAAAAGGGTTTTAACCCACCCATGGTTTTCTAGAAATATCGTATTACTGTATATTGCATATTAGTATAATAGAATGAAAGTACTGACTCATTCTCTTATACACTGATTCATCAACGCCCAGTAGAACCTTGAATCATGCAAACTGAAATTTTGAATAGAGGTTCTCTTTCCCTTTATTACCTGCCAAGAAAAGAGAATAAGGTCGAATTTTTCGATTTTCCCACGAACTCAAGGTCGTGTTCTTTTAGTTGGCTACTGATTTAATTTCACAGAAATATATTTATTTTCCTTCATATTTTAAATCTGCAGATAATATCGGACGTTTCTCTACTCACTGAAGTCGTCATAACTATCGTTTTACATTAAAATCCCTATTTGCATATCTTGCCTTAATCAGCAAGAACATTCTAGAGTTATGTGTCGCAACATATCGCATAAGAATCAATCTGTAATACTACTTGAAACATGACGTTTGAAAGCCAGCAGACGCTCCAAAACCGCCAACTCATTTGAACGGATTCATTTGTCACTCTTCAAGCGATGTTGAATGATACGCGCGTATAAAAACCTTGTCAGCCCATGTCTTGTATGAGTTGTATGATCCCGCCCCGTTTGCATTACCCTCACATGGTAAACGGCCAGATAGCTGCCTGATAGCGCTATTGTGAGCGGCGTACAAGGAGATACTCTCCATTAAAGGCCATCTAAATATTGTATTGTATATGCACTCCGTCCCAAAACACGGCATTGTTTCAAACTTCATATGTAGGGTTGCCCGTATTTACCATTTATTAGTATAAAGCGTTTTATTAAAGATTTTCTTGATATGAATAAAATTAGCATCCTATTTAATATTACTCGTGAACGGCTTTAAACGCGGTTTATTTAATTATTTTTATATTCGACGTTTTAGAGGTTCAGTGATTTGAAACGCGTAAATTTTAGAAAGTATTGTCGTAGTCGAGACTAGTTTATGCTTAGTCAGCTTCTCATTCCTTGTTTATGGTAAATTTGATAATGATTATTAAAACACAATATTTATTCAGTAACAATCTAAGAAAAACAATTCAATCTTTGACCTGGGGCTGAGAATTTAGACGACTGTTTGGCTTTTATAAATATCAAACTTCTTGAAGATAACTGTATTAAACTAAAGTTGTAGTTATTGCGGACCTTTGATCAGACTAAAGACAATTTAAATTCTCAAACGAGAAAAAGAGACTACATCAAAACATAAGATAGAGTCTAGAGAATACATAGCGATGTCTCCAGAAGTTATTATTGTTGGTGATGCTATATTATAGACAAAAACATGTACGTAACTAGCAGCGCCCCACTATTTCGACCGCGTCATTTATGCTCTCCTGTTATTGGTCCTAGCGTGGCGATATATGGCCTAAAACCTTTCTCCATAAGTGGGCTATGTAATACTGACTTCATAGTTGACGCCTTGTATTGATAAGTCAGTCAGCTTCACTAGCCTAAATGTAAGCAAAAATATTGGCAAAAAAAAAAATATATATATATGTTTTTGAAGGGAGACCACCCTGATTGCCGCATAACCTTTGTTGGGTACACCAGATATTAATGTTTTTAGTGATTTTCGCGCGGTAATCGGTTTTGTGAGGTACATTCATTATATATAACAATTTATTAAGAGAATCTACGCACTAGTCAGACACTCGCGTTTCTTTATGTTAGATCGTCAAGTGGTTCCAATGTTCAAGATAAGACAGACGTTTCCTGTCTTAAATATATAAGTTTTACATGAAAAATGATACATAAACTATTATCTTTCTACACAGTAAGCAAGAAGTGATTAAACTCGGTTCACTAGCTTAGAAGTTTCATCATCATTATTATACCAGCCATTGAAAATCCACTGCTGGATATAGGCCTCCCCAAGAAAAGGGGAATGTTGCCCATAATTGCCGCGCTGTGCAAGCGTGTTGGCAATAGCAGGGCGCAGCTTTCGCAACGGGGATGCTGCTGCTCATCCCCGCCCAGTGCATTTGAGCTGCAATGTTTTGGATGGATATACCGCCATTTGTCGGTTCTGGTACCTTAGTCGCCTCTTACGACACCTGGTACAGGGGAAGGTAGGTACTATTCTACTCTGCCAGTACCTCACGGCTTAGAAGTTTTCCAAGGACAAACAATGGGACTCGAAATTTTTATAAAAAAAAGTTTTACTCAATAAACTATATAAAATAAAGATAAATCTTGTAGCCATGGAGATTTTTTCAAATCTTTGGGATTTATAGTATGTACTAGTGTCGGAATTATAACAAGTTCAGGCCCTTCGCATTTAATTGATGACAAACGAACAAGTTATTCATGTTCATATTAACTAGAACAGACATTGAATAATCTCGCCACTTATACTAATTGCAAATCTATAAGGTTTTTTTCAAAGAGGACTAACGACATCTAGTTCATAACAACACTCGTCAAGGCTACTCGCATACATTTTTGTCGAGACTTGTGGACACGGCCATAAATGGGTGGCCACACAAGTGGTTATGCTCTGACAAACCTTCTGCATTGTTCACATAACCTACAAACTAGGTCTTATGTTTATGTGCTACCAGTTTGGGTTTTATTGTATGATTACACACTTTATTGATATAAGCTATCATAAAATAACCCTGAAAAAGATTAAAGCATAAAATCACGATTTAAATTCCTTTGGTCACGATTTGAATTCCCAGTCTTGGATTTAATAGCAACATTCGATATTGGTAATTTTGAATATGGTAACCCTAATGTGTGGTCGAAATTGATGGGCAATGTAGATAGTTCCTGATGCTGCCGCGAGCGTGTGCGGCGTTTAAATGCGCGTGCAAGGCCCGGCTTGATCGACGTCATTGCCTATTTTAATTGAAAAGCTCAAATTATTACAGTGTAATCTATAAACCCTTTAGGCTACCACGCGTATGCTTTATTTTTGATTGCGAAGAAGGTCGGCCATATATCTCCTTTGTTTTGCCTTCATAACATACATTAAATGAATGCTTTACTTATAATTATTTTAAATACAGACACGAGCGTACTTGCAACTTGCATTCTTCCACGTATTCTAGTTAGTAAAGTTAAAATAATAGCTAATAATTTAGTTCGTGCTATCCACTTAATTGGTATAGTTACTTGCAAAAACAATTTATTACTATTTTACAGGTGTTTATTGCATAAAAACTAAATTGGTGTGTAATACATATTTCTGGAGCTCACGGTTGAAACCCTGAGCTCCAGAAATTGAAATAGAAAAAGTAGTTTTAAAATATACTCGTTAATTTAACCGTTTTAATTACACATATGCATATTTGATAAGTTTTGCTCATCCAATTGTTCGCCGCCATGACCCGATTAATCGGAGGCACAATGAGTTGCACCTACTGAAGCGTCGCACAATGGCCGGCCTCGGCGCGTCGCGCTGCACCGAGCACTGCGCAAGGGCGCGGCCTTCGGTGACATTTGCACTATTCTCGCACACTTGCACTAGTTCTCGTGTATAGCTTTACGGTTACAACTGGAACTAGATTTTGCTTATGATGATTTCGCGTAGCAAATATACGTAAATTGTGGCTAAAATATTTTAATTGTCACTAGAAATATATTAGTATGGTGGGACAAAATTACTTCAGTTAAAAATTAATAAACAATTACTTCAGTTAAAAATTAATTAAATTCACACTAAATCTCATCACTCACTGATCCGTGAGCCGTGAGGTACCGGAAGAGTAGAGTAGTACCTCCCCCTGTACCAGGTGTCGTAAAAGGCGACTAAGGTACCAGAACCGACAGATGACGATATATCTATCCTACACAATGTGCATACCATAGCTTTTGCGACACTAAACCTCACTTGCCTTACTGCACTCAGAACTTAATTAAAATATTACAGAAGATAAACTACAAAATAATGTTGTTTCATTAAAAAGGATTTATAGTGATATTTAATATTAAAATAACGTCAGATAGAGAAACTTTTGAAATTTAGAGTAAATAGAAGACTACGTTATCACTAATATAATATGTAGGTAGCTACTTATTAGTTACCAAAGGTTTTAACTATGTGACTTCACCATTAAGACCGAATGAGATTATATAACATTCAGTTTCGTATTAAGCCAGATGATGACAGTTTGCAATAAACACACATAAGAAACCACCTACTCTGTCGTGAGTTTCTTATTGTGTGTATGATATTATAGTTTATATTATAGTTATAATAAAAAGGCAATATTGCGTATATTATGTATGCTGATGTTGTATATATATGGTTCGATACAAAAACGCCAAACAATATTGCTTCTGCTCAGATATGAGTAATTAAATTATAAATAATCATGTTCTATTTGTAATGATGATCACATTATTTCACTGTTCTTGAAATAAAAACGCATGTAAAAAGTTATGTAATTCAATTTATTGAATAATTAATTATCGATATCAGACTCTCAGTTAATTAAAGAAGAAATAACTCATGCGTTGTCTATTTTTTGTCAGGATCATAGTGAGGTTGCAATTAATCAATCAACTAGTCGATCGATTTGTTTTTAAATCCTATGCCACAGTTGTGTCGAGATTCAGGTGGAACGGAATGAGTCTGACGATAAGTCAACACGTGACATCAATGCAATAAATCTTCGTAACGCAACCGTTTGTCACTCACGACACGGAGTATACTGTCTTTAGATTTTTAGTGATTGTAGACTATTTCGAGTATACCTACGAGTATCTTAAAGTTTTTTTGTTGATACAGGTCAATGACTTTTCGTTGCTCAGCGCTAAATATATATCTTTTCTTCTATTTTATATGTACCAGTGTAATGAATAAAATGATATGCAGTGGCTATATTTCGAAAAGTAAAATGTGTAAAGAGTGCATGCTAAATAAATATATAAAAATAATGGAATCGAGCATCTGGTGGTTCACAATGTGCTGACTGGAGACGTTTCAAATAACAACTAGCAGCGGTCCGCAAGTTCAACCCCTGCAGTTCCCATATACGTGAGAATAAAGGGATAAAATATAACTTATCATGTTTTATATACATATTTTTCTATTATTAATATAGCTTTATATTGGTAATTTCTTTAAGTTTATTTATTACCAATGTACAAAAGTACATATATTGCTTACCTTCTTTCACTTTGAGTAAGGTTTAATTTTTTTTTATATTATATTGTCTAACTCTATTTATGAATACGTACCTTTATATAAGGTAAATAAATGTTGTGATAATAATCATAATTACCTATTTATAATGTTTTTTTTTATTATTCATGTACATTATTTGTTTCTCGGTAAATTAATTACTATAATTCTTAAAAGAAACAAATTTTTCTTAAAATTTCCATTTTGTCTTTCGCCGATTCTTTTGTTTGTAGTGTTGTTATTGCCAGGAGTAGGTTATAAGTACTAAAAAAAAAATGAGTTGCTGGTTATAATTTTACCTATACATCTTAACATATCTATTGATACCTGATGCCGTATTACCTAACTATCAAGTGTGATAGATATCAAGATACCATCTACGCTTGGCAAATAGAAATCAATTTTACATGTTTAATTTTTATTGCAGCGATTCTAAGTGAATATTTATATAAAAAGACAGGACTTCGTACGTAACAATTTTAATTCCATTCTTGAGTCTATCTTGTTAACTAAATAGCGAAATATAAGCTTTCCGAGCCCGTTAATTCCATATAAACCTAGTCCTGATAATTTCAAAAAATAAAACAATAATATAATTATTGAATTCGATGCAGTCGTTTTAGGGTTATGCGCGTACATACTCGTACATTTTGACGAAAGAGTATCAGGAAATCAACAATTCTAGATACCACGATACCACATGAAGTCTTCACGAACAAATTCGCAGGCACAAAGCTTGTTTAAGATTAATACGTAGTTATTTAATTAGTTGTTAGATTTGACGTCCGATCGGACGTAACACAAAGTCAACCACAACAAAATTAATAAAATTAAATTACAGATACGGTCCTTGAATCGGATACTAAAACAGTTTTCCTACCCAGTAATTACCATTTACTACAAGCAATCAGATATATATAAAATATTTAAATAGACGTACTGAGGCTAATAGGCACCAGTTTAATGATTCTCCCATAAATTTTGAGATGCAAATGTTAATTATAGCCTTTTAGAGCTATGTGAGATTAGAAAAGAGAGATCTTGATTAAACATCGGAAATGGGTTGTGGGGTTTATTCGAGTACGATAAGGAAATAAACCTATTTCTTGAAGTTTCCCTTTTTATCTTCATACAATCCGAAGGCACAATAATTTAAGTTTAAAAATTTATTGTTGCAAGAATGAGTTATGTACCAACTTAATACAAGGTACAACAAAAAAGTCCTTTTACAACGCGTTTGACCTCGTCCAACCTTATTCTCACCTATTTCTACCGCTAAATTGCAGAGTTCGCAAAGCTGTGTCCTCCGGTTTGGAGGGTAAGATAGGCAATGAAATTACTGCGTAACATAATATCGTCAAGTCACAAGATTGACAACGCGCTAGTGATATCCTTGTGATATTACGAGCGTCTATAGGCTGCGGTGACGCTTACTATCACGTGGACTGTATGCTTGTTTGTCGACCTGGTCTAATAATCAAAAAAGAAGGTTAAGTTATATTTGGATTTGATTCCTTATTCGCGTCGATAAAATTAATATAAGAACACTTGCTTTCCAGTAGCGATTCCGTCCGCATGCAATCAGGGTTTTCGCTAGGATACGAACTGGTAACAGCCGTGAAGTACTGGCAGAGTAGAATAGTATCTCTTCCCGCACCAGTTGTCATAAGAGGCGGCTAAGATGTTAAAACCGACAGATGGCGATAGGTCCATCCGAAACAGTCTAGTTCAAATACGGATACGGAAATACACAGTGGAGATAATATCATCAGCATCACCGACGCGAAAGCTGCGCTCTGCAATCGCCAACACGCTTGCCCAGGGCGGTTATCATGAGCAAATTCCCTCTTTCTTGGCCTATTGGCATTGGACTTCCATTGGCTGTAATGACGATGATAAAGACGAGCTGGCCAAGCTATCTAAATTTTATAAAAAGCGGTTCACCGGGTAAGTTGCACCGCATTAAAACCTCTGCGAATGTGGGACTTTTCTTGGTGGGCATCTAACGCTGGGCTTGCTGGTACGTGGGGCATTCCAGAACCACACGGCTCCATAAACCATTGGTTCTGCGAACTGTTTTTGTTCATAGGTGACAAAAATGCCCAACTTCACCATTCAAATGGCCACCGAGTACATGTCACGGACATAACGCGCACGGTGTGCGGTCATTTGTTGCCCGGATCGATGTGCATACGTACGATACTATCAAATGCTCAATGCAGACTAAAGTTCTTTGTACGCGTTGTTGCGCTTGGTTACGTTACTTTTATTTTTTTGGGGACACCCCGGTACTTTCGTCTAGTCTAATCTCTTAGTGTCCACGGAAATTCAGGGGACTTTTTGACTGGGTACTTTCAGTTCGTTAATTCATATGAACAAAAATTACCCGGAGGTCAATACCTCGTAATTGCAGGTTCTCAGTATGGATAAGCAAAATTCAATCAAAACTAATCGTACATTAAGTACCTATATACGAACAAGGTTATTTTTCAATTTGTCACTCATTAATGCACAAATTTAATAAGCTAATTATATTGCTTTAATCTAGAATGATAAAAAACTTGTTTCAAATTATTCTATGTTTAAGTAAAGTAACAAAATTTGCGACAGCCATTAAATAACTATGACTTAAGTTACCAATATTATTAAGGAGTTGCTAATCTTTATAATTAAATGAAAGTACGGTTACCGGAATCAGGAACCTTACTTCGTCAGTTTCACGGCCTAATCAGCTCGCAAATCACGTCTTCATTTTCTCTCTCCCTCGGGAATGTACGTAAATGGAAAAACTTTCCCTGCGGTCTGTGCGAAGATGATTTATGTTTGCTTAAGTAAGTTATGCTCTCCGGGTATTAGCGTGGATGTGTTTCAGTGGTGATATCTTAGTAATGGGAGAGTAATGAGAGTTAGATTAGCTTTACTATGTACTTACTTTATTATGTATTATGTTTAATTAGATAACAACGCCGACGAACTTATATTGAATGAGATTATTTATTTACTTTTATGATTAATTATAGCAACTTTAATCACATGTATATAATAAATATTTAAACAGATAATAACTTTTTATAAATATCAGATAATACAATAGGAATGTAAGCTGTATCTAGTAGGTAACTGTAGTTCTAGAAATATTTAAGATTACACCTAGTTGAATATAATCGTTTCAGTAATAATAAAGATTTTGTTGTGTTTTTTTTTCTAAATTTAAAGTCAATACGAAGGTACAGTCAATAGTTGGCATTCTATGTCTTCGATTTAGGTCCCAACGGAAGCCAAAGGATATTCGAAGAATACTCAACAAGCTATTACAGTAAGGTATACCAAAACGCAATGTTAATCCATCCAATCATAAGTTATATTACAGCTAACTCTTCATTTTCCTTCAGTCAATTACTAGCCAGTAGCTGAGGCGCACGATATTAAGCATATATATACAACACGTTTCCGTGCATCCAAGTTATAAATAAACTCCCTACTGACGTAACAGTATATTTGTGAATATTTTTATTATAATTGAGTGAGCGAATAAACAGTATTGTGATTTTTGATAGTGAACATTTCCCGCCAACTGTGTGGTTTTATGTATTTTCATGGTGACAGTTTTTGAACTGAGTGACCATGGCGCCATCAAGCGGCGCCCTCGCGTATTGCTACGTTTTATGTCTGATCCATCAGAGCAGAGCGATAGCACGCTTAGCCTTTGCTACCCGGTAAGAGATGACGCTACTAAACAATATTTTATTATGTTACTATTTGCAAACTTTAATTTAAATTAGCTAAATTAGCTGAGTAATACGAGTATACATAACAGTTTACAGACTTTATTTATGTGTATATGAATCATCGTTTGTTTTTTTTTGTTATAGGCCGAACCTGGAGATACTATAGCGACAACCAAAGAAGGTAAGATTATTATAAGTAATATTAATGCTGCTATTTAAAATCGTAACAAACTACCATGAATTTTTTTAGAATTTTATCTTTCGGCCTATCTGCATGGAATTTAATATATTTTCTGGCAATAAACTCATAAATAGCTCATAAACTCATGAGTATTCATTTTAAAATATCCGTGCGTAGACAAAGATGTGCACTGCTAATTATATATGTTTAGAAAATATAATTATATGAATATCGACACATATGTTAAGTTTATAGTAACTTTGGTAAATATATAACTATTCATCAAACCTACAGAAGAATGGGTGACGCGCAAAACGAGCGAAGTGACGACGACCCGGCAGATCGCGACGAGGGTCAAGCGTGAATTGGTGCTCGAGGACGGCAAGATCCTCAGCGACTCCGGCCCGAAGATATCCACATCGGTTAACGAAGACACGCATACCACCAACTTGCAGCAAACCGAAGTGAGTTATGATAATATATTCACCATCAATGCAGTCGTAGATTCACCACTGTTGAACATATACGTCCCCCAAAGGAGGGAATTTTACCCGTAACTGCAGCGTTGGGTCGGCGTCTCGACAACCTAAGAGCGTAGCTACGCGACGGGAATGCTGCTTGCTGCCCTTCCCTTTCCCTGCCTTGCTGCATTTGAGTAACAGTGTTCCGGTGGATATACCGCAATATATCGGTTTCGGTACTTAGTCTTTTACGAAACCTGGAACGGGGGAAGTTAAAATTCTACTCTGCCGATTTCCTACGGCTAAATATTAATATTTATAAAAATATTTTAGTGTCCTGAATATATTGCACATGTAAATCAATTGAAACAACTATTAAGAAACATTGCGACTTATTTGGCTATCTAAACAAAATATCAAATTCATACAATATACAAGTTTTACAGACAAGATAAATTAAAAAGTGTCTGTTGAAAATGGAATTTATGTCAATTTTGAAATATTTCCAAATAATAATTAATATAGTATAATACTTTCTTTTCTTAAATACTAACTAGTAATTAGTTTTGAGTTGTTATGATTTACGTGTGTGAATATTTTGAACATAGGGTGTGTAATCAAACATATAGAATGACAAGTCATCTGTATGTTCAGGCTTGTAAAATGAGAGAGGCAATGGACAATCTGACATGCTAATAATAATGTTTCGATATCGTAAAATTTGGAGGACGTCGTCATTACCCGAGAAAAGTTCGGTCATGACATATCTTTCTACAAATTCTTTCTTGTTCATTCTTTTATTCAGTTGGCTTAATATTAGGTTATCATAACAATTCAAAAGTTTTTCTAACTCGAAGCCTACTTGAGTATTATTTAGAGTAGGTACTTTATAGATATAAATTACGAAGACCCTTGAATGATAAATACATACATCATTTATTTATTATTCAAGTGCCTACTTATATCAATTTTGATAGCTTATCAAAACATCTTTTCTTGTTCTACGAGTAACTAAAGAAAAATAATGGTAAAATTCGATCTGATCTGTGTTTGCGATAATTTTCTTGTATGTCTGTCGGTCTATCTACTATGGGATTAATGCAATGTATGCGATGTTTATTTACTCATTCGATTTTATTTGTATATTTGTTATTGCAGCATCGGGTTCCTGATGAACAAGTAGCTGATGATGGACCTGCTGCGATACCGGGCCGAGTGGGAAACACTGCCATTAGAGCACCACCTGATGGTAAGCTTTGAAATTATTCCTTTGACAAACAAATATTCATATATATAAATACATCATATTGGTCAGGCTAATCGGCTATAGTCACTTCATTAGATTTACTGTAAGTTTTTTTGTGATATCTCTAACGCAATTGTATTGATCAAAACTGTTATAAAAAACGTGAATAATTAATATCCCAACACATAATAACTTAAAAGCACATTCATTTTAGCAAAAATATAGTTTATGACTACAAAATACAGAGTATGAAGTGACATTAGTTCATATCTCCCGTAGAAGTGGATGGTCTTGAGACAACTCTGGGGGGAGAAGTGGCTCCAGCCGGTACTAAGGTGCTGGTGTCTTCGAGAGTGGTCGCCAACCTTGACGGCAAGGTCCGCGAGAGCAAGGACCTGCGCGTGCTCACCAGAAATATAACCGAGCGCGTAAAGGAGATTGAAGAGCGGTTCCATCGTGGTGATACTACGCATGAGGTTAGTGCGGATATATATAATATATATATATATTTATAACAACATATTATATCTTTATCATCATGTCAGCCACACATCGCCTACTGCTGGACGTATGCCTCTCCAAGAGGTTTCTAATAGGTCGTATGCAGCATACGTCCAGTGCGATCCCACTCTTTTAGTCAGATGTCTGTCCATCTTGTGGGTAGACGCGCTATGCTGCGAGGGCTGTTAACAGAATCACTTATTTGACAGTCACCATCAAAGTTTTTAAGGTTTTCAGATTTAGAAAACCAAGTTCAATACTTTAATTTAATATAAACTTATGTCATCTTATCAAAACTTTCAAAATATTGTTTATCTCACTTTTACTTTCATCGGAGTGGCACCACTAGTTAATGCAGAATATTACATTTACATGGCGATAACCTGTATTTCACATAATGCATATGCAACTTCGAGTGAAGAAAGCCAGATATGTTTACTACTTATTTTTTCAAATACGGATGTATGTGTATTCAAGTATAAAATTATGCTTTTCTACAAAGATATTATCTCCAATCTAAGTTACAATCCTAGGTATTCTGCATCTAAATCATTCCAACGATCTCTAAGAACTGTTATTGTTTACTAGCTATCATTGCAGTCACATCAGGCAACTTTGTAGCAAGAATTCCATCTTAACTGTCTTTCCATATAAAATTCATTCGAAAGTGTATCAATCAACGTTACTTGTGCAACAAGAAGATACGAAAAAAGAGTACACAGCAGCAAAAACAGAAATAAAATATGACAAGGAAAGATGTAAAACTGTTTAGTAAATTAATACATCTGTCTCAAAACAGTTTTGCATGTAGAAGTTGCGGAGCGGTGTTGGATCATCGACGTAGATTTTATATTAATGAAAAAGCCGTAAAAAACAAAAACTAAATTTTTTGTTTGTTTCTATGCACCAGCATATTTGCATTTTATAACTGCAATTTATTTTCGATAACAAAAAATAAAAAATAACATATTTGCACAACGAGTTTTATGCCTGAATAAGGTATCAAAACAATTGCAACCAGTCCATTAATTCCATAACCGATTTCAGGTCAATAGTTGTGTGCAATTTACGATTGCTTTTAACACTTGGCTATGCATGACGGAACTTATCTCGCACCATAAGATGTGACGATGCATCGATTGTCAAGGCCTCGATTCCGTTCAAGCCACTCGCTAGATATAGAATGATAGATGCTAATGGAGGCCTGAAAATAGCACGCTTCGTCTGGTAGATTGTTGAGCTATTCCCGGAGTTATGTGTAGATAAAGCATTTTTAACTGTGTATAATGGCGTGTGAGACTTCTAAACGCTAGATTGGTTGTAGAGTTTAACTTCCAGTTAATCTTAGTTCATAAGACCTTCGAGTCTGCTTATTGCGTTAAAGTATTTATTGGCAGTTGTTGTTAATAGCAATGATTAAAAGCTGCAACAAAAGTAGGAAGTTTTAAAATATCTGTTTAAATAGATCAATCTTCAACCATTGCGTGGAAGTGATCTCTCAATGCGATAAGACTGCCAAAAATGTTTTTTTTTTACTAGGTCGTCGACATAAAAGCGTATAGATCATTGGATAGTTAACCGCAGCATGTAACCACTCGTAATATTATGAGGATATCACTAGTGGGTTGACAACCTTATGACTAAAAGCTATTATGTCATATTACCCAGAAATTTTACTATTTGGTGGTGGAAATAGGTGAGCGAATGTATGAGGACCTCATGTAAAATTGTATGTGATCCTTTTTTAATATATCTTTATTAATTATTTTTTACTGTTTGTTAGTGTAACAGAAAGACGTATATTCATTAAATTGACTGTGACTTTATCCGTATCATTATAATTTATAAGCGTGCCTTATAAAATTGTTTCCGCTATCAAAAGTAGCCAATGCCCTTCTTCAGTATTTAAGGTATTCACATGCAAAATCGTAAAAATCGGTTTGCAAGTTAAGCCATAAACGCCTAAAAAAAAACTGACGAAGTTGTTGGTCCACGTCAACTTCACGAATGTTGCGACCTGCAGAAACTTTCCCTGGATGTACAATAACCTTTATCCTACTCTATCTTTCACCCTATCCACATGCCAGAAAGTTTTGAAAGGGTAACAGGCAGATACACTTTTCTGATATTCATATTATAAAGAGAAACAGATTTTTATAGTTGTTTATACCGAATATCATATTCGAACCGCTGAATTTATTATAATAATTATTTTATTAACACAGCCTATATTATAAATCCAAAAAAAAATAATCCCCATCTAAAATGGAAATATGTAAACGGGACTTGTATTTTTGTACGTTTGTAACAAATAAATTCAAAACCTACCAAGTCGATTTCAATAACTTTTTAATTTTATAGAAAACTATATAGCATCTATAAGCTATATTTTATCTCAATATTTCTAAGCGAAAAGGATCTGCGCAGACTTTATCATATTAGTACATGATGACAGATTGGAATAATTTTATATTTATTATATTCTTACTCATTTTGTTTACGATAATGCAAAAATACAACGCCATAGACCATATAATTTTGGTGTTTTCATTTTTTGATTTTTAAACAAATAAATACGACATCTTTTACATTAACAGAGATAAGTAGCTTAAAGCACTTGTGTTACGAATGTGAGACAACAGAGATATTACAAATATAATGCTCAGA
Organism: Heortia vitessoides; assembly: GCA_020976665.1. Classification (NCBI taxonomy): domain Eukaryota; kingdom Metazoa; phylum Arthropoda; class Insecta; order Lepidoptera; family Crambidae; genus Heortia; species Heortia vitessoides. The sequence goes on along the minus strand of JACJUM010002525.1, from coordinate 8,993,586 downwards.
TAAACATGAATAACACCCAGACAGAGAATAAATACAAATTTTTATGATATAAATATTTACTCTGGGTGATCGAACCCACGACCTTTGGTGCACAAGATATGATTCTATCTGCGCCATCAGGCCCGTGTTGTAGATAGATTATTTCTTAGACATAACGATACACGTCATTACAACATATTGCGTTACCAAAATCAATCATGTTTAGATGAAATGTCATACAGCAAGTTTACGTTTCAATTAATCAAATCTTGCAACTGTTGCTCAGTGGCACTCTGGGCCGGTTTAATTATGTGTTTTGAACATTAGTATTTCTTTCGTTAATGAGATGAGATATTCAATCGATTAATGCTTAATAGGAATATGTCATTACTGACGTTTAGTTTTATTTATTTGTTTAGTGAGAAAGGAAAGTATGGGTGGGTACTTACATCATAATGAAAAGAAACTGCCAATAAAACCTAATTATTCCGTAAGATGGTAGACTATCTGTATATAATATTTGTAAGTCCCAAAATTAATACATTTTGAATCAATATTCGACCTGTCTACTAAGGTCTTGTTAGCAACGGTAGAGCTATCTCCCGGCAATTAAAAGTTGCAGGTTCGAGTCCTGTATAAAGGCTGAGGCAAGTCGATTTTTCATAGTAAATATTGTTTTTAAATTTAAATTGAGCATTTTTAAATTCACGAAACCTTTAAAGTAATTAGCAAATATTTTGCGCTAATTTATATTAATTGTGTAATAATAAAAAAATAAAATTTGTTTAATGGACTGATATATATATGATTGAATAATTTAGCTGTTGGCGTACTACGGCTGATATGAAGGCTATAAATATAAACCAAATATCGATTGTACGACGCGTTAAGATCTGATGAAGTAGTTAATAAAATTTTAGTTAAAAAATCGCCCTAGAAATAAAGACTCTTATGTTTCCAAGAAGAGACGACACAAATTGTATCATAATTTTAATTTGGAATTTAATACATTTTTCTCTCAAAATATAAGAATAGAGTTGATTAAAAATAGTGTAAGCCTTACGAAGAACTTAGATCACGTCATATCAAATTAAAAATTGTCTGAAAATGAATGAAACACACTGAGAGGAATACATTACTTGCACTTTCATAATATCAGTATAACCTATACTAATATTATATATATTTTTATGTATGTTTATAACTTTATGACGATGTATTGATAGCCAATTAATTAGGTTTGAAAGTAATTTACTAATTTACAATTGAAAGAATTAAGCACAAGCCAAAGTAAGAGCACGAGTAAAAGATCATATCAGCAAATCTAGGGATGTTTGTGATGAATACAATGAATTAAAAATAAGAAATTAAATGGTTAGTTGATCTTCTTCCAGCTCCTAAATTTTTAAGTCAATGGCTTGATTTTATAGATTAACTAGCTGTGCCCGCGACTTCGTTCGCGTGGTTGTCGAGATTATTTTTTGATTGCTCAAGTTGGTTTATGTTATTGTATAATCGTGGATAAGATTCTTTTTTAAATAATATGTAAAAAAATAATGTTTTTAAAATAATGGGTCAAAGTACTTCGGCATAAATTATATTTTTACTTTTGTTTAAATAAAGCACGCTGTATTCAACCGTTCCGTAGGGTGCCGACCACGCGTTTGAGCCGCGAGGCATGGTTCCTCGCAAGGATACGTAGTGATAAGCACGGCGGTGGGGCGAGGCCCACCTCCCCCTCACCCATAATGTTATTATGAGTAAATCTTAAAAAGAGATAGACATATACTGTCGCGGACTTTTTTTTATTATTAAAAAGGAATAATTCTTTCAAACATAGTGTTTAAATAACTTAAACCGTATATGCAGAGCATGCGACAAAAGAATAATTTTCCCCGTTTTCGCAACATTTCTGACTGACGCTTCGCTCCTATTGATCCCAGCATAATTTTATATAGCCTAAAGCCTTCCTCTATAAATGAACTATCCAACAAAAAATTTAGAATTATTTAAATCGGACTAGTAGATCCTGAGATTAGCGCGTTTAAACAATCAAACAAACTCTTCCGCTTTGTAATATTAGTATAGATATAGATTTATATATTATATTTATATTTTTTTAGATTTATATTTTTTATTTTATATATTTTATATTTTATTAGATTTATATTTTTATATTAACCTATTGCTATGTGTAAATAACTAGATCAGTTGGCATAGAAAATAGTTAAGATTCCTTTTTTTAAAGCAGTGAACACATAAAAAGATTGCAAATAACAAAATATATCCCATCAAATTGTGCTTATGAAGTGATCCTTAGCGACACGTGAGTTCCGTGTTCTGAGGTCGCCGGAGCAACCTCGAAGGTATTTCGGTTGCCACGATCGCAACCAATAGGTGCTACTTGCATCTCGACATAAAGTCTTTAGTGTATTGACTATAATTGAATAGATTCAGGTATGCGGATGTTTGGTTATGGTTTTTGTATGTTAAGAACTTGTATGAAGTTATATAGAATTTATTTTATTGTTTTGTTTCCCTTTTATATTAATAGGAATACTGTACTAAGTAGTATGTTATTCTTTTGACTGAAAATATAGACTTTTGACTGATAATAGTAGGCTTCATTAGTAATATTGGTGACCAATTTTAATTATAATTTAAAGGCTAGTAGAGTAGCAGGATCGATTCGTTGGTTATAGGAATTTGTGTAGTTTTGATCTCCTTACTATAATATTTAGGTACTTTAGCACTAGAATTAGAATATTAAATTGTAAATTAGTCGTCTGTACTAACTCTAATGGATTTCAGTTTGAACGGCGTTACAGGCAGTGAAATAAGCGGGTAATCTTGTTAGATTATGTTTAATATCGTTAAGTCTAAGGTGCAAAATTTTGTATTTGTTTTTTTGAAGGATGTACAAAACATGTCACGACTGAAATAAAATACTATACTGAAATATAGATAATATATTAGTAATTATGAATGTCTACTTACGAAAACAGATTGAAGTTAGATACAATAAATACAAGAAATTATATACTAGTTTTAAGTCTCTAGTCTCTTCTTTAGACTACAGTGTGTTCCATCATACAGATCGTAAGCTTGTTTTTTATCTTTAATGATAAAAATTAAGATATATTTTATACTATATCTAATTTATTCGTATTAGGATAAGCTGGACCGTTATCGAGAGTTCCTGAGATTTTTTGTTCTATCTCTACAAGAATATCATAAGAGCAATAATGTTTTATATTAACCATTACTAGAGGTCTTTGACACAAGATGAACCATTGATTTTAATTTAATTCGTTCTGTGTTTTTTTATTATATCTTTTTCTATAGGTAAAAACAAAAAAAATAGAAATATATGTGATGGCATGAAAATAAAAAATATAAATTAAATTCAAACAACATTTCACACATCACATGATTCCGAGTCAAGTCAATAAAAGTACTTGTGTTATTGATACAATACAACAGTGGAATCACAAATAGAATGCTTAAATACATACTTAACACCCAGACACAACACAAACACCCAGAACCAACACATACAGTCATTACATAAGTGTTTATACTAAGTACATAAGATCTGCGTTATCTGGCTTGTCACTACATCATTATAAATGATGATATTCGTGGTTTCATTGAAAGATATTAAGTATTATATACAGATCAGTATTCTCTCGTAAACAATCATTGACTATAAATTCTCTCAGTAGGTATACACTATCTAGTATTGTTTTGTTCGAGCCTTCACTTATGCAGGTTGTAATGGATCAATGATCGCTACCAATGTCATTGAATGTTAATGCTGTGCCATAAACAGGCATGCCATTTACAATATCACGACGTATCTCTTGGGAATTTCACTGTAATAATGACCTTTATTACTCAATGAGATTGCTATCTTTGAGTTCTTAATATCATTTCTGAGAGATTCATTAATGTTTATAAAGTGTTAATTGTTCTTGGATATGAACTGGCTGGATGCGTATTATTTGCATTATCTATATATTGGGTATTTTATATGTTCTAAAGTGTATGATGCACAAAGTCTTTCTGTTGCATCTATTTGCCTTTCAGGATGAATAAGATAAACAATTAAAACGTTAAAAATAAACCTAATAATTTTTCAACATCGTCATCATAGCAGCCGAAGAACGTCCATTGCTATGTCTCCTCAAGACAGGAGGATATTGCTATTTATATCACCGATGATTGTCGTGCTTCGCGACTGCTTCGCGACTGGAATGCTGTTGTCCAATCCCGCCATGTTGCATTGACTTATGCCGCTTTAGGTGTATATACCGCCATCACTCAGTCTTTAGTGGCCTCTTACGATACTTGGTACAGAGGCAGGTACTATTACTTTAGGGCCAATGGAAATTATAACCTTAGAAAATAATAAAAATAAAAAAATATATATAAGTCATTCAGACTGTTGAAGATTTCTTAATTAGACTATTTATGCTCTAGCTCGCATCTAGCATTGCCGTGGGATACCGGCATAGATTGCCGTGGGATACCCGCAAGGTACAATAGTACCTCCTCTGAACCAGGTGTCGTAAAAGGCAAAGGTAGCAGATCCGACAGATGGCGGTATATCCATCCGAAACAGTATATCTTAAATGCACAGGGCGGGGAACGGCAGCAGCATCCCCATCGCAAAAGCTACGCTCAGTGATTGCTAACACGCTTGCCCAGCGCGTCATTCCCCCCTTCCAATTCGGCCAATGCCCCTTTTTGGATGTATACGTGTTGGTTAACTTTTGTATACAATCATGTTGTCATAGAGTTTTTAAGTTAAAGCAATTTAAGTTCAGATTGGAAATACTTTTTGATCTAGTGCCTAGAATCCTGGAGCCTGAAGAGTTCTATTATCTATAAATTGGTCCTTAGCCCTAATAAGACAGATTAATTTTAAAATTCAATTCCAGATCAGAACTATTTCTAATCATAATGTTGAAAAAAAAACGACCATAATAAACATACAAATAAAAATATCTACAGATAGTCCAGTTCTGTGCATGCTTCATGTTAAAAGTATTTGTCTAATAAAATGAGGTTTATATCATGATTTTTTTTCTTTACAATGTAGCTTTGTATATTCCCAAATTGTTACACATTACATATGTTTTTATTTAAAAAATAAAAAAGTTATTTATGATGTTTAAAGGTTAATGTAGGCAACTAAATAAGTTAAGTTGCAAAAACAGAATTATTTTAAAACTGTCTGGAAACAGCAGTAGATAAATAGCGTAAAATGGGGCAGTGCTTTATTTAGATGAGCGTTCACATAAATCGATGGGGATTTTGAAATTATAATTTGTTCACGGAGATAGGGCGCCGCGGGCGCCTCGCCCACGCTTCTGCAATGCACTAGTAACAAAAGCGCTTTTTTGAAGCGTATTACTTGCTTAAAAATTCATTTCGTGTCAGACTTTAATTATAGATGTTTTGTAAAATATTTATTATAGTGCTATAAGTTATGTCAAGTGAAATGATACTTTAAACGAAAATAGAAACTAATACTTTTTGTTGGCAACTAGTTCATAGTTTAGTTAGAGTCATGAATATGTAAATTTATACTTTATCTTTTCTTATGAATTATTTTTGTATTTCACTCTCAATCAATCGATCGAGGCCAATAAATTAAAGATATAATGAACAAATAATATTGTAATTATTTTTACTGTTTTTATTAAAAGCTTTGATCTGTTTATGGAAATAGACAATCATATGAAACTTTTACAATTTAAAGAATAGTGAAAGCAAATTGGATCTAAAATAAAGTACTTATTTAAATAATACCCGCTTATTTTATTATGATTGTTGAAATAAATATATATTTCAGTTCTGTAAGTTACAAATTAAAGTTAAAAGAAAAAAAGAGTGAATGAAAAAAAGTTTTATTTGAACGGCATTCGTAATAAATTTTATATATTATAAACTGGATCTGAATAATTGAAAGCAATTCTTAGCAATTAAAAAAAATCTGTAAGTGAAGTTTCGATTTTAGAATTTGTATTTCAAACTTATGTCATTCCTTGTACAATAAATATCAAAATTTTAGTTCATCTCATATACACGATCACCGTGGCGGCGCCACCTGCTATGACGGATAAGAGAATTCTGAATGTACTTCATAGAATTTGTAAGCAGGTTTGTTTTAACAGTATATTTTAGCGCTTGGCCGCTGCACGGGCGCAAGCCCGTTTGTTAGGTGTTTCGTGACCCTCGGCAAAATGTTGCATTCACTTGCCCGCACTTGTAGAGGAATTGATCGAATTTTGTGCCACTCCTTGCACTGGTATATAGGTAATCGTTGCCTTGCCCAACTCGTGTTTGTAGGATATTTTAGGTAATCTATAACTTTGCGCAGTACACTATTGGATTTGAAAGGCCTGCATTAATTTTAGTGTTTTATAAGTTACTAAAAATATTTAACTCATTTGGTTAGTTATGTTGTTAATTAGTTTTAAATTGAAATGTAGGAGAAGTGTTTTTCTAATAATTTTAATACAAAAAAATCTTATCATAAATAATTAATTTTTACCATTGACTTACACCATTCGTAAAAATGTCAGTAATGTTGTCTGATAGCAATTTTATTTCTGGACTTGTATTTGTTTTGTAGTAAATAAATGAAACTAAAATAAAAATTACATTGTTGCTATGTGAAAGAGTGTCTTGTCAGACAAAGTAGTTTATTTTTCATGTAACATTATAACTCTTACGACACAGAAAGTAACATTCAATGAAAGTGATGGCACCGCGCACCACTCACTCGACTGACCTCAACACAACAGGATGGTCTCGGTGGCCTATCAACCTTGCGAGACAGACGCTTTAGTTGGAGTACTGGTTTTTTAAAACGTATTAAGCTTTGTGCCTCATCATGGATTGAGTTCTAAGGCCGTGGACTTTTACAGACGACTTTAGTTAAAAGATGTAAGGCAAGAAGAGAAATAACGGGTTTGTAATATTTGTATTACTAATGGTAAGTATTATTAATATCTTGTGATTGAAAATGTATTAAAATGTATTGATCATCATATCAGCCATTGGAATTTACTTTTGGAGAATCCCTCCCCCGAGAAGGCCTCCCCAAGAAAGGGGTAATTTGCCCATAATTGCCGCGCTGGGCAAACGTGTTGGCAGGGATGCCGCTGCCCATCCCCGTCCTGTACATTTGAGCTTCACTTGAGTTAAGGGTGGCTATACCGCCGTTTGTCGTTTCTGGTATCTCATTCGTCTCTTATAACACCTAAGTATTGATAATACACCAATATTTTTTTATTCTTGTCCGACATACTTCAGTATCTCAGATTAAGTCTTCGAACAATGTGTGTTACCAGCGATAATTTATGGCAGCGGAACGTGGTCTCTAAATTTAGCCTTATTAGCAAAAATATAACTACCCACTGCTAAGTTCCCAGCCCACTTGCTAATAATCTACCAGGGTATGTCAGTAACATTGGTATTTGAACGGATCTCCTCATTACAGATTCGAACGGGCAAAGAGGACTAGAAGCGTAGCCCTCTCTATAGCTCGTTGAAAAAAAGGTAAAAAGTTAAATAAACCGCGTTTTATAAACCGTTAAAAGCTACTCTTTTTTTATTTTGTGTAGTGAACATGTAAATGTTAACAATTATTTGCTATTTCAAAATAGCTGTTGGAAGCAATGCTTGGAATTTTTTTGCGAATTTGAAATAAGGAGATCCGTAAGAATTAAAGTTACCGACATAGCCCGGCGGATTCGTTAGTTAAAGCGGCAGTTGGTCGTCCAACCGATGGACGATGTGTAAGGTTCTGGAATGAAGATCATGCACAGGCAAACGCAGCGTATGGCGTCCACTCACGAAGTGGACAGACGATCTGATGAAACTGCAGAATCGCACTGGACGCAGGCCGCATACTACCGGTCCTATTGGAAATTCAGGACGTTCAGCAGTGGACGTCGCTTGGCTGATATGATATATGATGATGATAAAATTTATTAAATTAAATTGGGACGACCGAAGGCTTTTATGCCTTGTATAGGAAATATGTGTTTCCAATTGAATTTTCTTATAATTATTATAAATTAAGTCAAAAAAGATAAAGCCGCGAATTTGAAGCGTCTCAATCGGGGCTCCAATATCATCCATACCAATATTTAAAGTACGAAAGTTTGTCTGTTTTTGTGCTTTCACGGCTTTGCCACTGAACTTTAGGGAAAGATAAAAACTACCGGACTCGATATGAAGACCAAATAATGCGGGTGGAAATCTAGCACGGCGCATAACAATACGCGTCTGTTTGCTCGACATAGTTGCGTAGGTTGAGTTTAATTGTAAAATTGATTAAGTGGCAGCTGCAAGGACGCTCGTACCATAGATAACACGTCTGCATGTGATTGATAGCGCGAATATCATAAGTTCACATTAACATCTTCAATTATCCCGACGTGCAACGTGTCTCGATAGATTCATCATAGCTATTTGAATGGCCTGCTAAATTGGCTCGATCACGCGAATCGCCTATTAATCTTTTACCTTTTGTTCTTATTCAAAGGAGATGTGAACCGATTTTTGTTTGGGTTATGTGTAATAAATAATGGAATCTTGTAAACACGCACATTTCATGGCTTTATTCAATGTATTTGTTTGTTATATTTTATGGCGCATATATTATTTAAAATGCTATTTGTTCTAATTAATTTTACTTTATACGAAATTCAGTTATGAAACCTGCTAAAAATAAGTACTTACTTAATAGTACAGATTAATTTAATTTTCACATAGTATTTTGATGCTCGATTACATAGGAGGTATATTTTAAAGAATTTTTAACTTTTTCTTATATTGTCCAAGGACTAAGGAGGCTGCTTTTTTGTCGTATAGTTTTTTGTAGTATACACGGTGAAGAATTGGTAGTTCCCAAAGCATGCCACAGCGTAATTCATTGTTTTTGCGATAAGTTTGAAGACGCCGTCCAATTCCGAAACACGGTAATTTCATTAGAAGATTTAAAACTAATACAGTTTATAGTTTGTATACGTATAGTTCTTATTTTATTAACAATCGTACGTCTTAGCCTCTATTATACAGTTAAGTCTATATTTCTATTCTAAATGGAATACTTGTATTATTATTTTTCTTCTAAATTACATCAGTACTTTTAACAATTTAAATTTTTGATTTAAAAACAGTGCTTATCATTTTTGTTGTCATATCGAAGTCCTTTTCTGTTTTAGTCATAAATAACTTCAGATAAATCGGCATCCTAACTAATATTATAAATGCAAAAGTCAAAAAATAACTCTGTTTGTTACCTCTTCTTGCTTAAAATTTGACAACCCACCAATCTTAAAATTTGACATATTTTATGGAACAAGTAATAATTGGCCATTATACATATTGCCCGGTCATTATGAAAAGCGCCCAATATTAGGGTGAAAATTAATAATTGTTATTTAAATAATCAAATTGACAGGGCATTATACAGAATGTCCATCACCTTTTAAGAGAGGTTTTACAAAAAACTTTGGGTTTACAAAAAAGAAACTCATGTCAATAAATATTAGTACAATGTTTGAAAATGTAATAATTCGACAAACTTTTATTTCGGAAACATTACTTTAAAAAGAATTTTTTGACATAATGACGGACGGACCCGATGGCGAAGATGGTAGTGATCCTATCTTATGCGCTAAGGGTCCTGAGTTCGATCTCCATACTGATGATATTTGTGTTTGCTTTGTGTCTGGGTGGTTAAAATATGTATTTAAGTATTATATTTGTGACTCCTCTGGAGTCTGATATCCGTCACACAAGTGCTTTAAGCGATTTAACTCGGAGTCAGGTCAATGCATGAGATGTGGTGTAAATATATATTATTATGTCCAAGTTCGGGTACAATGCTATCTATCTACTATAAAGAAAAGAAACAGTAATACAGGTTTCGCAAATATTTTATTCAGGAAATATTTCAACTATTAAAATATTATTTTTCGTTGTGGTCGCAGTTCTAAACTAACCTAACCAGCCGTTTCATTTCAGTTGACATGTTATTTTGTGAAATATTGTTTTGGCACAACATTTTATTATATTTTATTTGGCATACAATTTAAATTTATTATCAAATTGACCAAGTGTCAAGTAGCAATATAATAATGACCGTATAATGTGATAAATAATGAAGTTTAAATAGTAATTTATCACATATCCCGATAGAGTTAGACATTATTAAGAATGACTGCATTAAACTACCTGGTTCATGATATGTACATATAGTTTAGAATACGGAGAAGGACATATACTACCTTTCAGCCCGAACTACTTTCACGCGGGCGATGCCGCTGGTAAAAGCTAATAAGTAATAATATGTTAGGGATAGTTAACACAATTTTGATCTTTAAATTCTATTTGTATAAATATGACACTTCTAAATGAAGTTTTAAGCAAATACTTCCATTAAACAGTTTTATTATTACTTAGTAAAATTGAATTCGAATATTCAATTAAAATTTATATTTAAAATTTGCTTAAGAGGTAAATTAGATATACATTTGTCACTCTTGAGAACGATTGCCGTCTGTTATCGAGACGTCGATATAAAATGTACAAACGAGATAAAAATCGTTTAGAATTTGTTGAAAAGTGATTTAATCACTTTTATTGAAATCTGATGACAGTGAATGTAGTTACCTACCACAATATCAAAGTGGCAAGCACATGTAATAACTATTACATGTATATATGCAAATGTTGCAGAATGGTCAGCACGGGAAGCCAATAACTATTAGACACCAAAACCATTTAGATTTCATCGACAAATCAAATGCGCAATCACTTTCGTCCGGTGAGAGAGTATCTACCTATATTTTATTAGCAACTAGTTATGCGTACCTACACAATTACACTGGCTAGCTTAGACTGGGCTGCGTGGGATACACTTAATGTTTTATGCCAACGAAAACGGAACTCGCAATGTCGAAATTACTGGGTATATTAAGAACTTGTTAATTACATAAAACATGAATGTAGGTGTTGCATGTACTCGTTCAGTTGTTATTGCATTTCATCGAAATTCACGAACTTTGATAGAATAAGTCTACTACTAAGCAGGATTTTGTACTTTTATATATATTAATATTTTTGATTTATAAATCTAAAGTTAAAAATATCCTATATTGCAGCTTCTTAGTAAGTCTGCGTCTTCAGAAAAAACATGGTTTGTATTTCAAAATAAACAAAGTTGTGTGTGGTTTTGACAATAATTCTGAATGGTTGTATATTAGATCTACAAATTCCGACATCATTTCATAAAAACTATTGATTCTTTTAATTTAGGGTCTTTAGTTATTCTTTAGAGTTAACATCAAAGACCATTAATAATAATTTATGAGAGGATAAACGTTTTTATTGTCGCATAAATATGCGGTTTTGGTTTTTTCAAAATAAATATTTATTAATTTTGGCGAGTGACTGACACAATCCATCAATATAAACGATTTAAACGAGCGTTCCTTTTACTGTCATCTTTAAATATATATTATGTTTGTTCTTTTTAAGTAGATCTGTCAAGCCTATAGACAAGATTTTTTTTTAATTTAGAGCTTCATAAAAACTTTTTATTTGGGGTGTCGTTCATTAATCTCGGAGTTATTTCTAGGATTAAATCAGTTTAAAAATAATAATCTTCCTTAACATATAGCGATCACCAACCGAAACCGGAACTTTCAGCCTCTAGGGGGAGCTCAGTGCCACTTCACTACAAGACCTTGTAATTATTCGAAGACGAAATAAAGCAGCACTGAACTCATTGCATTTATTTTGTTTGCATTATTTCAAAAAGAATTTCCACCTCTTTAAGTACTTGTTAAGGTCAAGGCGTCAGGCATTTCCTAGTCTGTTTGAGTGTTAATAAAAAATACATAAACTCAATTTGATTACAATTTTAATTGCCAGGACATTTGAGCTTAAGGTGTTTACATCTATGGCGAGCATTGTAGGTATGAGTAATTAAGTACATTGATTGGATGATGTTTTAACTATTATTCTGTTATTTTTATTCAGCAATTTTTTACCATCATATTGAATTATTTTGTGGGGTATCAAGGGTGAGAGTAGAATAGTACCTCTCTTTGTACCAAGTGTCGTAAGAGTCAACTGAGGTACATTCATCCGAAATAGTGTAGTGCAAATGCACGGCGCGGAGATGGGTAACAGCGTTTCCGTCTCTCTACAATTGCCTTCACGTTGTCCAGCGCGGCAATTATGGGTAAAAATCCCCCTTTTTGACGAGTCCTATGTCCAGCAGTGGCCGTTCAACGGCTACGATGATAATTTTTATTCGAGGAAGAGGCGTGTATTTATTATTATGATTATTATTTAGCGAAATATATATTAATTAGTAATGAACGTAATACATAGTTAGTTTAAAAGTACAAAAATGGAAGGTAAAATAAACGAAGATAAAAAAAGCTTTTTCAAGTAATATCAGAAAGCGTGGTAGTTAAAAATCTATATCAAACGTCTTTAAATTTCAAAGCAATATTTTTTTATTTAAATTTTTTCAAAACATTTGTTGGTAATTATATATAATCTACTTTGAATAACTAAACTTTTGAAGTAGAATATAATTTTAGTTACATTTTGTAAACACTATTCTTTGGAAGTGTTGAGTATTGGAAAATACTGAATATGCCGTGAGTAAACCAATAAACGGAATGAATTTAACACTAACGATCGAAATCCTAAAGAATCCTGCTTCAATATCAGTTTATATTTCAATTATAAATATATTATAATTAATTTATAGATAACAAACTTTTATATTCTAAAGGAATTTGTTATATTACTCAGAGAAGTGATCAAAAAGTTCTGACTGACTTCACTTGCATCTATGATTAATGACGCCTCGTCCTAAATTAATTTAAAGGTATTTCCTCATATCCGGCCATGTATACGAAATCAATAATGCGTTGTATATGAAGGCCGCAGATATTTCCATGCAATCATTATCTTCTCCAACATCTACAAGTGATAATGTAAGTTAAAAATATCAACAAAAAGAATTCTTCATGAAAATTTCTAATTAATATTGCGCGAGTCGCATTGAATGACTTTTTAATTTAACATCGTTCCGTTAATTAAGGCGAATTTAATAAGCCGGCACTTATAGTTTCTTAATTACAATTATTTGCTATTAACAGGATTTATGAAATCACTTTCGCTAATGAAATCCAGCGCGGTGCTGTTTTGATTAAATGTACGCTATACGTTACAGTCGTGTGTTATAGAATTCCCTTGTCGGTGTCGTTTAATTTGATTATAATCATTAACAGCATAAACAGCGGCCTTGTTTACGACGAAATTGTATCGCAAACGATCAACTTACGGTTATTACTGCACCGCTTCTATAAATTTTACACGCTTAATAGATAGTTGGAGTAACACGCACAAGGATCATAATCTTTGTCAGTATGCGGTACACCGAGGGAGATAATTTTTCGTAACATCACCTTGTAAAAGCATATCTGAGATTGGATCTGAAGGTGATCGCATGAATTCTTGGCACACCAAGCGCAGCTTGTAGATGCTATCAAAACATCTTAAATTATTGTCCCGATCCTGGCTACCCGCGCTCATCTAGCTTGATAATCGTGCACCTGACTAGCAAATGACCGAACCACGCTTCTGGATGAGGCACATATTTCTTCTTCGATTTCAAATGTATTCAGAGCGGTTCTATGCACATTTTACTCTTTGCTCGTTAACATAAATTCTTGGCCGCGTTTGTAACGTCTTGTATAATATGCCTGGCCGGTAAATCGTTTATAACTTTGATATCTAAACGCGTATCAGTTAGTTACTTTTGTTAAATGGGAATATTATAGTTTTATGTTTATTGTTAATTGTAGTGTTTGCGTGAATGTAACCGGAAAATTAAATGGTTAGGCAAACCACCGAGGTTCATTTGCACAGACATCGTGATAGTGATAATAAAAAAAAACGTATTGAATGATAAATTATTATCATTTCTGTATAGTGTTACTGCTATGCTGTACTCTTTGCATGGCCATAGTCCTTTTAACAATCTGGGAGAATACATAGATTTAATTAAAATTATACTTTAAAATGCTATCACGGTTTTATATCTAATAGCTTGTCTATTTTATCACCCGAATGGAATCAAAAATGATACAAGACAAATTCTGCGTTCGGTTGTATCCATCGAATCGTGAGTACTACATTAAATTATAAAACGATCCGCATTTCTCACCGACAAAAACAGTTGTGTTAATGACTTCAAAAAACGATATTGAGCATAAGTTATACCAACATAAATTTTGTAATTCCGGCCATCTCAGACCAGTTTTACATTTTTCGTTAGGTCAACCGTCGATAATGACATCATTGGCGGGCAAAAAGGCCGTATCCAATATTTCGCAGCATTTTGTAAATGTGAAGCGAGTGTTTTGTGGTTGCGTTGCTTTTGTTTGTATCGCGTTGAAAGCTCGGCACACCACTACACCTAATGCCCGGCGTAAGGTCAAATTACTAGCTGAGACTGCCGAGCCGCGCTTAGAAACCCGATGTTCAAATTGCGGCGAATGAAAAAACAACGGCCAAGTTGGAAACATATCGACACTATTAAGGTTTTATAGTTAAAAGCTACCTCCTTGAATTGTACGGTTATTAATAGACATTGAAACATCAGATTTATAAACATCTGATATATTAATAAAAGAAAGCTTCTTATTGACAAAATAATCAAACGAATTTTTTTTAATTACATACTGCTAACAAAATTACAGCTCCCATGAAAGTAAGCGTCACTGTAGCCCTACTAAGGTCATCACATGATTTATTAATTTTTATTTTTTATTTATTTATTTACCTCGTGACATGAAGGTATTATGTCACATTAGCTAATAACATTAAAATGTTACTGTCGCCTTTCCAACTGAATATAGCAAATACCAGCACTGCTTTGGCAGTAGAAATAGGCGAGACTATTAGGTACTTCTAGAACAGCAACCGGTCTACCGGTGATCTAATCAGATATTTGTTAGGCAGTTTGCCCTTTGTTACAGGCTTTTACTGATGAAAACTGATCCCTAAATCAGTTTAGGATTGCGAGTGTTTCCAATTGGCTTTAACACGGAGTTCGAAGCTCCAAGCTTATTACCACGCAATATAACTTTTGTTCTTTTTGTTTGTGTACGCTGACAATTTTCTATGTAATTGAAATAATGCACCATTTGAATCATTTCTCTCGCAAATGAAAACAACATTGTAACGTTGTTTTAATATTATTTAAAATTAATTAGTCTCCTATTGGATTACAGGTTGAAGTATAATTATTGTAGCCCAATTTTCGAATGTTTTAAACCTCTAGACCTTACATCTTTAATTAGGTTATAGCCTCGCCACACAAAAACATGTAGAGCTAATATGTATGTTTGATTTAACTTAATTGTCAAAATATTTAAATTTTCAAACTGTATTTTTAGTGGGTTCTTTTAGTTACACATATTGCTTTTTAAGTGGACTATTTTCCATTAATGTATTTAGTTTATTTATTTTAAAAGATAGCCATTCAATGTATTCGTACTTGTCTAAAAGGTTTAACTATGTTCCATTAAAAATGTTTTTAGTGCATTTCAATAACAAGTGTAGATATTTATTAATACCAAGTTAACTGATGGCAAATAGTTAATTATAAAATATGTAAACATTAGTTTGCATTACTGGCATCAAATAAAATTTTAAAACATTAATGTGCCTTCACAGTCGGCATGTTTCAAAAGAAATAAACGCATTTAAAGTTATTATTAAAAAGTATTAGAGCAAAACCTCTGTTCATGAAATTAAATGTATCTAAGCTATTAAAATATTAAACCTAATGAAAAAGCCGCGATACTAGAAATGTAAATTACATTAAATTAGTGACCGTAAACTTTGTGGTTCGATATTAAAAGGTTTTTATACTGGCGAGGTACGGACAGGACTTAAGTTGCCTATTAAAGGGTGAATTCAGGAGAATTGCGAAAACATGTAAGCAATTAGAGTAAGCTAGCAATTCCTAGTTGGCTGGTAAGGGGCGGGAGTGAGCCTCCATTCGTACCGACGAGCCGACCGGACTCTACGTTATTATCCATTCAGAACCGACAGATTGCGAGATATGGTCTATTTAATAATATAGGCACTGGCAAACGCAGACCCGGATTGTAACTACGTTTTACATTTAGTTTTGGATTAGACGTGTAATGTAAAGGTCGCGGTGCGACAGGATATGTGAAGGCTTTGATAACGGATTCAAGTGTGCATATTAATTTAAAATTATACAGAAAATTGTGCTTGTGCCTGGAATAATTTGCCGAGCTAATTTAAATAGAAAATCCTGCCTGGAATATATGTTTTAATATTTTCTAATATTAACCCTCCTTCACTATTCATAATACAATTACTATGTTAAGTATGCCGCATGTTAACCGAAACACCAAATTATTTTTAAGTTATTTGGTATTAGATGATTACATTTACAAAATATCTTCTTGTTGTAACCGAGAAATGTTGATTGGCTATTTTATTAGAAGTTGCGACATTTTTTTTTAACTAAAAAAATGTTTACCAACCGTTACTCGCTCCACGTGGATTTTAGTATATATCAGCGGAATTCTGAATATTTAAATTAAACGTCTTTAAAGTTCAAGCTATTTCCTCTATAAAGATCACCAATTAAGATGTGTAGGCAAAATAGAAAGAGAGACAGATAAACAAATATTTATATTAATCACATTCTTCATTCAATGTAGATTAATATTTTTTCATAGCCATGGGGTACCGGCAGAGCAGAATATTATCTCCCCCTGTACCAGGTGTCGCAAGAGGAGACTGAGGTACCAGAACCGACAGACGGTGGTATATCCATCAAAAGCGGTGTAGCTCAAATACAAAGCCGGTATGGGCAGCAGCATTCCCGTTGAAAACCTTCGCTTTGCGATTGCCACCACACTTGCCCAGCGCGGCAATTATAGGCAAATCTCCCCTTTCTTGGGGAGGATTATGTTCAGCAGTGGACGCATGATGATGAATTTTTCATAGCAAAAATTAATAGCATACTCCCTTTTGTAAAGAATTAATTTAGAAGCAAGACTAGCAGGTCTTACTTCTTAATTGGTATTTTAAACTATTATGAGCGTTTGACAGGCCCAATGGCGCACATGGGAGTGCTCCTTTCGTGTGCGCCAAGAGTCGTAAATAATGAATATTTGTATTTGTTCTCTGTCCGAGTGTTAAATATGTATTAAGTATTATGTTGGTAATTCCTTTGTTGACTTAATGACCGGAACACTAAACGACCTATCGCGGAGTGACGTGAATGTATGTAATAATAATAATGTAATGAATGTATAAGAATAATGTATGTATGTTAGTTTATTATGACAATGTCACACATTGTATCAAGCATTTGATTCTCTTTATACTATTTATATTACTAACTTCTTTTCTGCTACTTCAACTCCGTGGACGTCGCTTTATATTCTCATGATAAATCTCTCTTCAAATTCAAATTTGATTAAGATCAGTTTAGTCTGAAAAAATAACAAATAAACGGATACACTTCTTTATTCTTTATATTAGTCTAGATTATACTTACACATATACATTTAATATATATTATTCAATAACAACGAATAACAACATAGCGAATCAGCGACAATCAAACAACATACGTGTCTCAATATCGGTGTTTGAAGGGTGAAAGAGGCAATAAAATTACAGGGTAATATTATTTAATATCTTTAGATTGATTTTAGCGATGCGCTATTGATATCTTTATGATGGCACAGCCGTCTATAAGCTTTGGTGTTACTTACTATTTTCAATCAATAGAGTCAATGCTTGTTGGCAGATTTAGTAAAAAAAAACGCAAAATGATACGAGTATCAACAAAATTGTATTGAGCAACCGGGCGATCCGAGTTATGTTATCTACAATTATTCACCGCGCCCATAATAGTATATTCCTATATTTGATAGAACTAGAATGCTCACCTGTACACCCCACGCCCCCGTAAGCGTGCCGCGGCAATATATTCCGTGAGGATGCACAATAGTTTGCGCGGCGCCTGCTCCTTTGTGCGCAGCGGCGGCGGGCGGCGCAGCGTGCGTACGCGCCGTTTCCGCGGCCCATAGCTGCAAATTTCGTACCCCGGATTTCGGCACAGAAGACTCACTTCTTTCAATAAATGTAGATAGACACGCTTTTATGTATTGAGTTTGCCTTCTGTATTTGATGTTAAATGCATACTTTAAGTGAGGCTTGTTGATAGAGTATATTATGCTTACTATTATAGAGTGGCCCGCATTCAATGTTCTGATAAGATCCAGTCATCTAGATTTGATAAATCTTAAATGCTTTTAAACGCTTTTTTTTAAACTGTTGGTCGCCCGGTGGTTGAATACAATCATAAATCATTACAGTTTTAAGGTCTACTTTCATTTTATATCTCGCTATTGTCATTAGCATTGATAAAAATTTTGACATTCAATAAGACCAAAGCGAATATATATTTAAAGACAATTCATATTTACTTACTTTAAAATTGTTACGTGTCAATCAAACAGTAGAGAGTGTCTGTGATGTTTATTTTAATAAAATATTTCTAGTGCATTTTGTATTAATAATAGCTGAATGAATTTCTTCTCCATATTAAGTTTACTATGTTTATTTTACCGTTTATCTAACGCTTAATTTCCTTAAAAAGATTAATAAAGTTTTCAATTTACGCAATAAATAAATATATAAATAATTACTAACTATTTTACTTTTTAAAGAAATTGTAAAAAAACTGCCAAGTAATGGAACAGCAATGCTTACACGATGGGTACATAGAAACTATTTTTTTTAATTAAATCCTGTTTCTATTCCGGTTATCCCAAAGAAAAATAAAATATTTCAAGATAACTAGTTGAAGTATAAAAGAAAATCGGCTACATATTTAATTAGTATATTCGAAACATATTGATATAACTTTGTTAATGACTTGACAGATTTTTAAAGTTTAACATTTTTAGTTCGACGTTTCTCTAAAAACATGAATAAACCGCGTTTTAAAGCCATTAAAACAGTTGTTTTATTACTAGTAAGGAACGCGTCAATGTTAAAAAATACATTATTTTAAATTACTTAATCAACGGATCATCTGTGCCGATTTATTTTTGTTTAAATGGCAAACCTTACAAGGCCTCAGGCTCTTAGGAGGTTAGTCAAATTAGCCACCATTATGCGTCTGGATTTTTTATGAGCTTCGGAGGAATTGAGGCGTTGTACATTTGACGATGTGATGATTGGTGGCTGTATCCGGTTCCCTTGCTGAATGCATCATTTTTATTACATATAATTAGAAATATACGCTTACTTAATGGATGTGTAAGGACCACACGGGTACAATGCGAATTGGTTGGTTTCATGATTAACATCGTCATGTCAGCCATAGAAAATTGTTGACATGGCGTAACCAAGAAAGGTGATTTTTACTCATAATTGCCGCGCTGGGCAGCACGCCAATACCAGTGACTATCGCAGAGCGTAGTTTTGCGGCGGGGATATTGCTTCCCATCCTTGTATATGTGTTCAGCCCTACCCTGCACTGTTATCGATGGTAATACCGCTATATGTAGATTGCGGTACCTCAGTCACATATTACGACAACTGGTGCAGAGGGAAGTACTATTCCACCTCGTCCATATAGTAAAGATGCCCTAGTGTACTTGTAAAGACAACTTTAAATTAGTCAAATTACTGATCATAATATTTTAATTGCAAATTCATTTAATAGTTAGAATTTGATGGACATTTATTTTTAAAATACAGTTTCTTAATAGACAACAAAATAACTATCCAATTAATAGTAGTTTAATAAATTAGTATGTAAGCAGTGAAAGACATGTCACAATGAGGATTTTTATTAGATATAGGCATCACAATGTTTTACAAGTGACACTTATATACACACACGATAATTATAATGAATGTGAAACAAGTAGACAATCGATAAAATTTTTTACACTCGCAAAAAGGTGTAAATCAATTTATGCTAAAGCATTCTCTCGCCATTTTGTTTTTGTTTTGTAATCCTATAGCGTGATTTACGGTCATTATACTTAAAAGTAGGCATAATACAGATGGCGAATGCAAATAATTCTTTATTAAGCAACAGTCATCAGGCATATTAAGGCGTTAAGTTTAAAACATCAGTTACTATAATGATAATAATTTTTGTAATGTAATAAATCGTTTGCGCTCACACGGGAAGCAATAAGGCATATGGGTGTCGGTTGATGTAACCTCAGTAGAACCTACTTTATTATGATTTGTTTTTGTTGGTGTTGCATTAACTAAAATAAGCCATTTCATCTTTAAAAGCCAAAGGTAGGCGTGGAACTCTGTCAGTCAGTACCAGTGGGTGAAGCTTGTATCTAATATAATTCAACATGACGCGTAAAGAACGATTTTCATACAATCATAATTTTATCACCTTTAAAAACGTGATAAATAAGGAATAGTTTACTTGATAATATCTTTTAAATATAGGATGCTTTAAAACATGAGCGCATTTGTGTAGTGTTTGTGCCGGCTAATCTTCAAGCGAAGGTGTAAAATGTTTCAAGAAATAATGAAAAGTTCCACACTAAATATCCAAACCTATAAATTATAAACGCGAATGTTTGTGAGTGTGGATGTGTAGATGTATGTTTGGACTTGTTCACGCCGAAACGGCTGAACAGAAGTCTGGATGTAATTTGACACAGGGATTACTACTATTTTTCCTTAAAAACAGAGTTCCCTATGGTAGAGATTGGGTTCTTTGTCTTTCTCTATGAAATCGGTAATAATTTTTTTAAGCTTTAGCTATTAGAGCGCAACAGACTTCTTCCCGTAATAGAAAGAGGTCTCGTAGTAGAAGAGGAGGAAATATAATGTAAAGACCTCGTGGACAAAGTCGTGGGTGGAACGCTATAATATTATAATATTATATTATAAAAAAAAATAATTTATTAATCTACTGGAAAAATTACAAAAATATGTAACCTAATTACACAAATAAAAACAAAAGAAAAAACGAGGGTGCAAAAAAGTGGTATCCATTATGTAAAACCTTTATGTTATGTAAGTACCTTCATTTATTTTGATCAAATAAAACGTTGATAATTCACGTTTTATTTGATCCGTTACAAAAACTAACAAAACAAAAAATAAATTGATTAGCTTACAACTTCGTGTATTTAGTTATTTAAAATAAAGACAATAATTTATTTAAAAAGAATCCATTGAGGTACAAATAAATTTCTTAAGCCACAAAACTTATCACGCGTTAGTCCTTAACATCCATTAGGTTATAAACTTAAGGAACAATTTCAAAATAACAATACGAATTAAACACAAAATGTAAAACAGAATGTGAATGGGCACAGTTCTGGGAAATGTAGCTCGTGTTCGCAATAAATTCTGAATTCTGCACAGTTAATGCGGTCCTGTAATATTGTAAATTGGCACAGCATACCCGAAACTCCATTCACTCACTTAACGTTCGTACTTCGAACACGCTCACTTGAAATAAAGATTAGCTGACTAGCGAGAAATATTCAAGCAAATATTTGCATAACCTTTTTGTTTAAAGATGCTTGCAACCATTCGTGTGGAATTCATTCTCCTCACAAGAAATTAGGATGGAACACTATTTTGTATAATGTGCATATGTTTGTTTGTTTACTTGTTATTCTGCGTGTAATCTGTTTGAAAATACCGGTGAGCATTATTTGATTTCATAACTTAATAGGAATTGAACTCAAATATTTCGTCACCTATACTGTGTTAATTTGAATGAATACTAGAATATAGGCATCTATAGCTGTAACAAATTAGGCATATAAGCTATATCTTACTTTACAGGGCGCTTTAAACTATAAGCTTTCTTTTTACATATTTTACAATTTGATGTCAGCAATTTATAACTTTTTAATTTATCCGCGTTTATGTATGTTTCTATATTCTGTATGTTTATGTATCCGCGTAGGTATTGATCTAGTTTACCACAAAACTAAGTAAGGGCATATTTAAATAATAATTGGCTACCACATAGAACTGCATAGATTCGGGAACATAGAAGCGGCCACAGCCAAACACCCACAGTGGTCTAGGTAGCAACATAATTTACGATCTTTAAACCAGAATAAATCTCTCCCTGATCGATTCTTAGATAGGTATCATTAGCCGCCCGTTTACCATCGTCGGGCGCACCATCGATCTACGTCACTATACAGCACTGGACAATACCTACATCATTTATGTACAGGAAATCAAGTGCTAATTGCAGATTATATATTATCTATGCAAGCATAAGTGTAGAACTCTCTTTTTTGTTTTTAAATACCATTTCAAAAAGGTGAAATTAGATTGCAGCGCGTAGCTCCGCGACAGAAATGCTGCTGCCCAACCCTATCTTGCTGCAGTTGCGCTATCTATTGGTTCCGGTAACCTCTTCACCAGCTCTCTCGCCTCTCAGTCACCTCTTTCGATATTTGGTACAGGAGTAATACTATTCTACTGTATAAATAAATGCCCTGCGTCGATAACATAAAATAATAGCACAAAGTTTTCATATACTTTTCAACGGCATTAAAAAGCAGTTTTATTAAAAATATTTTGTTTGATGTTACAAATATTTAGTTAATGCGTAGATATATTATCACAAAATTGTTATATAAATTTGGTTTTAAAGACTCTTCAGTTTAAAATTAAAGCTTATTGTCTTTACTATTAAAGCACTGTTCTGATTTATGAGCGAATAAAGGCACTGCGTGTAATCATGGGTGTTTGAGGCCTGCAGCTTGCTGTCCAGGCCAACGGCTTGACGTGCCTTTCACAGAGAGTTATTTTTATAAAATTTATCAAAATGTCATACATTGACTGGGTTATATCGCTTAAAGCACTTATGTTGGACATCAGCCAATAGTGGAATTACAAATACAACGCTGAAAAATATTTGAGACCTAGATACTTAACATACACGAATATTTCATATATAAATATTCGTGCCCGGGATGGTCATCAAACCCATTTTGCTTTGGTGCAACAAGGAAATATATCTATGGAATACGCTAGCGAACCTATTGATGTCAATTATTTTTATATTACTAGATTTCGCATTACATTTTAATGTAATTATATCTATATATGTATTTTTAGACAAATGTTCACTGTAAGTGGTGGTGTTCCGTCTTTTCGGTGAATTTCCATAGTATACGTGGGTCAGTGGGCATGGAGATACGCAAACAATAGTCGCAAGAATATTATTCTTGATTTTAATAAAAGTATTTACAATTTTAAAATCGGTTTGAAATAACAATAACGTTCCCGCGATCACGTAATGAGTCTGTGGCGTAGTAGTGTGACGCTAAAAGTTCACTTGTTTTATCTTGCCCTAGTGTGGGTGTTACGTTTAGGAATCAATTGATGATATAATCGAACCAAAATTAGAGTTATCGTATTGTAATTCGAATTCTGAGCATCGATAAATTTTGACACCATCGTATTTAAACTCTGAAGTACAGTTAAGCAAAGGTTATACCGCCATCATTACTATTATTATAATTGTTTAAAATATCGAGTTTAATATAAACTAGGAAATAGGGATTGGTCACAAGTTGTGTCCACAAGAAGTAATATTTAAAATTATCGGTATATTCTGGAAGTTCATGTGTTATGTAATAATAATAACATGTACTATATCACATTTATACATTTAAACATATAATTTCGAAATTATAATGTTTACAGTGTCAGAATTATATTCTTAAACTTTAATCTTATTATCCTTGCACTCAATACGTTTTGCAGACTCTTGCTTCAGTTTTTTATACTTCCTTAATTATGTTAAGAATTTGTATTAATTACAAAAATTACCAGAATAATTGGGGTTATTAACGGGCGTCGTAAAAACGTTCTCCGTTAGTTTTTGCGATATATCGACATTCGAGCAACATGTTCAAATTAACACCAATTTAATTCAGTGTAGGCAATTAAAGTGAGTACACAATAAGCTACAATGGGTGACCTCGATGTGTCGTGGAAACTGTCACGGTAGTCTAGCTTTCTTTTCATATCGCTTCATATTGCCTTTCTTTCCTTTGTTAAACAGGTGATTGTGCGCAGCCACTGTGAATGAACTGTCAAATTCGAGTCGCCATCTTGATGGTTTGATAGGGTTGTATCTTTGTAGAATAAAAGATCGTACTATCTGAGTATTATATATCAAAGTACCGTAATGCTATGGCACTTTTCACTTTACCAGACTCTTAATTGTCATAAAGTAAATCGTTAAGGATACTTCAGGTTATGTTTTATGTGAATACGTCTGTGACACTGGTAATAATTTCTTTAAAGAATGATTCTTTGATCTGTTACGAATATAGATTATAGTTATGTAGGTACATCAACAAACTTAATTTCCTTATTCTGTTATCATATACAGAAAAGTATAGGCCCCTGAGCAAAATTTAATTATATATCCGCGTCTAAAAAGTAAACAAATATTAAGATTCGCTGTGATGAAGAAATTATCCTCTATTAATCTAGATAATTCATGAAAGATATATAAGCCAACATTTCCATATATATTTATAAAAAATAATTGCTTTAAACTCTACAAAGGTCTCTCTCTTGCGTAAAAACAACCCAGAATTTGAATTATTAAACAGTTAGGTTAAATATAAATTCGTTTGACTGGTTCATTCATTCGTAGGTTGTGCAAGGGTTAATGACATAACTGAATAAGATTAGATAAAGTGCTTGGAATGCAAACCATAAGCCCTGTGGTTTGCCTTAAGTAAAAAGAGATAGCTAGCTGGCGTTATATTAGGGTACTTTTTTAAGAAATTGCTTCTTTTATACTAAACTCAATAAAAAATATATAAATACTGTGGCTTCGGGCTCCTGTCTTAAGAGACGACTTAGGTATCAGAACGGATGGCGAGATGGCGGTATATCTAACTGAAACAGTGTAGCTTAAATGTAATAGCGTGGGGATGAGCAGCATTTCCATCGCGAAGTTACGCTCTGCAATTGTCACTACGCTTCCTATTAGGACAAAATTTCTATATTCTTAGGGAGGCCTATGTCCAGCACTGGGCGTTATAAAGCTGCTATGATAATGATGACGAACTTACATTAGGGTTACCTACAAAAAGTAATACAATACGCATTCTGACTTTAAGTTATATTTTTACTAGAGGTAGACCTTACATATAAGACGTATGTATAGGTATCGCTGGTGTCTCCGCTAAACAGCAGTGTATTGGTGTTTCGTTTCATAGGGTGAGAGAAGCAGTGTGACATCTTATATTTAAGTCACAATGTTGGCAACGAGCTAGTGTTACCCTAGTAAAAATACTTAATATTTACAATATGACGTATACGAAATAAATACAATAAAACCGATTGAACGGACTTTGACATAATGCAACCTATTTTAACTAGATGTCCCGGCAATCGTTGTTCTGCTAATAAAATTATATAAATTTACTTTGAAAAAATAGGGGTTTGTGACATAAGGGTGAAAATGTAGGCTTGTAGGTATTAGTGTATGCTGAACCATAAAAAAATAAATCAAAATATTTTGTTTAAAAAAAAATGCGATGGACCACCGTTAGCATTTAGGGTGATCAAAAATAGATGTTGTCCGATTCTCCGCCCTAGCCGATTTGCACGCCACAATTCACGAAAATCGGTCGAGCCGTTTCAGAGGAGTTCAATAAGAGTTTGTACACCGTGATACGAGAATTTTATATATTAGATATATCAAGTCTGTATATTGTGTAGTTTGTTATTTGTTCGATACTTGATACACGAAAATAACAGGTTAACGGCAAGTTTAATAAGTTCTTGTATAATCTGGTTCCTAATTTGTTTTCATACAATGTATCTGCAGTTTGTACCATTCGTCAGAACCGAGCCGCCTCTAACGTTTCATCAACACAGTGCGTAGATAATAAAAGCCCGACCGTGGGACTGGTGATAATAAACGCCTCTTTTTAATTATGCCCACAATTATTCCGAATCTCGGACAACCCACTTCACTTGGTGTTTTAACCCGAACGTGTAATTTATTCCGTACACGTAATTTTATTTGCGTTTATTGTAAGTTGCCCCACGTACTGTTACTTTGTCCTGCATTGTAATATTTCGTTGGAGTTATACTCATTATAGCAGAAAGCGGTTATTGTCTTCTGGCTTGCGAGTTTTGATACAATTTCGACAAAAATATGTTAAAAAAGAAACTTGATAGGGCATACTCCGTACTGTGCCGGTAAAATAGAATAGTTCCTCCCACTGCACCAGGTGTCCCCGTCGCGATAGCTGTGCTCTGCAATTGCCAATACTTTTACCCAGCGAAGCAATCATGGGCAAAAAACCTCTTTTCTTGGAGAGGCCTATATCCAGCAGTGGACTTACACTGGCGGGTATGATGATGATAGCATTACGCATGTTTGAGATTCAAAGAACATTGCAACACTGAAGTGTTTACACAATGAAATACTGTGTCACCCGAAACTCAATACTTTTGAACCGTTATTTAATATTAATTGGAATATTCTAGTTGGGAGTAATTTCAACGTCAAGCGTCTAAAACAAGCTATATAAAATACAAACTCCACTCACGCGAAGACCAAAAACAAATTATTATTTTGTAGCACTAGTCCGTGGGATAAGATACAGATATCAGCGACCGCAGTTTCTCGGTAAAACTCCTCGAGCGCGATAAACGCACTAGCTTTAATTATAAAATTGTCTCTTTAAAAAAATAGTAAAAAGCGTCGCAAAAAATGGAAGATGCCCGCAAAAAAGCGAGACGCGTAGGCTCGCACCTGCCAATGGTGTGTCGAGATACTGCGTTTTATATTTAGAAACCACTTTATTTAAACTCACCGCCAAGCTAAAGCTCCCGATAAAAAGGTTAACTTAGTGCTCTTGCGGTGCGTCGTTTATTAAGAACCATTTTACTTTTCGCCATGATTGTATCAATCGACCGCGTGCGCGGCATCGCGGCCCGCAGCAAAAAGAAGATGGGCCGCACTAAAAATAAGTTCGAAATTTTCAATAGGGGCAGTGGATTTTAAAGTTTATTTTCTCGAAAGGAATATCGAGATGATGTCCAGACGTGTGTTATCAGGTACCTTTAAGTTATTCGAGGAGATAGTGAACGGGCTTCGAGATGGCGTCTCAGTGTGGATCGGGCGAGCGCGGTGAGAGCGCGTCTGAGCCCCACGGACGAAGTCTGCTGCCCGTGTCTCCGTTCGAGTTACTTGAGAAACATTTGAGTGTGCTGACTTACTGTTTACAGTGAACGGTGCTTTTCTAGTGTTATCAGAATTGTTTTGTGACATTTGCTCTCGCCGATTCTTTATTTGCTTCCTAATTAATTGGACAGGTGAGTTAACGTTTAAATTAATAGGAGTGGATGTACGTCGAAAAGGTTATATGCGTCATATGGTTTTCCTTTTAAAGATAAATTATGGTGCACAGTTGTATATAATTTACTAGAAGGGCAGGTAGACGACCGGATGGTCTAACTGTGCTATCCTTCGCTAAATTATCTCCAGTTTCTAGGAAGCCGTCGAGATGTTATTAGACTTCGCTACCTGTTACTATTATGGTTATTTTTTATCTTTAAGATACCATTAATTAAAATGTGTTGATTGTAAATCTCTTTTATGTCCCGTCGTTCTTTTAGCCACATTTAAACTGTGTATGTGTGTGTGTTCCGTTTATATAACAAATATTGTACTTAAAAGTTTGGTAATGGTCGTCATATTTTGGTAATTAAGTCCATAATATTAAATATCAAGTAATACAATAACGAAGTATTCGAGGAAGTATTCGAATGCAAGGCCGCGCTACAGATCTGGCGATCATACTATTGCATGAATACGATTAAGGCTTTGTAATAGGCTGTAAGATAAACAAATACTTAAAAACCAATCAAAGGTATGTTTTAAAATACACTCAGCGTCATAAACATTATATTTATTAACAAAATGTAAGTCACTTAAATGATAGAAAAAAGCATACAATATTTTATTTCCGAACAAAATATTAAATTTGCAACTGCACAATAATGTCGTACGAAAATAAAAAGAGTACCTTTCAAATGGTAATAGCAAAAGGGAATAGTTAGAATATTAATTAGCAATAACAAAATCCTTGCAGACGTTGCAAGCTATTTCGAAAGCAAACCACTTGCAGCCTCTGCATTCTTGTACCGCAAGCTTGTCTGACCGGGCGTAGCGGGAGGCGCGGGGTGCGACCGTCATTAAATGAACCCTCTTTCTCAACCCACAGGTATATAATAATACAGCCTGAATGAACAAGCAAAGTTCTCGTTAGGCTGGTCGGATATTTTTTTCATAAAAACCACATTCGATTGGTACGGCTGAAAATAGCTGTCGTCGAATCTACAAATCGAATGCAAACACTTATTTTTGTATGCATATTCCATTATTTTAAAGGAAACTTAACATAGATTGTAAATTTACTTAAACTATGAGCTTTGAAAATTTCCCTGTCACATTACATCGCAGACGTTACCCATAATTTTCTTAATTTAAAACTCAAGACATAAGGTCAAGCTAGTCACATTTTTATAATAACAAAGGAGTGTTAGGTAAAAATAAACAAAAGAAGCTTAAAGATCTCCTCTAAAAATGGAATGGCGAAATGTCATGGTGCAGAATAGTCGTTATGCAAGAGTGACTCACAAATGCATCTGCGACTGCGGCATAGTAAAACCATAGTAAAACATGTTTGAGCATAAACTACGGACGAAGTTTCACCACTTTCTGTTTATTGAGCTGCTTTATGAGAGTCATGCTTACACAAACATTAATTGGTTATTTGGAGAAATGCTGCCACTATCTTATGATGATCTTAGATCTGTCTTTGTCTATGAATCAAATCGAGACGTTACATGACACGTTAATGCTTTCAGCTCAGGTCATGAAAAAGGTTATGCATTAGAAGAGGTTCGGGCTTAAAAACTGTCTGGACGTCGATTGTTTGAGTGAGTTTTGATTAATTATGAAACATCTTCGTTCGACGAAATTGCCATGATCATATCAACTTCCACTGATCAAACAACATTGTCCAATGAAGGATTTCTATACTATATATTTAAAGGCACCCATTCTCTTCTGATGCATTATTTTCTTCGGCTCCATGTCTCGCCCAATTATATATATTAAAAGTAAAGTTTCACATTTTTTTTGGACTGGATTTCTTTTTTATTTAGTAAAAAGCCACAGCTGGTGGCTACTTAATATGATAAATATCCGAACTTATAGCCAATAACGAATTCCACATATGTAAACTAAAAAATACAATATAATAATAACATATAATATATAAAATCATAACAATCAGAGGAGATTTAAATTGGGCATGCATACATGTGTAACATAATAAACATATTGTATATAGAGTGAAATCTAATACACATAGACAATTAGCTACATAGATATAATCATATATAAAAACAAATCATGGTAAAAATTATGTAACTAATAAATGCACTGTCATGTGATTAAGGTCAACTCAGTACAATAAAGTTTGATGGTTATATAGGTTGAAAAGCAGACACTAAAAAAAATATTGTAGAATTCATTATCAGTCGGTTTGCGAAAATATTACTTTTTATGCCAGGTTGAAAAACAAGCTTACAGCGCCCTTGATAGTAAACTCAACCGCAGCCTGTTGACGCTCGTTATATCACTAGGATATCACCAGCGCATTGGCAATCATGTGACTTAGAGTTGTTATTTCACATCACCCAGTGATTTTACTGCCTCACTTACCCTTTAAATCGGCAACTAGAACATTGATATTTTGTAGTAGTCCTGTTGTAAATCTATTTATGTAAAAGGAGAAGCTGACTGATTGATTGACTGAAATAATCTTAAAATTTTGCAATCCCTGTGCGTATAACGTATTTAGAAAAAACTTTTGAAAATTCACCTCCTGAGGGGGTTAAGCGGGGTTGCAAAGTTAGTATAGAACTTCGATGTTGTTTAAGTTATTCAAATGAAATTTAGTATGAACGTTATTCATGGAAAGCCATGAAAGACCTGTAAAATATATTCTTTTTCAATCATCCGTAATCTTTGATATTCAAGGTTACTTACAATGTAATGTAATTAACTAAACTATACAATCAATATAACTTAACGCGGGGCGCTGCTAGTAAATAAATAAAGTATTTATCTAAATTAAATAAAGAGAACTTGAGTACAATTAAATAAAAACTGTAAACGAGAACACAAGTTGGCCCAAGGCTTAGTTTAACAACCTTAACATGTTTGAATCGGATGTAAGTGATATTTTATTTGATACGCGCTAAATTGATTTAGGACTGACTGTAATTATTTGAAACCGTAATCGGAGGTAACCAATAAATGGTAGTTACGATAATTACATTTTATTCTAGTCATAATTAATGCATGTTCAAATCCTCGTTCTTAATTACCTTCTTTATGTATCTGTGTACCTAGTTACCTTTATATGTATTTTTTTTTATTATTTTATCCAAACTTGTGTTTTCAACGCTGTTCTATTCTAATTTTTTTGTTCAGTATATAGCAGGATACTTAAAACACATTAGTTTTACATTTATACATACAAATAAAATATACTGCACTAAATGCATATGACGGCATTATAATTAACGGCAAATATGTAGGTAGGTACTTAAAAGAATAAAACTTTTATCTCTTTGTACGTTTCGGCTAATCTCTAAAACGGCCAGGTCAAGTTTACCGGGATTCATATCGCTAGATGACAGCTGATGTTAGAAAAAGCAATTAAGGTTACGATTATTATTTCTTATTCACACAGGAACAAGAAATACGCGGGTCAAACCGCAGAGCGCTGCTAGTGTACTAACGAAAAATGCAAATCTTCCTCATTTTGAGTGATAAAACACATGTCAGATGAAAAGCCTGGAATCAACTTAGCATTACAGGTGCAAGCTAAGAAATAATTTTTCTAAAACTAACTAATTATCGTTTAATTTGTCGTGCTGTGCCTCATACTTCATCATCATACTAGCCATTGGAAGTTCACTGCTGGACGTAAGCCTCCCCAGGCTCCCCTGCTCCTCCCCTGTGAATTTGAGCTTCATTGTTATAAGACATATACCGTAGGTTCTGGTACTTTAGTCTTCTAGTACAGGGGGAGGTAAGTACTATTCTTCTCTGCCGGAGTACCACACGGCTCACGTACTACACGTCTTGATATTACTTCACCGACCGCTGTTAAATTATTTGTAATAGTTAAAGTCATTTATATTATAAGAATTGATCTTATTGGCTTTAGAAAACATAGAGTGGTTGAGGCTTTGATAATGACCGTCATCGCCAAGATCGGTTATGTAACGCTGGTTTTGAAAGAAAGTAAGTATAGACATACCTCTACAAAAGGGTTACTTAATACATTGTTAAAATATAAGTATAGGTATAATAGGTAAATAGGTTTCATTAGGAATCGAGATGGTTTTTTCTTGATACACGACTTATTTATATAATAATAATCATTTTTTTGTAAAAGGAATGAAAAAATTCGCATCCAGAATAACATCAAATCAATATCACAAATACAATGTTACGAATTAAATTTACTTATTGCTCCGTCCGACTTTGTCCGCGTATTTATTTTAATATCATTTTAGGGTTTCTAACTACCTACATACATACTACATAGCTTAAGTTGTTTTTCATACATACTGCCGCATGTTGGTGATTCCTGGTCCTGACAATTAGGAGCACAGCGAATATAGTATCATCTAATTTGGTGCAGTATTGCTAGAAATATGAGCGTGTATACACACGGAAGATCCATTTTTATTTTTATAGATTTCATTACGACGTCTACGATCAGTATGTCACGAACAACAGCAAGGACCGTATATAGATTCAAAAGTTAAATTTAAGTTTTGTAAAATATATATTTATTTTACGAAGATCCTTATTTTTAGAAAAGTTCAGTTCTGTCTGGGTAAATGATCCCCCGTGCACTTGGCTTTTGGCTTCGTAAAATAATTAATTTTAAGTAATAATTTGTATTGTCGATTAAATAGTAAGGACGTGCATTTGAGAATGTCTGCGAAAACACTTTCGACGATAGACAAGAAATATTTATCTAAAATTCTGTCACTCTCGCAGTCTCACGGTCCTAATTACTTACTCGTTACATAAATTATGATTTTTCGTGACGCTTTAAGGTAGGTCCACTTATTTCCTTAGTCTGTTACACCATTATAAAACTGCGGTGTGAACAGACAATATTATCGATGCCATCAGTATGAGACCACAAAAACGGGATAAGATCGAACGTTACAACCACAGCTAACGAGCCTCCAAAATAATGTACGTTATACAACCTCTTTAGCACAAAAAAGTGACAAATTGACGCAAAATTCAGCTCTTTAATGTTCAAGGAAAATTGTTGCTATAAGTTATGACGAAGCTTTTCATGAGGCTTGTTATTTTTACTACACCTTTGGTTGCAGAAAAAAAAATGATCCCAGTTCCCATGGCAACGCAAGTGCACAAACAGTTTATATAGTATGTCTTACAAAAAGCTCTCTGCTTAGGTTTTGACTAGATCTCATACCATGACCGGTCCCCGAGAGAAGTAGCTTATGTAACAAATATCAGAAAACGAAGCAATTACAAAAATAATACTTAGATTCAACATATAAATGTTTTCTCGGGGTGGGGATCGAACCTACAAGTACTCTTGGTGCACAAGATAGGATTACTACTATTTGTCCTATCGGGCCCATCAGTATACAAATTAAGCGTCAGCCACGTGTTTTGATATTCTAGTATTGCAGTCAGTCTGCGGTAAACACTTACCTACTAGAATAGTGGATATAAAATGCAACGTATATGAACGAAGGAATTTCTTCAATCGTAAGTACTTCCTAAGACCTAGCATACAGCCTAACGATACTTTGAATAATACAAAAACAGCAACATGAACACTTCCGCTCACATAATTGAAATCAGCTTTCGGTTCATCAATTTTAAATTACTTAGATGTTAGTTTCCATTTATCGAGCGCCGGCCTTGAGCGATCGGTCAACGAACGAAAGAAGTGCTTGACGCCTCTAGATTACGTAAATGTATACATTCATGGAGCTGAATTAATTACTAATGTTGCTATCTTATGTTTGGATTAAACAGCAGTATTTAGTGTTAATCATTAAATTAATTTATTACTTATATTAAATTTATTATCATTACCAAAGTTCAATCTAATGATTGAAATCTACAGTTCATAATTTATTACACGTTCCTCCCATTTTTTGGTATACATTGACTCGTGAAGAGTTAAAAAGTAGTTTTAAAATGAGTAGTGAATGGGTAATTAGTATATAATATTATATTTTGTTGATCTTATTGTGTAATGTGATTTTTTTAATTTTTATCCTTAGTTTTTACACTAGCAATAACATAATACAGAGTTGCAAAATAAACAAAATATACAGTTTACCTCTGAATTTAAAAGCCAATACCGATTAGGTTCGGAAACGTCGCAAATAGGCAGATATTAGCGATATATCTTATTCTAAAGTTCCTTCAGAAAGCGATATGAAGTAAACTACGTTGCCGGAGTCGCGAGCTTGAGGAGCTAGCTGGAGAATATAGCAAAGGAGTTGACGGCTCATTCATGATTCAACGATGTCTGTTCGTTCAGTTGAATGAGCCGTTCTCAGGCGCTGTACTAGTCTGGTTTGAAAAAATATTTCAGTCTTAGTTAGCGTATTTGTTGGCAAAGGCTGAAAACTGTATACCATCAAGCAATAGGTCCGTCTATCTAATCTACTCGTACGTAATCTACGACAAATGTTACAAAAGTGGGAAAAATAATTTTCTTGATGAATTTCAATGCATACGCCTACAAAATGATATTTTCGAAATAAACCAGTAGGAAATAAACCACTAGATTTTTTATTTTATAAAGTCAGCTTACAAGTAACTATTTATTAAACTGTTTTTATAATAAACACACTGACGCTCAAAAACAGTAAGTTTTAAAAAAGCGACTTATCGATCGCGATGTTTTTGTATTTTCTTTACGCACACTAAAAACGTGTGAAAAGATTGGACACAAGTCACGGGATACGTACTAAGAATATGAATTCATGTAGTCAACTCCACTAAAATGTTAATTTTCTTTCATACAACATTGTACGTATTCTCAAGAATTACTGTAGCAAATATCATTGCGAGTGGCCGATAATCTCCGCCTCTCTAAAAAAAGACAAATCAAAAGTTACCACGGCATGCCTATTACTTACTTCATTAGCCGTGCAAGTTTTTTGCGAGCAGAGTACTGTAATAATATCCAAGTTTTTTATTTACAAAAAATGTCTATTAAGATGATTATTTGGTGCGTACGTGTGTAATAATGACGCTACAATCTGTAGTGTAATGTACCGTATGCATTGTAAGTTTACTATATGATTCAAAAATTGGTTTTCGTTGTACTAAAGTAATTACAAGGCAATGTATGTGCGAGTAATCTAGCGGAAAAAAATAATTACAGGTATAATTGAAGTTGATGTAAGGTTGATTTCTAAAAACCTGTTGTGGATACGCGTCGGTGTAATTAAAAGGTATAGTGTTTGCATTGGACTTCGCGAATTGGACGAGCCACGTCTACAATTATCTTTTTACGCATTCGATTATAATTGTTTGATCTCAGTCTCAAGTCTATACGTTAAATGAACTAATATAAGTGATACGCAAATGAAACTATTGTGTATAAATGATTAAATAAAAATTCCTGCATATTTTTTAATTTCTTTATTTATTTTAACCTTATAATGGATGCCAATCATAAAAAAATAATTACAGGACTAAATTTGTATTAAACTTTGTTATTTTTAAAGATAGATAGCAAAGAAGATAGAGAAGCGGGTATATAGTTGGTATTATTCATAGTTAAAAACAAAAGAACATCTATAAATTCACATCTTATTTGGTTGTAAGCAGTTAATTAGTGACTTACAGTCAATATATTTTTTTTATCTATAGTTCCATGGAATTTTAGGTATAGACCTGCGAATATGATCTGTAAAACATTGCAGAAATGTAAAAAGTGCTTGATTTTTCATATTACATACTTCGTAGCCATGACAATTAGAATCTATTTACATTACATTTTAAAATTGTCAAGGCAATAAACAAGTTTTACATACCGTACCGTGTGTGGTGTTAACTTTAATTTAATTGATGTCCTGATATATTGAAAGCACCATGGAGATCTTGCATCTTAGCAAGTAAAAGAATTGACGCCTTTTAGTTCTTGGTCTGGGTGTTATGTATTACAGTATTATATATCATTCCCTTATTGTCTGATAACAACAACTTGTTCACAAGTGCTTTAAGCTCGAAGTCATATAAGATTTTGTGTTAATTTACTTATTAATTTAAGAATAAATTAGATTTTTGTCTCCTGATCATAAAAAAAGGGTTGTTCGTTAGTACAGGTTGTTTATTATTTACTATTAAACGGATGTTATTTTTAATCTTTCCCAATTGACAAACGGTTTTAAGTTATTACAAGTAGAAGCACTACTTTAACGTAAGCCAGAGATATTGTTACGCATATTTTACCGCGTAATTGCAAAGTTACGTTTCAGGCGACGTTGGCTAGATTATATCCGGCTGATGTATCGGCTATGGCCCCCGGTGACTATTGATGGCTAGCTAGCTAGGCTATAATAGTCCCACAATTACTTCCACTAGGGTTACCTGTATAAATATAATTGGAAAATATCACGCCCATCCGATAATGGTTGCTGGGGTTATAAAACAACAGGCGGGGTTGAAATAAAACCTCGCTTTCTGTTTCCGGTACTTAAGTGTAACAACGCAATGAATTTGTAAAATTATGCAAAAGGTTATCGCAATGGATAAATTGAAAATAAATAAGTTTGTAATCTTGATCCGGTGCCACAATCTATTGATTATGTTTGGATCGGACTTTGTGCTCGTTCGCATGGTGGATTTGACTTATATTATGCGTGGTTATTCCCAATAATCAGCTGATCAAGTGCTAGTTACCTATCAAATACAGACCTGCCATTATTGTGCTTTAGTCGTTTACTAAACAAAGATGCAGAGAGGCAGACAAAAAGATGTAATAAGCAATTATTAAAAATACGTAACATTGACAGAAAGAACAGAAATTTTGAATAGGAAAGTATATTTTTTACGCATTTACGTTATAATAGGTGTGGGCCGCTTTTGATAATATTTTGGATACCAAAAGACGCGTTATAAAGTCAAATCCACGCGGATGAAGTCGAAATCAGTTTAAATATTTACTAGAGCAAAACATTCTTACAACCCTGACCAGACTGTTTTAATCAAGGGGATTATACAAGAAATGGGGATCATACACACAAATGTCCAATAATTGTTTTTCTTATGTGTTAATTAAAACAATTGTTATAGTTAAGTTGAACAAAAATAATACGGTACAATTTACCAAGCAAACTTTTTGTAGGCAGTATTACTGACAAATGCCACGATTTATGTGGTGCGGCGTGAGACATTCATGCACGTAAAGTTAATAAAAAAACGAAAACATATGATAAATTATTAACGTTTATATAAAGAACGAATTGTTGCACTCAATTGTGTTTTATTGTCCTAATGAACTTAACTTGCACTAAAGCCTCTTAGTATTATGTAGGTACAGAATAATTTCACATTCCCGCTTTTAAAATTTACAAAGAGGAAAAATAAAACAAAAAGGAGATGTTTAAAAAGAGTTTCAATGAAATGTGTTTTCATTTCTCAATTTAAATGTAATTTCTAAATACTTTTGCCTCATAATTATAAATTCCGTAATTTATATTTATTTTTTAAGATCAATCATTTTCTGGAGCTCTGCAGTTAGTGCTCCAGAAAATGACAGATGCAGGCAACAGTTACTGTGTATGACAATTTTAGTACATTGAGTTATGTAAGACTCATTAGCTGAGAAATGTTAAAAATTAAGACACGTAAATATGACCTTTTTAATGCAGAAATATCCACAAAATTAGAACTTCAAACGACAATATCTCGGATCTTTCTCTTTATTAATTATGTATGAAATATGAAAATAACATTCGTGATAAATAAATCTATAGAATAATAAATTTGAAGGTCAGGTTAAATAAGGTCAACCTCAGATACTAGATAAACGTACACACAATAAACATCTCCTAGGTAAATAAAACAAAAAACGAATTTTATTATCACGAGTATATATAGCTCACGAGATCGCTAAAATTCTTATTCCATACGTTATGTTACAAGCCCAACCCAATACCGAACAAAAAGTAGGCGTATGTGAAAGTGATTCAATAGGTGTATATATAGATATATATCTCAGTGGGTGTTATAGGTGTTCTAATGTGATACCATCAGTTGTTGGACCATGCATTGGGCAGGGTCATTGATCACGTTACACAACAAATGGCTTTAGTATTGTGTGAACTGTTATTGACTCATTCATTTAACTTAATAGCTGTTTATGTAACTGATTACAATGTCATATTGGATTGGATTCATGATTTAATGGGAATAAGGAATACATAAATTCACACAATATCTCATACATTGATCTGACTCAATAAATATATTTAACACCCAGAGACAGAACAAACAAATATCATCATGTATATTTGTCCATAAGTGGGGATCGAAACCACGACCTTTGGCGCACAATATAAGATCACTACGATCCGCGCCATCACGCATGCATTTGGAGAAAATAATAGTTATCGATTTATTGCTATGAAAGTAATGTATTTAATTATCAGATATTATCTAGAGTTTGAAGTTGCTAATGTATTACGGAGTTGATTTTATAATGTATATTAAATAAAAAATAATAATAATACAATAAAAATTACTTAATCGCATTTGGAAATTCTTACACTAATTAATAGCTACATTCTTTGGGAGTAACATAGGCTATATTATATTTATTTACAAAATAATCAAAGATCGCTACGTAAATACCTGGAAATATGCGAATTTGAATTTTTATGTATGTTTGTGATTAATATACTTCAGACTACTGAAACGATTTCAAAATCTCTTACAGAGAATAAGTTTATCGGCGAGTAACATATGCTATATTTATTTACGTATAATTACGCGAAAGGGTTCTACACGGATGAGAAGCGTTGATAGTAATGGTGATATATAGACTTTACGACTGTGTTAAATGAACATTGGCGGATGTAATGTAACATTAAAATGTACAGTAACAATTTATAGACACATCCCAATAAAATAACAGATAATAAAACAAAGATTACTAAATAACATAAAGCGTCACTATAACCTAAAAATAGAATTAATAATTATACTGTTTCTTAGATACACATAATAAATACATTATCATTATCATACTAGCCACTGTGAGTCCACTGCTGGATATAGGTATCTTCAAGAAAGGATGTATTTTCAAGCGTGTTGGCAATCGTAGAGCGCAACTTTCGCGACGGGGATGATCCTATTCCTGCGCATTCGAGCTGCACTGTTTCGAGTTCTGGTACCTCAGTCGCCTCTTTCGATACCCAGTGCAGTGGGAGGTATTATTCTACTTTGCCAGTACCTTAAGGTTAAATAAATACATATACACTTTTAACTTATTTTGTCGAAGATAAAAATACAAGAAATAGTTTATATTCATATTTATCCACAGATTTGGCAAATGTGAACACGCATGCATGCAACCTCACTTTCAATCCAGGCACGATCGAGCAAAAACCCACAACTTTTGTCCCACACGGTTAAAACATAACACGATCGCCTCGCGGGTGGTAACCGCAAAGTCGAAACGCAGAACTAAAAAAGGTCAATAAAAAATAACTCTGTCATGTAATTTAGCCACTCATTATAGATTAGAGCTTCTTCTTAGTTTGGGTTTTAAAATCGGTAGGCTTGAGCCGGTGAATGGATTCCATCATTATTTTTCAGTAATCATAACCGATCATTCGATACGGACACGGTATCCAATCGCGCCGAGATTAAGCTTTATTAAAAACACTTGACGAAGCTGTTTTTTGTTGTAATCTTTTGATGATATGCAGCTCGTACCGTTCATTTGGACTGGAGTTGTCTTTGTAATACCATGTTCCCATGAAAATTATGTAATGCAGAGTCACGAGCACAATTAAAAATAATTGAATGCATGCTTTTTATGAAAGATGCCTGGCGTAAACGAAGAAAAAAGGATGAGTTAGGATGTATCGCGTCATCAGTGTGATCTTGCCTAATAGATCATTGTAAGTTTAATTGATATTGAGGGTTTTGACAATATTATCCTGATTCCTGGCAGGAACACGATGTAGACGCAGTTCTATGGTGTCAGGTTATTGACACGGTGCAGTGAACCTGGAAAGCAAAAAAGGTATATGTTCCGTCGCAGACCTAATCTAATAATCCGCAAATTATTTCGTTTAAGGCTCTGTTTAATTTTGGATATTATTAAACACACACCAAAAGATATTAACTAAATTTAAGTATGACATTGACTTATTGTGGTAAAATGACCCATTTAGCTTAATTTATGCTAATACTGTTTAAGTAGTTCTGTCATAAAAATACATGGTTACATAACAATGAGTCGGTTTTTGCAAACCGAAGAATGCTTAGTATTTCGTTGTAAGCAGTAATACTTTTTGGATGCTAATTGAAATGTGAACAGCGGTTCTATTTTGGGTCAGTGAAAGTTATATTGCGTAATCTTAATTTAAGCATGCTGTTTGAAGCAATCATGCAAAAAAACTTAATCGTAATATCATTAAGCGTTTGTTATAATTATTTTTATGCCTTTGACTACCCAATATAAAACGGTGGTCCTGCAGGTAATGTTTGAAGATAAATAATTTTATTTCATTTGGAGTTACTTTTAGCTATTAACGTTGGCAAAACTTAGCGTATACAACAAAAGCTCTAGATCAAATTGTCTAGAGGGGTTGAGAAAAAATAGTTTTAGTGTTATTCGATCCAAGATTCATAACCTTATTTTAGAAACATAAGTAAAGAAAAATGCATGTCACCAGTGCGGCGATAAAATAAATATTTACCAAGTTACCGTGAGTTATGAGCTAAATTTCCTTGAACCGTAAACCTTTACGGTAAACTGACACCGGTCACACGTTGATATTTCGATTTGGTACGTGATAGAGGCACGCGAGTCTCGTACAAATTAAATATTTGATTACAGTTAACTTTTCGTCGATTAGAGGTCAATAACTCATAACGGTTCTAAGATTTAATAGTCAATTTCGCAAGATAGCGAGAAATATGTCAAATCACTTATCATTCGCAACAGGTGCATACGTTAGCAATTAATATAGCAGACTGAAAATTAGGTTCGGTTTATTTGAGCGTGAGACGTATTGTCATAACTTAAATTGAAGTGTATACAATGAATTGTTATTGAAATCGAAGTTAATTTAGTTTTATTTAAATAAGCCACACTATAAACAATTTAGAATATTAAACGACATTCAAGGTGGCCTCAAGCCATGATGCATACGAGGTTATAGAGTCGACAGCTTATACCGCTAGACGGCATAGTTTGCTCAGTAATATTTTAGTTATATTCAGAACATATATTTAAGCGATCTGATTTCCACTCCATCTTCTAATATAGTTATTTAAACATAAAAAAAATAAAAGTTAGAGGACATATAAATTATTACTTTCAATGATAAAATTTAGGAATATTGTTCTGATTGATTGACATAAATGCAATAGTTGATTCAGACCATATCAATAAACAGTGTGGTTTTAGTTACTTATTTTTAAGTGATAAAAATAATGCCATCAAATAATACAATTTACGTAATAATTGGCCGTGAAAAGTCCAATAGATTATATAGGCATAAGAAGTTGACCAAGAGTTTGTTGATCATTTGAGATCATCAATTGATTTGATGTGCAAAGCAGTACTTTTCTGACAGGAATACTGCTGCCAATCTCGCGGAAAGCTGTGAGGTAATCTGTTTTGAATGAGTAAATAAATGGGTATAAACCTTTTTAGATTCTGGTAGCTCAGTTGCTCCTAACGCCAGTTGATATAGAGGGAGGTACTATTCCACTCAGCCAGTATCTTACGATTCGGAAGAATAGTTCCACCACATGAAAAACTCCCAAAGAGCAAGGTTTATAGTACCCCGTAGACTAATATGTATATTTTGGAAATAAGTGTTTAAGTAAATATTACCTTTGGTTATATAAGTTTCTAAGTAACCTTCTAAGTTTAAAGCAGGTCTCACGTAACCAAAATAAACAATTGTATTCCTGGCAGATTATAAAATCAATGGTGCAAGAATGTTATGTACTTCTAGCAATAAAATATAATGAATGTTCGATTTTACTGAAGCTCCTTTATCAAGCAGAACTAGTTATGTGTAATCGTAGGAGTAACAAATTCTATGCAAATATTAATAATTTATGTCAGTGCGCACTGGCTAGCTAATGTTCTCTTTCCAACGTGCTCCAGAGTTAACTATCACAATTGTTTTTTAGCATTGTGTGCAGATGTTGAACAAGTATTGAACTTGCAGACAAAACTTATACTTGTTGCTTACTACTATCGGCTTTATTAAGACGATACATATTTTTATAGTAATACATTCAACTTTCTTTCTTAATCAATACCACAAGACAAAACCGAAGGTCAAAAAATCCGTATTTTAGTACGAAAGGTGTGTGTGAATGTCATATCCTCAAGTAACGATACATACGTCACACTAAAAAGATTTGGAAAGGAAAAGGTTTTGACATATAGAATAGATGAAACTAGAATGACTGCACAAATATATAGAGCTGTAGTGAATGAAAGAGCAGGTGAACACACTTTAACCAGGTAGAAGAGTTACTAAAGAAGGATTAGGTCAGAAGTACCAAGAATAAACAAATATGTATGAAAGAACTAATGCGATTAAATGAAGCGAGGGAGGTATGCTACTATCGTAGCCAGTGCAGATCCATAGTCTCTACCTACCGCGATGTATGCACTAAAAAGTAAGTATGTATGTATGTATACACTAAAAAGAACTGTTTCTGTACATTTTGTCTCTTGAGTTAAAAGTCCTGTGTTTTTAGGCTAGCTTAGTCTATGCTATAGCCTACTACTTAGTAAGATAATCCAATTGTATGATAGACTTATCAGTGCAATTACCAATTTATAGGTTATGTTGATACGTGTTACGTTGGTTTACGTGTCTGGCCGCTAATAGTTCTGAACAAACCAA
This sequence comes from Heortia vitessoides, assembly GCA_020976665.1. Classification (NCBI taxonomy): domain Eukaryota; kingdom Metazoa; phylum Arthropoda; class Insecta; order Lepidoptera; family Crambidae; genus Heortia; species Heortia vitessoides. The sequence continues at coordinate 8,951,207 of JACJUM010002525.1, read as the reverse complement.
TCGACGAATAAAGATTGGTGTAATTACACAAAACGTTACATCATACAAATTAATCCCAGTTATGGCGATGATAACTATCAACACAGTTGCTTTCACCCACCTACTCAAATCAAACTGCATGTTCGTTAATCATGTGTTACTTTATGTATAGGAAATTGTGTAATATTTACTAATAAAGTGGCATTCCTAGGGATGGGTGTGCCGATAGATCGCCGATCGCAATACCCATTTGTGTCCAACCAAATAATACAGTTAAATGTTAGTCGATAAGGTTCAATATTGCTTAAAAAAATCTTGGCACAATCACTGGAACACCCTTTCCAGGCCATGCGTTATTTGAAAGTTATCACAATCTGAAAACGAATCGTTTGTGTCAAGGTAAATAATAAATAACATGAATAAGGTTGTCTCCTTAACGCGTAGCTACAAACCTATTTGTTCCCGATGCATTTTAGGACTGCGAGTATATAATTTCGTTATAGATAGGTATATTAATGTAATTTACTATCATTCCCCGATTGTCTTACGTTGCCAATTATGTCTTATAATTTATTTTTATTATCATTCAGCAGTTAAATTAATGTTATCTTATGAATAGAAGCAGTAACGACATTTATATTTGCTATGCTGAAGTCACAAAAACTGACGCAGCATATTAAAACCTCAATTTATTGGTCCTATAAACATCTGTGTGGTCCTTTAGCCCTCAAGCATCAACATAGATGCTATGCAATACATATGGATATTTGCTGTGAGGTACCGGCAGGGTAAAATAATATCTTCCTCTGTTCCAAGTGTTTTAGGAGGCGACTAACATACCAGAACCGACAGATGGCGGTATATCAATGTGGTCTTCTAATGACTGTAATGATGATGATGATAATATATGAATATTAAGACAAAGAAATGGTAGAGATTATTTAAATAGATGACGTAACATCATCTATTTATTTATATGAGGCAACAGTAAACATTACTGTACTGCTAAAATAACCAGGTAAAACGATGGTTCCAGAAATGCCCAGGCATATTACAATCTCTTCGTGAGTCTAATATTTAAGGCTTTTATCACACAAAGTTTCAGGTTGCTGACTATAAAATAAACATGTTGTATGGATCGATAGATAGGACCATTACAAAAATTATTATTGTATAGTTTCAAAACGACACTGCCAGGCGTGCTGTTTGCGCAAACCGTATTTGTGTTTGTTTAAATCGTATTTGAATGTTATTATCCTATTTGAATAGGTCCATTTACATAATGAGATTACATTAAATCCATCGTATATTGCGAAAACTGGAGATTGCACCGATAACTTCCGAAATAACTTGACAAAGACTCATTGTTTGTTTGTCCTAAAGTACAAGAGCGAATTGGCCCAGTTTGATGAGCTATTTGGGTCCTGTGCAATTTTGCGTTTTGTCTTGTTCTTTATATGTAAACCATTTTTACTGTTATCGACGTCATACATTGTTATTGTCGTCTTAGTTCTTTTACATTTTGTAGGTACTATTTTCTTCTTATCTTAAATAGTCGTAAAAATCGAACGATTTCGCTAGTATCGTATTTTTAAGTCGCACTTTAGCGCAATAAATGCTGTACTACAAATATATACTACAAATAAATGGGATCAATGATTTTAGATTCGTAAAATAAAAATTCGAAAATCAATAAAAATTAGTAAAGGCTTTATCTGGGTAAAAAACATAGGTAGTTAGTATTCTTGCCGATAGTCCTTATAATACTCATTATCATAAATCCAATTAACCTATTAGAAAATAATCTAACTAGACTTCAAATTAAATTTAGAAGTTTATAAATAAACGGATGTTGATATTTTTTAAACCATCGAGTTGGAATTACCTCAATATCGTTTGCCGCCTTGATCATCGTGAATCGTGGATTTATTAAAATGCCAAATAGAACTAAGATTTTTGAAATCGTAAAAAGTTATTCGTAGACTATTAGTCTATTTTACCACTAGTGATATAGTACAAATATACCCCATGCCCTTTCACGATAATCACGGATAATATAATATAATAATCTCGACAATCACTTAACCATAAGACTTGGCGTGAAAGATTAAAAGGTCTACACAAAACCGAATCTCAGTCTAGATCTCGACGAACATAGGTGTAAATAATTGCAGGCAGACCGTTGGCCCATATTCCCCGTCACGGGCTGTAATTCCGATAGTGAGGGCACATGTGTCCAACCTTTGGAAAATCACTTGCACCGCGATGCCTGATACCACAGTTTGCGCACGTTAGTTGCGCAGCTTACACATTTCACAGTCTCTTACGTCGGGCTTAATTGGAAACAAAACACTGCGGTTGCCAAATTGGTTTAAACGGCTCATCAAGGAAATAAACAACCGCGGTGTTTACCTTGATGCTTTTTAAACGTGTTACTGATAAATCTTGAACCTTTTATTGTATAAAAGAAAAAACAGATTTGACAAGAAACAGATAATTCTAGTTGGTAAAGTTTAAAGCTAAGTCGATTAAAACATACCGATTTATTGGTTCGGCGTATACAAGGTATTATGAAAAACAATCACTCTGACAATAGTACTAACCTTCTATACACTGCTGTGTAACCGTGAGAAAAGTTGGTGCAAGTATTGAAACTTCTCCCATTATAACTATTCTATCAGCTCTAACAATTAGACGGCATCTGAGACGTGACCATAATGAGCCAATTAAAGGGGTCTATAGAAATGTGCTGTCGTGGATAGGCACCAATGAATGCCACCCACAGACGTTGTGCCGGCTCCAGCCTGAGAACTTTGGAGACAAAGAACGTACAGAGTAGAACTCACTCTGTTATTATATGCAATAAATAGGCTTTGGTGAAATGTCTTGCCAATAAAACTGAACCAATATACAATTAAATTTACATTTATGACTACAGAATTCTCGTGTGTTTGCTGTTTCTTTTATTTCCATTCCAGTTTACAACCATATCATGATGTGACTTACAGAAAAATATAACAATGCAATTTGTAAACTTGCAGATTTTTTACATTTAACGAGGATTTGTTTAAAATTAATGATTTTAGCTTGATATTCATCAGTGCTCGAATTTTATTTCTGGTTTAATAAAAAAATAACATAATACCACTGTTTAATTGATTGCGTTTCTAGAGTAAGATGGACAGCTTACAAAAACCCCAACGAAAAGGAAAGCGACTCTTATGTGACATAATTACTGACAGCCTGTAGCAAAGATGGTATCAAATATCACATTGAAGTATAAATTGTTATGAACACAAGAGAATTCCTGCATTCTAACAATAAATAACGACAGAAAGCTACAGCAATTAAAATAACATCGGAAGCAGCATGCTTGCCACAACTTTACAAGAACAAAACGCTTAATGCATGACAATAACCTGAGATGTTTTTACAATGCTTCCCGTTGTCACTGCAACTCGATCAACATACAACCATAAAAATCAAACTCGTTTCAGTTCATCATACATAGTCCATACATAGTATGTGTGTTACTACAAAGTGAAGACCTGTATATACTGGTTTAGCTACTCTTGCTTCGTGGTTAGGTGTACCATCGATACGAGATGACGCGAGTATCGTCAGATGCGATCGCTCTCGGCTAATTATGCGACGTCACTGAGATCGTGGGGCTGCGCCTGCGCACGCACAATGCATAGTTTAGGAGCTAGTTGCGCTAGAGTTCAATACACTACCGTTATTTTCGCAAGTCCCTTTTGTGGAACTCAACAAACAAGTGGTTCACCCGCTTGACTCGCTTCGCAAACGGTGAATTAGAAACAAAGATAGGAATATTTTTATGTTAAGTGATACTTCTTTATTCTATAATTATGATACGCAAGGTGCCGCTAGCAGAAAAATTCAGTAAGGGATTTATAAATAAATGAGTCTTGATATAGAATTAAATACAAATTACTGTTATTTTCTGATTACTCAGTTTCTGTTACAAAGATACATAATAATCATACGATTTTATTTCTAGCTGATAGTTCACTGTTTCTATTATGGGTCTCCTTCTCTCCGAAATTATCTGACGGTTTTTTATTTGCGTTCAATTTGTATATCAAATTCATATTTTTTTTTATATTGGTTGTTGTTGTGAACTCTTTATACCTGGTTATTTATTTAGCATATACAGGTATCACATATATAGATGAATATATTGTTATTTACAAGACAATTAATTGTTAAGTGTGAAGGTCCAAACTACCTGGAAAAAAATCAATATTGAAATAGCAAAAAGAACTAGATTTATTTACATTAAAATTTCCCAAACAGCGACATAAGTCCTCGAATCATACTTAAGCAAATGTTCCAAGTACAATACATGCAATCTTCATATAAAATATATGTGCATATAACAAAAAGAAGTCCGTTTCCTTTGTAAAGTCGGCAGGCCTACCTTTGGTGCAGCAAACAAGTCGATCTGTATCAAAAGCGGTTGTCTCTTCGACTAGAAGGTGAGCAACCTGACGGGTCCCATTGTCAGAGGTTGTCATGTGGGAATGCAAAGTGAAGCGCAATAGAGAATTACTCCGTAAAAGTAGTACGTGCCATTGATTGTGAATAGTTCGTAGACAGTTAAGAAAGCTAAGCCCTCAATTATATCATCACATGTGGGAAATATATCTTCAAAATTGGAACCGTTACGAATCATATTTGAAGGCATTGTGGCTTATGACGTAACAGTGTAAAGTTTACCACTTCCTAAAATAGTAACAGAAAAGAAGAAAGAAGACTTTAACTAATGCGCTGTCGGGTTTTTTTAAAGTTATTTTGTGGTGTTTTAAGGTTGTGTACTTAGGTGTCACTCAAAAAATAATTCGTTGTTGGTAATATAAGCACTTAGCAGGTACCGGCAGAGTAGAATTCTACCTCTCTCTGTACCAGATGTCGTAAGAGGTGACTAAGGTACCGGAACCTACAGATAACGGTATATCAATCAAGAATAGTGCTGCTCAGCTTAAATACTACAAGGTTAGGATGGGCAGCAGCATCCTGGATGCGAATTTGCGCTCTGCGATTGCCACGGGGCCTGCCCAGCGCGGTAATTATGCAAAAATCCCACATCTTGGGGAGGCCTATGTCCAACTGGACAAGTGGACTTTTTTTTGGCTGATATAATATATGTGTCTTTTGCTAAATGATTTATTATTCGTAAATTTTAACCGTAAGACATCAATCTTTATACAATATCTGAGTATGATTATTAAAGCATTCTTGAAAATTTAGGTACTGCGCTAAAGTTTCTTTAATTAGTTATTACGACATATACTGCAGCTAAAGGGAGTTTTACTACTAGAACGTATCATGGCTCGGTGTATCATGTGTGGGTTGATTTAATGGTCGTTAGGTATATAAATATTAAATTACTATTGTATTACAACATCAAAACATTCGAAATGTGAATGCCAAAAGATATTGGGTACGTGACAGCAAAGTGAAAGTACCTCGTGAGATAACAAAATTCACCGATCATAAAGTAATATTGTAGTAGATAAATAAAACAAAAGATCGACGCTGTGTGCGGCATTCGACCGGCGCAGTTAGGATGCGGATCGATTACTCGATATTTCTATCGAGTGACCGTTCAGTGTAATCGATACCTGAGTTATATTGGTGATAGAAGCGTCGATCATTCGTGCCAATCTACTGAGTGTAACTCACAATGGACGCGATTTGCTTCTATTTTTATTGTTACTATAAAACCAAAGAGCGAGAGACAAGATTTTCATTTCATCACTCTATAATTTATTTCATTTAATTTTAGGTTTTAAGGGTTTTTAAATCATATATTAGTATTTAAATAGTAAACATCTTAAAAAATGATATTTGTGCCAGTAAGTTACCTAAATAAAAGTTATAGTTACCCAAAGGTTAGTGGATTTGCAAGCATGTAGTACACACAGTACGCAAAACCGCCAGTCGATGGGGCCGTATGGTACATACGTCTACCTAAAAGGTGGACCTCAGGATCGCGCTGGATGTAGATCGATACAAAGAATTCTTCAGGGAAATATTTAATGTGACGTGGAATTCCTGTGGCTGAAGGAATGAAAAAATAAGTAAACATTCGCACTAGAAAAATCTGATTTGTTATATATTAAAACGTTACTAGAGTACTTAAATGTAATTAATTTTTTTAGTATTTTACTTTTTAAACATTTTTTATAAATTGATTTAACATCAATAATAAAGGTTACATACAAAGGTTAAACTAACTCTTCTTACTTTACTAAGGTTATCTAGTATAGAATAATTGGTGCAATGCAGTCGATCACACTACACTATGACCTGATGTGAGGCTTTCGTATCGATTATATTTATTACATATATCATATTCGTATTGATTATATTTTCTTCCTACTAAAACCAAAACCCTTCTTATTCGGTCCTTGGTTTTACCCATAATAGACTATGGTGACGTGTGCTGCACTAATATCTCTCAAGAACTCCTTAATAAATTGGATCGTCTATTAAACAACTGTCTTCGTTCTATTTTCGGTTTCCGTAAATACGATCATATTTCCCATTACCGTTCTCTTCTCGACTGGCTTCCTATTCGAGAACGTCGCAAAATTCGAGTTCTAACCATACTATTTTCAATACTTTTTATCCGTACGCACCAATTTACTTAAAGGACAGATTCCAATTCCTATCTTCCACTCACGAACGTAATCTCCGTTCTTCTAATACTCTTTCGCTTTTAACTCCTTCTCATCACTCTAGTTTTTTGACAAGCTTCCGTTGAATATTAAGCAATCCCCAAACAAATTTATCCTGAAACGCTCCGTACTTTACTGATTACTGATGCTGCTTTTCTGACTTTATAACCCTATTTCTGATGTACGTTATTATATATATATATATATATATATATTATATCATATGCATTTCTTGCGTTTATTTATACAAATATGTATGCCACGTTTATTTATTTTGTATATATATATATATTGCCTGCACCACTATATATATATATCTTTTTTTCTGTTTTGTGTAATGGTTGACTGGGAGATAATGCCATCTGGCATTAAGTCCGCCATTTGTACATTTTGTAACATTTTGTGCAATAAAGTCAAATATATATATATATATATATATATTACATATACATATATGTAATCCATTTGTATGATTACAATTATTGAAAAAGGTCTTCTTGGCTGAAGTGTTGGACATAAGACATAGAAGTTAAATAACTCTCATGTAAATGCATTATTTCCCTGGAATCATCGCAAAATAAAATTGTTGCGCGACAAAGTTATGGTAATATACAAAAAGTCGCAAAAAGGTGTCGATGTGTGAATGGCAGCGACTTGCGCGAGGCTCTCAAGGTTTTATAATCGGAAGTGTTATTTAGTTACCGAACAGACGCTTCCTTGTGAATTTACCGCTCAGCATAATAAGCAATAATTAGCATACATACAGGGTGCGATTTCGCATGATTTTAAGTTCTTGAAAGAAAGGGGTGAGTGAAAGATTCCTGTAGTTTTGGATGATGGGTAATAATCGATATTTTTATAAATGAACATACTTTCCAATTAATGTCTTGTATCTTTTCGATACTTCACAATGAAGTACTTTATATAAACACTAATGTCAAAGCAAGGGCAACAGAAGCACATTACCAACTGTGACTTGAGTATAATTATGTCACATTACCCAGTACTGCGACAGTCACCGGTGTCAAAATGTGTACCATGCGTTTTGCTAATGTCGCTGTACTCTTCACTAACATAATGAATTACATTTTTTGATGAAGTTATAATAACCATCCTATACGTGCTCCTCTAATCATGCTCCGTTACGTGCAAACATAATGAATCAACGCCCCGTCCAAAGACAATGGATCATAATTTTGAGTCCGCTTACAATGCTGCTTGCTCAGAAAAAGTAGGGAGAGTGTGTTATTGCGGCCATGGCCATTAATAAATGCTAATTAAGCTAAATTGCTTATTTTCTATTAATAATTAAATGATTCCTTCAACATCCTTATGAGCATTCTCCAGGGAAGGATGCACGTAATAAATAATACAAGAAATTAATGGAGCTTGTTAAAACGCAGTATATTTTAGTTTAACTATAATTGGCTCTAATAAAAAACACGTACATATTATTTTTTTAACCTTTATAAATATAATTTAAATTATTGACGTTCCCTTTATAACGTTTAAAGGTTAATGAAAACTGATTACCTGTATTTAAATACCAGATGCAAAAACGTATTTACTATTTTAAAGAAATTTCACGAAAGAATTAACAAGCGTTAAAACAAAATGCACTCAAATCTTTTTTGCACCAGAAATACATTAAATTTGTTTGAGTAAACTATATACACACTACTGTCTGAATGTCAAATACATACATTAAGTAAACATTCATTGTTAGGCTTTAGTAATTATCTCTTGGGTATTAAATGTTATATTTTGCAAAAGATAATGACAATAACGAGAAATTAAATATAGTTAATACTTAAAAAAATACTGAAATATAGTCGAATTTAGACTACTAATTTATTTAAATATGTGAAAAATAAACTACATGATTGTATTATCATCATCATCATAACAGCCATTATCATTACAATATTATCATCATCATAAATGCACTGCTGGACATAGGCCTCTCCAAGGGGGAATTTGGCCGCGCCGGGCAAGCGTGTTGTAAATCGCAGAGCGCAGCTTTCGTGACAGGGATGCTGCTGTCCATCCCCGCCCTGTGCATAGGAGCTACACTGTTTCGGATGGATAAACCGCCATCTGTCGGTTCCGATATCTCAGTCGCCTCTTTGCCGGGAGAGGTACTATTCTGCTCTGCCGGTACCTCACGGCTAGGTATGCTTATTTGCTGACTTTTTATTATGAATAAGAAAAACAGTTAGATTGTCCGTGAACAGTCGCACAGCTGTGTAAGATGCATGCTTTACTAGATTTCGCACCTGGCTTGGCTCATGTAAGAATTAAATATTTCAAAAATTTAACTGCCTGTAGGTATTATATGATTGTATATTGTAAAAAATACCTCACACTCACCTACCAACAACAGCGTTGGCATTGCTATGTTCTGGAAGCAGTGAAATTACTATGTAATGTGAAATAACATCTTCAAGTCACAAGGTTGGCAACATGCTTGTGATATCCTTGTATGATATGAACGTCTTTACGTTGCGGTGACGCTTATTGCCACGTCTTGTTTCAATGTCTACTTAATCGAATCGAAAAAACTATAAAAGAAAATGTTACACTGTTACGGCTTACTTTAACTCCGATGAGATTTACCACGTGGATAAAATAAGTCATGAGAAATGCATATATCATGCAGAATTAACTATTATTCTCAAGATAGTTCCTACGACACGATATAAAGTCAAGTCTATCTTTATATATAACATTTTCGTGTCACTCTTTTTGTCCGGGATGAACTTCTAAACTCCACCACCAACAATCCACTTTGAGAGATAGGATAGTTTATATATAAATTTTTAGTTGCAATATATTTTCATGATAAGCGTATATAGTTAAGACAGGACAGTATGCTGGTACTAAACCACTCAATTACCCTCATATAAAATATAAAACAGTGGTTTCAAAAATGGTAAAGAAATATTCATGTGATCCCAAACAAATTGCACTAATTAAAATGATATTTGTCATTATAATTTTTATAGTCATAGTGTATTTCCTGTTGTCCATGACAATGTATCGTCATCCATAATTATAGTACGAGCACCGTATTGAGATATGAATAAGTGGGAATCTGCATAGGCCCACAAAGCCACATAACTGTTTCAAAGGAAACACAATTACTCCAAGTTCCCGTTACTCGACTGCAGAGCGTCGCGATGTATAAATCTTATATTTTGAATCTCGATACTATTGTGATTCTGATAAAATATCGTAGTAAAATGATGATGATGATGATGATGATAGTATATTTATTTTCAATATCTATATTATATAATTTTTCAATATCTTATTTTCAAATTCAATATCTATATTATATAAAATGTAACAAACAGATACATATATACAGATACATTTGTATTATGTATCTGTCTGTTTGTTACATTTTTACGACTAATCGGTTTAACGGATTTTATTAAATGTGACATGTAGATATTTTGTTCCCGAACATTGCAACATGCGGGACATCATGAAAGGCAAAGTATATATTGTATAATATTATCGTTGTGTCTGTCGTGTAACACACCGTATTTGTATTTATCTTTGCACGGTAAAATGTATTTTTTTTTTTAAGTTTTCGGCAATAGCCAGGACTTAATAAATTTCGATCACTCTAAAAACTCTTGGAAGTATTTTGATATCTGTTCATATGAAGTACTAAATAAGAAATTACTATTTTATTCAGGCTATTTCTGTCGGGAATTACATCCGTTTTTGAAATTTTTTATTGCTAGCGATATCCAAGTCCTTTCACTATTCCGACGAATTCTTATATGCTTAATATGTGAATAAATCGATGTGCTATCTAAAAAGTGTTAAAATATCTTTGATAATAACTAGTTAAACATATTCTTTTGATTTATTTAGTGCCTAGGGTTTCTAACTACAATCTAATTCCTGGCAAACAAATCCGTGAGCGGAAGCAAGTAAGATACTTATGCAAATACGTACAGCGCTGTCTAAATATTGCGTCGCAAGGTATCCATAACCAGGCGTACCGAATACTAATATCGCATTAAGGTTACAAGGTACAGGAGGTTGGAATCTGTTCAAACAAATTGCATCGGTGAACATTCGCGGAATAGTACGTGAGGCTCGATACTCACCGACACTGTGGTTCGAATAATAAATGCTCGTTCGTTGCAAGAAACGCTTGGCTGTTTTTATTGTTCTTACTGTTTTCTTAGAATACATTTGTCACATGCACTCTATAAATGAACTTCTCCATTTATTGCGTTTGTTAAATGAATTGGAAATCATTATCTAATCTTTTACTATCAACTAGTAACCTATCATCGCTTCGTTTCGGGGTAAAGCTCGGCATAGTTCATCATTTTATTGCCTAATAGTACTATTTAAACGGCAACAACAAAATAGCAATTTTAACTCGTGGATCCCATTACACCAAGAGTTTTCATTCCGTTGATATGTCAATATCCTAAAAATGGCCCACAAATTAGGTTATAAATAAAACAATTAGTAAACCTTTCCAATCTTGTATAAACATGGTCTTGAATTATTATCTAAATAATTATAGTTTTATGCATATGACATGATTAATGTCTTATTCTGGAATTACTCCTGAAATTGTAGACATAGCGAATGAAAAGCCGTTCCTTATTTTTGAGTTTATCTCGAAAATATATGCGGATTAACGCAACGGTGTAGTGATATTTATATATATATCTATAAATAATAATCATGAAGAATTAATCATTTAAATGAAAAATGGTTTAGGTTCTGTGCACTACAACTAGTGTAAACAATTTTGCAAACGTCGATTGCAAAATGCACTGCTTTGATAAAGGCCTATGTTGAACCAAATGTGCTTCTCATTTCGGACGATTCTATTCCGTTGCGAAATTCCATTGTATCACTTGGCAACAGAGCACCGTACACATCTTCCACTAATGAAAGATAAAGTATACAACATTATGAATAACTCAAGGCATTTCTGGTTTTTGTTCGGCATTCATGGCGGCGCAGCGTGTAGGTAATAACTTTCACAGACCAAACTGGAGACTCGTTCACCTTGTCCAGGCCGGACAAGTAATTTCTCCACCATTTTATTGATCGTCGAGATCCCAATACATTTTCTTTTCTTCGCAACTTAAGTAGGCTACCCGTAATGATTGGTTTCCCTTCTATTCAAGTTTGATAAAATTGCACGTTGCAAACGAGATCGGTTGACTTATTGCTTCTAGGGACCTACGATCGGGCCGGTTAAGTTGGTATCATAAAATATGAGCCTAAGGTTGCATTGCAAAACTTCTTGTACTTTCAAATAGCATTTACTACCCTATCCTGCTACTTGTTTTTTTAGAATTTATCTTGCAATTTTAAAATATGCACAGCCTTACATCCGCTGTCAACCAGTTGCCACCATTATAATTTAAGTTACATCTGGCGATGAGTTTTAAGACAGGCTCTGTTCTAATATTAGTCTGATAAAAAATACTTTCTATCAGAAAAAAAATAAGCGTGTCATAATGTAGCGGTAATTATATTTGATGCCTGACCATTGAGAATTGTCTCTGAAAAAACTTATTGAAAAGTTTGCTAAATAATGGAAAGTATCAAAAAATTTAAATTGTCGTCGAAACTAAAAAGCTTCATAATAAATTCATGTCAATTCAAACTTCTTTGACCTTATTGCACTTTTAAATTTCAGGCATTTTGCGTAAAATATCTGTAAATCAATACGTATTCGTGTTTACAGTAAACAAAATAATGTGTCTCAAGTTTGACTATACACATCTGTATATCCTAGAGGTGGTTTTAATGTCGCATAAACGTTTGATGTATGTACTAGAAAAACAATAGCTGCATAGAGAATACACCTTCCAACTCCAGTTCCTCTTGTTTAGAAACAATAAATCATGTCGCTGCCAATACAGCCCCTAGTTGGTAATGTTTCATTGCAGATAAAGGATGTTGGCAACCTAGCAACGTTGCTGTCACAAGCAGTACAAAGTTGAAGGTTGATAGGAGATCTAGAGAAGAACCGACAAGACCACGCGAAGGAAGACAATGCGAAAACATTGTTGCCTTTTGATTGGCTGTAGTACGATATAGCACGAATATTTTCGTAAAACGTTCAAAAACATGTTTGTGTGGAACTTATTCCATACGTATTTTTCTGATTCTTTAGAATTTCTAAAGTAAGCGTTATTCAATTTTGTTTAGTAATAAAGCTTTCAATATGTTTACATGCGATACAACTTCCTCACTGAGGTTATTATATATTCAACGATTTTCAATTTAAAATTACTTTCTTTATAAATAATTGTCATTTCTTTATCTTTTTCTTTATTTATTCATTTATTTATCTTTTCTACTTCATTGAAATGTTCGACAAGGTCGGATCAACAGGCACCAAAAGATGATTTATTTTGTTTCTAAACAAATATCACAAGCGCTATCTATAGACAGTTCAGAAAGGGGCGTCCGATAAATTCCTGTCAACTGGCAATGCGGATGCACAAAGCGCAGATGGTGAAGATTATTTGCTGTGTTCGAAGATGTATCACTGACGCCAGGAGACAGTTCACCGCAAAACTTTTGATACATTACGTTTGTCATGCAACACAAGCAAAATATTAGTAGGAGTCAGCATCTGAAGTTTACTATCTACTACTCGTTTTCGAACAAATCCCACAGACACCATTTTTGTTTAGACAAATCGGCATTCGGTAATTTGGCTCAACTAGTATCTGGCAACGCGGATGCGCAAAGCGAAGAGGCTATGCATAAGATTTATCACGCGCTCACCGTCTGTAAATAAAGCCTGCTGCACCCAGCAAAAGGTCACCGCGCCTCGAGCGGAGCAGCCGTGGTTTTCTCAAGGCCGATGCACAAGTTAGATATCAGAGTCGTGGCGTGTCCGACCCCACCTGTACTGGCATTCCCGGGGGACTTGCGATTAACTTATTGGATTCTTTGTTAATTGTGTTTAAGACTTTACTCAATATTTGCTGCAAATCTTTACACGTACACACATGTAAAAGTATGCAGTATAATAATAAAATTGAATGTAAACACATACACATTATTGCTTCGACTTTTCGGATTACAAGGAAATTAAATGAATTGAGTGGTAATGCTATATGGTAGGTGTAAATAGTAAGTAATAGATATAAACATTTTAAAAATAATGTTGTTCCATAATTCGTTTTTATTTCCGTTTGAAGTTCCTTAAGAGATTTTACCTCGTACTTAATAAAAAAATCTTTTTCTATACTGAATAATGTTTGAATTAGTGTTTATGCAAATAAATAAATGTTGTATGCGTCTAACCTTTAAATTACGATTTTTATAAAATAACGTTACTAATTATATTTCTACATAGTTTTGTGAACTCATGAAATTAAATAAAATTATTTGAAAATACCAACATAGTTTATGTATAATATACGAAGTTAGTTTTGTAAGTGTGGCTGATTTAATAAATAATATGTATGATTAATACCTATATCAAGACAAACAATAGTAGTACTTATAACGAGAGATATTTTATCTGTGGGGAGCATCTCACAATTTATTTTAAGCTTACCCTTAAGGTTTACTGAGTAAAAAGCAGGGACAAGGTCGGTCGTTGATGTGGTACGCCCTTTTATAAGCAAGTTTTTATTTGTGAGGACTATATAAGGTATTAAAACACGTATGTTCGTGTTCTATCTTGTCATCCTGCTACGACTTTTTATAGCTATACATGAAACATGTGATTGGATATTCAAGGCAATAAAGTTATATTTTTCAAAAACAATAGTGTATTTTCGATAATTTATTTTTTTAGTTTTATTACGTGTCACTGCAGCCTATAGACGCTTATTATATTACAAAGTATCACTAGCGTGTTGCGAACCTTGTGTCTTGAAAATATTATGTCACATTACCCAGTAATTTCGCTGCCTCTCTCACCCTTAAAATCGTAACACAACAATGCGAACACTGCTATTTGGTGGTAGAAATAGATGAGAGTGAGGTACACATCCAGGCGACCTTTGTATTATCTCATGTGCGGTAGTATAATTACTATATAAAAACTCAAGAATATCTGACGATGTTTTTCTGGTTTGGAACTAGCTTATATTAAGTAAATGTATGAGGTTATTTAGAAAGTAAATACTATTTAACCTCATCCTGTGCTAACATTACATTTTGACATACAACAATAAAAATATTCGTTTTCGTCCTGCAAATGATATTATTTACAAATAAATATTTAGCCGTGGGATACCGGCTAAGTGTTAACTCTTACTGTACTATAGTAAGACGCGGCAGAGGTATCGGAATCGACAGATGGCGGTATATCTATACGAAATAGCGTAGCTCAAGTGCAATAGGGTAGTGGTAGCTAGCAGTATTCCCATCGCGGAGTTACGCTCTGAGATTGCATCATTATAAATATGTCTATTGTTAGCAAAAAATCAGTAAAAACGACTAATTCAATTATTTTTTTTAATAAATTTTTCTTAAACTTATCTGTAATGTATAACAAAAAATATTTTTGAACAAGACGTGAACGTTCAAAGACAGTATAATCCTTTTCTCTTTAAAATGTTTAAGGAAAAGTGCCTCTTACTTTTTATTCGTATAGATTGTACCAAGGATATGAATGAAACCCAACGCTATCCGATCGCCGGCAAACGCGTGGGATAACACGTTAGATAAATGTGACATGCTTCATTAATAACCCCCTCTATTTATTTAATGGGCCTGCGTTCTGTGAGAAACTATTAGATATCATTTTGCAAGTATATTCGCGCTATTCAATGATACAGCTACGCCATTAGTCAGTTTAAACGATTTAGAAGCAAACTTACTATCGAATGCTCCACAGACGGTTATTATCTACAATCACTTCATGAAGGTAGGAATTAAGTTGTGCAGTAATTGAAACTGTATTTAGAAAGATAGTGTACAGGTGATATATGCAGTAAGTTACGGATATCAGATAACAAATGAATTACATAATATAACTAATAAATAAATATTTAGCTACACAGAAAAACACGCAATTTTTCATTGCATGTATGCTGTTCTGTATGGAGAACTACTAAGGAAAGCAGAGTCAATATTTACAAGAAAAATAAATAAAAAGTACTAACGGGTACGGTATAAAGGAACACGCAAAGGAAGTTGTGGCCGGAAAGTTTATATAAATTTATTTCTGTAATTGCTTATTCGCACCATTTAGAACTACCATAGATAAAATGAGAGCGAGGTGTTTATAATCTTTTGATTTATTATTTATATCTGGCTATTGATTTTTTCATTCGATTATTAATCATTAAAACTCGTTAAAATTTGTTAAATAAATAATCATTGTTATTCCACGCAACACTTTTTTAATATTAGCAATGATTACTTCTAGCGGAATCGTTATTGACTTAATAATTTTCAACCTATTTGTAAATGCCATTAGACATTCTTACAACATAAATCCTAACACTGTTAGCTCCGCAAAAAGGTCCAAAACGGCTATTTCCTCTCCGAACACACCTGTTTAGACGCCATTATTTTATTACTTGTCGACCAGCGCCGGACATGTCACGCCATCTGCCGAGATGGCAATTAAATGAAAAACTTACAGCAATAAATAACTCACTGGGAGAAACACAGTGAATTTTAGATAGAACTTTTAGCTGTATCACGTTTATCGAGGAATAAAACGTCGTTAAACTAAACGTTGTGGTGGGTGATGACGAACTAAATACATTGCTTTTTAATATAACATGCCGTCATAAGTGGAACATATGTAATATATGTTTATATCATATAATTAATATGATTTATTATGTTATATACATAATAACATTTTTGTTGCGGTCGATAAGACATCAATTAATTAATTAAATTCAATAAGTTCGTTAAGTTTTACATTTTATTAAGATAAGTGAACTCTCTTATTTTAAGTAAACTTTTTCTGAAGGCAGATGACTAGCCTCCAGAAAGAGTTTACTTGTAAAGAAATGGAAAAAATTATACATCTATGCAAATATTTCCTTAGCACTTTCCTTGTCTATCTATTGGTTATTATTTTGTTAATTAGTTCATGGTTCTTTTTACTTGCGCTTTTAGTTAGAAAAAGGTAAATTAACAAAGATTTCTCATTTATTATTAGGTGCTTCGCCAATATATGATTATGTATACAAACTGATTTTAAAATATTCATTCCTCGATTATAGGTATTACACATAGCATATCAACCTATACAAATCTGTCTAAATTTCATAGTCCATTTTAACTCGACAGCTCTCGTTTAAAGATGAATGTCGAATGTGAAATTTTGATAGCGTTGTTTGATCAGGTGCAGCGTGTACAAATCGGTAAGTAGACAAACTTTTGCTATTAATAGTTTAAATGAGGAATGATTGTAAAAATATTTCGCTATACCTGAAAGATGATATTTTTATATTGACCCATTGTTTTCGCAACACACTTTTTAAACAAAGTTAGAAGAAGCCTTAACTCAGTGGGGCTGTGACAGGCAGCTAAGTGGATTGTCGTGTTCTACCCCACTGTGCATTTTATTGCGTCAACTTACATCGTTGCTCTTATTTTGTAATGAGAAGTTTAATCGCTAAGTCGCCGCAGACATGCGAACCGAGGACGCTCTTCGAATATTTGCTTTGGTCTATATATATTTGTAACTAATTATTCTTATCACGAGTTGGTACATCTTCTGTGGTTTAAAGTAGTCGCCCTTAGTGCTGAATAAAAAAGTGGTGATATAATTATGTAATGGTAGTTATTTTCACCTTTACCATAGCAACCGTTGTCATAAGTTTTCCAAAAATGGGGGAATCGAGGCTCTAATTGCCGCGCTGTGCAGTGGTGGTGGCACTCCCATAGCATAGTTTCACGAAGGGAATTATGATGCCCACCCCCGCCCAGTTGCATTTTTCAGCTCTTACGACCTCGGATACGAAGGGAGGTACTACTTTTCTTTGCCGGTATCCTACGGCGACAATCGTGGTTATTTATAGCTATAATATTGGCAAAATATATTTGACATCTTTTTTATGTAGAAAAAATCGTGTCATTGGGTTGTCATGGATGGACTTCTAAATTAATAAACGGATTTTAATCAATTTACTTGATGTATAGAGTTTGATCCAACTTGAGAGATATGATAGTTTATATCCCAATTTATAGTCGCAATATTTTTTTCATGATAGAGACTTAATAAGTATAGTTAAAATTACAATTAAATAATAATATATACTACCTATAATTGAAAAGATATTTACGAGGCCATCTATATCTGCATTTATAACATACATATAACGCATACCTAGATGAAGACAGCATCAACCTAAAATAATACATTTCCAACAAGTCCAGGAGCCTTTTAAGTGCGAATTTGAACGATATGTCGAATTCAACCAACAATAAGATTTTTTCATACCAGAACCACCAGGTGTCATAAAAGGCGACTAAGGTACCAGAGCCGACAGATGGCGGTATATCCATCCGAAACAGAACAGCTTAAATGCACAGGGCGGGGATGGGTAACAGCATCCCTGTCGCGAAAAAATTAGCGATTGCCAAAACGCTTGCTAGGGTGGCAAATATGGGCAAAAAACCTTCTTCCTTAGTGAGCCCCATGTCCAGAAGTAGACTTCTAATAGCTGATATGACGATGATGACACTGCAAATATTCTTTATGTCAATTCTAGGCTAAATCTATTTAGTCTATCTAGAATTCTTTGGAAACCATCAACATTATACTTGAATACTTATGTATGTATATCATAGTTACTAGAACTTGTTTAGGTGTATAATATTTATCAATTGACTCTAAATGCCTGCCTTTTTATTTCTTATTTTGTTTTTAGTTTTATTCTTTGCCGTTAGCTGCCCTATTATTGTAATTACAAATTATGTTGTTTATTTTTTGTTTTCTATTCTTTCTCATTGATGTCTCTATATTAATACTATTTGATAAATGAGATAGATCTATTATGGACTTCATTTTGTATTTTATATGTATCGAATCTAATGGCTAATTCAAGACGCTAACTTTAACAAACAAAAAAGACAATAGAGATGTAATTTACATACAGCTTTCAAACTTGATAGCATTATACTAATATATGCTTCATCCGATAAACCCAAGGATATTTTAATGGGCTCGTTATACAGCCATAATACAGAGAAGCTCCGCTACATATTGATATCTTAAATTCATGTCTCTGTCTTACGTCCAAACCTAATCTAATATTCAAAAGAGGAAAGATTACATTTGCTTGTTTTTTTACGACTTACGGTGTAAGGTAATTATTTTTTTCAGCATTTGAATGTTACGTCCTAGTTACGTGTTGTCGAGTAATATCATCATCACTATCATACAAGCCATTGTAATTCCACGGCTAGGCATAGGCCTCCTGAAGAAATGGGGAGTTTTGCACATAAATGCTACTCTGGGAAAACTTATCGACAATCGCAGAGTGCAGCTTTTGCGCTGCACTGTTTCGGATGGATATACCGCCATCTATCGGTTCTGGTACCTTAATCGCGTCTGACGACACCTGGTACAGGGAGAGGGACTAGTCTACTCTACCGTTACCTAACGGTACAATTGAGTAACATAGGTTAATGTATTAAAAAAGAGATCCCTACCTAAACATACAGAGTAAGCTAGGTTTGTATTTCTACAGGTTTATAGTAAAAGTCAATAACTATCTACTTTATTTAAAAATAAGATTCAATTAAAGAAAAGTTTCATTATCGGAAATACCAGTAACATAAGCTATATTTTATCTTCGTATTTTAAAATAATCAGTTGGGCGCTACTACTACATAGTAAGGTACATAGTAAGTACTGTGAAGTACGTACGATGATAAAATTAAAATATCCCGGACTCCCGCCCGTTGTACGGTGACATAAATTGACCAGGACTATTCGTAGATCTTTATCTTCGGACAAGTTGTCCAGTAGATCGCTTTGGTAAAGATGAGATTATGCGGCTTTTTTAATTGCATGCAATTATGTTGCAACTACGCCTCTAGAATCAAGTTGTAATAACTGGAATTTCACCAGATATAACAAGAACTTTGAGGCTATGAAATTAAAAAAACAACATCATGCTGGGTGTGGTAGGTATTTAATTTAAATCTATATTGTAAATAGATTTTTTAGTTTTGGAAAATTTATTTATTTATGTGTTAATATCTATTAATATAATATTATCTACTTTTTCAGTTTAAAAATTTATTGGTATCTTTACCGTTTTATTCATTGATATTTCACTTTAGTTTTCAGAAGCGGATTTTAATTGAAAAAGGAAATGTAAAAACATTGCTTATAAAAATTACGTTTTTAGCTTTTAAAACGCTTAATCATTAAAATAATTTGAAAATCTCTTTTAATTATCTAACTATATGAAAGCCTCGATATTCCTTAGCAATTACTAAACATTAACACCGAATAATAGTCTATAACAGTAGAAGCCGCATAAGAATCATGTGATGCCATTTTATAGCTGTATTCAATTTTATAGGTTTCTCTTACCATAAAATTTAAACTAAACAATTAACTGATCCCAGTAGGATAATTCAGTAAATAAAAAATGTTTATAAACTTAATTCCGAACTTGTTTCTACAAAGAAGTTTTATGCTGTTGTTGTAAGAAACGGTAACAAAAACAAAAGAACCTCTATAAGTAATTATGATAATCATCAAAGCTTGTTTCGAACCGGAGAATTTGTCAAATTATGCACTATACCTCTTGGGTTTATCGAGCCAAAACGATTTTATATGAAATTCGACTATATTGCATGGTGATAGGGAATTGATTCAAATTTTTGAGACAGATGAGACCCAGTGGATTTGTTTACTGACCCGTCATATTGGTCGGTCCATACCGACACGACACACTTTCCGAACATTACTTTTACTTATTTCGCATTTTCCACGAACAAACTGTAGACTCGGCTAGCAGGTGAATATGGAGTAGGTGATTCGCAAATTTGGATGTCTAGTCAACGGTGTCTGGTATTTAGTGCGACATTTGTTATTTCACGAAGAAAGTTGTGTCAAATGTGCTAGTTTTTAAATAATATCGGCTAATATAATAAGTTATAAATACTTTCACGCATATAAATATGTTTTATTGGCATACATAATATAAAATATAACATTTGATAATAATCAATTCGAGAGAAAATACGTAGCTTGATTGCTCTTTTTGGCGTACAGTAATTATCACTGATATGGAAGTAAAATAAATAAAGTAACCTTCAATAAATATAAAAATAAATCATAAGACACAAATCTCGCCTTCACATTTAAGCTTTAGTAAGTAGTTTAACCTTTAAATTTAAATCAAGCAAAGGTAGTTTATTATGTAATCTTGAGATAGGAGACTAAATTGTAAAGACTGTGATAGATCGTGAAAATTTGTTGTTATTTCTGAATACCCAGAGCCAATATTTCTATGATAAATATTTTTTGTTTCTGTGTCTGGGTGTCTAATTGATATTTATCGAAGTATTGTATAAGAGGAACAAGCCAGTTTGATTCCAAAACCATCCCAACATTATCTTCCAACGAGTAAACAGTAATACACTGTCAGTCAGACAGTAAATACTGTTCTATAAGTCAAACAAAAAGAATGCTATTATTTTACAAAAATACACATTGTAATAAAGTAGTTTAATGAATGCCAACAAGCCTAACGGTGGCGGACGTTCTCATCAAGGAAGGAGATCTTCCACTTCGCAAAACATTAATTTGACAAGATCACGCATGCATCCCACTTTTGTCAGGCGGAGTCGTGAGCCTGCCGGCACGTGAGTTCAGTGAGGTCTCGCATGATATTATTGCTAAAATTTCTGGGTTGGGATGCAACCTCGTTTTTGCGATTTAGCGAGGAGTGAAACTTGGTACAGCTTTCGGTTACTCCTGTTTTTATTATATGGTTAATGTAAATGTTTATTTATTATACTAGGCCGTCATTTAAAAATTACCTACTTATGGGGTTTCACGCATAAAATCGTAATAAATCTTATTTTTGCTAAAGTTCTTTTGCAATGATAGAACTTTTAAAAATATTTAAATCGTTAAAAGTTAAACGAATTCCGAATTCGAATACAGTTAGATATTTTATTCAGGTAGGATCATTGTAAGCACTTTCGAATCTTCCATGAAATAGAAAATAATAGCATCCATTAAAATATTTGAACATGAACACATGAAAAATTCAAGTTTCTAACCCTTATAGTGCGTTGATGTCAGTCAGTCAGTCAGATTCTCCTTTTATATATACAGATATAAACGGCCCTGACGACCCGAGGTATAAGTTTAAAAATCATCTAACACATAGGTCATTTAATTAAGCTTTACTTCAAGTTATTTACCTATTTATAGAATTTACTCAATATACCGTATATGTATATATGTTTAGAATTTTAAGGAATCAGTTTTGTCACAGTGTCGTAAATTTTCTACCATATTTAAATTGTCCGCATATTTAATATACCTATATTTTTTTTAAATGACTCGAGCCTCGGGAGCGATGACCCGTCATTTGGAATTTTTATTGCCGAGATTCAAGTTTATTACAATATTAAACTGAGACAGATATATTACAATTGGTATCATTATATAAATGTGCGTAACGATTGGTCACGAAATATTATTGTAAGACTCGGGTCATACTCCCTAATGTGTACAACCTACACTTCTTGTAATTATATTGCATTGAGGTAATAATTGGTAATAAAATGAGGTAATATTGAATACAGTGGATTTGGAAGACCGTGAACTTTGTTAAAATACCATGTAGGTAAGCGGCTAAAGGTTCGCACAATACTTTGCCCTTTACATTGAAATAATAACATATGAAATCAACTAAATTTTTTCAATCATTAGATATTTAATATTTCTACATCGGGGCAAGCGGTTTCGTAAGCAACAAGATATTAAGTCCAATTTTAAAGATTTTATTTCTATTTTAATGCCCCATATTTGTAATAACGCAGAACATGCTAACTGTGTCTTGTGATGAACATAAAATGACGGGCACGATGGCGCAGATGGTAGTTATGGTACCTTATGCGCCAAAGGTCGTGGGTTCGATCCCCCCCACCCGGGATAAATATTTATACGAGTATGGTGGGTATGATGGCGGTATATCCACCTGAAACAGTGCAACTCAAGTGCACAGGGCTGGGATGGGCAGCAGCATATCCGTTGCGAAAGCTGAGCTCTGCGATTGCCAACACGCTTGCCCAGCATGGCAGCTATGGGTGAAAAACCTCCTTTCTTTGAGAAGCCTAAATCCAGCCGTGGATATTCAATGGCTGGTATGATAATGATGATGATGATATTTGTGTTTGTTTTGTCTCTGGATGTATATTAATCTATTTAAGTATTATATTTGTTATTTTTCTGTTGTCTGATGTCCGTAACACTTTAAGCGATCTCGGAGTCAGGTCAATATATGAAATGTTGTATGTGAATCATAGTTACGTTGTCCGTTATATACTTTTCTATAACAAATGCTAGGCAATCTGTCACAATTTAATTTTATAAAATCGGTAGTGAAAATGTCAAATGTTGAGATGCATAGGTAAAGTAAATAAATGTATATAAGTAAATAGTTTAACATAATACATTATAGTATCTAATATATACAAATTCTCGTGACAAAGTGTTACGCACCATTCTCTTCCGAAACGGCGTAACCGATTCTTATGAAATTTTATATGCATATTCTGTAGATCTAAGAATCGGCTATTATCTAATTTCACGCCCCTGAGTCTTTAAAAATCTTTATTGTCATACGAATCTACATTCATTTACAATGAGATATTACAGTTATAACAAATTAGCCGGTACACGACTCCAAGTACAATTTCAGCCTATTCCGAAACATATTTATACTCTCGCACTCCTTTATGTTGTTAGGCAGCTCATTGAACAGCTGTGCTCCTCCAAACAGTACAGTCTTCTTTCCATAAAGAGTTCTAGGTGCTGATAGTTACACTTTATTATAAGTTCGGAGATTGTGGGGGTTGTCTTATATAAAGACTTATATTACTTTTGTCAAAATTTCTAACAATTTTTTTTAGTAATAATGGTTTAAAGTGATAAGGGTTATCTAACCATAATATTTATTTGAAATTTTTTTGGGCAAAATTGTTTCTTTTTTTTAAATGTACTATTTCTAATTCTTTTAAAAAATACAACCCTAAACTTTCACCCTTTTATCAACAATCCCTATTTTATAAAGTAATTTTAGTAATTTAATAAATTTATATAATTTATATCGCAGTCGCGATGTACTGGCAGAGTAGAAAAGTACATCCTCCTGTACCAGGTGTCGTAAGAGGCGACTGAGTTTGCGGAACCGACAGATGGCGGTATATCAATCTGGAACAGTGTAGCTCAAAATGCACAGGGCGAGGATGGGCAGCAAAATCCCAAAGCTGTGCTCTGGGCCTGCACAGCACGCGTGCCTAGCGCAGCAATTATGGACAAATTCCACCTTTCTTGGGGAGGCCTATGTCCAGCTCTGGACATCCAATGGCTGGTATGAGGATGATATATCGCTGAACAACGTTTGCCGGGACAACTAGTAATACAATAAAATCGTCCCTAAGAGATTATGCAAGCATCGATGAATTCTGAAACCGATACTTACCGTGTGTGCAAATATTCCAGTTTCGCATGTGGTTACCGCTACAAATAAAATCGAACACAAAACCTACTCGTACGTAATCTAATCTTCGTGACATTTCAAATTATGTTTATGCATGCCTTTTTTGTCTGTTCTGAGTTAGAACTAGGTTTGGTATTCAATGCAGGCAGCTATTTAACATCCTAAAGAAATATGATAATATTAACTTAGCATTCTGGATTCTTAGATAAAACATCTCCAGCAAGTCCTATATCATGCTCCTATATTATAATTATAGTTGTTGACATATAAATCATTTTGACCTATGTACATTGCAGTATTCATTATAATCATTCCAGCCATTACAAGTCCAGTGCTGGACATAGGCCTCTCCCAGAAAGGAGGTTTTTGCCCATAATTTCCGCACTGGGCAAGCGTGTTGGCAATCGCAGAGCGCAGCTTTCGCGACTTGAATGCTGCTGCCCATCCCCTCCCTGTGCATTTGAGCTACACTATTTCGGATGGATATACCGCCATCTGTCGGTTCTGGTACCTTAGTCACCTCTTACTACACCTGCTGCAATGAAAGGTACTATTCTACTCTGCCGGTACCTCGCGGCTTTGCCGGTACCTCACGGCTTATTGCAGTATTACTGACATTTAATTAAACAATCATTGAAAAATCCGAATGCCTCAACGAATTTCTAACTGTAACCGACATCAAAGTAAGAATAGCGAAGATTGACGATGAGCTCTAATAACAGGGCTGGTGAGATATCTATCGCTAACTGTTTTCTGATGGAATACCGGCCCAATAGCTAATTATTGCTGATACGCCATTATTACGGGCCCTCTATTCAATTGAACTTGGCGTCTAAGCCATTGTAGGTCAGATATGTGATTTACTCGTGCCACTCCAAATTGACGCTTGAATGAAGGTAACGGTGTATTTGGTACTGACATTTGCTTACGTCTTTCCCACTAAAAGACCACACTAATGTTCTCGCTTTGTCTCAAAAATCGATAACAAAGTTAAAGGTAAAATATCAAGTATTCATTCGCGTTTTATCTTCGATAAAATCCTAGCATACTTCGCGTTTGTTTAACAAGACAAATACTTCTAGGTTCATCTGACGTAACAATTTCCTAAGCGAACATTAAACGGTGAATGCACTTGTGAACTTATTTGCGCGGCGCACCACCTTCCCGAACCTACTTTATTAAATGACACAATCACGAATACTACCCACGATTTACCACTCCATCAAAGATAAACATTCTCTCCATACAAACATGAGTGTTATGCTAGACATTCTGTAAGGTATCATATGGTCGGAGTGGAGCAGAATCTACGAGGTATTTCTAGTCATTTACAAAGATGAAATGCCAGTCGGAAACAATGTTCATTGTTCCTTTATTGTTACTATAAGCTAATAAACTAAAGAAAGCAGGTGCTTCGCTAGACGTTACGGTTTAATGTCGGAACCAAAGCGAACGATTGCACCGGATATATATCGTCAGGGAAGCCGTTTTGAACTTCAGTCTTAACAATACTAAGCTTCGCTTCTTGGAATATCTTCACTAGCAGATTTATTGGACGCGTCACTGAAGAGTCTACATCGTCGTATTCAATTTCATCTGAAGTATTTATAATGTTTTCTTTGACAACAATGACACCGGTTTGGGTTAAAGATTCTCTGCATCTTTGTAAAAAAGCGATCAAATCGTAATCGTTCAGATGACCGAGCACCCACTGGCACCAGATGACGTCGTACTTTTTTTGTGGCTTAAAGTTTTGTAGACCAATTTTGTATACTGTCCCAAGCTTTTCATTGTCTTCGCCGATCGATTGTTTCGCGGTGTTAATGAACTTTTCGTCTTGTTCAACCAAGTCGACCTTTTCAAATTGTGCAAGTAGTAGATGTTTAGTGATGCGTCCAATGCCAGCGCCGCA
This sequence comes from Heortia vitessoides, assembly GCA_020976665.1. Classification (NCBI taxonomy): domain Eukaryota; kingdom Metazoa; phylum Arthropoda; class Insecta; order Lepidoptera; family Crambidae; genus Heortia; species Heortia vitessoides. The sequence continues at coordinate 8,924,919 of JACJUM010002525.1, read as the reverse complement.
ATCAAGGGCAAGTTTTGTTAATGGCGGATTTTCAAGTGCAAGTATTTCGGCAAGAAAAGCCTTAGAGCCCTCGATGTCGATGTCGGAGATGTGGCCGAAGCCGCCAAGCACTCCGTCTATTGTTGCTGGCACATTAGCCCAATAAATTGCTGCTTTCTTATAAAAAATACCTTCAGCCATTGTGTACAAACTACATTATGACTGTTTTGTGTCATCTTATGACTGTTTACTTTTTTTTAACTTTGACGATTTAATAATCTTTTTCTTTATAACAAACCTATTTCCATTGTATATAGTTCTTACAAACATGAACCGTTACTTAGCTTTATTCCAAGTGTCTACGCAATTTCCAGTACCTAAAACAGTGTATCCGTTTAGCTCGTAATATTATGACTTTATATAAGATATATAATATGACAATATAAAAATGTTTTTTGTAATATTAGAAACGTACTTGATAAAATCATAATTTTATATAAAATTTATTTACACGTACCGTTTGTAACATGTACCGTTGTATTAGTTTTTTATGCTTGTTACATAGTTACAAGATATCTAATATCTTATTTGTGATTGTTGCAGGCTCTAATATCGGCAGTAAACGAGACTCCAGAGGAAGATATAAGGGATGCTCTGAAGGTGCAGACAGAGCACCAACTGGCGTTAGTGCCAAGAGGACCCAAAGTTCTGAGGGACACGGTCGCTTACAACACCACCATCAACACTGATGACACGGTGAGATATATTATTTGAAGCTTTAAAACATTTATAAAGGAAGGTGTCATTTTTTTTCCTGGAGAACCAAGCACTGGATTAATAAGACGTCGATTCCAGCGCCCCCGGAGTCAGTTTGGGGGTCTGTGGATCCAAGGCTTTGTTTAAATTATATCATTACAAACCTTTAGGCAATCGTAAATAGTGTTCTACTGATTCGTAGGTAAATACTTTGATAGTAGCCGGTGGCGTTTCAAATTTTTTTATGATGAGCATTTTTTTTATGATGTTTTAAAACAAAACGAAGAGAAATTTTGTGTACAAAATAGTTTGACGGGCTCTATGGCGCATTCAGTGTCCCTGTCTTGTGCGACAAGGGTCGCCGGTTCAACATTGATATGATGAATATTTGTGTTCGTTCTGTGTCTATGATAAATCATGTATTTAAGTATTATATTAGTGATTCCTCTATTCATTGATATCCGTAACACATTTGTATCACGGATATGTATGAGATGAGCGGATGTGTGACATGTTGTGTGAACTTATTTTTATTTCATAATTTGATGAGCGTTACTATTGTCTTGTTTAATTATTTTTTTTTAAACGCGGATTATTTTATATGCGGTTATTGTATGTTGCTCTATTAATGTTGATTTTCTATATCTGATGATTGTTTAACTTTGCAGGAAGAGCTACGAGCACTGCGTCCTGATGGGACCATCGTAACAGAAACTCGACACACTAAAGAACAAGAACGACTCTGTGACGAGGAGTTATCAAAAGAAGAGGTAGGATAAAATTTTATCAAATCATGTAAAATTTAATTATATATAAATTTTATTTAAATAGATCTTCTATAAACTGACACGAACCAATATAAAGAAAAAGCTAATTTTCATGCTGTTTTGGGTTTAAGTCAGGTTTGACCGAGAGAGGTGCTAAGATTACCACCTGAATTTTATCTTAAACCAACTATATATTACAATTTATCGATAATGATAAACATGTGAGGTTTTTAGAAGTACTTTCATTATAATTGTTTGAGTCCTAATTTTGTTTTGAGTATTTGTTCAATTAATTAATAATTTTCAGGCAAAATCTTTACGAAGCAACGAGAGCATAGTAGAAGAAGTTGGAGGGCAAGAGCGAAGGAAGCGTGTGGACCTCGAGCGAAGCACCGACCTAATGGCTGGCGGACTGCGTGTCGGTACCCAGCTGCATTCCCGCTCGCGCACTGAAGAAGGTAATTTTAATATGACATAAGAATAAAATCAGATTGCCATAATGAGATATGAATCAGTACTATTGTACTTTACTAGGAAAAAGGTAACTTCACCTTAAACAGGCTATTAAATACTAGAATTTCTCTCTCCAGGTCTTTTCTTATGTATTGTGAATTTTGTGTATCACATAACATATATGTGATATTTTAATCTTCATTGTATTTGATAAAAATAATGAATGATTAGTACATACTATATACACTGCCTCTAAATAAAATATATCAACTCTTAAACCAGACCTGTTATTTTTAGTTCAAAATTTTGTAGTTATATTGATATATTTGTGAAGGTTCAGTAATATTAGCCCCAACGTTGCTGTTCAATGTAACTATTTGTATAAAATATGTATTCTTATAAACACATTCTTAGACTAAAAAAACATTATTCTCCTAGTTGAAAGAGAAGGTCAACCAAACATGGACGACGATTGGGACAGCCTCTCAGTGCGAATGCGACGCCAGCGACGTTTACGTCACGGCGGTGAGTAGAAGCATTATTGTTGTATTTATTTGAACTTTTCCGCGCTAGATTGCGCAACTTGTTGCCGATCACCAAGTAATGTCTTTAACTTTACATAGAGGGCGTGTTTAACGAAATATTATTTTAATTGGTCACTAGTAGTGTTTTATCTTAAAACTTTGTAGGTCCGTTAAATTATAATTTATTAATTATTTATTTATTTATTTTTATATTATTATCGTTATAATTTTGAGTCTTAAAATACATAAGAAGACCATTTGATTTCAAACATATATTTTTATCATCTCATTTCGTACTTAGTTTTTGTAATTTAGTTTTATTGGTTTAATTTTATATAGTAGTTATCAAGAAGAAAGAAATTAAAAACTAAATTAAATAATTTCCCGATGCTTACAAAAAGACAGCGAGTGGTAGACTCCCTGGCCTTTTTTTATTTTAAAGTCACACTAATATATAAGAATCGAAATGCTAGTAGGTATATGTAGTTAGGTAGTTATTTGTTATTATTAAACCACTGAAAGGAAACTCATTACATACTGTACAGCAGCAGAAATTACATTAGAATTAAAACTATATTCATGCCCAATGAATTCATATACCATTGCAAATTTGTATATATACGATTCCATACCTGCTAATACTTCCTACTTTGTAGTGTGAGACAGGTACCGTAGTACCTACTTAATCTGTATTCTTATGAAGTTAATTATTGCTGCATAAGTAGATAATTGTAGTCCATCTTATTAATAATAGTATTTTAGTTACTCATGTTCTCTGTTGTAATAGTTTTAAATGTCATTAATATACACTTTGAAATGAACATAATTGACATGGTACATTTATATAATACGCTGACAGGTATATGCTCTAAAAAGAAACTTGCGCGTGCTATAAAATAAACTATGTCGGTAATATGTACATTTTTTTGTATTCGCCACTTAAGATATCAATGCCGGTTCTAATAATATTTTTCCATTTTACCAACAATTTTGACGATGTCAATTAATTAAGTGGGAAGTTGGTTTATCGAAAATACAAGTAACAAGTAGCCTCAGTTATTCCTTGTCATCCTCATCATTATCATACCAGCCATGTACAGCCCACTGTTGGACATAGGAGTCCCCATGATTAATGGATTTATGCCCATAATTACTGCGCTAGGCAGGCGTAATGGCAGAACGCAAAGTCCAATGTGGATGTTGTATTAAAGCTGCGCTGTTTCAATAGATATACCGCCATTCGTCGGTCCTCAGTCGCCTCTTACGACACCTGGTACAAAGGGAGGTACAATGCTACTACGCCGGTACCCCTCGGAAAATTAATTCCATATAACATGAGCTACGAGTATATCCGTGCCCTTTTGATGATTAGTCTGGATAAATATATTTTTTTGTTGTACCGCACATTCTTTCATATATATCTATTACCGCATTCATATTTCTTTGTTTAAAAGATATTTATTAAAATATTATCGGTTTAATACAATATAGTGAATACAAAATTTGTATTTTTATTAAGAAATCTGAATTAATATTTATTTATTTAAACACATAAATACTGTATATATTGAACATGATATATATTTATTGATAAATTTCGACATAGAACATATAACGTATTGATTTTATTTTTAATTAACTCAATTTCACAATCTTTACATGTAAAGATTACGTGACACTGTTTGTCCGGGATGAAGTTCTAAACAGTTAGATCCAATTTGAGGGACAATATATTTTATATCTCAAATTATAGTCACAAAACAGGACAATGTAACACATATATAATAAAGACAATATTTTGTGAGTGTGTATGTTTGTTACTACTTAACATCGAAACGGCTCGTGTGATTTTAATAAATTTTGGTATGGAGTTAGCTGACGACACCTTGAATGGGAAAATCTATGACAATTAATTATCCCTAATAAAACGCGGGTTACACCGCGGTTCACAGTTATTAGTTCATAATAGAAACCAAACTACAGAGATACACGTAATTTTTTTATTAGGGCATTTTTTATTTATACCGCTGACTAGGTTAGCATACAGGCATAAGACACTTTACTTCTTTGTTTTAACGTAAGTAAATAGTGTTTATAAAACCCTCTTTTCTTATTTTTTTTATCAGGCCATGCTGACAAACAAGCGTACAGTCCGCGTGATAGTAAACGTTACCGCAACCCCGCAACTGCGACGATCGTTATGTCACAAAGAAATCTCTAGCGCGTTGCCAACCTTGTGATTTGAAGATATTATTCCACATTACCGAGTAATTTCACTGTCCCTCTCACCCTTCAAACCGGACCTTCATTTAGATGATTATTTTGGCTTAAATATTTAATACATAAAAGGCTAAATGATGAGTGCATTAATATTATGATGCAATAAATTAAGTTAATTTGTAAGACAAGAAGGCACAACAGCAATGCGAACACTGCTATTTGGGGGTAGAAATAGGTGATAGTGAGGTACTAATGCAACCTTTGTGTGAGGTCTACCTAAGTAAATACAAAAAAATAACTATTTCGTATAAATTATAAAATATACATACTATGTATAATAACAAATTTGTTCCTTTGCTAATTAATTGATTAATAATGCTAATTAATTGATAATTTATAAGGTCTAGAAACCATACCGTGTGCTCTTAAAACTAGTTTGTAATGAAAATTCGGATAATGTAACACATATCTTTCATATTCTCTATAGTACCTTCCCCTGTATTAGGTGTCATAAGAGGTGACTTAGGTACCGAAATCGACAGATGGGGGTATACCTATCCAAAACAGTGCAGCTCAAATGCACAGGGCGGGGATGAGTAGCAGCGTCCCCGTCGCGAAAGCTGCGCTCTATAATTGCCAACACGCTTGCCTAGCGCGACAATTATATTGGCAACGTGCCCCTTTTCCTGGGGAGGCTTATATCGAGCCGTGGACTTTCATAGGCTGGTATGGTGAAACGAACACAATATCGCAAAAAACTCTATGTAATATATTAAGTTCAATGTCAAATATCATAATTGAATGATTTAGAAAAGTCTTCAGGATAGCATATCAATTTGTATATTATTGAATCGGTTTTTTAAGGTGCATATTAACTTAAAGCGTCGGCTGATTGCTGTTTAACGATCATTATGTTAATGAACGGCACTGAGACCATTTTAGTGCTGAGTGGACAACCTTGAAGCCTTCCGCGTTAGTTTGCGCTCGTGTATTTTATGTCTATAGTTGAGATTATCGATACTATAGTATATCAGATGGACTCGATTCGGTATTTCGTATTTTTTATCCTGCGCCAAGGATCATGGGTTCAATCCCCGTTCAAACAACTCCAATGTGATGTCGTAATTAAACACATTTTTTTCCGATTACATTGCAAACACTGGCAGAATCTGACGAAATAGATCAAAATAATGTAATATAGTATTATTACACAATATTTACATATTGTAAATCTTAATAATACAGCAATAAATCCGCGTTGGTGTATGTCTTAGAGATAACGTATAAGAATTGCTACTTCTAATTAATAATTGATTAGGTTTAATATAATACATCAAATAGTGTAAAATTGTTACTTTAATGGGTCTGCAATGTGGGAAATATGCACTAAATTATTATCGATAATAAATGTGACTAGCCGTGAGGTGCCGGTAGAATAGAATAGTACCTCCGTCTGTACCAGGTGTCGTTAGAGTTAGTCGCCTAAGGTGCCTACAGTGACAGATGGCGGTATATTCATCCGAGACAGTGTAGCTCAAATGCATAGGGTGGGGACGGGCAGCAGCATCTCTATCGCGAAAGCTGCGCGGCAATTAAGAGCAAAATTCCCCCCTTCTTGGGGAGGCCTATGTCCAGCTGTGGACTTCCAGTGGCTGTATTATGTGATACTCACAAACCGCCCAGGAATCGCATCGTCCACGTTACGTTGTAGCGAAGAAATATCGTAGGTTGTCTGGTATCCGTATAAAACTATGAGAGTAAACAGCAGAAACTGATTGCATAACTAGTCGTCCTTCAATAATACGTCAAATAAATATGAACTAGCCAATATAAAGACAATCAATTACACACTTACCTGCCCACAGCGGCAGGCGACAGACTATATATGGCAACCAGTAATTAATCCACTATAATGTTAGGCATTTTGTATTCAATTTTTAATTTATGACTCTCGGTTCTATCTTTGTATATAATTACAATGAGGAATTGAGTGAAATTTGTTTAATATATTAGTTATATGTTATCAAGCCACCAAACCAGCATACGGTTCGCTTGATGATAAACGTGACCGCAGCCTGTAGATACTCTTTTTTTTTCGGACGAACCTATTGCTGGACTACTCAGACCTCAATTCCAGCGCCACCGAAAAAGAGGGCGGGGCCTCTCATAGATGAGAGGTCCGATGACCGTACCATATTGCGTGCCCCGCAGCCGCGACCGCGCTAACCCGCGGTCGCGCCCGCAAAGCTTGCGAGATCGAAGCGGGACCGACGGCGCGCCCGAGGGAACCTCTAGAAGCTCGACCTAGGCTCAGCCGCCGTCGTTGGGGTTGAATTTACTATGAAATTTTTAGCAAAAGAGGACAGACAGATTGAGCCCGACAGCTCTAGGGCTGTCGGTTATCGCTTGTGGGGGCGATCGCGATGTACCTACTGCTCTGTTGTACGAATGCATGTGGAGTGATAATGATCGTGTTGTGCCAGTAAGAGGGCGAGGAAGGGCTGCGATTTTAGCGGTTATACTGTCGGGAGGGTCGTCTAAGACGTGACGCGGTCTACGATGTCAGGCGTGGACGTTTTTCCTAGCGACGTATTTCGCGGAATTTGATAATAACGGATTAGGGTGATTTGAGGCCCCGTCGAAAAAACGGCGCGAAGCTACTTACACGTACTCGCGGATCGTAGGAAGACACTCGTGTCATCACAAAGATATCGCTAGTGTTTCGCCAACCAGGTAACCTGAAGATACAATGTCGTATTTACTTTATTTACTAATTTACTATTTGTTTAGCAGTTAGTTCTTCCTTCATGGTTTGCAGTTGCTGACAATAGTTATCTACCGTAATCGTTTGGCCAGATTTTAGAAGGCTGTAGTATAAGACCCCGGCGCTAGCCCACGAAACACTCACAAGTAACTTTTTCTGAGTCAATTTTCATTTAGGGGAGTATATTGGTCTGCAGGGTTCATCCATTCCAGCGCTTCCGATTTATCCATTTTTCAGTACAAGTAATGATTCGATTTAATATAGTTCATTGTAGTTTCTGTTAAGCAAAGTAACACAGCAGTCGACACGTGTTTGCATCTTCGATTTATTCAATTCATGATGGTTCCATCGTTCAAATTTTTTAAAACAAATAAATGACTATTTTTAAAACTCAAATGTACCAGCAAACATAATTTGTTCATTTGAACTTAACAAACAGGAGGTATTTCAGATGAAAGTGATTATTACGACATAATTTAATTTCTAGAGCATCACACATACCTTGATGTATCACGATTTAATTGAGAATTCAATACTTTTTCAACAAGTAGGTGCAATGACAAAGGTTGTTTCACAAAGATTTCACTTTCCACAAATAGCCAATTGTTCGGGTTTGTAAACAGAGGTGCGCCGAATGAGGCTCCAAGCGGCCGATTTGACCTACCACGTTCATGTACACCGCATATGGGGAGTCATTGAGCCTACGCGATCCTTGAGGTCGTGTGTCACACGACTTTGGATAAAACGGCGGAATCTACCGGCATTTGCATAGATATTTGGTGTTCTGATCCCATAGCCATATGTTAACCATGAAAACACTCAGATTCTTATAACTTTTAAAGGTAGACAGGTGTCTTTTTACGTCCAGTCTTATTTTAAAATACGGAATGTCATAACTTTTGATGGTGTTTAATGACATATCTTATTCAAATATACAAATATACTGCTCAAATTGTAAACATAGAATATCTTGATAAAAATGTAGGTGTATGTCACAGAAAAAACCTGTCCTTAGGTATTCTTTGGGTCTAATTTAAATCCTAAATACAAGTTCAAAGTAAAATTTATCAGTCCTTTCACTTCACGTAATTATCTATGATATTTAAAAAGTTGGTTAACGATATTTGCGCTAATTCGAATAGTGCAGAGATGTAAATCGCAATGAACAATCGTGCAACCAGCAACGTTTAATGTTGTCAATATTGGTTTACTGTTCAGCTGTGCCCTGTGACTAGGTCAAAATAAATTCGATTCTTATCATTTTCAACTTATTATGAATCATACATAGTGTTTAGTCACTGCTATACAATTACAGGTTTTATAACATATTGTTTATACGCCAACATAAACTAAAGAAGCCCAACGCCATTTAACTTAACAGAATGTTTTTGTTAAGGCATTCCCGAAGTGATAGATAGTATGTTGCATTGCAGTAATTTACATAAAATATTTTATAAACCCGACTGTCCGTCGGGACACACTTACGACAAACAATATACTTGTCTATTTCCTTTTCCTAATAACTCTAAATACAACATTCGGGGGTTCATGACCGAAGACAAAATAATTGATTCATTCTTACCTACTTTTTTACCAATTACTAACATACTTATACTATAAAGTAAGTAAAATTTACTGAAAGTAATGAAAGTTTAATAAACTTATATATTTCTTCTGTGCTGTGGGAGCCATGGTCTTACATAAATATGACGGAATAACGGCGATGCAAATGTCGAGGAGGGCCGACAGGTTCCATAGTACATGTCGTAATTTCCTGACTTGCCTGTCTTGTTCAACGAAGAAGTTACCCTCGTATCGCTATTAATTTTGACATTTAACTGCTGTTTCACATAAGTATATCATTAATTAAGTAAATAAAGTTCGACGAAATTTTAGTCGTTACTGCCATGTCGTGCAATCAATTTAGCATCATCATTAAATTGAAGGTTTTATTATACATATGTATTAAGCATAAGTCGTATTACGAAAGAAATGGAGATGCAATCACTTTCAATTCTTAAATGTGTTATTTAAAACCTGTACATGTACCTAAAACTGTTCTAATCATTCAGTTAATTATAACCCAATCACATAATAACAAAAACATAAGCGTAAAGCAGTAGTGAATTAGTGACCTAGAAATTATTATTCAGTGAATAATTTGCCTTGCCACTGTCTCATGGCGGTTAAGTAAAGATGTCTCAAATGTTTGCATCGCATTGACCTTCGTTGGTTTGGCAAACTTATTGACTGAACGATTACGCCACAACATGTGTGGATGCGGTGACGCGGCCATAACACCGCGGGACGCGGCGCGGGCGCTCGTGTGCCGCGCTCTTTGACAATCCAGTACTAACCACATCTCTCCTTGCAGATCACGACAAGGACTACACCAAACGTCCCCTCGACTTCGACATCGAAGAAGAAACTCGCAAGAAGGAAACCTCCAAGTGGCTAGAAAGCCATTTCGGCAGTGAGTCCCGCTCATCTCACGACTCTATCGCAGAAGAAATTGGACGAAGACCCGAAACCGGCTTTTACGTCAAAAACAAAACAGCCGACGACGAAGGATATTACGGAAAAACATCTTCTTCAGTGCCACCACCGCCTGTGTATGGTGACCGCGTTTTAAGGAAGACAAAATCGTCAACACCCTCTGACGAGCGCACACCTGCAAATAAAACGGGAGGCTATTTCAAAGGTGTGGCAGATTGGTCCCAAAGACGGGCCAGTAAGCCTAGGATGCCAGAACCACGGAGCTCTTCGCCGTCTCCACCTACAGTGCGTTCGCCATATGCAAGCGACGACCGGTTAAACGGCTCCTCCCCAAGACATGTGTACGGGAAGCGCGAGTCGCCTCAGGGAAGGTCATCGCCGATCGGTCGCCGTCACCCGCCTTCGCGCGACGATTCCGCCTACGTCTCATCGTCCACAATGCACAGCCCGCCACGTGGTTCACCGTTCCGTCCACTTGAAGCTGACCGATCCTTCCGTGAACCGTCAGTTGAAGATGATTATAGACCAGTAGCTCCCGAGCGGAAGCGACATTTAAAGCAAAGGTTGTCGGAGGAGCACCGTTACGATAGTGGCTACAGAAGCTCATCCCGCAACGAGAATTCGGGTCGTTCTCGGGACAGTCGTGAGGAAGGTGCCGCAGAACCCCCTCCAGACTATTCCCCGCCGCGGGAACGCCGTGGTAGTTCGGACAGAGATCGCACCCCACCACGACGCCGAGACAGGGATGAGCGTAAGCAGAATCAGAAAACTCGCTTCGCGGACAACGGCCGCCGTCCATCTCCCGCTCGCAAATCTGTGGGTTCGGCAATCGGGAACTCAATCAGGAAACTTGTTGGGAAGATCCGATCTGCGTCAGCAGAGCGAAGAGCTCGTTGGCGAAATTCGCGTTCGCCGTCGCCGGAACATTCCTCGCGGACATATAAACAATACGGCGGGGAGTTGGCGCCCCCCGTCGCGCCGCCGCACCGCTACTACCTTGGGGAGGACCCATTCGCGCCCAGCATCTACGGCCGAGAGCATAAGTACGAGGGCAGTTCGAGACGCGCCGCCGCTGCCGACGCCCGCGACCACCGCGAACGGTAAGTGACACCCCCGCACATTTCTGATCTAATTGCACCGATAATTATCAAGATATGAAGACATTGTTTATTAGTGGGAGGCATGTCATGTCTTTTCATGGGACTTGCTCCATTAGGCCAAACGGTAGATCTATTTTAAACACAAAACGAGTAAAAATCGTTTCAAGATATTGAATTGTGATTAAAAACCGAATGAGCCTTAAAAAGAATCTTGGTCTACAGATTCGCGCCGCCTACACGAAGGCTGGGAGTATAAAATTTAATTAATTCCCCTTGTTTCTATATTATCATAAGCTTACGGCGATACTCTAGGGCAGGCTGTAATAAAAACAGATTTTACACCATTAAGATCATAATGTGGGTTGAATAATCGCAGTTTATCTCTATTATCGGCTAAACTTAACGCGTGTTATAAGACATTGTTTCACTATGTAAGTATTCGATGATCCGATTATTAGATTTGTAAGCTTACAGTAGAGGCTGGATATACATTTTAAATAATGTGCCTAACTATTATCGTACCTTCATCCTTCAATTTTAACTGCTAAAGGATTGGAGGAAACAATCATGTCAGTGATTAATGTCAGTTAATTTAAACTTAATTATTTTCCTTCAAAGATCAGATAAATTTGTCTCGTATATACAATATATTATACTATACTAAACAATCCTGATACATTTACATTATGACCTTAACACAATGTAAACTGCACTTAAATCAGAACAGACAAAGAGGATTCTTCGAGCATTATGATCCGATCTTATTAAAATAGGTTCGTGCTCCTATTTATTGGCATTATTGTTTTTGGCATAATAAGGTTTCTTATTGTGATTTATGAAGACTGGTGCCTGAATTAGGCTACTACGGCTAAAAGCTTAAGTTTCTGGAGCTATACTAATATATAAATAAACGATGACAATTGATAAGCTATTTTCGTTGGAATTGTGTTTTTAAGTTATATAGTTATATTCGTTAATTCACAATCAATATTACTATTGGATATACTGAGCCTGAAATTCGTGTCGTTTAAGAACAAATTGAATATTTATGTTTGATAAGAACCAATTAGTCCTCGATGTTAGTTAGTGATAAGATTTTTTTTTCCTATCGACATCATCTTATTGCTGTGATAAAGGTAACAATAGTATTAATCTGAAAATAGTTAGGGTTGCCTATTACGTTTTTGTACTTTGATTTTGTTTATCGTTTATTGAAATTTATGGACGAAATATTTTCGTTTGTTCAAATATACCGTCAATATTCATGGGAAACAGGTGTAAGACTCTCAACAGGAATTGATTAAAGTTAATTACATGTAAATATTATTTGTAATAAATATTTTGAATATTATACTTGATTAAAATTACGAAATTCTCTTTTGTATTGTATGTAACGAGAAACGACGAAAGTAAAACTAAAATCCATTAAGGCTCAATACGAATATTTTAGAAGTTTGCAGAAAACAATCGGTGCCACTGCCGAGGTTTCAATTGTTACGAAAGTCATTATATGGGTGAAAATGTTCGCAAAACTAAAATTGAATACCAGTTAGTTCTGATAGGCTGTACCATACCTTTGAGTGACAATATGAAGCTAACCCTTTTTCCTAAAAGGCCCAGGGGCGTTTTTTAATCATTTCATTTCAATTCTGTGCAAAACCGGGAGTTATTTTTGTATATTAAAAAAGTTATGTTACACAATTGATACAAATTAGGAAAATTCATAATACAACAAGATGATGACTAAGCTCTAGTGTCTGTATGGCGAGGTTGACCGAGTTACATGCTAATTAATTGTTTTAAAGCCATTATTGGAAATTCAGATTGATTTCACTTATTCCTTTAAAAATGCTACTCGTCTTCTTTAGTGAAAGTGATGTCTCTATCTCCTAATTATGTCATCATAATTATAATATAAAAGAAAACATAATCATTTCATTCTATTCAATAAGAAGCTACTTTTTGAGTTAAGAAAGGGCAGTCAGTACGAGACATACCATAATATGTCACAGACGTGGTACAATATCTACATTTAAAGGCTGTAGCGGCATCAATCAAGCAGCGTTCCGGCATATCTTGCCTTATCGATCTGCTGCGTCCATGGAACCTCCTTAACGGGGTAAATAAATATTTCACTCACTAGACGCCCTTATTTAGTTCAAGTGACTCAGCGTACTGCGAAAAAACCGCCTCTATAACAACTAGCATCTGTTGGTAATGTCAATGTGACTCATTGCAAGGAAATGTTCGTGCAACAGGTGTATGTTTAGGTGTCGATTGGTACATGCAAATTAGCACGTTACAATTATTATTACCCTTGCTCTTGTAAACAAATTCCAATGCGTTGTTTTTGCAAAGCAACCACTAATTAATACACACCCACGTCAACCACGTTTGTAATTTACAAGCAGTAGATCAATTCCGTAGATTATTATGTGGATTATAATATGAAGCGTTAAATTATAGTTCACAGAGGCGTATATAGCAGCATTTTAATATACGTAAACAAAGAACAATCGTTAGGCGTGTGGGATGAGATTCCCCATTGAATCCAATTACTAAAAGACAAGATTACGAGTTTTTATGATACCAGAGAGATAACAATGATCGCACGTGGGCCCGACTTATTTTGCCATCACGACTTAGTAATGTCGTTGTCAGTCCGCAAAGTAGTCAATTATTTTTGTTACGTTCCAGGGGCCAGTTTTCGAGTACACTTGGACGGTTCAGTCATTCTACAAGCCGCTTGAATCCGAGCAGCGAGGCCGAGGAAGATCACATTCGTAGCGCGCAGACATTACCTCGAAAATTGCATGAGCGTAAAGAGAAATCCACCGAGAAACCCAGTTCAAACAAGTATTGGCATCGTTTGACGCCCAACAAGAGGTCTAGTAGCGCAGTGAATATATCCAACAACGTGTCAGTGTCACCCGACGGTAAGATCAACGGATACCCGCCCGGACCAGCGAAGCCGGCGCGGACGTACAAAGCTCTCAATCGGAGCAAGAGTTTTGCTATGGGAGCGCCCGAACAAGAGACTCATCCCCGTTACGTATCAGGCATGAACCGGAATTACTCCACAATGTACAAGTCGAATCCTCATTTGAGCCGGCTAGATGAGAATCCAGAACAACTGAAAAGTCCCGGCATCGTGTCCATAATAAATCGCAGTCAGCGAGATTTGGCAGATGCTGTTTCACGCGAAACAGAACGTAGACGTGATGGACTTTTCGGCGCTAGGTATGGTAAGACTACACCACTGACCAACGGCCACACGAACGGTTACAAGACCCACGATGAGGCTGACAAAAAGAAACTATTCCTCAAAGGTCTACGGGAGAGGGCTCCTGAATTATATCAAACTCTTCACGCAGACGACGAGTCTGACGCTAGCAGATTGTCGTCCAGATATGGCACTCCATCACCTCATTACAAAGACCGCACATCAGAGGAAAGAAAAATACCATTATACAAAACAGATTCATTTAATAAAGATACTAGTCCCTTTGTCTCCCGTTTGGAGTCCAGATTAAAGTCACCAGCTGTAAGACGCGGTAGTAACAGTAGCGACAACTATTCGGAAACCTACAGGTATCAAACTCGTTCAGGCGATCCCGAGAGACCCAGTGTTACGGACACTGTAGAAACTATCAGCAAAAAGATTGTGCCATCCAGAGACGGCCGTTCAAAGGAGATTATTGAATCAAGGGAAGTAAACTCTGTAACCAAAAGTAGGGGATACAAAGGCGAACCTTTGTCGAGTAAATATATAGAAAACGGTATTCGCTCTCCTTTGGGGTATGAATCTAAGAACGGTTCGGTCCCTCTATATTCGGAACGAAGAAGTAGTAACTATAAAGTTATGGAGAAGATTAGAGATTATTAGATATAATCCGTCCACATATTTTAACGCCTTATGCCATATTTTTCTAAGACGTGTAGGTATTAAACGAATGAAACAAAGTCATATGCAGACTGAGTCTTATGCTTTAGATACTAAGTTGTCTAACTTGAAACGCAATGAATTAACATTTGTTAATGTTGTGTAAGCTGCTTTTTGTTATTGTGTAAAAAGTCATAGCTTTACTAATTTAATTCTAATATTGGTCTAATCCGTCCAATGTAATATTCTAAAATTAATTGTTTATATTAAATGTTTTTCATTGACAGCAGATATTGTGAATAGACTTACTTTATGGTAAGGTGAATGTAATATGATTAATAATTATATTTTATTATCTAAGATTTTATAATTGAATGTATCGATTAAATATATTGTGTTAATACGCACTAAATATTGTTTTATATTAACATAATTTCCCAATTTCCGAAAAGTCAATTTTAACATTTTTTTTAATTTTAACATAAAAATAATATTAACAATGACAAAATTAAGCTATTAATGAATGCTCAGTAATGGCCAATTATTTAGATATTTACCTTCATCATATATATATTCATATTATCATATTCATATATATATATATATATATATATATATTATGTACATACAGCAATGAATCTCGGCGATTTTCAAACAGAATAAGAAAGTACAATTCTTGCTTTAAAATGATCAACCATATTTTTACAGATTTATTTTATTGGAGACGAAAACAGCGAGGTTGACTGCAGATGTCAATATATTGAAGGAGTTGAGAGGGACATTGTTTTAAAAATTCAAAGAATGTTGCACGAAGATAGTAACCTCATTAACATTTTCAAAACAGCCTTAGAAAGAATGCCAGGGGAAAATTACAAATTAGTTATACACCCTGATCGTGCGCCAAGCGGGGAACATGAAAGACGTTATGTTATAATGCACCCTTAATAAACGAAGTCGCCGCCATGGTTCGTGGTGAACAGTTCGCATCGCGTGATATTGTTTTACAAGCCTGTGACAACACATTGACCAGGGTGCCCGACACACACAAGTTTTACACGATTACGACGTACACGGTTCGCACAGCGATTTCTAAATTTTGCATAACCATTTAGTTATATGACATAAATAAGTACATATGCAAAACAACAATAAGGGAAATAGCTCTTTACATTGGATTACAACAAGACAGAGGAATTGCTATCAATATTATGCTATTTATTGTTACTTTTATCGTTTATATATACACAGTATAGCTATATGAATATATATGAAGCTTCATATTCTATGTATTTATGTAATATATACGTAAATAATAATTATAATAATAAATTTATTCAACAACAAAAGGTAACATAAACTAAAATGTACTTGTAAAACTATGCTATGTTTATAGAGTTTTGAGGTAGGGTATTTAAAGGGTAGAATGTACATAACTTTGAGCACTGATCTCTGTGCCCTTTCTAGCGGTAACATATTCGTTTTAGTAGCACCCCCCCAAATAGTAATACAGTACGATAAGAGAGACTGACATAGAGTTACGTATAATATTTTCAAATTTTTTTCTGATGCCATATGTCTTATATTTCTAAAAACTGCAGTTAATTTCCGAATTCTTTGCGTTAAAATACTTATGTGAGGGTTAAAAGTTAATAAGGAATCTAATGTTATGCCAAGATATTTATATGTTGAAACATTTTTAATTTTGGACAATCACAAGTACTGTTTTTAAATTTACAATTTATCCGGTGGGCGAAGAGATGCAGAGAATTTGTAGGCGGTTGAGTTTATTTAGTAATCGAAAAAGTTAAAAATTTTGTTTTATCTGCATTTAAAGTTAGTAGGCTTCCATTCAATTGTTTTTGTATGTCAGTAAAACCAATTTGGGCATTTGCAGTGACATCTTTCCAGTAACTACCACTAAACACTAGAGCAGTATCATTTGTAAATGCAATTATTCTACCATTTTTCAGGGTAGTATGAATTATGTCGTTAATGTAGATGATAAATAACGTAGGTCCCAAAACACTCCCTTGAGGCACTCCATATTTTACTTCAGAGGGTTCCCTAATAAAGCTACTTATTTTAAACGTTTGTTGTCTATGGCTCAGATAACTTTTGAAAAGATTGAGTTGTTCACCCCTTACGCCGATAGACTCAAGTCTCCGAAGCAAAAGAGAATGGATACGGTATCGAAAGCTTTTGCAAGGTCAAGGAATATCCCAATACATTTTTTTCCATAATTCAGTTCACTGACCAAGAAATTAGTAAGCTCCGATACCGCATCACTAGTCGATCTTCCTCCCCAAAAACCAAACTGATTTGGTGAAAGAAGATTTTTGTCCTCTAGATATTTAATAAGCCTTTTATTAATCAGTTTCTCTATAATTTTTGATAAAGAATTTAATATAGATATTGGTCGGTAATTTGAAGAGTTTTAAGGTCACCTGTTTTGTGTATTGGTATAATTCTTGAAAGTTTAAGTGCCGTTGGTATAGTAGAGGATGCAAAACATATATTGGATATATGTGTAATCTGTGGGACCAATATCAATGAGTTATCCTTTACTATTTTGTTAGAAATGTTAGCCCAACCAGGAGCACAATTAGATTTGAGACTGTTTATAATTCCTTCAACCTCTTTGTAATCAGAGTTCAGTAATACAAAAGAACTTTGGGCTTTAGATTTTATTAAGGGAGTAGTATTTTGTGATCGTAATTGTTATTCTATTTTATCTGCCAGTGTCTTTCCTATTTCACAGAAATATTTATTTATGTCATCCACAGTTTTCTTTGGGTCATTATTAAGTTTAAAGAGGTCGGAGTAACTATGTTCTGCTGTTTTGTGACGTGTAATTTTATTTATGATTTCCCATGTTTTTTTGACACTAGTAGAATCCAAATCACCAAATCAAGTTGTGCTTTTTCATAACTAATTTTAGCTCTTTTTATGATTTTAGTAAGATAATTTCGGTATCTATTGTAAGTTATTTTAAGAATTTCATTGTCTGGTGATTTCTTTAATTTTGAATGCAGTTTATCTTTATGTTTTACACATCTTAACAAACCATTTGTTATCCATGGTTTCCATGGAGTTTTGCGCTTAGAATAAGTTTTATATTCTGTATTTTGTGCTTTGCTATTGCTTATTAAGGCTAATTAAGGAAGGTTAATATTTCGGCTGAGCTGATGGCGCGATTTTAGGGGCTGAAGGTCCAGATTTTAGTTGCACTGAAGGCGCGGGTATATGGGCTGAAGGTTTAGATTTCGGCTGCACTGAGGGCGCGGGTTTAGGGACTGAAGATTTAGATTTTAGCTGCACTGAGGGCGCGGGTTTAGGGACTGAAGATTTAGATTTCGGCTGCACTGAGGGCGCGGGTTTAGGGACTGAAGATTTAGATTTCAGCTGCACTGAGGGCGTGGGTTTAAGGACTGAAGGTTTAGATTTCGGCTGCACTGAAGGCGCGGGCTTAGGGACTGAAGGTTTAGATTTCCACAGCGCTGACTCCGCGAGTTTCGGGGCCGAAGGTCCAGATTTCGGCAGCGCTGACAGCGCGACTTTCGGGGCCGAAAGTCCAGATTTCGGTTGCTTACAGAACGTGGGCTTAGAGGCTGAAGGTTTATATTTCGGCTGAGCTGATGGCGCGATTTTAGGGGCTGAAGGTCCAGATTTCAGTTGCACTGAAGGCGCGGGTTTATGGGCTGAAGGTTTAGATTTCGGCTGCGCTGAAAGTGCGATTTTACGGGCTGTAGGTCCAGATATCGGCTGCACTGAGAGCACGGGCTTAGGGACTAAAGGTTTAGATTTCGGCAGCGCTGACAGTGCGAGTTTCGGGGCCGACTTTATTTTATGCTAATCATTTGGTTTTGCGTTGTAGCAAGCTGTCTGCTTGTTATCCTTCACAGGCAGAAAAAAACAAAGACAAATTTTATGGTTTTTTCATGTCCATGGACTTTGTTGTTATCCATATTTTGTAGCCTTGTAAATTGATTGCGCGTAGCAATAAAAATTCACATATATATCAACTTAACATCAAATATAGTTAATAAATTTACTTAAAAATGTTTTAAAAGGTACGTTATACTGTATTTGTAACTAACAGCGTTCCGCGGATTTATTCGCATTTCCCATGTGAGTAGATCCCACAAACGTGGGAAATAAATATAGCTTATGTTGTTTGTTGATAATGTAACTTTCTATTAGTAAAAGAGTTTTAGGAACCAATACAGTACTTTTTGAGTTTTTTTGTTACAAACATACGAAGCAAATGGTAGCAAACACCATCCTTACATCCACACAAATATGTATGACGAGCCAGGTGGCGTAGTCGGTAGTATTTCTATCTTATGCGTCAAGGGTAGTTGGTTCGATCCCCTTCCAGGACAGACATGTATGTGATAAACATCTATGATTGTTCCATGTCAGAATTTTATATATTTGTATTTATATATTAGATTTGTAATTCTTCTGTCTTTAGATATCTGTATTTATGGTTACAGAAATGCTTTATTATATAATGCTGCGTGAATATATATATTTATTGTTAAATGATATTATAGTTTGATTAGATTTCATGTGTGTGTATACACGTGTCACGGGTTATCTATCAAAGTATCACTTCTTATATACCCATATGTCTTTATTATACACAAAGATTTATAATGAAAACTTTATTACAAATCTTTGTTTTTTTGTCAGAAAAAAATTACAATGGAACACATTGTTCTGGTTCCAACATACGGCTTGTTAAGAAAATCACGGAAAGCGATATACCACAAGCACACCGGCTTAAAGTGCGAATTTTGGCCGATTGCTGCGCTGGGTAGGCGTGATGGCATTCCAGGACGTAGCCACGCAAATGTGAATGCTGCTGCCCATCCCCGCCTCCTTACATCTAAGCTACGGCTTGGGTGTATAATTCAAATCACATCAAAACCTCAGAGGGAGGTACTATCGTACTACCCCACAACTAACCACACAGACTCAACACAAATAAAATTTTTCTGAGGGAACGGATAAAATAATTAATATTTGCTATGTTGTATGGGAATCAAACCCGCAATCCTTGTTTTTCAAACGGCACTCTTTATCTCTGCGCTGTACCTACAGAAATATATAACTAAAATGTTTAGTGAAAACATAAGTGTTTAGCGTGCAAAGTGTTACTATAATTATTGTTACTGGGTAAACCGTTTACAAGTTTTAATTATAATTTGATCTCCTTTGAAGAAATAGCAAGAACTTGTTTCAATATATCTAATAATATGTCTTAAAATTAGTAATTATAATATCCAATCCAATATACGCGTGGACAGGTTACAAGTTGAAGGTCATTTCAAACTTCTAATGTCAATGTTAGGCCAACGAACGATTTTACAATTACTTACACTTTTATACGTCTATCAATTTTATTTCAGGTCCTTAGTAATGCTAAATCCGTACTACTTGTACATACCTACTAGTTGATATTTTTTCTTCAGTTACATGATTTTTGACGCTATAGTAATTCATTATGATTCGGCAATCGACAAGTCATTATGATTCCGCAAAGTTTTTTGTACTGCCGTCTAAGTATAACTTCTAGAATTTTTTTTGTGTGAGTAGCGAGATACTTTATTTTTTTTAATACGACCAGTTTCTTTCTCGTATCTTGACTCTAATAAGATCAGTTGTGGCTCAACTCAGTTGCGATCGTCTGCTCGTAATCGCCTGACTATCTGTCATATGCCGATAATATATTCCAATTATTTCGTGCCATCATTCAAAATGTTTTTAAACTTGTATCTTTTAATGTTCATATGGATCTTTGAGTTTGGTGAATGTGCTAATATTTTATATGTTGTACCTTTTACATCTAAGTCCCATTATATAATGCTTAAGCCTATTGGTCTGGAGTTGGCCAGAAGAGGACACAACGTGACTGTTATCACAGGCCACCTTGATGATAGCAATCTAACTAATTACCATCAAGTGAAAATTGACGAGAAAGAAATATGGGAAGTCATCGGTAAGTGCTTTAGTTGGATATTGCAAATATGTATTTATGTATAATTATACGTTAATGAGAGGACCCTATTCACGATTTATTTTCCGGTAAAGCACTAAGAAATAATAATAGGTAAAGTTTATAGCTATAAATGTTCGGCATTTGGTGCTACTGTCTCGATTTTATGAATTCTTTAACTTTTAGAAAATACGATAACAGACAGTAGAATAACTGTTATTATAAACATGAAAATGAGTCTACTTGTCTGTAACTTTTTCATCACTAAAAGGCTCAAAGTATCTAAATGATATTTGACAACTAGGGAGCTTGAACCTTATAAAAGACAATAGCCTACTTCTGATTCCAGGGTAGGGACGAAGTTGTGGATGAAAAAATTACCTTTATTAACAAAAAACAATTTAACTTAGAAGTTTGGAACCCGAGACTTGCATATTAGATGTTCTTATATCTACGGGAAACGTCAGTGCTTACTCCAAAACCTAGAAAACATGTTATATGTACATTTCTGTGTCAAAATGTTCAATGGAATTCCATTGATTTTATCACAGGTTCGCGGAATAAGTATTATTTACAGATGCTAAAAGTTTTATATCTGTGGGAGATAGCGCGTCACGATGATGTGGGAGATAATATACACTACTACATAATTTATATAAATCATCTTGTCTAACGCAAATACTCAGTATCAACAAACGTGACGAAATTGCTCTTTAATGTCATTCAAATGTGTGTGTGTGCGAAAAAGTTACGTAAAAAATGTATCAGTATTTAGTTATGAAAAGAATCTTGTGTGTGTTGTTGGCCGTGGGATCCCGGCAGAGTAGAAAAGTACCTCCCTCTATAACAGGTGTCGTAAGAGGCGACTAAGGTACCGGGACCGACAGATGGCGGTATAACCATCCGAAACAACGAAACTCAAATACTACTTGGTAGGGAGGGATGAACAGCAGCATCTCTGCCGCGAAAGTTGCGCTGTACGATTGCCACCACGCTCGCCCAGCGCAACAATTAAGGGCCAAATTTCCCTAATCTTGGGGAGGCATTTGTCCAACAGCGGACTTTCTATGACTGATATAATGTGATGTTATATTTCAGGGGGCGAGAGACCGAATGTTTTTTCGATGACCGAAATTTCGGCCGAGGAGTTCCACGATCTTATATTTTGGAGAGGCGGAATCGCATTCACCGAATTAGCTCTGAACTCCAGCAGTGTGCAGAAGTTTCTTGCCACTGACAGTAAATTTGATCTGATTATCAGTGAACAGTTCTTCCAAGAAGCAATGTACACTTTGGCTCACAAATACAACGCACCATTAGCACTAATTACCACATTTGGGAATTGCATGAGGCATAATATAGTCGCCAGGAATCCATTACAACTGGCTACTATCATACCTGAGTTCCTAGATTTAAACGAGCCGACGGGCTTTTGGTCTAGACTGAGGAACTTCTACTTCACTATTTATGAGTATGTTTGGTGGAGGTACTGGTATTTGGAAGAACAGGAGAAGTTAGTGAAGAAGTATGTACCAGGTTTACCAGAACCAGTTCCTAGTTTGTATGAATTGCAAAAAAATGTCTCTCTGTTTTTGATCAATAGTCACTTCAGTTTCGATCCACCAGTTGCGTATCTCCCAAATATAGTTGAAGTTGGAGGCTTACATTTAACACGCAGTTCAACAAAGTTACCTCAGGTTGGTATTACCTGTTAATAATCGAATAATCTATTTAAGTATGTTTTTTTTTCGAGCTAAATAATTAGATATTTTAATGCTATTATTTCAAAATTTTATGTTCTGTAATTGAATTGATTATAACATTATTTATTCCTGCACGTGGAATATAAAGTAATTATAAAAGTATACAGCACAAAAGAAATAATTTTGTACACACGTTTTACTTTGTAGCGACGTATATTAAATGCAGTGATTAGGTCTGCAGACAGACGTAATTAGAAGCATTAATCTATCCTAGGTTAATTTAAAAAACTAGGGTCGCTAAATAAATAGACTGTATCCGAGTCAGGTATACAAAATACTTATTAAAATTTGAAAACAAAAAATGACATCTAATAATAATAATTTATGATAGCAGACAAGTAAATAAGTTAAAGTTATAAACAAAAAGTCTTAACGATAAATTGTAAGAATACAAGAACCATTATACCTAAATTGTAGTGTAGTCTGACATAGGATGTAAAGCTTGATGCATGGTTATGTTAATTAGATTTAAATACATGTAAATAAACTGTATTGAATACATATAATAATAAAAATTAAACAGATTTGCAAGACAAATATCTGATGTTATAAGGAGTAAGTTAAGAGACTTTTATTATTAAAAATACCTACGGGAACGTGAGCCGTTGCTAGTATTATATATTTTATGCAACATAATATTATATTGCCGTGGGGTACCGTTTGTAATTGTACCTCCCTTTATACCAGGTATCGTTTCGGCGATGATGCGACTATGGTTTCGGGAACCGACAGATGGCGGTATAACCAACTGACACAGTGTAGTTCAAATGCGCAGAGTGGGAATAGGCAGCATCATTCCCGTCGCGACACTAAGCTCGCCCAGCACGGCGGTTATGGGCAGCCTTCTCCCTTTCTAAGGAGAAGAGAAACAAAATTACATTGTTGTGTCTATTATGTAGGAGGGCTATAGACACAACAATGTAATGTTTCTTAGTTCCAGTAATTGTTTACAGTAGCTGCATGTGTTAGTCAGAGCAAATAATGGTTGTGAATCAAGTGTTAGCCTCCAATGACAAGATAATTTACTTAATCGACATGTCAGTAATACATCAGTGTCATGTTTCAGTTCTAGGTATCCGTTAAATTATTATTTTTTTACTTATCTTGTTTGCAAGTTATATCTCAAAATTTGTTAACAGTTGATACATATATCTTATTTAATCTATATTTTGTTGCCGTTTTGTAAGACTAGAAATTACAAAACTATACTTACCGACTCAAAAATTTAAGGCAGAGTCAATTAGTCAGCATCTATATAAAGATGCAGACGCTCTCATACATTTTATACCCAGAAAATGTCTACACTCATAATGCTATTATTATTGTACCTTGGATAATAATTATTGCTAATGTTGGCTATTACGCTAACTGCAAATCATTTTCGAAAAGTAGCTAAAGATATCCGTTTAAATTTGCGTCATATATAATTTCGTGACTTTACTAATATTATAATGCGAAAGTAAATTTGTTACGTCTCTATAAAGTAAAACAATATTTTTTTTTAATTTTGCATACATATATAGTTGAGACTACGGAGTAGGACATAGGTTATTTCCATTCCGAAAAAACGTATTATTTCCATGGTATTTTTGCAAATGACAATTTAAGTACATACAGCATAAAATCTATAAATATCGCGGTGATTTTAAAACGCGCTATCGCAAAATAGGTAAACCAATCAGTTTCCAATTTATGACCTCAACTATTTTATATGAGTTATATTATTTCATAATTTAAATTTTAAAGTGTGTTAGTTTGTTACATCTCCACGCACTGTACTTGACGGACTTGCGTGAAATTTCAAAAGGAAGGATATATAGTTCTTCTTCCAGTTCATAAAATTGTATTGGTCCCATTGGGTATTCATGCGGGCGAAGCCGCGGGTAAAAGGCTAGCGGCTAGTTTATTCTAATTTAGCTGTATAAGAGTATATCTTACAGCGTTTTGTTGTTTAGATCAATTAAAATTAGTTTCTTTTTTATTAGATCAGGCCGACACACAAGAGTACAGACGGTGTGACAGTAAGCGGTACAACAGCCTAAAGACATTGTCCACCTTGTGACTTAAAGATATTATGTCACATTACCCAGTAACTTCATTTCCTCTCTCACCGTTCAAACCGGAACATAACGATGCGAACACTACCATTTGATGGTAGAAATAGGTGAGAGTGAGGTACCATTGCAGACGATCTTCTATATACTTACAGGATTTGCAAAAACTTCTGGACGAATCTGTACAAGGAGTGGTTTACGTAAACTTTGGTTCGAACGTGAGAAGTTCAGAGTTGCCATTGGAGAAGAAAATGGCTTTTTTAAAAGTGTTTTCTGAACTTGATCACCTTGTACTATGGAAATGGGAAGAAGTATTAGAAGTCCATTCTAAAAATATTATCACGCGAAAATGGTTCCCTCAAAAGGATATTTTATGTGAGTACCTACCTATTTGGTATAGTTTTCAACTTCTTAATACTAAATACATCTATCTAAATAAAAATAATGTTGCAAAATCCGAAAACCGATTTATTTAGATTTTTTTTTCCTATTTTCCTTCGGGTACACAGATAGTTCTATATGTTCTTAAACTAAACAATACTTTTCTTCATGTCAAACAGTTGACGTGACAACAGGCCGCTAAAATAAAACATTGATGTCGCCTTACTGTTGACAACAGTATTCTTTCTAGTTCTATTAGAATGAAAAAATTATATTAATTATATTATTGAAATATACTTGCCCAAAAAATATGGTTAATAAAATTAAACAGATTTACAGACACCTCAATTATAACCTCAATTATAATAATTGTCTTAATTATTCTGCAAGATATTAATAACAATAATTTACTATATGATATTTTAATGTTTGAAGTTATATAATATGATATATAACAATATTTAAAGAAAATATGCGCCTGGGTATATGCCTATATGAAATATGGGCTACTCCAAGTTGTTAGGCGATACATGTCTTAGTATCCTTGAAATACGAGTTCGTAAAGCTATTAAAAACTGTGCAATTATTTTGATTTATTAAATAGTTATTATACATGGTGTTACCAATTAAGTATTGACATCACATTTTTGTTCCAGCTCATCCCAACATAAGAGTGTTCATATCTCACGGTGGATTAATTGGTACTCAAGAAGCCATCTACAACGGGGTTCCTATCATAGGCGTTCCTATATACGCAGACCAATATAACAACTTACTGCAGGCAGAAAAGTTAGGCTTCGGAAAAATTATGCGATACCAAAACATCAACGAACAATCTCTTAGGAATGTTTTGCATGATGTACTAAGCAACAGTTCTTACAAAACGAACGCACAAATGGTATCTGCTAGATTTAAAGATAGACCTATGTCAGCGTTAGATACAGCAATGTATTGGATAGAGTATGTAATCAGGAATAAAGGTGCTGATTTTATTAAAAACCCAGCATTAAATTTAAGCTGGTTCGCTTATAACATGCTCGATGTTTACGCTTTTGTGGTCGTTTTAATCGTTTTATGCTTGTGCGTGAGTTTTTTGATAGTAAAACTAATTAGGGCTGTGTTATGTCCAAATAAAACCAAGAAGGCGCCTAAAGTAAAACGTCAATGAAAATTATCGGTTGTTATGTTATTTATTATACAAGGAACAGTCCTTATATAATAAAAGCCATTATTTATTACACAATAAATAAAAACTGATTTACCTACTCATGTTGTTTGTTCTAAAACCCTCACTCTATCCATCCTACGTCAATCCGGTTCGATTATAAAAAAGACCCTTTAGTTCGTTTTTGTTTACTGTATTTTTAAGGCTTTTTTACACGCTTTCATAAGCTTGGGTTATATGTATGTATGTAACGGAATCTTTAAACACGATTTCAACGGTTTCTATACGTCGAATATATATTTGAAACTTTGCATACGTTTCAGGGACCGGTGACAATACAATAATTCGACAAAAGAACTTTATCGTTATAAGGACCTCTAGGATTCAAAAGAGATTGAGCTAGCGCACGAAATAAAATAGATAGATTACGAAACAATTCGTAATACATTTCAACATGACATGTCAAAAAAAACAAATTGATAAATCATACTAAAAATATATAATAGATAGACTAAAAAACTAAAAAAACACTCCTTTTTAGCTAACCGAAATAAAAACTAGAAAATAATTATTCATAAAAAGAGTTTATATAACTGTAACATAAAGTCGACCAATCAATCAAAATTAATTACTTCAAATTGAAATTATCATAAAATTTTATTTACAGACAGAATAAAATTATTCAAAGTAAGGCGCGTAAGTTATGAAAACGTAGTGGAATGCGGGTGCAGTTTTCATAACTCTTCTCTCAAAGATAGTTACCAAAATAATTATTGTAAACTTTCATATGTCCAGCATCCTACGCTTTTATCATTGAATAAAATTATTCTGTTTATAACTTAAATTTTATAATAATTTTATTTCGAGGTAATAAATTATGATTGATTGTTCAACCTTATGCTACAGTAAAATAAACTCTTTTATAAATAACTATTTTCTAGTTTTTAGTTCGGTAAGCAATAAAAGCGTGTTTTTATTATTTTTTAAACTATTATTTATTTATAAATAAGACGTCTACGTTGTTTTATAAGCTAGCTTTAAATAGCGCCATCTAGGATTTTCCAAACGCGTTAAGTAAGAAAAATTAAGTCTCTCTTTATCTCGTCAACATTGCTTTACTTTGTGATCCTTCGAAGACATGGTGCTAGATGTCACTTTTGAATATTTTAGCATTCTCATTTATAAAATAGTAATTATATTAAATGATAAATTTAATTTTTATATTACCTACTTACAATATTGGAAAAAAAATCAATAAATCTCTAAAATGTATATATACACTACTGCAGAAGTAAACACCAAGTGATTATATAGGTACATAATCTGGGTAAGATTAAATTAATTATTTTGCAAAAGGAGCATCTATACAAATTTTTAACAATTTGTATATTGATATCATATTATAGGTATTTATGAGATTCCATCTCAAAATCTATCGCGCTGAATTTACGTATTAAAATAAAACGATGAAATATATTTTTCGAGCTATATTCATATTGAAAGTTGATTGAATCGCAAGAGGCGATTTGCATGGAGTTCCAATTACTTGGCATTCCAATTTATGTCGATCAATTCAATAACTCGCTCTTGGCAGGACATAGGCTACGTCAATTTTATAGTAAGTTGAGTTGTGGAAAATGATATTTTGTTGTACTCGAAGTATGCCATTTGCTATTTTTTTATACTTGCAGATAAATGTTGAAAGATGATGTTATATAAGAAGAAATCGGTGTTATTAACAAAAAAATCCTACCAATAGGATTTTTTTAGTAATTTGATCCAACTTGAGAGATAGGATAGTTTATATCTTAATTTATAGTAGCAGTACATAAAACAAGGCAACGTCTATTGTTAACACAGTTAGTAATTAAAAAATTAACTTATGAACGCGTTTTTACAATTAAAATATTCTAAAAATAATGTTATTAACATTAAATTAATATTTTATTCCGGGTCATGTCAGTCTTATTTCAATTAATATTTGTCTCGAGAACAGCCAGTACTCAGCCAAATACTATATTTATTAGGAATACTAAGCCTAAAAAGAATACTGCCCATAGTTCTCTCATAGAATCGAATAAAATACTAAAATATTAATGCGAACTTCTACATTAAAGGATGTTGCAAAATTGGCATTAACTGCCGTAGTACGAGTCGTGGCATCTCGGTGGTAATAATATAAATTTTTTATATTTATACATTTGTATATGAACGCATAAAGATTGCGTAAGGGTTAGTGGTGTCTTATAGTAATAGTTCAGACAAAAAGCATATGTATATTTGTCAGATAAAGAACGTTGAAGGCCTTGTGTCAGTGGCAAGTGTTGTCAGTTGCTGCAGAAAATGCATTACATATTGGTCAGTAATTAAAGAAACGATTTTGGCCGTATCGCAAATTATGATGTAAAAAAATTTGTAATAACTTGATTAAACGCAAAAGTTAATAAGAATGTATGGATGTATGTTTGTAACTCTCTCATTCAAAAACTACGAAATGGATTTTGATGAAACTTTAATATAGCTATATAAATATATATATATATATATATAATAACACAGTTTATTAAGATATAACGACAATACATGCTAACGATGACACACGAGGTAGACGTTATATAAAAGTCGTCTGCATTGGTACCTCAATCACACTTATTTCTACAATAGTTTACATTGCTGTGTTTCGGTTTGGAGGGAGTTAAAGGCAGTTAAACTAGGTTGGCTACGCGTGATATCCGTTTGATGTAACAAGTGTCTATATGCTGCGGTTACGCTTGATATCACGCAAACTCTTGTTTGCTTACTTGATCTAATAATAAACAAAAAAAGATAAAGTGACGCTTGAGCCCGAAACGCCTGCCAAGTTCCATCCGCAAATCTCATTTGAGATGCAGACAGGAACGAACATTTTTCTTTATATTAAATCACTTCTTTGTGGGCTCTCACCCTATAACACCACCCGTAACTCTGATCGGAAATTGTTTGTGTGATTAGCATTTTCACTGTCCGTATGTGACGTCGTCACGACTAAATCGCAATACCAATTTTGATGAATTTTGGTATATTTAGGGATAGATAGGTAGGGTTGGAAAAGAAATTTGGCTACTTGGCGTGCTAATCATGGACAGACGAAAGGCGCGGGCATTTGCTAGTTTTGCATAAGTCTTTTCTGTTTTGTTCCTATTAGTAACGAAACAAGAAATAAAAAAATGTTTAGTAGTTCTACTTTTAGTGCTTTGACCTATGTAAATTGAAAAATTGAAAGTCGCGATTATTTCCCAATATACCGTCATTACTTGAAATTTCTAATCCGAGAAACCAGTTACTCGATATAGGTACATAACTAAATTGCTAATGCAATCTCTGATTTACTCCAGTGACTGAAAGGGATTGGCACCTACCGCGATTCTCGACAATGTAGGTTGCGCAGGGACCTCTTCTATAAATTATTCACTCTCTATTTGCATGATAAACGACCCGGGAGTGAGGGTCTAAGATGTTAGATGGCAACTTCAGCCACTGTTAGTATCGTACTACATCCTTTTGTTGTTGAAGGGTATAACACTTTTTAATGGGCCAGTGATTTTTCCCAGTCATATGCAAATGTCCCATTAGCATATATTTTAGTGCTCGCACTCGACTCGGCAAAAACGTTGATGGTACTAACAATGCGGATTTTAGTGGCGTAATCCTGAAATGTTTGCGGACCAGGGTTTCTAATTTGTGTTTTAATTAAGAAATTGTCTATTTAAGCGCATAGTGCTTTACTGTTTATGTAGTTTATATACGAATTACATCATACGTTTATAATTACAGCGTATTTAATCTGATTGATTTGTTTGTCTGTTATTTAGAGAGAAGTTTTATTAAAGCTGGGAAGTATCATGAAGATTTCTGAGAATACAGTAGTCGACAGCTTTACTATTCTTAAGAATTAGTGAAGAAACTTAAGGAACTTTATAAGAACGATTTTGTAATATTCGCATTTGAATTTGCAAATGAAAGTTCATTGACCGGCTGAACAAAAAACTGTCTGCACGTATAATAAAACGTAGTTGTAGCCGTGTAGGTTTAAATAACATTACCACAACATTTAACATATTTAAAAATAAAACAGCGCTCTGAATCCTGAACTTGGACTCAGGATTCACTGCAATGCTTTTGAAAACTATTGAAAACGAAATCATTTTCAATTATCCATTAGCTTCATAGCAAAGGTAAGTGCATAATAGGGATCGAAAGGCAAGTGATACTCCCAAATTAGAACGTCACGGGAAGTTCCGCAAATATAAATGGAATAGTCGTGTCGCCGACGGTGGTGCGGGATAATCTAAATACTTACATCCCGCCAGTAACTAGCCAAAGTTTTGTCTGGTCGCTTAATGATAGAAAGATTTGTAAATATTTGATTCCTTTCTCTAGTCTTATAGGTCTGAAAAGTTATGCATTATATAAATTTATTATTGATTAACAAAAAATTGAATAATCGCGTAGGTGTTTTGAGAATATATACCACGATATCAAGATAATGATAATTATAATATAATTAAATCATAGCAGCCATAGATTTCTGTAACTGGATATAGGTCACGAAAGGCGACTGAGGTACCAGAACCGACAGATGGCGGTATATCCATCCGAAACAGTTTAACTTAAATGTATAGGGCGGGAATGGGCAGCAGCATCACCGTCGCGAAAGCCAACACGCTTGCCCAGAGCGGCAATTATTGGTAAATTCCCCTTTGCCAATATTATGTATGTATCTTTGTATAATATTTGTCACTCTTCTGTTGTCTGATGTCTGTAACACAATTGCTTTAAGCGACTTACCTCAGAGTCACGTCAATGTATGAGATGTTGTGTGAATTTATAGCTAGTTTTTTGCCTTCCATTTTGCCCACAAGGTCATTGTTTGATATCTCTATCCTAAGAATATCTTGTTGTTTTGAAAAGAAGCCTGTGTTACTCCCTGGCAGCTAAACTGTGCAATTTAAAAATTAGCCTATTCTTTACTTTACACTACTAATAATCTCTTTGCCATATTTCACCTTTATAAAAAAGGAGTAAAGCGTGGAAACTACTATCTAACGAAAAACAATCTTTATAATAATATATATATATCAGCATGTTTGTAGCCTCCACAAACCTATTTTATTTAATAACTCTAAAAGGTAGAACTCATACAAAGGTCGTCTGCATTGATACCCCCCTCTCAACTATTTCTACATCCTAATAGCAGTGTTTGCATTGCTGTGTTCCGGTTTAAAGGGTGAAAGAGGCAGTGAAATTACTGGGTAATATGACACAATATCTTCGAGTAACATGCGTCAATAGACTGCGGTGACGCTTACTATCACGCAGAATGTATGCTTGGCTGTCCATCTGGTCTAATTAAAAAAAACAACTTAAGGACAACATTTTGATTATTGCACAAATAATATTAAGTAATAATATATGTCAATCAATTTTAGAACATAACTAGTTCCGAATTATTAAAAAATAATAGTGTATCCGATAGAGGCAACGATGCCTGTCACGATATATTTTATTATTGTTTTACCTTCTTGGTCATAATAAAGGCGATTCTAAACCAAATGACACTTGAAATTGTCCATGAATCCTCATTAATATACGTACTTTGTCAAGCTTTAAACGAATCAATTAATTATTAAGTTTCCCTTGCAAAAAGGAGACAAAAACCAGTGACTGCGTAACTTTTCAGTTTGAACTGCGCGCAAATTTTATGTTAAACAAATTTCAATTAAACCCATTATTTAGAAGTTTGTAATTTAATGTCAAATTTTGTTATACTAACTTGGCACAATGAGGCAGGCTACAATTGGATCAGAAAACAATTGCAGCGGAGCACAAAGAAATTAAATAAGGCCTCATAAATGAAAGTTTAGTATTTAATTAATAAACAAAGTTACCGTTTGGCTAGGCTCTCTTTGAAAGGATTAATTTTGTATTCTAGACTAAGTAGACATATCATACACTTATAAATAAAAACTATTTTAAATTTGTGTGTTGTGACATAGTTTAAAATTCAGTGTTATTGACGTGACAACGTTTATAATTCGATGGAGTCGGCTGCACGCACAAAAAAACATGACTCATGCGGCGTTACCTCGCTCTGAGGCGATCCGTTTGAGGCTTGAAGTGCAAGAGAGAGCGCGGGACGAACGACAAAGAGGCACAATCGGCCCCGCGTTCGGCAGCGTTCGACATCTGTCTCTCTCGTACTCGAGTTAGCGATACGCCCGCGCGGACAGCTGCTATACAATAATATATTTTCATAAATAAAATTAAAACGTTCTTTTTAAAATGCAACCATTCCATCAGTATTTTCTAATTTTCCTATTTCTAGTTTACTAAGCCTTCTTTGACAAATGGCGTATCGAAGTGAACCCCGAGAAAAGTGCCGTCGTGCATTTCTCAAGGTCCAATCGGTACGGTGCGGACAGTATGTATCCAGTAACTTAAAATTGGCCATTGTATCTAGTATCTTAAAATTCTATATAAAAATAACTAGAGTTCATTCTTCAAATAGTTTAATTAAACTTTTAAGCAACTTTAATCTGCTAAGATACTTTGAATGTTTTTCTAATGGGTTTAGTCTGAGTATGCATTAATTTTTAAAGAAAAATTAGTACTTAAAGTTCTTTGCGGTACACTGTTTTTTAGTAATATTAAATTTGAATTATGTACGACTATTAAACAGCTGTCAAACAATCGTATTCTTATATTAGTTTACTGGTAAATTGTCCCAATATTAGGTTGGTAATTTATATAAATTAATTTATCTACAGGACATCTCATACATTGAACTGACTCCGAAATAAATAGCTTAAAGCACTTATGTTACGGATATCAGATAACAGAGGAATCATAACATAAATAATACAAATATTTATCATATAAATATTTTCTCCGGGTGGGGATCGAACCCACGACCTTTGGCGTAAAAGATAGGATCTCTACTGTTAGCACCATCGGGCCTGTCTATATGTTAATGTGTAATGTAAACAATAATATTAACAAATTGTGATATCAAATATCATAGTGTATCAATATAAAAAATTCGTGTAACGTTACTACGAGTACACTGACATCTATCATTTATTTTACCTTCAAGTAAGAAAATATTTTAAGGGTGCACAAATAAAGCAGACTTGTGAAAACGAAAATCCACAATATTGTACTCCTAGTACATCATTATAAAATAGCATGCAAACTTTTGTCTGCATTGAATAAAAAAAAGTTTAGGTCCAGACATGTCGAAACCATTAAATTCTCCCTACGTTCAATACTGTATCTCGTTATTTCAGCTATCTTGCTTTAATCTTCTTTATAAATGTTTGTGCATACGATCCTTAGATGTAATAGACTTTAAAATTAAAATCTTATTTTATTAAGATGGTTTTTGAATGATTCGTTTTAAATTTAAGATTTTTGCGTTGGCTTAATTTGATACTTCAGCCGTCTAGGGTTTAAATTTCGATTACATAATAAGTTTTAAAGTAGACAAAGTATTCAATTATTTAATTTATTAAAACATACATATCATAAAATGGTATAATTCACATAAAATTACAAAACAACCAGCATAATCCTGAAATGTACTATACCTAAACTTGGACTAAATAAGATAAAATGAGTATATTAATGTCACTTAATCTAATCAATTTGAAAATTGTTAATTAAGTTATGGTAAATTATTATTTCAAAGCAAAACATTGGATTATCTGAAAAATGCTGAATTTATAACAAAATGATGTTCTTCACTAGACCGCTTAAGATGTGTTTATATCGAGAAACTGACTTTTTAAATCAAACTGCAACTGAACAAACTGGCCAAAGATATTATGGTCAGTGCTTTGTTGTGGTTAGTTGATATATACAGTACGCTTACCGTTAAAATATTTCCTCCTTAGATTTGTTATTATATTGTTTTGTTTTGTTGTCTCGAAATCTTTGACAATTTTAACTAAGTTTAAGAATGACCTTGTTGTAGTTAAAATCCCGAGTCTGTTAAAGGTAACTGTCAGGATTCCTGCTATTGTACCCGTTATATCAGATTGAAACATTTCTTACTCTTCACCTGCTTTGGTACCCCACTCTCACCTATTTCTACCGCCAAATAGCAGTATTAGCATTACTGTGTTCCGATTTGAAGGGTGAGAGGCAGTCTTCGAATCACAAGGTTGGTAAAGCGCTAATGTGATATTACGAGCGTCTGTAGGCTGCTGTGTCGCTTACTATCACGCGGACTATATGCTTGTTTTGACCTGGTCTAATAAAAAATAAAATTAAGAATAAATACATAAAAATACCTCACCGGTTTGCGCGACAGGCACAGAGCTCAGTTTAAGCGCGAAAATTTGTATTTTGCGGCATATACAAACTAGCCAGAAAATTAAATTAAATCAAAGAGGATGTTAACATAGTTACTTCTAATATTCACTATCGATAGACTGATCTTCCCACATATTTGGTAGCATATTAATCACATTTGCCACGCTGAGCTATTTCCACCGTACACTGTTTTGGGGTTAAATCGTGATATCGCGTTCCCCATTTACGGCAGCTGGTACTTTCTTCTCGTACATCAGGGCCACTTTTAACAGATTTAAAACGAATACCTGTACATAATGTATGTACAACAGATCTGAATCATCATACTAGTCATTGGAAGTACACTGTTGAACATAGGCCTCCCTAAAAAACTGGAAATTTTGCTGATAATCGGCGCGCTAGGCAAGCGTGTTGGGAATCGCAAAGCGCAGCTTTCGCGACGTGTATGCATTTGAGCTACTTAGCCTTGAAAGGATATATCGCCATCTGGTACTATTCTACTCTTCCATTACCTTACGGCTCAAGGTACAACAGAATTAAATACAACTGGCGTTTAGTCTCTAAAACTTAATTCTGTTGCAGTTTGGCAAATCGAAATTATATGTAAGTAGTTTACTGGATCCTGACTGTTTTCGTACTGTTATATCCTCTTTACTAGAATTGAATGTAAGCCGAATGTTGATTCAAGAAAACGAATGAAAATTAGTGTGACGTCATTTCGGCACCGATTTTCATTCCCCAGCTGTTTTGCAGCGGCGTTAATTCCTCCCGAAGCCGGCTGAACTCCAAGTTTTAATTGCGAACTCTAAATGAGGTGTCCTCAAAATAGGCCACTCGCTGCCAAACAGATATTGGATTGAATTTGAATTTGATCATAATACTAAGCGAACAGACTTAAGGTTTATTTATTCGGTTGCTTTGTAATGTATATAATGTAGATGCGAGTGTTTACTGTCAATTTACATAAAAATAAACTAATCAAGTTGATAATTTATATTCAATTCAAGAGTTAAATTACGATATCGCACCCCTAGATAAAGATTGCGACAACTCAATACTGAAATTTAATGTAGACCTTTTGTAATTGACTTAATCGCATTAGAGTTCCTAATTGGCATACTAATTGAAAGAGTAAACTTTTAGAATATGTTGTCTGTTGAAATCTTCCTGTATGAATTTGATGTTTGCTTATTTCATTGCAATATCTTTGCAAATAAATGGTTTTTGAAATTTTGTAAAATATATTATTTAGTGTTGATACAGTTTTTATCTAAGAGTACGATATGCTGAATAAATAGAAATAAAGCAACACTTAGTACCTTACTTATTTATGTACCCTATATAAACACATTTTAGTTAGGTATTATCATAAGCCGACAAAAATACATTTTCTTTTTCCCTCATCAGGGATTACAAACGAAATTTTTCAGATGGACTTTCATTGGCTAGGTAAACGTGAAGCTAACAGTGAGCGTGCCCAAAATAAAATGTGACGACAAAACAAATATCCGAACCAAGATCACAAGCGACGTGGGAAATAAGAATAACAAGTGCGTTGACTAAAAAGAGGATTGCGAGCACCAGTAGCGAATTCAAGGGCTGCACATTTGGAATTCATAAGTCCTACCGAGCCATTACCGCAAGCGTGCCGTATATTGCAGACAAAGTAGTCTCTACAACTCGGTACAATTTATCCGATGGTTGATGCATGTGTGCGCGACGAATACATACACACCACCACCTTGGCATTCGCTGTGTTGGATAGCTTTACAGCCTATAACACATGGTCAGTGTATAAAACACATACAGTAGGTTTCAAGACTGGTAAGGGTGTAAGTTGTCTACCTGTTCATTTATTCTACGCTATTGAGCAAGTACTATGGACAAAAGCCATGCTCCCGCCTATATTCTCTGTTCAAACAGCCGTGTTTCGTTCAAATATTTGTCTAATTATTCGTGGTGGACGCACGGAGCGTTCATCCAGGTGACGTTTGAGCGGTATTGCTTTATTTATGAGATAAATGCAAGCACAGTTGGGAATATCAGCTGGCGCATATGAAAATTAAGCATTCATATCTGTTGCTAATTCATAAAGATTTTTATGCGACGTTTATTTTCTACTATGTTTGTTGATGTTGATGGAATAATGAAAGAAATCCAGGCTTGGACTTTGTGAAGACCAAAATGAATCAAATAATATGGAAGATGTTGCAAATTACAATAAGTAAAAAATATTTTTTATGTATGTAATTTGGCTAGATAAACTTATGTAGTAAAATTATTGTGTAATGATTTCGCAAAGAAAGATTAAAGATATGCGTTGCTATGATAACAGTTGGTGGGCGTTTTCTGATAAGTAAGATACACGAAGTTAAGATTGCACAATTATGACCATTTTTTTACACTTGTAAATACATCAACTTAAACGACTTAAATTAGCGAGTACTATTAATGATAATAATAAATAATGAAATGGAAAATAAAAATGTCATGTTATTATAAAATTGAATAAATCTTCAATCAGTAAAGTTGTTACACCACGAAAAAAAATTGTATAAATAGATGTTTGTATAAATAAGTTCAATTAAATCAGACACCGTTTGACCGATCACCGCAAGTTTTGACGCCGTATGCATTTACTAAGGGAGAAGATTTTTATGTTATCCATTTGTTGCACAGTATATAAACATAGTCTATACGTAGGTATATGCAGTATAATTTAAATTAGATGATTACTACATTTTTCTTTATTATTCTTCGGGATAAGTTTGATGTTTGCTTATATTCTTGCTACTCTTTCTTATATTGTGGAACATTTTGTCACGAGTCTTAACTAAAAGTTTTCGAAGTAGCAATAGCAGTGTTAATGTAAGTACTCCACTTATGTAAGTACGTTAATATCAAACTTAAAGTAAGTTTTCTTCGCTTTCAAAGTAAGTACGTATTAACTACAGTACTGAGCTACGTATTTTAAACTATGTCCTGACCTGCGAAACTTTCATAAAATTTGTTTTATGTATTGGTGCAACTTTACCTGTTTCTGTATGTACATTATTTTGGCTTCTACAAACAAGTAATAATATTATGTAGGTAAAGGAATATTCAGTATTCTTAATACACTAACGTTACGAATCTATACGAAGGTTGAGGAAGGAAATGTATTGCAAAACTCCTTGCAGAATTGTATCTAAAGGATAACATGTGCATTAATTATAGTTTTATTATCCAATTTATACTAATTTATGAACAAAACTTACTTAAACAAAAGGCAAAATATTATGTATAACAGTGTTAAATATATTTAAATATGACTATACATTATATTGTATATAAGTAATTTTGTACTTAGCAACAGTTAATAAACAAATTCACTTTATCAATAGTAGTAAAGTATCTTAAAAATAGTTTAGACTTTATCACAATGGAAAAAGAACGATTTTACCATACAATGATGTTAAGATAATTTGTGCGCCTACGCACACAGATGTCCGACAAACAAATGTTACGTAGATACTAGCGGAGTGAAGATAGCCGCGAACGATATTTTAGTTGACTGTCAATGGGTCATATGCGAGGTTATACCGAAACATGTAAACAATGAAATTAAAATAAAGTGATATATCAGTTAGTGTGATATAACAGTTTGTAGTTTTTGTAATACTGCATTGGCGTTAACAGAAGGTTTTATATTAAGTGAAGTGATTGCAACGTCAAATTAATAACAAGTAAACAAGTGTCTGATAAGAGGGGCTCGGCAAAAGTGTTCATTCATTATCATTTTAAGTCTGTCGATAAACGCGTACCGACATGGCAAATTCACTTACAACAAAAATTCTCGCAGTGTTGTGTAAAAATAACAATACCGTAAGAGCATTGTCAACTACTTGTACGAGAAATGCTAAAGTGAATTTCAATTGGGAGGACCCTCTGAATTTAGATGGACAGTTACAAGACGACGAAAAGGCGATTCGGGACTCATTCAAGGCTTATTGTAACGAGAAACTATTGCCGAGAGTAATCGAAGCTAACAGGAATGAAGTCTTCGACAGGGGAATTTACAAAGAAATGGGTGAGTTGGGCGCCCTCGGGTGCACTATTAAGGGTTATGGATGTGCTGGAGTATCTTACGTCACTTATGGTTTGATCACAAGAGAATTAGACGGAGTGGACTCGGCGTATCGATCGGCAATGAGTGTTCAGAGCAGCTTAGCTATGGGAGCAATCTACATGTATGGAACAGAGGATCAGAAACAGAAATATCTCCCGAAGATGGCCAAGGGTGAATTAGTAGGTTGCTTCGGCCTGACAGAACCAAATTTTGGAAGTGACGCAGGCGGCTTAGTAACAAGAGCCAAATACGATTCGAAGTCCAAATCCTATATTTTATCTGGATCTAAAACTTGGATCACTAACTCACCAATAGCAGACGTACTCGTGATATGGGCGAAGGACGACGAAGAAAAAGTGAGGGGATTTATAGTGGAGCGATCGCAAGTAAAAAAAGGTTTGGATACCCCTAAAATCAATGGAAAATTTTCTTTGCGGGCATCGGCTACTGGGATGATATTGCTCGACGAGGTTGTAGTGCCAGAGGAGAATTTATTGCCGAACGTAGTAGGTCTGAAGGGGCCTTTCGGATGTCTCAATAACGCGCGGTACGGGATCGCTTGGGGGTCTCTGGGAGCGGCCGAGACGTGTTTACGGATTGCCCGACAGTACACATTAGATAGGAAACAATTCGGGAAACCGCTCGCATCTAACCAGTTGATTCAAAAGAAATTGGCTGACATGTTGACTGAGATACATATTGGGTACCAGGCTTGCCTTCGTGTAGGCCGTTTGAAAGATCAGGACCAAGTAGCGCCAGAGATGATATCAATGCTTAAAAGAAACAATTGTGGAAAAGCATTAGATATAGCTAGAGTCGCTAGAGATATGCTCGGTGGCAATGGCGTTTCGGATGAGTATCACATAATAAGGCACGTGATGAATTTGGAGGCGGTCAATACGTATGAGGGAACACACGATATTCATGCTCTCATATTGGGTAGAGCTATTACAGGGATACAAGCATTCTCATAAATTTGTAATTTTACGGCCAAATTCAAATACGTTATTGTTATTATATCCGTAATACTTTTGTTTTTATCTTAATAAAAATATATTTTATTGATATATTGAATTTATTGCTATTGACCTTTTTAAACTATTATTTTTTAAATATTAAATTATTTTTGTGTGTCTGTTATTATTATTTATCTGATTAAAAAAATCGCATATTTTATAATTTTTAAAAACTTGATGTTAAATAAGCTTTAAATATCAATAAACAAGAAAATTATATTCTTACAAAATGCTCACAAATATGAAAAAATAATAATAATATGTAGTGGTTGTAATATATCTTCGAAGAGCGTGACCGTAAAATGAATAAATTGAAAAAAAGTAATTGGAGGCGCCGGGTATCGATCCCGGTACCTCTCGCATGCTAAGCGAGCGCTCTACCATCTGAGCTACGCCCCCGACGACTAAGGTGTTGAAAGTAATTATCATTTTACTTTTTATATACCTATTTTTCCAGGCAGTGATTTTAAATGCCACAAGATGTAAAAGTCATAGCATCGATCGAAAGCGAAAAAGACTCGTTTACATATCAATTTTCATTTGTATCAATAACTAAAAGGAAATCTTTGAATTATTGTTAACATAATGTGATATATTGTTTTACATTTAGGTACTTTAATAGCAAAATTATACATAGATGCTGGTATAAGTAAGTATTAATTACTGGTTTGTAAAAATGCCAGTATATAACTATAATGTAATAGCAGCCAAAACATTTAAAGTATACTTGTTTCTAAGTTTATTAGAAAACTTGAAATGTATGTTTATCAAACCAAACATGTCCCGATATTAAACATAGTTAATATTACAAGACAGCTAAACTAATATAATAACACGAATCTGGAAACTTAATCCTCCGTATTAAACAAAAACATTTCATTTTACGCGACAAACGAATCCGCCGCAAACCCCACACTGAACAAACCTCAATCTCACAGCTCGTTATTTTAAATATTTATTTTAATAATGCGATAAACCTTTGGGGAATGAAAGTGGTTTTCTTAAAACACCTCAGCTTTGTTGAACCGCACCTTTTTATGAGGTTGTTTGAAAAGGTAAAATAAAATAATTTTTAAGTTTGACATACTTTTGTACACTTCACCGTGCTTTTGCTGACCTAAATATAGAAGGCGCTTAGTTTTAATCACCATCGGAATATGTTCATGTGTATTAATATAGGTTTAATACAACGAAATACTTAAGGGTTGAACTAGAAGAGTGGAATTTGGGAAGTAAACTGAGTTAGAAGGACATGTCTATGATGATTTAAAGAGCTAACACCTACTTTTGATTTATGTTTGAAACAGTAATTCAGGTTCAATAAACTACATGTATGTAAAAGAAAACAGATTTTAATAACTAAATAAAATACATGAAGCGAATAATTTGTACAACTTTTCAAAGAAATGCACTAGAAATAAGATGCGCTTGAAATACATTAAATTCATTAAATAGTTATTACACGCACTACCTTCACTCTTAATAACAAATTGACATACTTAAATAAACTTTCATTCTCTATTGGTTCATTAAATGTCAAACTGATGAAAGAGGTTTTTACAAAAAGAGGTTCATTTTCATAATTAACCACTAGTATTTCCAAAACGTCTTATTCACATTCCCAAAAAGGTTTGCTACAACAGATTCTTTGCTCATATTCGTAAATAAGGCGTCACATACGACAATCTGGCTGTAATAAAATTGCATTCGTATTTCTTGTCCCGCTTTCCCTAACGTTATTAGGGATAATTCCCATGCAGCGTGTAGGGCTGCCTTATTATATACGCGATAAACAATAAGGGTGATAA
The DNA here is from genome assembly GCA_020976665.1 of Heortia vitessoides. Lineage (NCBI taxonomy): Eukaryota > Metazoa > Arthropoda > Insecta > Lepidoptera > Crambidae > Heortia > Heortia vitessoides. The sequence continues at coordinate 8,883,329 of JACJUM010002525.1, read as the reverse complement.
CGCACATAGAGTGATATTTTAGGAGCTGGATTGTGACAAAAAGGGTCGTTTTCACGTTACTATGCTGATGCGTGCGACTGGGTGTAACGATTGTTCCTTTTTTCGTTTGAAAAGTGTTGACTGTACGTATTGTAAGAATTTTTGCCTTTTTTAGATATACCACGGAAACGGAAACATAAGTTTTGTGTCATATTTTACAAGACAAATTTTTCTTGAGTTGGGTTTATTGAAATTATACGTGTAGAGTCAATCAATCATCAGTGCTGAAACAATTAGCACGGGTGCACCTATTTCTAACAAAATACAGTTCTAGTTTATAGTACCTACTAGATAGATCTCATCATCGTCATCATATCAGCTATTGGAAGTCCACTACAGGAGCATAGGCCTCTCCAAGAAAGGAGATTGTTTGCCCCTGATTGCCGTGCTGGGCAAGCGTGTTGGCAATCGCAGAGCGCAGCTTTCACGACGGGGATGCAGCTGCCCATTCCCGCTATATACACTGAAGCTCCATTGTTTCGAAAGGATATACCGCCATCTGTCGGTTCTGGTACCACAATCTCCTTTTACGACACCTGGTGCAGTGAATGAAAGTAATGAAGTTACTCAGTAATCTGATAGGTTTCAGTGTTAAGGTTAACGGTTCCCTAGTATCCTTGTGTATATTTTTTGACTACGGTTATTAGACGAATGATGCACTTTTTACATCATCATAGCAGTCGAAAAACGTCTACTGCTGTATATAGGCCTGAAGAAAAAACAGGCAAATCGCCCATAATTGCATTATCGTTTAAATGTAACGACATTTAAATGACATAGATTCGGATAGATATACCGTATGTCGGTTATTTTAACTTACTCGCCTCTTACGACACTTTTTTTTGCTAAATTATAATAATAAAATCACAAAAATTCTTATACATCGACTCAACTTCGAAATAAGAATTGCTTTTATATACTAAAACATATATATATATATACATTATAGACCCAGACACAAATAAAACACAATTTACCGTATTTATGTTTGTCCTGGGTCGAAATCAAACAAGGTATATAAATTTATAGGTATAATCTCTTTTGAGTAAATAAACAAAAAACCAAAAACATGTCGAACCGACACAGCCAGCCATCAATAAAATATCGCATGCTCAGTGAAATATTTACGTTCTCATTAGTCGCCGGTATTGAATACAGCTGACATCCACAAAACCAATTTTGTACGTGGCGCGTTGCATTTCGCTAATTAACTCTTCGTACGTGATGGCGGGGACGTGCATTCGGATGTTCCAATTTACTGATGACAACACCATAAGCCTATGATCTTGCACAAATAATGAGTTGTTGGCGAAAATTGATCTGTTCTCGTCTGATCAAACTGGATTTTTCTATCGATACCTAAATAAATCTAGATTAAGTGAGACCTGTTTCTCTACAAAATAGGAACTAAACTTTTATGCTTGTCTCTGAAGTAAAGGTCATTATTGTGGAAAAACATTCACCGAAATGGAAAATTTGTTATTGTGGTATATGAAATAGGAGTTTTGTACTGGAGGAATATACCAATCTATTTTTCTCCATTTTTGTTGTAAATTATATTTAATTAATCCAAATCCACCGTTTAATTGTGCAGTTTTGTCATCTCATAGGTATTTCATTGATTACTTTTTTAAAAATACCATGGTGGGGAGAATCAATAAACTCTTTGAAGATGGTGTGGACTGCCGTATTGGAGTTGATATTTTTTCCATGTAAGTTGTCAAAATTCTAGAAAATAGGGTAATCTGTTGAAGCAAGGTCTGGGGAGTACGGTGGATGTCGCAGAAATTCTAATTGTAGCTCACCTAACTTAGAGGTTTTATGTTGTACAGTGTGTGGTTTTGTATAGTCTTGAAGCAGCATTGGCCGAAAGCGCTTTCTTTTTAATTAATTCTACTATATTTAAAAATATAAGCTACAAAACCTAAGTACTTATCAAAAAATTAAAATAGTAAATAAATTCAGACATGCGGTAGCCCGTCAGCATTAAAAAAGAAAACTAGCTTAAGACACTCGTATATACAAACATCGAACACAATAAATTTGTAGTTTAAATATTAATACACATAAACAGAGCTTAAAAAGTTGTTGTTTACAAACTAACGTTCATAAATCGTCATTCTTATGATTAATTATGATTATAATTGACTGACTTAAATATTAAAAGCCTCATCAATATCAAGATTAGGAAGTTCTTATTTAAAATAAAGCTAGATAATCAGAAAATAGTTATTTGAAAGATATAAAAAATCTATTTTTCAATATTCAAAATAGTTGCAAAATATTAACAGCAAATTTAACGTTGAAGTTCAATATATCGCACACATTGTAAGTTTGTATTTACTCTGCGTAAATTATTTGACTATTTAAATATACATTATAATATTGAACTTTGATACTAACTAATTATTAATAATAAGAACGATGAACGAAGAAGAAGATAAGAACTATTGAACTTGCTACACTTACAAATATAATTGTTTTCATTTATGTTTATGCCGACATTGTACTTTTTATAAAATAATAACAGAAAACAAACAAAAAGAAGCAGATAGGTAATTACTAAAAATACGAAACTATAATTTCACTTTTAGGGGTTTAGGTTTAATTGAATATTTCATGATTAAGCGCTTAGATCTTCTGAACTTATCTTTTTATAGTGATAATTTTGTATATTACGTGTAGGCCTTTAGCGGCTTGTTAAATAACGACGTTCTCACACCCAATATGTTAAAAAAATACTTCTTCTCATTATTACTTCATATATTTCTTTTTACATAAATGCTTAAAGTCAAAGCACTTTTAAAACCAACATTTATGCCATTTTTATTGAATTTATATATAAGTTTCTTATATGTCATCTTAAATTTTACTTGCTTATTGTTAAGAATCAGTTTTATTACTGGCTTACACACGTTTTGTATATTTAATGTTTGATGCTTTACTTAGTACCTACGTCTCCTTTTTGCAACAAGCTTTTATAGGCTTGACCATGTTTGTTTGATCTTTTGTAAGCTTCTTTTTTGAATGCGATTTCAAACCCCATTTTCGCTAATTTATTTTACTCTTTGCTGTCTTGATAAAGATCGACCTTTAGATTTCCCAACAAAGTTTATAATAATTGTACCGATTGAATATTATTAACAATCAATATTATAGAGAACCTCACCCTTTTCCGTAATAAAACTTTCAACATTTTGTTTTTAGATTAAAAAATATTTTTGACTTTTTATTTCGATTTATCATCAAAGGTTTTTAAACCATTAATTTCTTCTCCTTTCGTTATTTATTTTATATTGGTGTAGATGTATCATATACTTAACCCATAAAAACGTTGGGCAGACGGTGATGTTTTATTAATTGAATACTTAAATAATTAAATGGTAAAACAATCATAGTGTATAAAGGACTAAAAATATATATAATGTTTATGGCACAAAATAGCTTTGATGTGCTTGCGTGTGATCCTTCATCACAATAATTGAAACGGCAATAAATACCAAGAAATCGTATAAGAAACCCCATGTTAATGTTCGTTAAATTCTATAGCAATTTATATAATAGAATTTTTACTAGCATCATTAATATAATTATTTTTGTGAAACTAGAAATAAGATAACTCCATAGATCTAGATACAAAATAATTATTACTTACTCCATAGAACTCATTATCAGTGAAACTAAAGCAAACGATCTATTTCATCGACATTTGTATTTATACTTTGTTGGTCGACTGATTTTGAAAAATTAAATAATGAGTGCTTATCAAGTTACTTTAAAAATCTTTGAATCTGATTTAATTATGAAATTATTTATATTTGTTAGTTTTTGTAGTTTAAAAAAAATGAATTAAGGATTTTTACGTGTAAGATATGTTGTAATTATGTTCAAATTACTATTTATAATATATAATAGACATATATACTATATATGTCTATGCAAATTTTACGTTGATATATTTTGCATGAAGATATTGCGAAGTTGAATTATTTAAAAAAGCCTTGAAATTACACCGGGTCAATATTAAATCGTTCATAAAAGAAACAATTAAATGTTTAGCAAGCTTCAATTGAATGTTTGCCTAATTTACATGTATTATTATGATTCCGTGAGGTAATCAGGGACATCAGTATTATAAATTTAATCAAATTTTGTGTTTCATATCTAAAAAAAATTGTTTTATTATTTTTGATGATAAGAAAGTGCTTGCAATGGGCCTACATACTTAAACGAAGAATATTTGATTTGATTCAAGATAGTTGATGCAATAGGTTTATATAAAACAGCTAAGTCAAGCAGTATTTGACCGATTAGAAATTAATTAAGGTTCTTTAAAATTTTCAATAGTATTTTTTTTTAAACTTGATAACACGACAAATGACGGCCATTCAAGTCCGGGTCAGAAACTCAGAGGCGCCCTTGAGGGATCGCCGTAGGTCTTGTTCCTATCCCGCAAGTTCGATTACTCTACAGCCAACTCTGCAGACATTGCAAAAAGTGCGCGGGAATAAGAGCGCTGCAATCATCAATAAGCTGCCTGGTCTCTTTTCCTGGGTGACAATAGGGACTGGGATATATAAAATAATCGGTGTACAATTATTCATACAGGAAATCACTTGGGAGACCTGTATCCAGTAGTGAAAGTCCTACAATAGAGCAGGCTTGTATGTCATATTTCCATTGTAAAAATTGGAGGTACAGTACCTCTAATCCATTGTGAATTATGACGTTTGTATTTTGAAATAATACTAGAGTATGATGCATAATATTGCGGTTAAGTTAGGTGGCATCTGTGACTGAAATCACGTTGATTTGAGATAAAATTATCCAATGAACATGAAATATTAGACATATTGGTGACCAAAATTGGAAACTACACGCGAATTATGCAACGGTTCCAGTTTTAATGATTCTAATTAGACTGCTTTGTGTTAAAATTCATCACGATATTATAAATGTCGATTAGTTAAAGCTTAATTGTTCGCAAATTGCCAATTTTTGGTCTAAATGGCATTTGTACTGGACGGTTCAACGAATTCATAAATTAAGTTTGATGTTTGTTTGTTTTCAAATGAAAACTGCGTTTGTTTTGTATAATATTTGCTAAACTAAGTTCAATGTTCAAAAAACCATCGTATTTTATATATCTTTTAACGATTTATCTAAATCATATCTGATAATATCCATAGCAGGGTTAGCAATACGTTTCACTCAAACAACTAGCTTGCAAGGTAAAATTTACTATCTTTATATACCTTAGTATTTATTAACATTACAAATGATAACGGAAAATTGGTTTTCAAAGTTAATTCCATAAAAGTCTCAAATAAATAATTAGTTTAGAAGTAGGTAGTGTCTCTATGTTATGAGCCAAGGGTATTCTAGCGTTCAATTTGCAATTTAGTTGCTAAAGAGTATTTATGCCTTTTTAAGAAAAAAAAGTCAGCCTCTTTCCCTTGAATAAGGAAGAGAGCAGCCTATTCAGTGGTGTATGCTTTTGAATGCAGACCACTGTGGGCGATGGTATTGCAGAAATACAGAACAAAAATAGTTATAACAAACTATGTGCAGACTTCTGTTCCGCAAGCGTTGTTTTTCGTAAAAGTTTCCACATTCCCGTTAGAAAAGTGGTGCAGAGGCGAAGTTTAGCACAATTTGCATCTCTTCCACAGACCTGAATCACAATGAGGTACGAAAAGCAATTAATACTTCAAGTAGACCGATTCCGGTTTTAAACTAAGTGCTCTTTTGAATTTTCATCCTAATTTACATTTGGAAAAGTCGATTTTGTTAAAGCAAATGGTTTGCTCGAAGAAAGATTTAATTTCGGTAGTAGTTAGTTGCTGGACTTTTGTGGTTGAAACAGCAACTGTACTTATTGCAATTAAAATAATGATTTAATTTTAATGTTACCGCTTACTAAAGCTAGTTTTTACCATTTGGATAATTTCAAATGTGCATAAAATTGCTGGTAATTTACTGAAATTTTAGTTAGCGCATCATGCAATGAAAGCAGTTTTTAAAAATTAACGTAAATACAAAACAAAGTACAAACTGTTTCTTTTACAATTTTCTAAAGGTATTTAGATATTTAAAAGTTAAAAGACACTGATTGCTTAATAGAAATAATCTTGAACAACACAAAGCATGGACAAAATATGAGTTTTGAAGGCTAGTTTTACACGAAACTTAGTTCGATGAACTCGAATTTATCGAATTTAATAAAACTTTGTAGTCTTTTATCTAAGGAATTTTAAAATTTTGGTACCCACTAGGTATAGCGTCTTTACGATGTACGGGGACACCTAACCACTTCTCCGATAGATGGCGGTATATATATCTACTACAAAACAGCGTAACCTCATCGTCGCCATGCCATTACATCCAACCCAACTAGGCAAATTATAGGCAAAATGAAGTTTTGGCAGTGAGAGGTGGAAGTGGAATGAGGTCTATGCCCATCAGTAGTAATCTACCGGCTGTCATGACTAATAGTAATTTAGTTCAAGCCGTATGCCTGCTGTGCCAATATTAGCATTTTTAAAAAACTATATATACGAGTATATGTATTTTCGCTTTCTTATAAGTTATTTCACTTGCTTTTACAACTAGTTCTACGTTTTTATTAATGTATAACCAACAATGTGGCAGGTCTTTAATAATTTTATCATCGTAATGAAATTATAATATACTTCTATCATGGCATTTGTATCGAGATTGCGACATTCCGTGTCACACAATAATGTCTAGAGTTTTATTGTGTTCATAAAAAAGCGGGCATTCATATTTCCAAAGGCGGTCATAAAACGGTCCTATTAACGTTTACAATGCAAATTACTTTAAATCGTGATTCTAATCATTGTTTAAACTTGGTACATTCGAGGCAATGGCCCATTTTCACCGCTCCCCATTCGAGCCCTGAGTCTGTACACAATGAGATTGCTTGTTTTATTTTAACAATCACCATATTTTTCAAGTTAACATCTGTTTGTAAACCCTTTGAGGAGTTTAATTATGATTTCTATGGCCTGTATTTAAGACGTCGTCGACCCGCGCGCTTACCATAGTTTTGCCATCGTAATCTTTAATTGGTTAAGGTCTTTATTTTCATATGATTATTCAGTGAGCATTTCCGACACGTTTCGACACTTTTAACTGATTAAATTGTTCTTTATTGTATATTCTAAGATTATAAGATTGCTTTGTATCTATTCTTTGATTTAGCTTTAAAAATTACTCAATAAAACGTATACAAAAGTAAGCCAAAACCAAAGTGCACGTCTATTTTAAACTTTACAAAAACTTTTTTTAGAACGGGCCTTTTTTACAGGCAGTTTTAAGTAAAGTATGATATAAATACCATAAAAGCTCGTCTGAACCTCATTGTAGTAAAATATATAATCAAAACATATATGAATTTAAACTATTTATATAGAGATGTTGCTTTAAATGGGGGAACATGCAACATTGTATGCTTAAGGAAGGCATCAAATAATGATCCCATAAGAACTGGCAGGGTGATAGTGTAAAGTTGGTAGCGGTCGTTGCGTCCGTGACAAATTGTAGCAGTAATGAGAGCTGTGCATCCTGTGTGGGGGCGTAAGAGTGCCTATACACTTTTTGAGCATACACTGGATAATCCTAACCCAATGGTTTATCGGCTAATATAACTCTTGAGTTAACGATTTTATGAAAAGAAAACCTTTTCACACAAAGGATAGTCATTGCCAAATTAATAAAGCAGTAGAAAATGGTAAACACTCCGGATCAGGATTAATTATCCCCATCAAGATTTTAGGTCAAGACTGAAGTACTGACTTGACTGACACAGTTATCAACTCCTGACGATCCAGAATGTTCCAAATTTTGATTATATAAAAAAAATGCGCCTTTAGTAATAAGAATACATATAATATTAGTCACCAATGTCATTACACACGAAAGCCAGAAAGTTTAAGTAGAGACAAGTTAATAAAGTTAAAAAGGCGTAATGATAGTTTTACGACTAAAAAAGCAAAAGCGTAGACGTGAGAAAATATTAAGTGCCCTTAGAACACAAAATATTTCATCAGCAATAAACGAGAATCTAAAAAACGTAAACTGAAAAAAAGGGTTTTATTAGTAAAGCAAATTATCAAAATAATACAGATACAGGCTTGCTATTTTTCCTGGATTACTAAATCTTAATAATCATATAATCTAATAATTTATAGTAATAGGTAGCTGTGCTGTTTGCCGCTACCGATAAGCTAAAAAAAATTATATATCTATGCAGACGATCATTATTTTCACTAAGATCATTTGTTTCATACATTACGATCAAATTATTTTTACTTAAAAACAATACATACCACAATAAACATAATGCTTACCTTGTACTCGTAAGTAGACACTTGATACTTTTATAAATAAAGAGGTGCTAAGGTAATTTATAAATTAAATTACGTAAGCTAACATTGAAAATTGTGCCAAATATTAGGTGTTTAATTTCGCTTCAAATGTTTTTTTTTCAGTTAAGTCCATTCTAACAACCGAGGAAAAAACATAAGAGAAAAAAAAAAGTAAAAATTAGGTGCTACTCCAAGATCTCTCATCTTACTTCATATATTAACGAGTCAGAAGTCTCCAATAACTGATGGGTGTAGTGTGTCAGATGCTTAACTCTACTAAACGTATATCTAGGCAGAGTACTCTTATTGTTTGCGAACTGGTGTTGCCTGCTTTGTCTTGTTCTGCAGTGAGGTTTTATCTGGACGGGTTGTTAATGTTAGGTCATAAGATTAAGCGGGCAAGAACCTCATTGTGAAGTTTTATGTGTGAGGGAATATTTGCTTTATCATATACAGGTTCCTTTGTGTCATACTGTGGATACTAAAGAAACTAATGATAATATTTGACTGTGTAGATAAGAGTATTGGGCAGTAAAGTTTGCTTGTTAAAAGTAATACATCACCTCAATCTGATCTGTCAACAGGTGGGTGTTAAAAAATTAACATGCAGTAGACTAAAACTATGTGTAATTCCCATGTAGTAGCAACTTCAGAATCAGTTGAGAACTCGCTTCTTAAAATTTTTGACTCGTACGTATACACATAGTTCCTCCAGTTCGGTAAGTCCAAATTCAAGAAAGACTTCAATTGCCGTATTCAGCTCGGCTGGGCAGCGTTCGGAAAATTGCGGAACCTCTTATCGTCCGACACACCTCAGTGTGTGTTACCAGTTACAACTTATGACAGCGAAACATGGTCTCTAACTATTGACCTTATTAGCCAACTAAAATAACCCAACGAGCGATGGGGAAGAAAATGCTCGAAGACACGATCGAATGAGGAAACAATGATCGAAACTGAAATGAGTAGATCCGTAAAAGAACCAAAACTACCGACCCTACCATCCCTGGCGAATTAACAAGTTGAAGTGGCGGTGGGCAGTGCACTCAGAACGCAGAACCGATAAACGATAAAGTTGTAAGGTTCTGAAATGAGGATCACGTAGGAACGCGTAGAATGTCCACCCACAAGGAGGACAAGCGATCTGATTTAAACCGCAGGCACATACAATTGGTCCTATTTGAAATCACTTGGAGGTATGTCAAGAAGTGGACGTTTTGTGGCTGATATGTTCATAATGAAATGAGAATTTGAAAAACTGATGTTAAGGGGGATACATTTTATTTTTGTGATAACTAAACTGTACTCAACATTTTAAGTTTAATGGTAGCACTTAATGATCAACTAGTCCCACTAACGTTTTCTATAAAACACACAATTGCGCCCAGAACACATTCAAGCCCCATTGTTCAGTGCTTAACGTGTGCTTAATTTATGGTTTGGACTTGTAGGCACTTATTTTACCTTTAACTATCAACTACTTTCAGTGTACACAGACAGACGCACATACATTTAAACGCTTTTAGCGATCACCTATCGGGGTGACTACAAATTCTATCCTTAAACTCCGTTGACGTTTATTGACCTGAGTGGCTTTGTACCACTGGACAGTGCTGGTTCAAATTACTATTGTTACAGTTGTCAACCTATAGTTAGATCTGTTATGGAATTTGAAATCGCAACTTCGATTTTTACTTGGCAGGTGTGTTGGACTATTGAATGATGTATTGTTGTTAAGTCATCATCAAGACCATGAATGACCATACAGATATTTCACAGGTTTATTTAGCCACAAATATTACATTATTTAACTTACTCAATTTCAAAGGTATTTGAAGAAAATCACGTGGTATTATTTTCGTGCCATAAAAAACAGGCCGTAAGCGATGAATACGGCTAAATATGAAGAGACGAAGGTATTTTAGATTCCTTACTATTTATCCACATATTATGAAACGAGCATTCGCAAGTAGCCACATTACTTCACCAGACCGTTTCGCTTCCGCACACGTTATTTCTTGTTCGTGAGCTCGGGATTTTATGTTTCTCACTTATTGCGCGCCGGTTTGTGCCTCCGATGTTTTTGCGCTAGATTTGCTTTCTTGCTATTTTATTACGTTGCAGCGAGCGTTTTAGTTAATGCGGTGATTTTTAAAGAGTCTAATGGAGTTCTCAATCTAGGCTAACATTTAATGAACTTTATTAAGGCGATTAATTACCTTTTTGGTGCTGTTGATTATGCTTAATAACTTATACCTATTTTTAATGGCGTCTTCCCTAATGGAAATTTATATTAGATTATAAATTATGTATGTCTTCTTGTCTCTGTCTATGTGTCTTGAAAAATTTAAATATTATTACATACTGTAAATCCAAGTAAATTGTCACGTTGTTGTATGTATATTATATATAGGTATGGATAGGTATAATATATAGTATTTTCAGGGTGAACTAGAAAAGTAATAAATTATTAGTTTTTTCATAGTTCATTGACTAGTGACGATGTAAAGGTATGGACAACTTAAAGTGTAAGTTAGCTAAACAATTTCAATTCCCAAACGCGATAATGTCAAACAATAAAATATTTTTTATTTAATATGTACAAAAATACCTTATTTAGTAATTAATTATTTATTTAGGTACTAATACCTATTTTACAGATTACAGAATTTACTTTGAGAATTACAGAATATCTCTTTCATGGCAGTATTATAATTAGTTAATTATTTAAACAGTTAATTAATTAGATTTCTTGTAATTCAATAGAAAATTTTTATTTGCTGAGCATAAATAAATTACATAACAGTGCAGGTTGCACTGTAATGCAAGTTAAAGTGGCAACACAAATAAAAATATTTCAACCTGGGTTGAGGAAACACGGCTGACCTTATTATCATCAAAGCACGAGATTCCTATCCCTAGGGAACGTACGAAAATTATAAACGCAAGTATGAACTGAAAAAGTAAAATTTCCAGCCAGTTTCAGTTTTCCAGAGGAAGGTTTTAGTTAATTTTTTTGTGGATCTGTTATACTAGAACAACGACGGTGGAAAAGTTTTAGGAAAAACATCGCATTGGAAAGTCGCCAGGAACACAAGAAAGGCGTTGTAACAAATGTTCTGGAGTACAGTGGTTTACGTGGCCTAGTGAGTTCCTTACGAACGTGATACAAAATAGAGATGATACAGAAAAGGCGTAACGCAAAGTTCAAGCAATCTATATCAAGTAACGTGAATGCTTTATTGCTTAGTCTTTGTCTATGTTAATTTTTCAAATAAGCGTAATGCTGGCTGACTCTGACATCAATTCCAGCGTATCTGGGTAGCTAATTCTACAAGTTTTAGCTTAATGGCACTGAATTGACTATGTATTTTCTTTAAAAAGTTATTGTAATCATGGATATTAAAAGCATATTGATTTTTCTAAAATGTATTAATATCTTGTTACATATTTTAAAAAATTATTTTTTAGTTCGAATTTCATTTTATCGAAAACACAATTGATATGTTGCTCATCATCTGATTTTTAAATAAATATATATTTTAATTCTATATATTATGAAATCTTACTCAACCTCTGATGCACGGTTTCTGCTATAGCTCCGGTTCATTGGGGCTCCGGCGGTCTCATGAGAGTTTTCATCGCAGATGGTTTATGCTCATCACCGCAGTTTCGGCTTACTCAGCCGCAGCGGCGAGCTTTTAAACCATCTACTCCTCAATACGTGGGCCGCCTTGCTCCTCCACGTCTATGCAGACCTGAATTACACTCTAAGAGTAGAGCAGGCAACACTACGTGGAGTCGGTTTTGTCAATAAAAGTTATTATATTTAATAAATCTAAGTAAAAAGAAAAAAATGGTTTTATTGGTTGTTAGCCTTTCAGGAAATTAAAACAAATGTATAAAAAATTTGTAGTAAAAATAACTTACAATATTAAGTAAAAAATAAATATTTTAAATATAAACATTGTTCATCCGTTTTTAGAGTTATTAAGTTGAAATTCGTGAAAAAAAGTTTTGAAAGTAAAATAGAATACCCAAATACTATTTATTAGTAACAAGAAGTATATTGACGTCGTATGGTACCGGCAGAGTAGAATATTACCTCTCTTGTACCAGGTATTGTACGAGTACCAGACAACTGAGGTACCAGAATAGTCAGATGGCGGTATACCGCTAAGTCAACTATTGACAACAGGCCTGGGCACAGAGTGACAATTATGAGCAAAATTCCTCTTTTTCTCAAGGAGGCCCATATCCAGCACCAGGTACACGGCTGATATGATGAAGATATTTTCATTAATTTCATTAAGGTATCCCAATTTTAGTATGTAAGTTAAAGCTATTAAGCTTAATCAAGCATTTAACGTATGGGCCATAAGGGCATAAGGCATTATGGTCGTAGGAAGTTCAATAGTTAATTGTTAGTAAGTAGGTAACCAACTACGGAGTGCTTTTTTCCATGACAAAATTAGAATTGTGATTATATAAAGGGTTCTATTTTACATTCTCAGTATAACTTAAGCATATTAGCTTTATTGATATATGATTTTAGATTATTTTTCTAGCATATTTAGAATATTTTGTTAATTTAAAAAAAGAACAGGGTCTCCTAACACTTATTACTCACATAAACGGTGTTCATTTATATCTATACCTTTGAAATAGATATTGCATATATATATTTTTTATTATTATTTTGTAACCCTTAATAATACTTATTTTTGTTAAACCCCGGTAACCTCTAAAAGCTGTGAAATATGTTTTTTGGGACGTAAGAAATAATAAATATATACATAATATAATAAATGTGGGTGTTAACTATATAATAATTCTACATAAATTCTTCGTATGAATATTTATCTTGGGCGGCGATCGAACCCACGCATACAAGATAGGAGCACTGTCATCTGCGCTATCGGGCCCGTCAGTTAGTTCAATAATTATTGCGAAATTTAGACAGAATTGCATAGGTTGATTTTATCTGGTGAAGGAAATGGCTATTTTAACATAATATGCGGTATATTATATATATTATATTATATTATATATAGGTATATTATATTGTTTGTTACCTTTACCGGCCTATGACTTTACATTTTTGCGTCTGCACAATAATTTTACCAGAACGCATTTAACATTCTTTATGCAAGCATGTATATATAATCAGGTATGGTTCACAATGGTTCGTACATTATCATACTTGTACACTCTATACTATGTGAAACGAGCGGGTTTTGCTGATCCGAGAGGTATGACCTACTGATAAATGGTGCTTCCCTTATGCGGTGTTCAAGATCTAGCTGGCGATATAGGGTAAAGATTTTGGTGGCGAATACTCCACTTTCAAAATGGGTTTTCTAATTATATTTTGTGATTGGTATTTTTACCTTATCGAACTACCATCTTAGTGAACAGGATTAACCTTCGTTGTCAATAGTAACCATATTATAGAAGGAGGTGATCTTTACGTTGTCGTTGCATAAACAGATTAAAATGTTTCAATAATCAATTTATAATCTTGCCTTATTTTTACATAATTATGTTTATTACGTAAGATTTTATTTTCATGACCTTTTTGTAATTTCAATAAGTACGTATATATAATATAATTTGTAAAAATATTTCGCGTCTAGTATTTTAATATAAATATATAAATTAAAAAAACGCAAATTTAAAAAAAAATTCTCGAGAATAACAGTTCATTCGTTCATTTAAAAAAGGTCGCACTTTACTTTTACGCAGGACAAAAGCAAATGTCGCCATTCAAAATTTCTATTGTTCACAAAAAAAATCAGGTGAAATTAATTTTCAAAATGGCGGCCGCGTTGCCAAGCGCGAGCCGCTACATCGTTAGCTGACAAGTTTCTTTTGTCTCAAGGGTTGTGAGTCTTGTTACTCCCCTTTTGTTACTGACCCGCCCGCAGTCGTCTATTCATTTATTCATTGCGTGTTTTTTGCAAGGTATAAAGTCTATGAAATATGTAGGTCACAATCTGCAAAGACAAGCCTTCTTGGCGTCGTGTCTGCGCCTTGAGAATGTTTGATTACGCTGTTAGAGTCTATTGTTGCAGTATTTATTTTCAGGGTTCATTTGCTTGAAGAAAAATCAAATAAGCCGTAGATGCGGGTTACCCCCGAATGGGTAACTGTAACACTGTAAATCCTTGGTCAGACAGCTAAATTATCCATGTAATCTAACGTTTTCAATAAAAATAGCATGGATTGACGTCCTAAATACAAAGAAATTTAAGAACAATTATAAGTACTTTACATACTAGCCAAAGTAACCAGGGTCAAAATAACCAGTGTATATAGTAATTTATTAATATTTGGATGAATAAAAGCGTGCGTAAATTGACTTTATTAAATTAATTTACTAAAGTCAGTTTACACAGTTATGCAGTTAAAGTAGTTGACGACATAGTTGACGAGCCCGAAGGCGCAAATCGTATCTTACGCGCCAAGAGTCGTGGGTCGAGAGTCGAGAGTTCGGAAACCCAACCCAAATAAACATTTATATGATGAGCATTTTTGTTTGTTCTGTGTCTGAGTGTTAAGTATGTGAATAAGTATTAAAATATTAAATATGTAATTCCTCTGATGCCAGAGACGCAAGTGCTTTAAGCTACTTATCTTGTAAGCAGGTTAACGTAACAGTGTCAATAAGTCCCAAATCTAAATCAACATTTTTTTTTAAATTCTTTATTATCATCAACCAAATTATCTTTCAGGGTGCTCCACTGGGTCCACCGATTTTGCAATTTTTCAATACCATGTTTATAAAAAAAATTTTCTTTCGCTTCAAAATAAGCTTCAGTTTCAGCAATGACTTTCTTATTGGAGCCAAATCTTTTGTAAACTCAAATCTTCTTTGCTTCTTTGCTTTTTGCTGCGAGTAAATAGCGAGGAAAAAGCCTTCTGAATCATCGACACGTTGCTGTTTTTGTTCCATCGAAAGCAATCGCGGAACCTCACTTCACTTCACTCATGTTTTCCGATGTAACGGCTTCCACAGGTCTACCCAAGCGTATCGCGTCATTTGTGTCAGTACAACCACGTTTAAACTCTGCAAACCACCGACAAATCGTTGCTTTTGATGGACATGAGTCTAGGTAATATTTTTCAATCCTTTGTTTCGCTTGCACGGTATTTTTACTTATTAAAAAGCAATGTTTTATCAGAACACGAAACTCGGTTTCTTCAATTTTTTAAACAAACTACAAAACGACTTTACTCCAACCTCGATAATTCAGCTGTTTCTGAACAAATCGACTTAAAATTTTGACACGTTTCAAGCAAAGGTTAGTAGGTACTCTAGAAAGACGTGGTTACTAGTTTACTACGAGCGCCATCTCTGGGTTAGTCTCAGGGCTTATTGATCCATGAGATATGGATGTTGTGTGAATTACTATTAATATTATTAATAACCTGCACCAGCACATATATGTATAGTACAAGTACTTTGTGGTATAGTTAAAAAATAAATATTCAAGTAATGTTGTCATTTCGTATTCGTGCTGTAGTAATTGACCGTTTAGGTACCGATATAGCACAATAGTACCAAAACCGACTGTTAGCGGTAAATCTATCCAAAATAGTCTAGAATGGAACAGAGTAGGGATGAGTAACAGCGTCTCAGTTTAGCTTGCGGACCGAAGATAAACTACAGGATCACGCTGGATGCAGGCTGTATACTCGTATATGCGAACTGATCTAATTGGAAATCACCTGAAAAGCTCTATGTTTATTATATAGTTGATTTAATGATGATTCTTTGCGGAGCTACGCTATGCAATTGTCATTATGCCTACTTATTGAGGCTATTCGAGGCAAAAGTCCTTATTGGTTATAATAATAATTATTTTAACTTCATTTACAGTATTTAATGAAGAAGACGTCATATATATTGTCCCAAAGAAAGAATTTTCATGTGTGCTTGAGCTAAAAGCAACCATAAAACCTAGAACTAGAGTATATAATTGTTGGTATAGTTGTGAGCATCCAACCCACAACCGTTCGGATCAACCGATTCTATTTTAAGGAAGCTGGGTGTAAATATCACAAGGCTAACTGTATTTGTTAGGGTAAGGTTCAAGCAATAACACTTAGCAAGAATAGGATATAAGTTACTTAGTCTACTAATTATGTTTTGCAAACATGCATACGGCGTGATAGTGAACGTCATCACAGCTTATGAACACTTGTGTACAATGGTATTTATTACAAGCGTGTTGTCAACCTTAGGCTTGAAAATAATATGTCACATTACCCTGCAAGTTTATTTATTTAATATTGGATTACCAACATAAGTTACAGTAAATTATGAACAATGATTGTGTTTTCAAAAAAATATTAACTCACTGTTCTTACAATTACAGGCACTTACATCATGCATAATTATTAATATTTTAAAATTAGGTAACAATCACTCAGTAAGGATGTAAAATAAATAACAAAATACACAAACAGTGAACATCAAAAATCAGCAATCTTACGGTATGCCATTAAACGATTTTATCAATGACAAAATCCCGGGAAGAGTATGAAAATTAATGTCATACGGACGGAATATATAGTTAATACCCATCCTGGTTCTACAGAACTTATTTCTAAATATTCCATAGGGGTGACGAGGTACCCTTTGTTGAATATTATATTTAATTTTGCCTAATAATACTGGACTACATATACGATTGTTAATTAATATGTTAAGAAAAAAAAATCTAACACACGCGTCTAGAGCTAGAGAAAATGCCTTAGCCGGTCTAGTTCACCAACTCGCTGACCCTTCAAGCCGGTAACAACAATACAAACACTGCTGTTTAGCGGTAGAAATAGGTGAGAGTAAGGTGGCAATCCAGACTACCATTGTATAAAGACTACCTCTAGTAAATTCTTTGTACAATAAAATCTTGCAGCTTTATTCACAGGGAAAAAAGAAGTGGATTGTGTGTGCGGCCGGAACCCATGTTTCAAGCGCGTCGCCCGCTCGCATCATGTATGGATACGAAATTTTCATAAAACACCTGTACGGTGCGACCTATCTCAATTTAAAGCGGCCTTTACGAGCAGCACAAAAACGGGCGGTTTGCGGTTGAATGTTCCTGTTCTTGTTTACGTAATAATGTTTTTAAAGATTTATTAGTTTTTAAGGCAATAACAATGCATTTTAACTGTTTATTAATATGAATATTTGATTGTTTCTTTTTGGGTGGAGAGAGGTGAAGATATATAACGTTCAGGGCAGGGTACATAGTACTCAAAAACCATGCCATTGCCATGGCAAGTACAAAATAGGACCTTCACCCACAAGCTGGATTCTATCCAGCATCATCTATGATATGAATAAAACTGCAGAATACTGCTAGAGTCATGCTGCTTAGAACTGGCTTATCTAGAGGCATCTCTTAGGAACTTAGGAGGCCTTGTCTTTATTGGTTATTAGGATAGGATACAAGGCCTCCTAACTCCCAAAGAGATTCCTAGGTAAACCAAATAAATCTGATGCTTATGAGATAAAAAAAACATGCGTTCGGTAAAGCACCCCTGGAATGTTGCAGTATTACATTTCAAATTTTTTCGTAGCCAGTTGCGTCACTCCGATGCTCCTAGGGGAATCTCTTTACTTTCTTCTTCTTCTTCTCTTTCACTTGTATGAATTTGAAATTAAATATATTACTTATTATTTTTCTATGCTGTAAAATTTCTAATTAACAAATAAAAATGTCAAGATAAAGTAAAGAAGTGTATTTTTGTGGCACAATCATTTTGGGATAATAGGAATATATGATAATCATAGCATCCGTAAAACGTCCGCTGCTGGATATATGCCTCCCCAAGAAAGGGAGAATTTGCCCATTATTGCCGCGCTGGGCTAGCGTGGTGGCAATTACGGTAATCGCAGAGCGTAGCTTCATGACAGGAATGTTGCTGTCCGTCCCGGTACCTCAGTCGCTTCTTACGACACCTGGTAGGGGGAGGCACTATTCCACTCTGCCGATGATAGACGAAAAGGGAGATGGAGATATACTTTTAATTGCATATATAGATTAGATTTTGGTCAAAATCAAAAAAGTGATGGTCAAAACACGGTATTTTATTATATTATATATATTATATTTATTATATTATTTATTTTATATAATTTTTTATAGTATTGTATTTCGGCAGCAAAAATGTAAAAG
The DNA here is from genome assembly GCA_020976665.1 of Heortia vitessoides. NCBI lineage: Eukaryota > Metazoa > Arthropoda > Insecta > Lepidoptera > Crambidae > Heortia > Heortia vitessoides. The sequence goes on along the minus strand of JACJUM010002525.1, from coordinate 8,864,713 downwards.
CTCGGAAAAAATGTAAAAGCTAACACATCATGTCTACGTAACCAGGATGTCTTCTTAAAAATTCAATATGGCTAAACGAAGTTGTACTACGGGGATGTATCACGTGGAAGCAATTGGAACACCTCTAGGTGAGCATTAAACGTTATTTATGGTGAGCCCTCCAGCACTCACTGGATTGCCCACATAGACTTTCAAAGGATTTTCGGCAGAACCTGTTATATTATTATCGACGCATTGGACTTTGCACTAATATGTTAGGGAAAAGGATGGCGTGAGAGATAAAATCGGGATGTTCCATGCTAGTTTATGGAAGACGCTATATTTTTATTAATGTTTGTAGATCTCAAGGGGTCATTCTTATCAGATTGCTTATTTTTTACTCTGGAGATTAAATATAATCATTATCATATCAGCCATTGGAAGTCCACTGCTGGAGATAGGACTCACCAAGAGAGCGGGAATTTTGACCATGATTGCCGCACTAGGCAAGCGTGTTGACAATCGCAGAGCGCAGCCTTCATGACGGGGATGCTGCTGCCCATTCCCACCCTGTGTGGGATGTACTGCCCTCTGGGTACCTTAGTCGCCTCATACTACACCTGTGACAGGAGGAGGTACTATTCTACTCCGCCTGTACCCCACGGCTTAAACGGTGTACATATTGTTTGGATATTTATATAAACACTAGTTTTGAATACTATATAGCACGTATTTAATAGATTTAAATCAGAGCAAATTATTACAAAGGTGAATGACACGGACACTGACACGCGTCTGACCTACATACACATATATTATAGATATAAGACACAAGCTCATAATACTTCCATATATACTAACACATATTGTAATATGCACAAAGATTTATCGAGCTAGTCGACTTGAAAATCATATCAAATTAAAATAAAATAATATTATATTTTTTAGATATAATAATCTATTAACATCTATTTTATACTTTGCTTAATATCTAAATAATAACAATAAGACACCGCAAGATGTTATGTCAGATTTTTCATAACTAATGCACGCATTAGTTTACTTCATTAAGTACAAAAATAGAATAATGTGTGTGCATATAAGTTTTATTAATAATACCAATAATTGTGTAATCTTCACAAATCTGATATAACATCTTTGTCACTCTAGGGAATTATCGGCACAAGGTTATCGAAACGTCCAACAACAGCGAAACTAAATAAGATACGGTTTAAATACTTTTATAAGTAATTTAATTTAATTTTTACATGATCTTACTAAAGCACCAATTGATTTATTTTTGCGCAAGATCTGAACAACATACTGACTGAGAAAATTGATGGGCTCGATGACGCAGATGGTAGTGATCCTATCTGGTGCCTGATCCTATCCATAGCCCCACCCAGGACGAACATTTATATCACATTTTTTTATATTTATTTGTGTTTCTGGGTGTCATTAATAGGTATTTAAGTATTACATTTGTAATTCCTATGTTGTTTGATATCCGTAACACAAGTATTTTAAGCTACTTATTTCATAGTCAGGCCAACATATGAGATATCGTGAATATATACTTATTGGGTATACGTTACGTGTATGAAATAACATAAAACATAAATCAAACAATTTCTTAAAATACAGAAAAAATATATATATATTACTATATTATTGAAGATAGCTATGTAAATATTAACTTATTTATCCAATAATAAAATCTTTGGATTTAAAAATTACCATAAAATAACACAATACATTTTCAAGCAGATCAGTGAAAAGATTTTGAGTGTCAAAATAAAATATTACAGACAGCAGATTCAAAGGTGTTCGTTCACAATAGAATTTCGCTGTGGACGTGGTACTATAGAAAATAATGACTAGCATCAGTGAGTTGTTTATTGTACTGTTGTACGTTATGTCACCGTATGATAATATTCCGAACAAACATATATACAGGAAACAAATGAGGCTCGTTTTTATATTAGAAAAATTATTTAAAAGAAGTCATCTTCTAAAAAATTCTACAGACCTTTGTTTCAGCAGATTCTACAGTGATCACATTACATGTAAATTAGAAATACTAAATATGATCTCCTTATCGAGTGAAATTACAGTCTGAGTTACCTACACTGCAACTTGTAGTACGTATGTAGTTTATTATTGGTTACTATCGGTCAACCCCGGTCTAGTACGGGTATTTAACACACACAATATACCTAATATTTGTTTAAAAAAAGTATATGATAAAGACTGGATTGTTTTCTTGTAGTTTTGAATAGAAGTTGGAGCATTTTTAATAAAACTTTCCATAGACAATTTCAATGCCTTTTTTGCACTTGGTTGAATCCCAATAAACTATGAAACACATGTTTAATAAAATATTTCAAAGAGAAATTTAAATTTTTAAAACACACAAATAAAAATTGTTCAAATCCCCTCATAATGTGCGTCCGAATTATGAATTAAAATTGATATCTAAATTTAACGTTTCTACCTTAAGCGGTTAGGTTGTGCGTGCATCTATACGCCCATGAGAACATCATATCGAATGGTATATGAAGGTTGAGAAATAATGCTCAATGACAAAAAGTTCATTACTTGAATAATCATATACAATATATAATAATTATATCTGCAATAGAGCGACCTACTGTAACAACTGAACAAGTTTAATGATCTAAAACAAGTTGACATGTGTTACATTTCAGGACATGACATCTGAATGCTTGATACGTATCAAGAGTCGAACGAAACTTACCTGTTACAATATCTCAAAAGCTATTAAAGACTCATTATTTTAAAATAAATACTTAATTCTTAACGGTAGTATTTAGCAATATATATATATACAAATTTAACAAAAATGTGGCATTTAATATTAAAATAACAAGATACGTACATTGAAAACGAGCCCAAAGTTACACATACATTTGACGGGCCCGATGACGCAGATGGTAGTGATTCTATCTTGTGCGCCATGGGTTTGATTCCCAACCAGAAACAATATTTATATGATGATATTTGTGATTGTTCAGTTTCTGGGTGTTAAATATATGTATTTAAGTAGTATATTTATGATTCTTCTGTAGTCTGGCATCCTTAATATAAGTGCTTTAAGCAACTTACCACGAAGTCAGGTCAATGTATGAGAATTTACTTATTTGATTGTCCGCAGACGTGAGCATGCTTTTAATCGCATCCAATTTCTTATTTTATATTATAAATCTTTTTAACCTGACTCCTTTTTAGCAATAAAAAAGTATACGATGCTGTACAACAATGTTGTAAATAAATAAAAACGTTGTTATCGTGTACTAGATGGCACGGGTGTGCTTTTACAAATGGCCTCCCCGTCGGGTAAAGGATTGTGCCCAGTAGTAGGCGTTAACCTTAACTGCTATATCGCACGCAATAGCTCTTCCGTCGGTCAGGCACTTTGATAGCGTTGATTTAATAAGACAGCACAGCAAACATTTCAAGCAATATTGAAAACTACATTAAGAATCAATATTTTTACAAAAAACAAATACGCATTGTTAATATTATCCGTAATCATCCGTTTATAAATTTTTTCTTCAGCTTTATTTCCTTTTCTTATTCGTCAAGAAAATAAACAGATCATTAAATTTGAGATCTTAGTGATATATACGTAGCAAGATTATTTAACTGTATATTATACACACATGTAAAGGTAAGGTCACCTCTGGCCTTGGCATCTCATACATTGATATGACTCCGTGGTAAGTCGCTTAAAGCACTTGTGTTACAGATATCAGACAATAGAGGAATTACAAATATAATACTGAAATATACATTTTTAAAACCCAGACACGAAAAAAACACAAATATCATCATAAAAATATTTGTCATGGGTGGGGATCGATCCCACGATATATCCTAATGCTATTATAATCCGTTAGCACATAAGATACGATCACTACCATTTGCGCTATCGGGCCCGTCAAGACACAGATTCAGCTATCAACAGTTTTTTTATGGTCAGATTGGCCCTTTGTAGTGAACTCCAAGATGTATTCACACCAACCAAATACAAGCAGCACAATATAATTTTAGGTAAGTTTAAAAAAAAATTAAAAGATGATCTACTTTTCTAAAATACTAGACAAACAGTTTACAGTATGAACTATATATGTTAAAAAAAAATTGCGACTATAAATTAAGATATAAATTTTTCTATCTCTCAAGTTAGGTCGAACATAAAGCAAACTTTGTTTAAAAATGGTTCAGTAAATCAGAAGTCCATCACGGACAGACCACGTGACAAGAAATTTTTAATATTAGATGTATACATTTTTCGTGAAAAAATATTATAAAATTTCAATGAAATACCGGTCCCCTGCCTTTTGGAACTGCGCAAAAAAGATGTCACTGCCAAGAGCACGACGAGAAAAAGCCATTTTGAAAAGAAGTATCTCTTAAAAAAGTTGTTTTGTTTCTTGATAAACTAAATACGTAAATAGCGCGTTCAACCAACATCATCATCATTATATCAGCCACATGACGTCCACTGGACAAAGGCCTTCCCAAGTACTCTATCATCTCAATCAAATCTTCGCAATAATAAGATAAACGGTATAACAATAGTAATAGTTCAAACAACCAAACAAATAAAATATATAATATTAAGCATATTACCTAATGAACTTATTCTTTTCACATAAAAGTTTAATTATCTTATATATAAATTATTTATATACTGAATTTAATGAATTCTAGGTGGACAAAAGCATAGTATCAGTCCGCGTAATATCACAAACTTATAACTTGAAGACATTATGCCACATTACCCAATAATTTCACTGTCTCTCTCACCCTTCAAAATAGAATACAGCAATGCAAACACTGATATTTGTCGGTAAAAATGGTTAAAAGTGAGGTACCAATACAGATGACCTTTGTTTGAGGTCTACCTCGTGTGAAATTAAAGGCTATAAAAATATGTTCATTAAAGCAAATTTTAAACATAATGCTAACAGCATACCATCAAAAGTAAATTTAATGTGAAACAATTCACACAAATGGTACTTTGTTATATCAAATAAAATAAGTTTACTCTCCACTTAATTTACCTTAGAAATGAATAGGTAATTTGGAATTAAATTATGAGTGACTTAAAAGAGATTTAGATTCAAAAGAACTTCAGAAACAGCCCTTTCCTTTTGATTTGTCTCTTTGTTCTCAAATGAAACGGCACTTGTAGATGAGTATCTTACATCCGGTAATGATAACGTTCCCTCAAAGTATAGCCCAGTTTAATTTTTAAACCCTTTTATAAATCTAGAGGACATTACGCTGTCAGAATTCGTTTTTGTCGGGGAGCATTATTTTATTCGGAAGCTTAAGTCATAGGCCTTTAAATATATTACCATTAGGCTCATACGAAACGTGTTTTAAAGCTGTCTTTTTCATTGTCTTTTTATATAAAACTAGCAGTACCCCACGGTTCCTGTACCTATCAGAATTTATAAGTGTAGCCTAAGTTCACCTAACGCATCAGCATCAGCAGTAAAAGCCTTGTTTACATCGCACCAGTTTCAGAGCTAGCTATAGATGTAGTGATAACAGCTGGTGAATCATTTAATAGGTTAGTTGCCCATTACTATTCGACATCTATTAAAAATGTTATTCATGTGAAAAACACAACTAAATTTATCGTAGTTAAATTAGCTACATTTCAGAGATAAAAAGTATTATAAACAATAGATATTGATAAACTTTATGGATATATTTCTAAAGAATAAGTCGGTAATCGGTACTCAAAAAAGTCGATACCCGAAATATAAAAATCAAAAGTTGCCTGAAACACAAATAGGTTTTTAATGGCATACATGCAGAGTTCGTACTTCGTAGATTTTTTCTGTGACCCAGCTTCGAATGGTTTGTAATAAATATATTTCACTGTGATAAAAATATGAGAGCTATTCAATATAAGAGGTTTAGAGCAATTTTTCTAATGCACTGACATGTTGGCATTGGCAATTTCTATGATTAAAGTCGTTCTGGCGGCTGGGAGAGCGCTTGTGCCAAAGGCTTAGGTTTCCACCTACGAGACGAAGATAAAATTGCTATGGCGACTGAAGCTGCTGATGAATCACTACGAATTAAACTTTGGGTGTAGCAAACATATTGAGGTATATTTCAATACTCGAACTTAAAAAAAATGAATAATTAAAACTAAAATAACATCACATACGATTTTAAGTATCAGACAGTAAAAAACGGATATTATTATAGAAACTACAAATTTAGAATTCACTACAAATATTCAGATCTAATATTTTGTTGGCGTGAACATAACATTTATTAATAATATAGCCCTATTTAATTTAGTTTAATGTAGTAATCCTATTTTGTGCGCCCAAGGTCATGGGTTCGATCCCCATCCAGGATACATATTATGTGGCAAACATTTGCATTTGTTTACTATATGTATATATATATATATATATATATTTGTAGTTCCTCTGATGTCTAATATCCGTGTCGAATATTACGAAGTCGGGTCAACGTCTCATACGTTGAAGTGGTATGAATTTATTTATTTATTGTTCCCATACCATAATCGTAAAATATTTATGGAGTTTAAAACATG
>JACJUM010002525.1:8817483-8853121 GCA_020976665.1 Heortia vitessoides | reverse complement strand
AATGAACTTTTAGGTTCGTATTTAAAAGATCAGTCCTAAGAAAATAAATGCCTCAACTGTAACACTCTAAATGCGAAACACGTCTCAAAAGTTACATGCACGCATTGTTACGATTGTTAAAACGTACGTTCATTTTACGTCAATAGGTTTAGTAATTGCTTACTGAGTAGGCGAAGTTAGAGCAGTTGCAAACTTTATCGCCGATAAGAGTGACGTTGGAACCGCCAGACTAAATACTCAGATAGTTTTACTACAATAATAAATCACGAACTTGTTTGAAAGTTACTCGGATTCTACCACAGAGACGTTTGGGTTTTAGCTACGATGAATTTGTTGCCATCATGTAAGTTTCGCTAGATATTGTCCCGTTTTCAATATTTGCATTCGTTTTGTAGAGGGTAGAAAATCAAATTTATTGTGCTTTTGTACATAGAATAGAATCGTCATTCTATTTATGTTTATTGTCACTAGGGACAGAACGAGTCAACGTTTTTTTTATAATAGTATTAATAAAACAACATTTTAATTCAGTCAAATTAAAATTTACTATATTCATGAACCGGTTAAACTTAATCTTCATTTACAAAAAAAAATATATATATTTAATTACATATATTTATATAAAATATTTTTATGTATTCGAGTTAGTTAAGCAAAAATCTATTAGGTAAACTACTCGTACTAAGATGTGTTCCTAATTCCATAATATGTTTTCTTTGTCTAATGGAACAAGAAAATTAAGGAACATCTTTTCCTATACAAAACTATTCTGAGCCCTGACATCCTTTCCTAGATGTATCCATCAAGTCACATCGTAACTTGTAATTGTATTTAGGTCAGGTTTAACGCAAGAACTGGGGAAGTTTTCTTATCGAAGTCGGGCGTTGTTACGGTATATGTTACCAAGTATCAAGAAGGAATTGGGGAAAAACTAGTACGTGTACGTAATAAGGGTTTGTTTACCAATCATAAATAAATAGTATTAAAGACTCTCCTAAAATATCCTGTTTATTCCTTTTTTAAGTCACGCAATAGATTTTGTTTGTAAATTTCATTAAAGAGTTTTTTTCTACAAATAAAGAGTAGGTTATCATAGCAGCTGTTGGACTTTTCAATTGTTGGACCTTAAGATGGGGGAAGTTTTACCCTCATTGCTGCGTTCGGCAAGCGTGATACAATCGTAGAGCGTACCTTCACGCCGGGGATGGCCAAGCTTAAGCTTGACCTATATAACATTTTTATCTTTAATTAACAAAAATAAACTGCTATTTACGCCTATATCGTTTAAAAGCGCCTTGCAGCAGGAATTTGAGGTACTACTGCAAGACAACTATTTTGAAATATGACAACTTTTAATAATCTAAACTATTAATGAACGCATAATCTATTGCGTTAGTACGTAGCAAGTAGTTACATTTAGTACAATATTGTAAAACCATCTGCTAATCCTACATATGTTATCCTGAAAAAGATGAATATGATCATGAAAAAGATTTTGGGACTATAAATGAAGATTTATGTTATTCTATCATTCAAATTGTTTATAGTAGCATTGGTTAGAATGTAAATAGTAAAAAGTTCATCCCGAGACTTGGTAGTTGTACAAATTTTATATGATGACAACAAACTATTATAAATGTTTGTTCCGTGTCTGGGTGTTAAATGTGTGTTTAAGTAGTAAATTTGTAACTCTTAATTGTATGATATCTATAACATAAGTGCTTAAAGCGGCTTATATCGGAGTCAAGTTAATGTATAACTTTTGGGAATTTATTATTATATCCTTCCATAGGGTGAAAAATATCTAAATGCCTAATTATACCAAAGTCGGTTCACCGGTTAGGCAGTGGAAGCATAACAGACAGACATCTTTTACTATATCATTAGTATGGATCCTCCCATTATCCAGTTTCAATTCACCCACTCATCCCAACTTCAATTTATTTCGCGTCCATTACCCGCTCCTTAATTACGTCCAATAAAAGTGCTTGTAATATTTAAATTGACGGACCACAATAATTAAACAGTCCAAGGCATGCAATTATCCGCCGCCTTTTTGCCTCTCTTGACTCTTTTATGCACTCGACGAGAGAAGACATAGTTTTAATTGGAGTCGTTTCAAGGCACGCAAAGTGTCTTTTAATTAAAATTTTAACTTTTGATATTTAAAAAAGAATATGATGGCTTCGCTCGCCGCTATTCCTGTAACTTCCCCAGGGAATATTTTTCTTCATAAAGCCCCTAAGCTGCTGCATATTTAAGAAACACTTTTAATGCTTTGCATAATTTAAGTGAAGTTTTGTAGATCTCATTGTGTTTACGATATTTTGTATACTTATTGTTCCTTTCTATTATGGGGTTACCCATTTAAAATTCCTGAGATTTATTAATTCTACCATACAATTATTTTTAAACAGATAAGCATTTATTGGGTATCAATATAATATAGCATGTATCTTACATTAAATTACAAACTATGCATTAAAATGTGATTGTAAGTTAACAAAAGTATTAGTTTGGGCTGGTATCCAAAATACACAGTTCTGCCACGTATATGAAGTGAAATTTATTCTTGCATTTACTTTGTAAGAGGAAAATATTGTAAATTTTTTATCATATAGATTTGTCACTATATATTTTTAGTATACAAATTTAAGATTAATCAGACTCCTTGTTGTTCAGTACTCATACTAGGACACACATTAGACAGCTTGGCCAACTGTACTGACAACAGATGGCGGTATATCCATCCGAAACAGCGTAGCTTCAAAGCGCAGGGCGGTGTTTAGCTATGGCGTTCTTGTCGCGAAGTTACGTTACGTTCTGCGATTGATACCATGCTTGCTCAGCGCTCCACTACAGGGCAAAGTCCCTCATTCATCAAGGAGGCCTTTATCCAATAATAGACGTCAAACGGCTGAGGATAATGAAACATATTTTGTTTAAAATTTCCGATATAATTAGAATAATATTCACACAACATCTTATACATAGACGCTTTACATCTTATATATTTTGGGGTAAGTCGCTTTAGACACTTGTGTTACGGCCATCAGACTACAAAAGAATCACCTAATTACATATTTTTAACACCCTGATACAAAATAAATACCAATATCATAATATGTTTGTACTAGGTGGGGATTGAACCCAAGACTCTTGGCACATAATTGAAATCTGCGCCATCAGTCCCCATATGTTATTTATTTTTAATACAATTAAATCTGTAGCTTCCTATCATGCCTATAATTTTTTTATTAAAACAAAATCGAAAATTTGTTCCAAGAGATTTTTGGTACTTTACTTGTACTTTAAAATACAATTTTTTCACCCAGGTCCTGAAAATATATATTGAAAAATATTTTCTCTTATACAAATATCGTTGCAAGTATGTTTGCAATAAATTTGTTCGTAAATAAATAAATTTTCACGGAGAAGCGATTCGCTTGCTCCCTCACTATGTGGTCGCGAACAAAAGGGATTGGGGAACAGAAGCGATACCGTGTGGGTAATGAGCAAAGTTTAGAATTAGGTACATGAGACTAGTTCCTCACCTATTTGCTAACCGGTATTGGGTTCAGTCTTGTATTGTGTTAGGAAAGTACATTGTTTCAGGTAGTTGTAATTCCATGAACTATTCTATGTTCCACGGTTGGCAGTATAGAATGTGTAATAGATTTTATTTTATAGAAAAATATTACTTAGTCCAAATATTTTAAACTTAGAACCAAAATGTAAAACTATATATATTATCACGTTAAGACAATCACTTTCGTGGTTTGTTTTACTTTTTTTTACAAACATAATACGCGTAACAATATTCCAATGCAATTGCCCTGTAATTTATTTATAGAATTGCAGTACCTTATACTGACTGGGTCAAAGATTCGAAAAGCCAAGCTGACCTGACACTTCTCCCAGGATATCCGAACGTCAGACGTTCTCTATCTACTTACTATGTGTACCTAGAATTATATATATAGTTTTAAAATACCTCCCTAGTTCTTTATCATATATGTTTCTCAAAAACTTTCTTAGATAATATCTTAGTCTCTCTTGAGAACGGCTGCCGAAATGAAATACACCTTTGGTAGAGTTTTTGTATCAGTTCAAGACAGTTTATTTAAAGTTCCTAGCACCAGAATAATCCGTTACTTCTTTATCTTGGTACATTTCGTTTTTCTGATACGTTGTCTCTGTCTCTAAGTCCATACGTTGCTTTATCATCATCACTATCATTATCATATTAGCCGTAGGACATTTAATACTGAACATAGGCCTCTCTAAGTGATTTACAACAGAACCGATTATGCGACCTTCTGAAGGGTTATAAGTGTCGGTGTTCGACCCGCTTTTTGGAAATTAGATCAGATTCCATCATTAACCAGCGCCTTGTTGCTCTTAAGCTGATATCCTTAGCAAGTCGCACAGTGTTCAGGTACAGATAAAAGTGTAATACCTTGAGTTAGAAATAGTAACACTGTCAGTAAATCACTTTGTAGATCAAAATATCGCAGAAACGCCACGAATAAATACAATACTATGTTCAGTTACATAGACATTCAATTGTGCGATTTCGTAGTCTCTTCCAATCATCTAGAAGTGCAGATTCCAAATAGTACAGCTTAAATATTAGTATTTAAACGTTATTATTTATTATGTATCTTTACTTGATTTTAGATTTCTCTTACCTTTTTGGATACATTTATGTTTATTTTTGAATTTTTTTCACATCTGTCCTTATAACAACATTAATTGTAAAAAATTGCGTTGGAACTTTAAATGCTAATATATTTTATGTCACATGTACGTGTCCATAAAGAAAATTTAAATAAAATGAAAATATTTAAATTGTGTGTCTAGGTGACAAATCCTGTGTACTTTTTCCTTTTACAAAGATTTACCTACATAAATGAATTGATATGTTTAAATATAGATATAAGAGTTTAAAATTAGCATCTAACGTCGTAGAAAATTAACCAGTGGTTAACTGCTCAGTAAAGACATAATTGAAGTCATACATTACACCTGTATCCTATTACAGTAAGCAGAGACTATGGATCTCCATTTGTTACGATCTTGGCATACCTCTCTCGCTTCCCTTACACGCATTAGCCCTTTCATACACGGTCATTTATTCTTGTACTTCTGACCTGAAGTCATGTTGCGCTAAAAGGTACGGATAAATAGTGTATCAATTGTATCAATTTTAATAATCGTAAATAACAGTGGAGTATATAGTTCGTATATCTCGGGTGTTATGTAATTATAGTTTGGACTTAATTTATCGGAGTGTTTTATAACTTGTTCAGAAGTTTGTTTCAGCACTTTATTGGCTGCTTCTCTATTTACCTGTTCATAATTCATAATTCTTTCTCGGACGACGTTCTTTTCTGTTGTATTCTGACATATTGATTTCTACTATGATATTTCTCATATAACCTAGTAAGATTTGACCTTGTTCTTATGTATTTAAAATAACGCCGTATTGGTTTAACGCTATCCTTATTAGTCTTCCGTAGTGATTATTACTTCTCCCCAAAATATTTTTGAAAAGATATTTCTTGTGACTGATAATTCTTGCGGGACGTACATCTAAAGCTTAAATAAGTTCGCTTCTGGTCTTTTCTTGGTCTTCTTTATAATGTTGTAGTAGGTATATAAAATAAATGTAATACACTTTCAATCTGATACATCTCCATAAAAGCTAATGTCTGCGCAAACTTTGAGTATCTCAAGATTTTAGAGAAGAACTCCTTCGATCGAAACAGTAATACGAAAATTATGCTAGATGTCGACAAGACGTGCTCTCAGGAAGATTTCGGCTTTATAACGATCGTCTGCGTCCCCACAAATTACGGCTATACGAGTTTGTGCCGTTTAAAGGCAACGTTAAGAGCGATTACATGTTTTATTAAGAATTGTTTTAGCTGCTCTACAAAATTTCTAATTAGTACGGAGTATTATCAAAACTATTTTTTTATATTATTAATTACGTTTTATTTAAAAAGTCTGGGTGAATAATTAATATTTGTATTCACAATAGTTTATTATCTTAAAGCGACACTTATCTTTTACTTTATTTTTCATTCACTTTATAATTACACTGACAACATTATCAAAATTGTCATGAAAAAGTGTATTAAAAAATGTATTACTTTGTAACGACTTCGTAAATGATCGATATCAAGAGTTGGTATATTTTATAACATTTGTAGTGGATCCATTTGGATATTAATTTCATATCTTTATTCATGTCTCATATATAAACTATGAATTCAAAGTAAATTAATCTTTGTAGAGTAAGTTCTTACGATGGACTTGATGTACAATAATTTAAATGATCAACCAAATATAGGTACAATTAGTTGATTGTTTAGACTATTTTAGACTGCTAGTATAGTAAGTGTTGTGTTACAATCGTTGGTGTGCTAAATTATTAACAAATACATAAAATCAATAATAGTACAATATTCTAATTCAGAATTCATACACGAATTATCATATCAGTGGTAGTAAGAAAACTGCTGGACGGCGGTTATACAATTCAAGTTAGATCGTCCACCTTGGTAGTTCCTTATCTTTTGCGCTTAGGTTTGTGGAATCGATCCCCACACAGGAAAAACACTTCTGTGTTGAACATTTTTGTTTGTTCTGTGTCCTGATATTTAAATATGTATTTATGTATTCTATTTGTGATTATTCTCTTGCTTGATACCCCTAGTACAATTGCATTAAGTGACTTATCACGGTGTCAGTTCAATGTATAAGATGTGTTATGACTTTATATACTTATTATATACTTCGTAAGGATATGTCAACCCTGCAGTAGGAACTAGATTACAAAAAGAAATCCTCATGTGGACTTGTTTACACTAAATTTTCTCATATTCTGAATTTGTTTAAAATTAAGCAGCTTATTTTGTTTGCTATGATATATTGTAATGAAAACCCCCAAAATTTTATACTCATAAAAAAAATTGACATTTTGTTTTCTTTAAACCATTAGCATCTTCTTTGTTGATGTATTTACTATAAATATATAACATTAAGCTTCCAATTAAGAGGCTGAGAACGATTGTAAGATCATAGCAGACCAAAGGTGTGCTCGTTATAGTAATGTATTACATTATTGTAAAAATACTAAAAAATTATTATTTAGTAGAATATATAAATGTTCTTAAAAGAACACATTAGTAAATTAAATGTTACCTTTTAACTAAATAAACGACCTTGGCCTCAGCGCGGGGTTAAATTGTTTGAAGCCTTTGTGTACTAAAAGATTTCGTTATTTGAGTCACAAGTATGAAATATGATGTGCCTAAAGTCGTTAGAAGAAATTCTATGTCGCGTCATTAAATATAATGAAATGATAAGCAAAATGAATTCTAATATAATTTAAAAGCAATTTTAATACACTTATAGTATTTTCCAAAAAAAATTAAAAAGGATTTCTAGATATTATTGGCCATAGAACGTCTTTTGTTAGAAGTTTAAAAGGTGAGAGAGGCAGCGTATTTACAGGGCAATGTAACATAATATCTTCAAGTCACAATGCGCTAATGATATCCTTGTGATGATATGATTAAATATAGGCGGCGGTCACACTTACTACGTGGACGGAGTGCTTATTTTTTAAGCTCGTATAAAAAAACTTACAATTGTCACCATGCTTGTGTAATAAAGCTTTGCGATGTGGACGCAGCTGACATTTCCTGTTGTATTTGTGTTACGCTGCTTTGTCAGTCAATCGCTTCATTCGGCATCTGATACACAAAGTTATTTTTAGACCTATATATATATATATATATATATATACATATATATACATATATATTATAGATTTTATATATATAAAATCTTACCCAAATTGCTGGTTGTAAAATTCACGATATACCACGATTATAGGAGTTAAAGTAGTGTAGTTCCGATGCAATACAACACAGTGTAAAGTTTTACAGTATCAGTTCTATCGCACACATGGCTTTGTTAAATGGAATATTTATACAGACGGGAGATTGCATTATATTTCTTGGGATTCCACTCTTGGGAAGAATGAGGTTCTTGCATAATGCATTCAGACACCTATGCGTTTTCATCTTTTTGCCTTGTTTATATTACGCTTATATTTCAGTGGAATTATATTTTTTATGAGACACTTTCGTTCTCTTTAAAGCCTTTTAATTTATTGTCTAGGTTTTTTTTAATAATATTATCAACGCGGAACTCTATCCTCTGTCATGTAGTGTAAATTGGCACGACTAGCTTGAATATCTGGCTAGGATAAAGTATAGTTGCATTCTAAAGGAGAAAAAGAGTCTGCTGTTAGTCTATATACATGTAAGTACTTGATTACAAATAGTTAAACAAATATTCGAATTTATTTCATATGAATGAGTGGAATGAGCGGCAAATGCTTACGTTATTTTCTTATTTTTGGGTGCATTTATTTGGATGTCTTTGTGCTTTTACGTTTAATCATGTTGTACCTATATACAATTATTTTAAGAAAATATAATAATTTTAAGTTTATCTTACGTAGACCATTAAGACAATTTCTATTACAGATATTTTAACGCAATAATTAAATAACAGATCTATTGATGTACAAACTACTCGGAATTGGTATTTTAATTAGATTTTAATTAAGCGATGTCGCGCTTTAATTAATGTGGACGCTGCTTATCCAATATTTCCATAATTATGGAAATATATTTTGAATTAATAATTAAGATCTTAAAAAAAAACATATCTTCAAAATAAATATGAGAGATTGGTATCAATTCTTAACGCTTGTAATCACAAATGAAAATAAAATAAAAAAAATATATTTCACTACATCTCATTCATTGACGTGATACTTAAATACTCATATTAAACATCTAGACAGGACAAATACATTTATCATCATATAAATATTTGTCCTGCTTGAGGTTTGAACCCAAGACCCCTATCGCATAAAATAAAATCACTACTATCTGCACTATCGGGCCCGTCAATGTCATATTAGTATACTTTCTTAAAAACAACTTTAAAACTTTGTGTCGCTCTGTCTGTTTATTCTAACTAATCTCTGAAATGCTTGAATTATTAATGAACTTTGACCGGCAGATAGTTCATTGTATAAGGTTTATGGAATATGGTATAAGTTCAAATTGTTTTAAAAAAAGATTAGGATTGGATTAGAACAAGAGCAGGAAGATTGAAGGGAAGACGATTGGACACAAGAACATTATATTTTTGTGTATTTGTATCATATAAACTCTAAAACTATTGGATTTATTTTAAAAACCTTTTTAAATAATGAAAAGCTACATCATCGTCAAACGACATTCAAATGACATAAAACATATTATTCTATGTATTCTTACAAAATCAGTGATTTAATAAAAAAAACATGAAATAATAAAATATAACATGATAACTCTGAAAGACAAACAATCTTTGCTTTCTATACCTAGGAGGAAAACCGTTTTGAAAACAATTATTTTATTTACTTTCTATATAAATATACCCTTTGATCATACCTGTAAAGACCGACGGTGGAAGCGCTCATAAAGTAAACAAACCAACATTTGATGTTTAAGTACAAAGAAAGCGCACGTATGTTTTACGGCCTTTATCTATTTCGGCCCCAACTTTGTTGGTCATATGGGGGTTGCTGAGGACCCTTATCTCAATATTAGCTGTTGTTTATCCTCGTTGTCTTTTTACATTCCACAAACGTAGTCATATCTTTGAAATGTCCGGTCCTTGGAACCATTCGGTCATGCATACAAAGTCGACCCGTATTCCGCGAATAGCTATATTTCAAATAAGTGGAATGCACTATTACACAAATATTCGTCATTGTAGCAATATCCAATAGCTAGCCTGAACTTATTAATTATTAGTATTACGTTCTGCTATATCTCTAGTTAATATTGAATTCGAATCCTTTACATAAAATGGATGGTATTTATATATAAATCGATTCTGATATATTCTCATAATCATATCATTGGGGAGGCCTTTGACCTGCAGTGGACTTCCAATGGCTGATATGATTAGAATCCAATATGTAGTACTGGAGCTCAACGAACACTAAGTCTAATGAGGCGTTTACCAATTAATGTAAGTGTAAGCTGTCATTAGCTATAGTAGTTCTAGTTAGGATGCATCAAGGCATAGGCGCAATGCAAATGGAGGATCCGTGTAGCCTACGATTACATGACAGAATAGTCCGTATTCAGGGGGCATACTCTTAAAATTGTCAATCTAAAAATGTTTAAATATTTTTAATAGTAGAGTTATATAAATAAATATAAAATACAACACTAACTCCATACGCGTTCTATTAGTGAAGTACATCACTTACTGAATACGTATTCTAAAAAATAAATAGCTAATTTCGAACGTTGTGTTATCGAATTGTAAGTAGCGAGGTGGCGCCACTACCACCTCGTGATTGTGGAAGTGAAATATATGTTGGCATTCATTAAAGAGACGAGGACCAGACGACCTATTTATGAGGTCCACCTCACATAAGGTTAACCTTATACAAAGTTCGTCTGATTTGGTCTTTCACCTATTTCTACCATCATATAGCAGTGTTCACATTGCTGTGTTCCGGTTTGAAGGGTGAGAGAGGTAAAAAAATTACTGATTAACGTGACATAATATCATTAAGTCAATAGGTTAAAACGTGTTAGGGATATCCTTGTGAAATTACCGCCTATAGGCTGCAGTGACGCTTACTATCACGCGGTCTGTTTGCTAGTTTGTCATCTTGGTCTAAAGTAAAAAAGAAAATAATGCTCTTTGAGTTATCGAATCGTACGTATCGACATATCTTGGTGAATTAGCAAGTGGACGTGGCAGGGCTGCCCCCATCTAAATGCTGGGTGACCAAAGTTCTTAAACACGGGCTGAAGCTCTGGCCGCAGCATTGCATTGGATAACATATATAACAGGTTTTCAGAGAAATATTTTTAGGAAGCCTATGCCCAGTGCTAAACATTCTGGAACCGATGAGATGATAAAGATAAATCATTATAATATTTAGAGCACACTATATGGTTCGACATATAGTTAGTATACGATCATCAGTACCATCATGAGTACCTCGATTTCACCTTTATCAATCACCAAACAGGTGGTATTTAGGTTTGTAAGGTCACACAGTTAGTGCAATTATCAGGTAATGTATGAATAACATAAGACATAAAGTTGCTGTTGTTCCTGTTTACTGTTTTAATAGAAAACAATATAAAATTATTGAATTAATGTCTTATTGTGTACGATAATTAGCATTGTATTGTCAATTAATGTTATATATTATTATAATAATAATAATTAATGGTATATTATTTTATTAATTAGCATAATATAAATATACTTATTTAAAATATTTTAACTGATCGTTATAGGAAATAAATTGCGCGGAACAAATCGATGTGATCCGGATACGTTTACAAAATATTGTTATTTTAATAATATTTATAGCGATCATGGGTTATAACGTAAGAATTGTAATGTATAGCTAGTTAATTTAGATATGTGTGTTTTCTATTCTCATTTATTCTAATAATGGAAGGTATTGGAATGGATACAGGAATACCCGTTGCGAGTCAATGGCACAAATTGTGTTTACACGTTTTATAAAGTGGCAAACGTTATAACCATTAGCTCACCGATACACGTTGCTCTTAATACACATGAATAACAATTTGCGAATATAAATTAAGAAATAAAATAGGTCGGGAGTCAGTTAAATTAAACTTTAAACTGTAAGAAAAAAAATATTAAAATAGGTTTAGGAGGTCACCCCAGACAAATCTATTGTGACACGATTTTTTATTTACAAAGATTATCTAAATGTTGTCACTGTATATGCGACGTTATAAAGGTCGTTATATTATATTATTATATCATAATTTACATGAGCTTTTCCACGAAATATTTGTCATTTTGTTTATTGTATAATAATAATAATATCTAAAACCGTTAACCAGCCTTTATTAATGCATAATATGAAAAAGTAAAAATGTATTTCTCTGTTTGATGCGCCTTAGCGCCATAACAAGTGCATAATTTCAATGATATTTGCAATGTTGATTGCTAAAATGCTAGGAAAAAGTTTAAGCTCCTTTTTTTCCCGAGAAATTTCATATAGAATAAGATATGAAGAAAAGTTAATGCGAACGAAGTCGCGGGTGAAAATCTGTTAAATTATAAATACTTATTATATTTTCATCTTATAACGTCAAAAACAGTTAACGAAAAGTTATCTAATGTATTAAGGATGGCATTGTTTTATTTTCAATGTCGGCAAGTATCTAATTTTAAGAGTACACCCCCCGACAGTACCGAATATACTAACTATTACATCGTTTGAGATTTGCATTATAAACTATGTAGGAACTCTGCTGGTGTATTAATTATGCATTCAAACTTCTTTTCGAATATGTGTACAAAATATATATTCATTAAGCTAAATAGTTATTCTCTATAGTCTTTGTTCAATAGCCAGTGTTCGTGAATTCATCATCTTTCATCACCTTATCAGCCATAGTCCGTTCATCATTTTGGGGGTGCTTTTCTCAATTATTATCATCATAGCAAAGGTATAAAACACTGCTGGACAAAGTCTCTTGCCCATTAAAACCACGCTGGACAGGCGTGGCGGTAATCCCCGGCGCTTCGCAACGGAAATCCTGCTGCCCATCCTTGCCTTGTTTCTGTTGGATATCGTTGCTTCATAGTCGTAATATTCTACACCGCCGGTACTTCACGGATATACTCTTCGTATTTTTGATTTATTATCTAATGTGACAATTAGATCCGTAACTTGTATGACGAGGGCCTTAGAAGGTTCTGATGTTGTACGTATACCAGATTACCGCAAGCAATGACGATCATATACAAAGGTTGTCTACATTAGTCATTTATTCTGTTTCGACTGCTAAACAGTAGTGTTTGCATTGCTTGAGACAGTGAAATTACTGAGTAATATGGTAACTTGAAGTGACATTGATTGCGACGCGCTAGTAATATCCCTATTGTAATACAAGCCTATAGACTGCAGTAATGCTTACTATGACGCAGAACGTATGTTTTTAGTAGTATTATTACGACATTATATACTTACTTTTTGAAACTGTATTTGCGAAATTAAATCCCAAAAACAGCGGTTTCTTAACGTTTGATTAAGGCAGTTGTATAGCACTTTCGGACTTTTATTAGACGATACTTTTTATATAATAAAAACTCTTTTAAAATAAAACAAAATCATTCGTAGTTTTACAGCGTTCACCTTTTATTATTTAATAATAACAACCGTGATATAATTTAATTAAGTAATTACGAAGTTTCCAGTCGTTGGTGAAACTTAATTTATGATTTAACTTCGGCGAAGTGCCTTAAGCACGTCCCATATTTTTGCAAAGTTGAGAAAAAATCTAATTTAGTTTTAAGTGTTCATAAAATATTGAAGCCTCGACCTTCCGAGAGTATGAGTTTCGCCTGTCTTGAGGATATTAAAAATTTAATATTTCATATTCGTGTATATTTCAACATAGATAAGCAGGTGGTTGAATAAAATTATACTTTTTCTTTAGTCTGCATCGCGTATATTTAATCATACTGTTATGTTATATTATAGAAAAATACTTATGTAACTTAATGTAAATTTACGTGAGGATACATAAGATACATTTTTTAAAAAAGTAGGGTCCTAACAGGTCGTTTTAATTACTCCGCAGTAATGCAGTAATTTAACTGCAAAAATGCACATTATTATCATGTTTATTGAATTGATTTTAACGTCTGTTTGCAATCCATACTTTCGATGGGCCCGATTGAAGGTCTTGGAACTTATTGATAGGAAATAGACATTCAGTTAATTAAGAACATAAATAAATATTACTATTAACATCATAGAAGTCTACTGCTAGACATATACTGCTAGACGGGCCCGATGGCGCAGATGGTAGTGATCCTGTCTTGTGCACCAGGGGTCGTGGGTTCGATTCCCACCCAGAGCAAATATTTATATGATCATATTTGTGTTTGCTCTGTGTATGGGTGTAAAATATATGTATTTAAGTAGTATATTTGTGATTCCTCTGTTGTCTGGCATTCGTAACACAAGTGCTTTAAGCGACTTACCACGGAGTCAGGTCAATGTATGAGATGTTGTGGGAATTTATTATTATTATTATTATACACCATATACTACTACTATCTACTAAGAAGGGTGAATTTGAGCCAATAAATGCTTGATAGTAGGAATACCTGGCACAGAGGGAGATTCTTTTTTACTCTAGCAGTACCCTATAAGATAACCAAAGGGTTATTTAAAGCAACTTGAAAACTACTGTTCTGATCCTTAACTCTCAATATCTTTAACTCATAGCCTACGCTTTACATTGATAAATGTGCTAAATATAATAATTTTAAATTATATCCTTTAGTTTCTGTATAAAAGAGAAACTAACATCAAAATTTTAATATGTTTTGTGTTTAAATTATTAGTTTGATAGAATATAGTAAATAAAGGTTGTAATATGATTTAAAAATCTTATAATAAAATTCAAAATTTTTTTATAATCGTATGTACGAATCGTACATACTCTTTATATATTTATATACCCCCAATTCAGTCTGCTAAGTCTTGTATTTTTCTGTAGTATGTAAACATGGGGAGCTTTTCCTGTAATCACAAGTAAGTATTTCGTTTCTTGCGAGCTGTCCACATAAGTATAACAAACAAACAGATTTATACAAACTCTCGCTTTTATAATATTAGTACTTCTAAGCGAAATCGTATACTGAGTTGTGCTTTTTAATCTTTCATTCCAGGCGTTTTTTAAGTCTCTACCTAATTATATTTTACTTCGCATAAAAAACCTTATAGCGTTTAATATCAAATGTTCCTAGTATTTACATTAGCTGTAATAAAATGTTTATCAGTGAAAATATAGTATTATAAAAATACGATCAGCAGTTTCGTAAATCAAAAGAGATTATTAAAATAAGCCCGTCAATCAGACTTTAGATAAATTTATAAAACTTTATGATGAGACGGGTGACATTGTCTATTGAGTAGAATAAAAAAAATATAAAATTTGTTTCGGATTGTTGGATGACAAGCTGAAAAAATTAAAAATATCTAATGCGGTACTCGTAGTTATCAATCTAGTTAGAAGACTTGCAGCATATAGTTTAATGTATAATTAGATCGTTAGATTTCGTGAACTGGCAGGGTTGAAAAGTGTCAGGCACCAGGTGTCGTAAGAGGCGACAGAGGTACCGGAACCGAGAGATGGCGTAATGTCCACCTAATGCAGCGTAACGGTGAATAATAATAGGGCGGGGATAGGCAGCAGTGTTCTCGTCGCGAAGCTACACTCTGCCATTGCTACTACGCCTGTCCAGTGCGGCAATTATCAGCAAAATTACTCCTCTTTATTTAGGTAGGCCAACGTCTAGCAACGAACGTTTCACGGCTACTACTTTCTTTACTTGTCAGCCTTTATTCGATTAGATTTAGAGCGGTTTTATTAAATGTATATAATTAAACAAATGTAATTTAGATAAAATATCTTTTATTTCTCCATGTTGCACACGTGAACATACTAAAATACTTCATGATGAGTTTTTATCACCATAAACTTTGTTTCGATAAAAATAAAATACATAAATAAATAATAACAATTATGAACATATTATTGGTAAAATCAGGTTTAATTATAAATGTTTAACTTTGAATTTATATTGTAACTCTCAGTGGACTAAGCCAAAATTGAAAAATGCACGATTGCAAAGTTTTATGATATTGAGATAAAAAAAATCTTCGCTCACCTTGATTACGCAATAATCTGACTGTTTCAGTAACTTAAAATATGGTTGGGTCATATTACGTATGTAGTTGAGTGAGACGTAAGATTCGCTTGCTTTATTTTGTCACCAATACAATTTATTTTGTCCATCAGTGTCTCTGATACTTTCGTTGTTACTAGTTTACATTACCTAATGTCAGTTATAAGTTATTAACCAGCAAAACGTATGTAAAGTTATCTTTAAAAAGTATGTTGGTTTCGTTATAACAATAATATCGTACGCAACACAATACCAAAACAGAAGTTTAAGACAAAACACAATAAATCTCGGGATACATAACCCGCTAATAAACGAGGTGGGTTCTATCGAGCCGGGCCTTTCATCAGGCGCTGGCAGTAAATCTGAAGCCGCGAGGTGCCGTTGTGTTCGGGAGTTAATGGTATTACGAGGCCTCGCCATACGTGGCAATACAGTTGCCTGCTTTTACGTATAAGTCTATGTACGCTTGCTTGATTGAGTTGGACAGTTACTCGTATCATTGATTTACTTTTAATTTAGTAAAATGTCATCGTCATCATACCAGCCATTAAAAGTCCACTACTAGACATAGGCCTCCCTACGATATGTGGAATGTTGCCCATAATTGCCGCGCTGGGCAAGCGTGTTCAATTCGCAATTTTGTCGCCAAATTACTTATATTTGTATATTTTTGCGACGGTTAATGGTAGATAAGAAATAGAGTATATGATTCTCCGAGTCCATCGGCTCCACTTACTATATTTACTCTGTCCACTAATATTATAATTGCAAACTAACAATTTATAATGATGTACGGATAACTTGAATATTTATTTCTATCTCACAATAAAAATATTGAATGGATGATTGATTTTTGAAACAATAAACTTAGTCCAAACATAACAAATAGGCTATATAGGATTATAAATATACTTAAGCACATATAGGAAAAGTGGGCGCCCGGCCAATCTAGCATGAAAATTTAAAGTAGATAATAGTAATAATAATAAGAAAGAAAATAACTAGTGGTGTATGGGTTTGCACTAGATAAATATACGTGGTTTACGTTCACAGATTAATGTAGCATAAATAAAGTTTTGTATTAAAATATTTTTTTTGACCTTTAATAGGTAAAGGTAAGGTAGACCTTGGCAATTATTAATAGGTAGAAAAATGTAAAATTTATAGCTTTATGTAAAGTATAATGGTATAGCATTATACCCTAATGTTATAAGACTGATAATGCGAGAGATCACGTAATATAGACTGAAACAAATTTTTATACACAAAAGGACGAAAATTGCAGCAACACACTTATGTAAATAGATCAATTCCCAAAAATAACAGACACAACAAAATAAGAATTTTACAACTAGATAAATAATCAGAGAATCAAACAGTAAAAATGAAATGAAATATTTGAATATTAAATTTAATTGTATTTTCAAAGTAACAACTTTGTACTTGTGAAAGTTGCCATTTAAACATCGATTCCACTGACACCACGAACCACATCTTTGTATTTTAGGCACATATTCGATATTAGATTGAAGAGCGAGGTTATTATTCCAGTTTGATTATAACAGACTAGTAGAAAATGGAGAATTTGGTAGACTGTGAGTCTAGTCTAGACTGTAGTCATTAAGAAGGTGCCAAAAATTATATCACCGTACAATGTATTAAAAACATCAGCAAATTAGTTTATTTTTATTATTATTAGTTTGGAAATTGTAATAAATAATTAATTTATTATAACAGTCAATGAACGCGAAAGTGTACGGCTAAACCGATCTATCTTTGGAATGTAGATAGCTTGCACGCAATGTTAAGGTATCTATATAATGGTAAATTTTAGAATTTGGGCTGTGCACGGCAATGTAGCCATCATCATGTTCAACCGTAGGACATCTACTATAATATAAAGACCTCTTTAAGATAAAATTTTGCTTATAACTGGCGCGCTGGGCAAGCGCCGTGACAATCGCAGAGAGGTGCATTGCTACGGGGATCTTATTGCCCATCCTGTCCATGTGTTTAAGCTACACTGTTTCTGATGGATCTGTCGGTTCATCAGTTGCTTTTAAAACACTTAGTCCAAAAGTTTTATTCTATTCTGCCTATATGATTGCCTTTATAATGCAAGTCAAGTCATAATAATAATAAGACGAATTTCTTGTTTTTTTTTTTAAATATTTAATAATATGAAAAATAAACTAGCTAAAGCACGTAATATTGTTAAGACTTGTTGTTCTCTGCAAACTGTTTTCCAACTGTTGCTTACTCTGAAAAAACACGTTAGTCCCGAACAAATATCTTGAGAATGTAAAATAAACTTAGTCTGAAGTCATCACAAAGTCACTTTCACGAAACTAAAATATAGTTGATCAAAATCTATTTGAATTAGAATTTACTTTGTATGCAATTTAGTTCGAAACAATCCCGCTCCATTGCTTTAAGATTGCGTTACTTTTTACATATCTCGGCCTTTACTGCTGTAATAATCGAAGTCAAATGGCAATTTAAAACATATTTAGGAGAAATAGGCGCAACAGAACGAATTCAGAATAACGAGAAGGGGTCTCGCCCTCCCTTGAGATTCTCCGAAAGATTCTCTATTTGAGAGATCAAACGAAATATCTAAAAATTAATAACAAAACCTTTGAGTTTTTCTGGTATAATGAATTGCTAAATTGGTCTGTCTAAATATCATACCATAAATGGCTAAACTAAAGATAATTAGTTATTCTGAAATAAATCTATCTCTTTATCTTGAATTTCAAATCTGTTTTAGAATTTATGAAAAGTTTTTAAGCCATGCTAGATAATATTTAGATATATTACAAGATCTTTATTTATTTAAAATATAAATTAGATAATTTTGCATTAATAAACTGAGTGTACTTTATTCATTCCATTTTTAAGAATAAAGAAAGTAACGTCGTTTTTGTAAAGAGTTTCTTACTACAATAACAGTGTTGCACTGTTGCTGCCCAATTGTAGAAGATATCTACGGTGTGCATGTAAACCAAATAACCGGGAAATTTCACTAGAAGCTTCGGACTAGCTTTGCTTTTAGAGATCTGTAGATAATTCGTGGAGAAAACACCTGCGATTTCAAATAATTACAAACACACAAATTTCGTATCATTAGTATGGAACTTATATTCAAATGAGTAAATAAATTTATCACTTTTGGCTACCACATGAATTTACATTTAAACGTATTGTAATTATACCTATGTGCCAAATTATAATTATCTAATATATTAATAATTTAACTCATGTACAACATACAAACTTGTATATGTATAATATTAGTTGTATAAATCCTAACAGAACCAACCAAACACGTAAAGCCTTACATTATTTTCCATTCTTAGATCCGGCACTCTAATCTTCTTACGCTCCTTTCCCTTGTTTTGAAGTATTCCTAGGGTTCGATAGAAGCTTTAGGGGCGAAGGGTTGATAATCTATATCAGTTTGTGTGAGGACGAAGAGGATCGTTAAAATATAAAGGACGCGTGTAACTATATATGTGTTGGTCGAAGGGCGAAATTCTATCGATTCACTCTAGTGATATGCAAGTTTCGCCTTAAATGTATAAAAGTTTAACTTGATTTTTCGCCTTTGACATTAAAGTAAATTGGCTCAAGAAAAGTTGCTTACGTAAAGATAAAAGGCATTTGAGTAGAGATTTATTGAAGCCGCCCAACGATCCTTATGTATCATAAGGGCAATTACACTTAAAGCAATAATTTTACGGAGAAAGTTTTTTTTTAATATCATGTAGTAAATTAGTTTTATTTAGGTCTTTATAAAACACGCTTTTAAAATTACGTAGTGATTGAAAAGAAAAGCAGATTAGATTGAAAAGAAAAGCAGATTATTCAAGTCTTTGAAGTAAATATGCGTTAGAGTCTTGATACTATACATTTTTTATTTAAATATAAAGTCAAATATATTTACGTTTATACTGTATTTTATACCTTATGATCAACCATAAACCTGGTAATCACAAGCAAATTCATAATAAAACTACTTTTAAAACTTGGCTTATTTTAGTTTTTGCTTTTTAGTTTCACTTTTTGATTACCTTGTAACTGCAGCTTTCAAATCTTGACGCAACATATTTTGTCAGTCTTGAGAACGGTTGCCGCGGGGTAACCGAAATGACGAACTAAAATGTTAAAAAGTACAAAAAAACGCGTTTTAGACCCGTTAAAAGTAGTTTTATTATTATTAGTGAACGCATTATTGTTCCAAATATTACACACGCATAGTCCTAAATATAATAATGTTTTTTTATATTAAAAACACTAAATTTTTCGTAGCGTAAAAAAATAAATACCTATATATAAGCTTTCATTGTTAGTATTTAATGAAAAAAATAGCTCATCGATACACGTTATGACAATTCTTTTTATTTTGTTCGGTAAACGCAAACAAAAACAAATTTAAAATGTGTCTTTTTTGGGCCGTGTCGAAAGAGCGGTCCCACAATGATGCCCCATTTTGAGATTTCCCTCTAGAGAAGGCATCAAGTTTGAAGTAAATCTGCGATATCTCCTGTAATGTCTCCCTTGGCGTGCCAGCCGAACTCGCTGACCGTAAAATTGTAAAAACTAACATAAATCTTTCCCTTCTTTCTTGGCTTGTCGGAGTTCGAATAAGGTGATTAGAAAAACGTTCAGATTTTAATCGTGGCAACCACAAATTTTCCACTTTGCTATTTATGTATGTAGACAAGTTTAACAAGTTTCAAAAAAGGCTTTCTCCCACTTCAACTCAGATTTATGATTGAATTGTAAGAAGTATTTGAGCGAATTATATTCTTTCCATTTGATGTAATAAGTTAGAGTTCAATTAAACCGTATTAGAAAGCACTTGAAATATTTGTATTAAAAATAAAAATAGCGTTTTAGTCTTAAGACTGAAGGATGAGAGTCTAAACATACTTACTGGTGTAGAGAAATAAAAAAAAGACATCTAAACGATTGATTGAAAGAACTTTGCCAAGGTTCTTTTAATAAAGTTTCGTTTTTAACTCAACAATGATAATTGAGTTTTCCTTGAAAATTACATTTACAAAAGATGTATAAACGTTTATCTCATTAGTAAATTTAAATGTAGATACCGTAGCATTGCAGAATACTTGTTAACTAGGCTTTGTGATAGGTTAAATGTTTCGTAATACCCTCTTTTCTTAAGCTAAAGAAATTTAAAACAAACGACTACCAAAAAATACAGAAGAACGCAGGCATGCTAGGATTTTTCTACTAATCCAGTTAATTAAGAATTTAGTCTGTCGTTAAGCTTTTTACATAAAGAGAACATTATAGCTTTACTAGTGCTGTTTACGACATAGAAGCCTAAAGACGGCGACACCTAAGGTGATTTTATTAGCAATATAGTTAACCCTCAGCAAGTCAAGTTCGGACGTGTGCAAAATTTAGTTGCTTGGAACAAGGTGACAAGCAACAAGCACAGCGTTAGATCAGGATACAGGGCGTATTATAGGGGTCCAAAATATGGTGTTAATTCATCATCATTATTATCATATCAGCTATAAGACGTCCACAGCTGTACATAAGCCTTCCCACGTATTTTTTAATAGGACCGGTTGTATGCGGCCTATGTCCAGCGTAATCTTACGGTTTTAGTCAGATCATCTGTCCATCTTGCGGGTGGACGCCCTTCGCTGCGCTTGCCGGTACGTAGTCTCCATTTCAGAACCTTGTCACTCCATCGGTCATTGGTTCTGCGTACCAAATGCCATGCCCACTGCCATTTCACTTACTAATCCGCCGGGCAATGTCGGTATCTTTGGTTCTCTTATGAATCTCCTAATTTCTGACTCGATCCCGCAAAGAGACTTCGAGCATTACCCTGTATCTGTATAGCTCGTTGAGTTACTTTCAGTTGGCCAATAGGGCCAATGGTAAGGGACCACGTTTCGCTGCCATAAGTCATCGTTTATAATACACATTGGTTGAAAACTATCGATTTGTGGCGATTGACCTCTTTCATAAAGTGGGATTTACCTAATTGGACTATTTGTCCTAGGTATATATTCGAGTCAACAACTTCAAGATGTGAGCTCTCAAGTAAATCTGGAGTGGGCATGGGTAATGCCCATGCTTTAGTTTTCTCTTTTTTCATTGCTTTATTCTTCTCTATGTTTATTTTGAAACCATGTGGGTGGTTGGTGTGAAACTCGATTGAGGTCTTCAAGCATCATGCTTAAATCTTCCATCGGTTCTGCCAGGACAAGAAGATTGTCGGCAAATCGAAGGTGAGTGATGTATTCGCTGTTAAAGTTAATGCCAAATCCTTGCCATTCCATGAGCTGAAGGCGTTTTTCAAAGTCGCATTAAGCAGTTTTAAAGATATGACATTTCCTAGTTTAAAATAAACAGAGAGGAATATTTATTATATTAATATTTAGGAATATAAATTTGAGAGGTTCATATAGCATAGTAGCATTGTCAAACACATCAACACTTCGATATATCCATATATTCAAGCACAGCCCACGTCTTAACCGAGTTTCGATTCGGCTTCTCATAGTCCACAAACACCAAGCATAATGGCGTAAATATGTCGTCTATGGTATAGAAACCTTTTCGGAAACCGGCTTGTTCGGAAGGTTGGAAGTCATCAAACTTGCATACGAGATGGTTCGTAATGACCCAAGAAAACAGCTTATAAACATGGCTCAGGAGCGAGATGGGGCGGTAACTCTTTAAGAAAGTGTTGTCCCTTTTTTTAAAGAACAGCACCACCTAGCTCTTGTTCCATGCCTCTGGCGTTATGTCCTCGAAGACGACGGTTATAAAAAGCTTCTGAAAGACTATAAGAATCGGTGTTCCACACGCATTCAGACGCTCAGATGTGATTCCGTCACCACCCGGCGCCTTGTTCTTAAGTTGGTTCAGGGTCATTCTAATCTTGCTCAGGCTGATGTCCGGAATATTCTGGGAGAAGTGTCGGATTAATTCGGCTCTCCATGCATTTGAACTTAAAATCCATAGTCCGAAGAGCTTCTACGAGCCTGTCATCAACTTTTAGATCAGGCTTGTTATAAAAAAATATGTTTTAAGTGTTTTCCTGGTAAAGCCCCACAGTAAATACTGGACATTTGTCTTGGAAAACGTAGGCGCATTGTTACATACACTAGTGTCATTTCAAAATAAATTCGAACACGAAACTCAACGATATATGTGTTTCAAATTTAACACAAATATTTATAAAATTAAGACGAGAAATGTAATATATTTTCTAAGTACACAGTGCCCAAAATTCAATAAAGCGTTTTCCACTACTTTATTTCCGTTTGCATTGTGCCAAATTAACACTAGGACGGCTCTGAGTCAACCGGCACTTTTTGCAGGAGCGATAAATGTTGTTGCCGCGACACGAAACACGTTGTTCACCAACACTGCCCGTGTTTACGGACCCCAGACAACGACACAAAGTCACTAAAGTGGATTTACTAGCGATTCGTTTTAACCGTGTAAGTAATTCTTGTTAGAAACGTTTTTTTCCGAATGAGTATTGTATGTATCTAATAAGTTATAGGTCTTATACACTCTAACGATATCTCATATTTTATACAGATACGTATTTCAGAAACTAGAAGAATTACAAATATATTATCGAAATACATTATTACTCAGACATAGAGAAAATAGAAATTGAATCATGTCATCACATAAATTTATTTTATGGGCGGGAATCAAACCTACGACTCTTGGCTCGTGACATAAGAACACAACCAAATGCGCTATTAAGCCCGTAATATGTCTCTAATAATCTTATATACAAATATTATTATTATGTTCAGGAAAGCCTGTTATTGGCCTTAGGATTAATTATGTACAAGTATTTAATTAGATTAACAACATAATTACCATCGAAAGTGTGTCGAGTAGAGTTGTATACCTAATACTCAGAACATTCGAAAGATATTTTGAAGGACATTCAGGTATACGCACCAACCTCGTCAGATCCAGATGATGAAGTGGAGACTATGTATGAGGACATAAGTCGGGCCATATATATATCCAAGACCCACTTCACCGCTGTTGTTTTTAACGCTAGGTTAGGCAAAAAAGACACTGATGAACTGAGAGTGGGATAGTTTAGATACGGGTAACGGAACTCCAGGGGTGAGAGGCTAGCTGACTTTTGGAGAAAATCATAAAGAGACTATTTTTCAGAAGCCGCCTCACAGGAAGTGGATCCGGATGAGCCCCGACGGATTCACAAAAAATGAGATAGACTTCATCTCGATGAATGGAAAACGAATACTCAATAATGTCTTCGTGATTTACATAGGTAAAACCGGTAGCGACCACAGGATGGTAAGAGACAAATTAAATATCAACGTAAAACATGAAAGATCCCGCCTAATGAAGTCTACGCTTCAAACTACTCACGCCCATATCCAAAATCCCGAGAGCTTTCAGCTCAAGCTCTCAAACCACTTTGATTGCTTGAAGAACCTTTCGTCGGAGGACAGGACTAACCATAGGTTCGTAGATTAACGACAGGTTCTAAATTCATTGGACCCCGTTGTTCAAATAGACGTCCGAAACTCTCCGACCACACTCCCAACTTCATGTCCGAACAATTAAGCTGAATAAGGGCACCAAAGTGTTTGCAAGAAATATGTCTATTGGACAAAGTATGATGACTAAGCTGAAGAGTGAAGATGGAGGTTTAGCGTCGACCAAGGCCGACGTACTGGAGTAGATCGAGAGGTTCTATGGAGAGTTCCACGCTTCCGCTTATAAGCCTATTACTACGACACTACTCCCAAGATATCCTGGACATTATCCTGAGCAAGATTAGAATAGCCCTGAATCAGCTTAAGAATATCGCGGCACCGGGTGATGACGGAATCACATCTGAGCTTCTGAAGGCGGATGGAACACCGGTACTTATAACCTTCAAAAGACTTTCAATACCGTCATCCTTAAAGGCATAACGCCAGAGGCATGAAATAGGAGCATGGATGTGCTGTTCTTTAAGAAAAGTGACAACATTATGTTAAAGGATTAATGCCCCATCTGGCTCCTGAGCCATGTTTATAAGATGTTTTCTTGGGTCATTACAAACCATCTCGAATGTAAGTTTGATGATTTCCAACCTTACAAACAATCCGATTTCCAAAAAGGTGACAGTACCATAGACCACATATTTACGCTGTGGCAAGAAATATAGAAGACGAAAGAGTATAACAGGCCATTTTGCTTGGCGTTTGTGGACTATGAGAAGGCCTTTGATTCGGTTAAGACGTGGCCTGTGCTTGAATCTACAAAATGTTGAAGTGTTTGTATGACAAAGCACCTTTGTCCAAATACAACAGCAGAGTTCAAAGGCTATTTTTCTCAAAAAGGGTGTAAGACTGGGAGACGTCATATCTTCGAAACGAACTAAATGCCACTTTGAAAAACGTCTTTAACGGCGAATACATCATTCACCTTCGATTGGCCGACGATATTGTGTTCCTGGCAGAATTGATGTAAGATTTAAGCACGATTCTCGAAGTCCTCAATCGAATTTCTTAATAGGTGGGTCTCAAAATGAACATGGAGAAGACTTAAGCAAAGTGTAATGCCCATCAATATGGGCATTACCTACCCCAGTTTTAGTTGAGAGCTCGCTACTTGAATTGGTTGACTCGTATGTATACATAGGACAAATAGTCTAATAAGGTAAGTCTAATTTCAAGAAAGAGGTCAATCGACGAATCCTTCTGAGCTGGGCAGCGTTCGGAAAGCTACGAAGTAAATGAGCGTGAAGTTTTACTGGATTGTATCATATAAATGTTCAACTTTGTAGAATAACCTTCTGGATAAGATATTTATAGGACGGGTCTGATAATGTTGGTGGTAATGATCCTATCCTGTGCGCCATGGGTTGTGGGTTTGATCCCCACCCAGGCCATTTAATTATATAATTATTATTTTTGTTTATTCTGAAGTGTTTAATATGTATTTCAATATTTTATATTTGTAGTTCCTCTGTTGTCTGTATTGGTAGGTGTGAGAAAAAAAAAGGATATACCCGAGGGGATTAGACAACATGTCGTGAGATTGGATCGAGTTACAGATATTTTTTATTCTGGAATAAGGTTACATAAAAAGGGACATAAGAAATTATACGTCATGTAAGACGTTCTTTGAATTCCACAAAAACCTGAAAAGATTATTTCGGAAACTGAAGGTTAATATTACGTCAATCTTTTTGATTAAATTGCTTTTGCATAAATGTTTACATTTGCCATTTAGGTGTAATAATAAACACGTTGACCTAGTTTTTATAGACAGTGTGTAGCTTATCATTTAGTAAAATTATAAAAGCCTAATTTTGTATGATGATTCCACAATCACGTCAGATAGGCTCCATGGATTAATAAATAGGAGTTGTAATAACTGTCATTTTTTTATCGTATTAGATTAGGGGCAAGAAATTGTCTAGACTTTTTATCTTTAAAAACTGTAATGTTCTATAGGATAACAAAACAGTTAATATTAGGAGTGAGACGTATAAATCGGAACAGAATTCATAAAATAACTTGGAACTGTTCTCACTAAAGTCAAATATTGTATAAAACTGTTCTCACTAAAGTCAAATACTGTAAATAACTGCCGAGTCATCCACAACATGCCGAGAACAAATCTTAACAGATACTACTCGTAGTAATAGTTTTTTGCTCGATACCTAACTGTTGCGATAGTGGAATAACTACTTCACACAACAGGCTGATGGAACATGTTTTTCTCTTTCTGACATAAAGAGATTACAGTTATTTAAAAGAGATGGCGTGATTTAGCGTTTGCTATTGTTTCATTGCAATCGGATACACATCGCGTCCACATTTTATTTAAGAAGGGCTATTTATGATAATACAGAAAAGAAATTAATTTTCAAATTATACATTGAAAATGAGTATTATTTGTCACCATTAAAATATATTATTAAAATTAATTCTCGTATACTCGTATACAAGAATTTTTAGTTTAATACGATAAATCCGTATTTTAAAACTGTGTTTATCAGTTCATTATTTTTCAGTCATGTCAGTCATAAGCCTGAAAGGGTAATTTTCACCTTTTTAAAAACTACTTGTACCTTTTTCATGAGACTATCCATCGTTATGTGATATTACTACTTTGACAGTTGCAACAGCCTTTTACTTTGGAACAGCTTATAGGTATTGAAACAGGTGAAACTGGTTTGTTAAAGTAAGCTGTTGAGGCCAACCCTTAGTTTATATAATTTTATTTTGTTATAAATTTTACCATTTAGATGTATATTTTTGGTCACTGTGTTAACACGCACCTTCTTGAGGTATAGCTAAAGCTACGTTTGAGCAAAAAACCATTTTTAATTGATACACTTACACACAAGTAGTCATCGAATCTATGCTTGAAAAATTTGTTTTAGAATTCTGTCCAGCATTTCAGCCTCAAAAACTCATCGCTCTTTACATACATTTACACATAAATATTCCACTTCCATGCGGACAAAGTCACCGGCAAAAGCTAGTCTTTAGTAAATCTGAAAATCCATTAAGATTAACCAAAATAAAAACAAAGCTATACAAAATATTTTTTCGTAGAAATATTTTCAACCTTTCGGAGCATAATCCTAAATTTGAAACAGGTTGACACTCGAAGTTTTTCTGACAGACCGTTGAATAGTCAGATATTTTTTCAACGCTTAAAACCTTAATTGAGAAAGATACCAAAGTGCTTTTCAGTGCTTCAATGTCTGTTCATTTAACCTCTCACCAGGTCCAACGAAGACATAGTTTTAATTGGACTCCTTCCGTTTTGCTTAAAGGTCGCTTAATTGAATTTTTTTGCATTTTAAATCTGAAAGGACTTAATTTTGGTACGGAAAGATTAATTCTCCTCATTACAATAATGATTCTTCCGTCTCTTAATTATGCAAATGTAAACAAGGCGTAATTTGGTTTGTGCTTTTTGTGACTTCATTATGGCTTGTTCTTTTTAATAAAGAGAAAATAATTTCCTTTACTGGGTGACGTGTTAATGTTATTACTAGAGAGCGTTATTGCGATAAATAAAGTCTGATGTCTTGATTTTATTCACAATAGTTTCACAGTTATAACAATACAAATATTATATCTCTCAAGAACTCCTTAATAAATTGGATCGTCTATTAAACAACTGACTTCGTTTCATTTTCGGTTCGCGTAAATACGATCATATTTCCCATTACCGTTCTCTTCTCGGCTGGCTTCCTATTCGAGAACGTCGCAAAATTCGAGTTCTAACCATACTATTTTCAATACTTTTTGGTCCGTACGCACCAATTTACTTAAAGGACAGATTCCAATTCCTACCTTCCTCTCACGAACGTAATCTCCGTTCTTCTAATACTCTCTCGCTCTTAACTCTATATTGGACTGGGAGAGACTGGGAGATAATGTCATCTGGCATTAAGTCCGCCATTTGTACATTTTGTGCAAAAAAGTTAAATAAATAATAAAAAAACAAACAGTACTTTGTCGGTTCCTGTAACAGCATTGACACGATGTACTTTTTTATTCTGCTGGATTAGCGAATAAGATACACATTCCACGTGGTTGCTATGACAACCACTTACTTTTTCAAATTATTGCTCCTTTTTTTAAGCTATGGATTTAAATTTTAGAAATAATTCAATGATTATAAGCACGCCGCCATCAGTATGTGTTTTGTACGATTAGTTATTAGTTACCTTTATATATTCTAACATTGACACTGTTGTTGTAATTTTAAATCCTGACACAACATATATTTTTCAATCATGAAAACTATTTTTGCAAGGTAAAATAAAGCTGTTAAAAGACTACTTTTATTATCAGTTAATTTAAACTAATTTAAAGGAGTCCTCGTCTAGGTGGTTCTGGATGGTTGACATGCATACGATCAGCATTAAGTTGTAGCTTTAAGGAATGTGTATTAATATTTATTTTTTATGATAAGCGTATGAAACAGTCATTCTGTTTTTAGTGAAGATTACATCATCAGTGAAAATCCATATAGGTCAAGCAGATTCTTAAATAAGTGCAAACAAATGCTCTCTGCGTTTTTGTGATTATATAGGTCTCATATAGATATATTTATCTCTCATTTTATTTAAAAAATATTGTTGTGCTTACAATTTTGTAACAAAAAATTACCTATAATTTTGACTGTTTCAAATATCTTTTATATACAGACAGCGATCACAATTTTTTTTATTATA
This sequence comes from Heortia vitessoides, assembly GCA_020976665.1. NCBI lineage: Eukaryota > Metazoa > Arthropoda > Insecta > Lepidoptera > Crambidae > Heortia > Heortia vitessoides. Next base: position 8,824,014 of record JACJUM010002525.1, on the reverse strand, counting down.
GCTATAGATTATCAGCATTTTTGTTCCCGTGTGGCGACTGGCCAACGATTTAAATTACATTTAGGTCGTAATTTTAATATTTAGTGTCACATTCACGTAAATCGGTTTCGACCTTAACTTAATTAAGAGTAGCTATCGAATGAATCTCTTATTAAGTAAAAATTATATAAAATCTGCGTAATACGTTCACATAGTTCAGTGAACTGTATCAAGCACAATATAAAATTAGGAGAGGAGAAAGACGTTTTAATTAAACCAGCTGTCTATCCACCCTTCTGCCATTTCGTACGCTTAGATCTATTAATCCATGCAACAAATTATGACGTGGTTTTCACTGTTATTCCAAATTGTATACAGGTACTTGATGCATACTTGATTTATTATATTTACACGTAAAAAAGTGTATATTTAAAAAATACGGTGTCTTATATATTAGGCATCTACATGAACGTCTAAGATTTGGTGCATCCTATTATATATTTTCATCAGAATTAGAATATTATTAATTACTCGATAATTACATAATACTATATTTTAGTAAACAGCACAAGTGCGAAGTAAGAATATGTCATTATTAAAAAATGAATGTTATTTGCGTCTTCGGCTACAAAGATCGTGCTAATTTTTTCAGATCAGTGAATTAACATAGTGTCAATAAACTATTCTTATTTTTTTTTATAAAAGATTTATAAGCATTATAAGCAAGCAAATCTTCCTGCTATTAACTAACATTTCGACCAACCCAATCACTCTCCTCATACCAGCCATTGATTTTATTGGGGAGGTCTATGTCCACTGCTGGACATAGGCCTCCCCAATAAAACGGGAATGTTGCCCATAATTGCACCGCGACGGGGATGTTGCTGCCCATCCCCGCCCTGTGCTTTTGAGCTGCAATGTTTTGGATGGATATACCGCCGTCTGTCAGTTTTGGTACCTTAGCAACACGACACCTGGTACAGGGGAAGGTGCTATTCTTCTCTGCTAGTACCTCACGGCTTAGCCAATCACTCTATATACTAAACAATAAAATTATAAAATTGTACATTTTAAATTTTATAACGGAGACTTTAAACCTGATGTCAGCAAATCCTTTATTACATCCCGCAGAAAATTTTATTATACTGAGGAAAAATCTACGTTACTCCAGGTCAGCTAGGCTATGCAAAAAGTTGTGCTAAATCCATTAAGAAAAATAGAAAGGTAAATTTATCTCACGGGAACATTTGTGTTCCGGATGAAAATAGCCTATTTGTGAGTAATTATTTCATCAAGATCTGTTCAGCCAGTATTAAGGAATAACAAACATATGTCCATACTCAAAAACATTTGCGTTTGTTATATTAGTAAGGATTTTTCATCCAACAAACAGTTACTAGTATCAGTGAGGTAGAAAAACAGATTGTCAAGGTTAACCGGCCGAGTACTGTAACAACAAACTAAACAAAAACAATCGAAACAAACAAAGGCGCGGTCATCAAAGGGTTCAGCAAAAACTCAATTTAACTTGCTTAATTCGTAAGTGAATGCGCATTACAAAGGATTCCAGAATTGCTAACATTATTGACTACGTCAACCATTATTAAATACTATTGTGAGAACAAACGAACTGTGTTGCGTCTAAGAATTGAATAATTGGATGGATGATTAGGCCGTTTATAACGAAATATATTTTAGTAATTTAATTATTTTATCAGAACATCGCTCCCAAAACTGATGCGATGAACATTAAATTACGTACATATTTTTTTTACGTACATATTTTTAAATGGAGTTTTGAAAGGTTAGTCCAATCTTTAATGATATTTATAAAGTCAAGTGAAACCAATATTCTTTTTATTGACCAGCAATTATCTTCAAGAGAAATTAAGAGATGATAGATTAATTGTCTTTAAATTTTACATTGTTCGTGATTTAACAAGAATGTTACCAAGTTTAAAATCAAAAAAGCCTGAATATAATTTTACTAAATCTGTCTTTTTCTCTTCTTCAGTTGAACTTTTAATTCTACTTAATGGTTACAAGGATATTTGATAATAGATTAGGCATTTAAATCGGCTTTAGTTTTATAATACCCAATAAGTAGGTAATTATTAAAGTAAAAAAACCTCTATACTATAATGACTAGTGAGCTGTAAGTTCGCAATATTTTCTTTGAGGAGACTCTGATACTAAAAGTATGAACATCAACTATTTTAACTTCACCATTGGCCATCGCCCAGAGCCAACTTGAAAGAAACCTGCCCCAAAGTTCAGGCTTAAACTTCACAAATGACACCAACGGGACCGCGATAATTCACCGACTAATGTCAAAGTTGGAACTTGTTTGAAAATTTCACCTAAAAGAAGTGCCGTTCCTTTTTTTCCTTTTCGATGTTCAGTTTTTTAAGTGCCAGTACCGCTTCGCAACTGGTTGCGCTTTTGTTCTCATTTTTGTGTGGCGAAAGAACTTTCCGTGGTAATTTTGATGAAGAAAATATTGTGAGTAAAGAAGAAAGTAAACGATAAGTGTAGTAAAGAAAAAAGACCATGTAAACTTAATCAATCTTTGTTTTCAATTTCCCAAGGAAATTACATTTGCATGGAAAGAGGATGTAGGTAATTCCTGAAGATCACTTACCCCGCCTACCTACGTAAATCGCTTCCAAAAGATATTCTGGTTTTTATTTTAGCTAGAATTCAGTCCGCAACTTCGTCTGCATGTGTGATGTAAGGTACATAGGTACCTAGTACCTAGGAAAATTACTTACCAACGCATTCAGCCTTTGATGAGAAGTTATCTAATAAGTAAGTTATCTGATAATAAGATATAAGTTATAGTTAATAGAGGTTATATGGTAAAAAGTTAAAAAGCCTATGTTGTAAAACTCCAAGCTACTCAGAATTTGATTGTATTGTATTATGTATGTATGTATTAATTCAAGTAAGGGTGTAAAAGCATTAATAAGACGCTAGCTTAGTAGCTTTATTAGTATAAAGTAAGAATTGTTGAAAACAATTGGTTTACAGTTGTGAACGAGTATTAAAAGCCAGCTGTGTACCGCAGTTTCACCTGCCTTCATTTGAAAGAAAATCATCTATTATTACCTATGACCTACTTCTCCTTGTTTCTAAAAAATAAATCTATTTAAACCATTTCATACTTCCTAAAATCAGCACGTTCCAGCAAACAAATTCTTCAGCTATAAAATTAAGTATAGATAGGGGTATTTCTGTCGCTTCGATATATTACAATTTAAAATATACTTTATTAGGCTGAGCTTAAAAACTGTACTGTCAAGTGAATTAATAAAAAAACGCTTTATTTTACTCCAAGGCCGTGGTTTCTCACGTTAAGGCTTATCGTAAAAGGAGTCAACTAGTCGTGCAAGCATCTACAAAATACTATGAGGTGTAATAAAGGAACCCTTTAAACAGGAAATATAAAAATGTACTTAATATTATTGCAGGTGCATTTATATTGAACATCTGCAAATCAGTCAGCAACTCTCAATCAAGTTTAAATTATATATAAAATTGATACATTTTACAAAGATTAAGTGATATTGCCAGATTTGCATTAATCAAACCTTGTGTAAATCAGTATATTTTCTAAATTATAACCGTTTTATTCTTAATTTTCGTATGGAAATACTACAAATAAAGTTAAAGGAAGCTTATAGAACTTAAAATATCAATTTAATTTATTGTTTTTATTATCTTCATTTATTTTCGATGTGACTGAAATGTTGTGAGTAATATGGTGAAATATATGCATAATATTGCTAATACTGGCAGGAGATTTGTCAAATCGCCAGACGCCTTTAGGTATTAATATACTGTAAGAATTAATAATTTTCTACTGAATTCTTTACTTTTGTTTTAATTGGTTGAGACCAACTCATTGTAAATAACAAAGACACATATCTATTTAAATGGCGCCTAAAATTGAGACAAAACAACCCTAGAAATGTTGTCTTAATATTTTATATGCCTTGATTTGCCGATCTATTATTGTATTTTGTCACTTGATCAATATATTCATCATGACAGCCATTGGAAGTCCACTGATGGACATAGGCGTCCCCAAGAAATGGGGAATTTTGTCCATAATTCCCGCGCTGGGCAAGCGTGTTGGCAATCGCAGAGCGCAGCTTCCGCGTCGGGGATTCTGCTGCCCATCCTTACCCTATGCATTTGAGCTACACTGGCTCGGATGGATAAAGCGCCATCTGTTTGCTCTGGCACCTTAGTCGCCTCTTACTATACTTGGTACAGAGGGAAGTTTTACTCTACTTTGCCGGTACCACACGGCAAATCAATATATTAGTTACCCAGAAATAATTATCGGTTGGGCATCGATTCCCAGCCCTTTTATGTTAAGGTGAGCTGAGTCCAACTAGTAAAATGCAGACTTTATCTTCCCCTTATTTAAGTTAATATATCTTAAGTTAAGCTTACATAATTATTCAGAAACATACACACAGTTGTAAGTAATGCGACATATTTTTTCAAAGATAAGATTGCATTCCCTGGAACATAAGAGCACTTTGAACTCCTCTCTCATGACAAGCGGCGAGAGAAAACAAAGAGGTGTCATGTTAAAACTCAAGTGAAATGTTTTATTCAGTTCGTGTTTGAACAAAGAAATCCGGCTCCACTGAGACTAGGCCGTAGACGGCGTGATAATGTGACACGGGAGATTGATAGCTTCATTCACTCTGATCTAGGATACCTAAAACGGTGAAAATATCCATCGTATATAAATAAATTACCGAGTAATAGATCGTGTTATGTAACAATATTCTTTTTTATCTACAAAAACATCCGCGTTCTTTGTAACCATTTTAAAACTAAACCATTTGTTTTGATTATACTCTATTTGCTTGTTTTTAATATACATAATCTGTTCTTCTATTTTTTATATAAAAAGCTAGGATTTTATTAGATGAATGCGAGATCATTTAGTAAAAACTCATGCTATTAGATTAAATATGCATTAAAATACAGCATTTATGTATTTTTTTTAAATAGCTACAATACAATTTAGGACTTTAAGACTTTAACGTTATAAGGTAAAAGAGCCAGCAAGATGTCACAGATTTTTTACACTTCAAGAAATGCAAGTGGGAAGCTCCCTCGCAGTGTCCTTATGTCAAGTGTCGTCAGCAAACACCTTGGGTGCTTGGCTTCCGAAGCATTTGTCAACTTCGTGGACAGAACACCACTCGCATCGCAAAACACGGCACTGCAACACGTCTACGTCATGGTACAACAGCACTCTTGAGGACAGAATCAATCTACCTGTATACGTAACTTATAAACACTTACTAGAATAGGCAATTAACTGATTTACAAATAAGTTAACATTTGTTAATAACCTACTTACAATCTATATATATATATATAATATCTTTAATTGAATTGTCCCAAATATATTGGCGATTCAAGAACTTGTCACCGCAAACATTTGTCAACGTTATGAACATGGGAGAGACAAGATATGACAGCTTATCACACCATAAGCAGGCTATTGTACCACTTTCGCTCTTTAGGCTTTACTCTATTTGAATATTCAAAAGTAAGTTCATTCTTGTTTGCTTTTTTCGGATTTTAAAAAGACTAAGAACTAAGAAGGAAGGAGTATTACCTATCACTTTGATTTTGCTTGTTGATTCTTTCTCTTTCCTTGTTTTCTAACTTTATCTTTAATATGTATTTGAATGTATGTGTATTATGTTTATTATTATGTATGTATGTATTAAATGCACCTCAACTTCCACCAGCTTTAACTATATTCAAAGTTATTTATATCCAAAGGTTGCCTGTAAGAAATTTCATTTAGCAATAAGGCCGCCTCTTGTACCTACTATTCTATGTTTTTATGATGTTCTTGTGTTGTTTTCATTGGTTTACAATAAAGAGTATATTATTATTATTAAGAAGAAAAGAAGGACTTTTATGTTACTTCCATATATTATTTCACTTACTATTGCTATCAAAAGACTACTGGTCACATTTGAGTGAGTTTCCTATTAGTCTGTACAGAAAATATCGACACAACGTAGCAATAAAAATATCAGTATGGGTATAAACCAATTGAAGTGAACGCAATGTGGTATATTAGGTTAGGTAATGTGGATGTTTCTTACAAATCACGTTAAAAATTAAGTTAATAAAAACTAAAAAAAAATATAAAAACGCACATACTATTCATTATATTAAATCATATGTTTAAATATAAAAAATACTCGAAATATTTTAGTGACGAGTAGTCTACTCGTCACTAAAATATCTATATAGTTGTTTAAAGATCTAGAAAGATCCAGTAAGTTATAGGTTAGTTTAAAGTTTTATTAAGATTTACGTGAGTTACGTAGTAATTTTCAATGGAAGATATAAAATTCAGGTGTACGTACCAGATTTGGTAAAAATTAAGAAATTAAGTGCCAAACCAAAAGTAAATAGTCTTACCAGAAAATTGACAGAAATGTAATTATAAAAAAAACAACTGAGAGTTTCAAAGGTTCTACTGCAATCAATCTAGAACCG
>JACJUM010002525.1:8388107-8817473 GCA_020976665.1 Heortia vitessoides | reverse complement strand
TCAATTTTCTGGTAAGACTATTTACTTTTGGTTTGGCACTTAATTTCTTAATTTTTACCAAATCTGGTACGTACACGATTTTTTACTTATACCTACACTTGGATTTTATATCTTTCATTGAAAATTACTACGTAACTCACGTAAATCTTAATAAAACTTTAAACTAACCTATAACTTACTGGATCTTTCTAGATCTTTAAACAACTATATAGAGGTCAATAAAACGTTACAGAATAATTATAAATTTTTTATTCGTTTTACTAGAGCAAAAATAAAAGGACTCTTAAGCAGAGCATAATAATTCATTTGTTTATTTTTATAGTAATGTATATTTATTTATTTAAGGTTATTTATCCTTATTCTTTAGTACAAATTTGTTATGCTGCCTCTGTAAATAACCGGGCCTAGGAGCAATGTGACACGTCACATTGCATTTGTGGTATGGCATTACACAATGCCATGCCACAAATTAAGGATAAAAGATTGGTACAAAAAATATGAGCTGTTATTAAATTTCTCCAAAAGAACGAAGTACAAACTCGTCTTATCTGTTCTTGAGGGTTTGGTATAATGATCAAACTGTATAATAATGATGACATCATTACACTAAGATGACGTGTATTACAAGGACACTCAAAGCTGGAATTAATCTGCAATAATTGCAAGTGGACACTCAGAATGCTGATCGGTGACATAATGAGGTGAATTATACAGAGAACGAGTCTTGTTATTGAAACTCGTTAAAATAAAATTAGAATTGTAAATTTCAGAGACCTCACTATGATCTAAATGCAGCTCAATCGTAGGAACATATATCAGACACATCTGAAATTCAGGCTTTAATGGGTTAGCTGACAAATGCAATTAAGTCTTTGAAACCACACAGCAATATATACTCAATTATATCCTCTTTTCAAAAGAGATACACATTTTTCATGTCATGTATTAATTTTTAGATATGATATGACATTGGGGGAAGGTGACGTTTTGTATGAAATCTCCTGAAATAATTTTAATGAAAGTTCACAATAACATAGCTCGAACGTTATAACACAGGCTATCGTTTCTGAAGATAAAAGTATATGCAAGCAAAATCTCGCGCAGTCGTTAATAACAAACATGTTATTTCTTTTTTAAAGCATCTCATCAGAAAAACTTTTACCTATATTCATAAAGGGTCGTAAATCGTAAACCCAACTTAGTGTTTGACATTTTCTCTAAGTGTCTAACCACATAAAATATTTTATCCAAAATAAAAACTGACTACAGGCCCTTATCCCATTTTACCCTTCAAAAAATAATCCTCACAAATCTCGGAAGATCGCTTGATTTGTCAAAGGATTTACTGGCAATATTTTTTCGGAAGGACCATTACAAATTTGTTATGCAAATGGAAAAGCCTTATTAGGTACACTTCCTTAATTATTTCGCAGGCTTTTCCCAAGCACAAAGTCCCTGTAATATTTTATGACGTAATTTAAAAGACTGTCTTGTCTGATGAGAATTTTAAGATGTTCTCAGTACAGGAGCAAGTCCCGTGAAAATACAATTTCTGGTCATTGTTTTTGTCATAGCTGCAAGAATATTACAAAGAGTTTTGTTGAATATAAATAATATTTTAGATTTCAATTAATTAAATATTACTTTATTAAAAAGGAACTTTTCAAGCTAATGACGGACGGAAGATGTCATTTGCAAAAAATACTATGCAGCTATCTTCATCAAAAAAATAAGTTACAGATGAATTACGACTACTCTTAAATCTTTTTTCTTGAATCTTGTATTTATTTAGAATACTTATTAGGGCTAATTTATTGTTTGGTTGGCCAATTTAACGTGTCAGTTTGGTTTATTTAAATGAATAAACAATAACATAAATGCACAAGCTGAATTTATTTCAATATTGATGCAGTTTGATTTTTGTTTGGATGTACAGAACAGCAGACGAAGATTGCTTCTGAATTACCAAAATAAATAAAAAAAATCGTTTTCAACAAAATATTTACTTAGATATAAACATGTTTACGAGTAAATCGCAGGCACAAATCAAATTAAAGTAAACCTGTTTTATTACACATATATAACTTTTTTTGGGGTGATTATTCAACTTAAGTGCATTCTCAAGATTTGCAAGACTTTATCTTGAAGGAGACAAATCAAGCTGAATTTTGGGATTACAAGCGTACGAAACATTTTATCGGACGAAGGCTGAGAAGTTTTCACAGAGATATCTAAAGCCTCCAATCTTGCTATAAAAGAACGTGGCTTAAACTTTTTCTTCCATCCGCTTTAATAATAGCCCATTTTTCCTTTCTAGATTCGATGAAAATATCTCTTTGGTAACTTCTTTTACTTTCTGATTCAATTTTGGTAAACAGAAAATAGCTTTCTTACAAACTTCTGTACCTGCGTTATGATGAAGAGAGAGTGTATTTGATCAAGTAAAAAATTTCGGTGCATTGTGGTAAGTGTTTTATATTTTAGTGTACGGATTGTATCTATGACAGCGTAAAAGGGTTGATATTTGGACAAACTTCGGGTAAATATCCAACAGGCGTTTATTATATTTCTTCATACCTCGATACTAGACCAGCACAATTGTGTTTATAGATTTAGATATATTTGTAGAAAAGAAGAAAATCTAAATAAAACAATGCGATCAATACATAAAATTGCAATACACCGCATAGACAAAAACACCTTCACAAAAACATACTAAAGAGTTTACATATTTTCCTTTTTCTTTGTCTTTTATTATAACTAGCAACGCCCGACTTCGTCCACGTTAAAACTGATTAAAAATTACTTTAAAAGGTATTTCCTGTTAAATGTTAAACATAGAGAGTGTTGTGGTACACACCAACTAAAATTCACGACTCACCAGATAAAGTGAATTTCAGAGTTATGGAGTGTAAAAGAGTTAGATGAATTAAAATATATATGTATGCAGTATTTACTCATATTGACAAGACGTACATACATATAGACTTTATATACTAATACTATAGCTTGCTAGTATATATCTAAGGTGTAGGTATTGTTATGCTACTAGAACTTCTCAATTATAACTTATAAATCAAAACGTCGATTAGAATTACTCAATGCCAGACCCGCAACGAATAGAAAGCGCCCATTGGTTATTTTTCCGAAGTTTGTGCAAACATCAATCCTTTCACGCATTTGTATGCGGGATGCGTGTCCCGAAATGCAAAACACTTACCCCCGCTAGGGTTCAAAGCGTAAAACTTTTTCTGTCCCAGACATTATTCCAGTCTCGTAGAACCCAGCTTTGCGTGTTTGAGGTTGGGAGCATTTTTCGGTTGAGCCCGCTTTCATTAAAAAGTTTCCACGACTAATATTCAAAGTGATTGAGTAAGTTTCAATTGCGACGACAGAATCGTAAGGGTCGGCTTTGTTGCGCCGATGGTTTTATTGTTGGCCGACCGTTCGGTTTATTAGTTTGACGTTCGGCTCGGTCTACGGCCGATTGTTATGATGGGATTTACAAAGTTGTGCCAAGTTTCTATAGACAATTATTTGATAACAACCTTTTTTGACATTACTCTGAGAAATCCTTAAGTTGTGTCTTACTCATAGTTATTGTTCTGCGATGCAGCTATTTTATTAAGCAATTAGCACGCTAATTTAGTTTTCTTTTTATTACCACACATTTTAATGGGACGTGTTTCTTATTATTTGATATTAAAGTAGCACAATTAAAGTGTCGCTACTTACAAAAGTGGCAGTGTCAAAAAGCATAATTAACCAAGCGTGAGGTAAACACTGCTAAATTAGACGGAGTCTAGGTAGCGGGCAGAGTATGTATTATGAAACCACGAGAATATTTTCTACTAGAACTTAATTTTAGCAATAACGTAGAGGGAGAAGATTCAATTCTACCTTCATAATTTTATGGTGACATCATATGGTGTGATTGGCTGCGTAGGGATATAGCTGCATTTTGTCCCGCATTAGTATTTTTTTTTGAAGAACTATGAGCGGTCAGGTCCATTTGGTGTTATTAGCTGGCGTTTGTTTTTTGGGTACGTTTATTTAATTGATGTTGAAAATCGTCTCTGGTTGCCAGGTTTTATAAAATAAGAAATAATAATTTAATGTACATACACACGAGCACAAATTTTATTTATTTTTTTAGAATAGTATAATTGGCGGTGGTATCACATAGCGATTTAATTTAGGCAAGCTTTAGATGTAAAACGTTTGTTTTGTTGAATTATTTTTACAAACAAAAACCTTGTTTGTTTTTTTTTGCAATATAAGTTAGCTACTGTTATTTAGCTGCAGCTACGAAATTATCGCTTACTGGGCCCAGGTAATTCTAAGGAAACTGTAACAATTTAATTAAAGAGAACAGAAAAATTATTTCACTATTTTAGTGGACTATTCTTTCTACAAATATGGCAAAGAGCAAAATGAAGAGAGCGCAATAAATTCATTGAATATATAATTACACTAAAATATAATGTACAGGACACTAAAATATAATAATTTAATTATTCTTTGGGTGATAAAATATTTCTGACTATCATATTATATACTATTATAGTTACATTACATTTGAGATACATAATAGTCTGGTATAAGTGTTAAAAATGTCCGTGTTTATCGAAGCAGCTTAGATTGCTGTGTAAGTTTTGATTCTGTCCAGGTGAGTTTGGGTTGTTACTTGGTACAAGTAAGCCGTAAAGCATATCTATATTTATAAGTAAAATTCATTATTCTCTTCATTTCAGTCCAATGTAAGACTCAGGAATTTTTAACTATACTTGGTATAAATGGAGGTACTTATTAGTTATCTAAAGGTGCAACGCCCGTCTTTAATACGATATAAATAAATTTGCATTAGTAAAATATAATGTCGTATTAAAATTAAAAAAGTTGACGACTTTCAGCGAATAGTTACAGCATCAAAGCCTGAGCGAAACTTGTAATGGCAATAACGGACGCCTTGCAAAGCTTGCCTTTTTTTCTTGATTTTCTTATAGAAAACTAGCTCGATAAATGTCTGGGCAAAATAAACCCTTGTTCCTTTGAACTTTCTTAATTAAGTTCGGCGCAAATATAAGCTCCAGCGCGATTAACCTTTTTATTTCGTTCAAAATGGGTTAATTTTTATTACTATTTTGAGTAATAGTGCATAGTGCACGCAAAGACGTAGTTAACGCAGTGAACCTAGTTTGTTAATAACTTTTTAATTTGTCAGGTTATACATGAGTTCAACTTCTTAGTATACAATACAAAATTTAACACATGCTAATGTACAAATGGGCTCATTTTAAACACTTTCGAGTAGTAAAAAATATATAATTAATTACAATGATTAAAGAGGAAGTAATAGATAATACTGATCACCCTGATGTCATACGAGTCATTTAACATATTTAAATTAGGCCTACTTTTCAACCCTTAATCTAAAGGTCTTAAATGAGTATGCCAGCACCATAAGTCGGTCTTATAAGTAAGTTTGCTGCAAGTTAATTACACAAAGCCACCAGAAAGGAACCTGCAAGAAAAACTATTCGTGGTGATAAAGGTTCTATTAATACCGAGTAATAAGTGGTAATAAAAACTGGTACCGGTGTCGGCGCTAGCAAACCTTTGTCTTAAAGCTAGTGGTTGTAGCAATTTAATCTCAGATAGTTTATCATTAATATAATCTTGAACACTTTAATATGCTTAAGAAATGTGCTTATTCTTAACGTCAGCCTAATATTTTGCCTGGTATTGTAAAATATCATACAATTGTCAATAAATTAATTATGTTAACTACAAGAAGTAGTTGTAGGCATTGTGAGTTTTTTTCTATCTCGTATTATTATTGTGTATGTAAAAGTTTTTTTTAAACCTGTCTAGATTTTTGTGCACCTTAATAATATTTACATATACATACTGACTGTGTGATATATAGCATTGTTTTTATTTAAAAAATTATACTCAGAGTGGTTGCGAATCACAAAGAATTATGATACCAGTCATTGGAAGTCGACTGTAGGACGTGAGCCTTTCCAAGACAGGGGGAATTTTGTCCATAATTGCCGCTCTGGGCAAGTGAGTTGACAATCACTGAGCGCAAATTTTGCAACGGTGATACTGCTGCCCATCCCCGCCCTGTGAATTGGACCTACGGTGTTCCGGATGGATAAACCGCCATTTGTCGGTTCTGGTATCTTAGTCGTCCTCTTACGCCACTGCCACCTGGTACAAGGTACGTATTATTCTACTCTGCCAGTATCCAACTGTAAAGAAGAATACGGTCACTTAAAATATTTCAATGTAAAGATATTCTTGGAATATACATTTTACTTGACATCAGACGCTGCAGCGCTATAAAGTCATCTCAATATAACACAAGAGAGATTTCCTTCACGTTTTGTAGATCAGGATTTACATAGTATGAAGTTGGGTTACTGCGGTGAAATGCAGTCGCAGGTGTTTGCTCCCGGCTTTAGAGAAAACACGTTTACATTTCTAAACAAATCTATGACTAAATATGAGTGACTACAAAACAATGTTTATATCTTATAATAAAGTAAAAAATGCTTTAGGGTCTACCTGCTGACGTAACCACTGTTATGATTTAAATTAAATGATGTCCTGTGGGGTACTTGCTCATTACACACCACCTCCATTCCTAGTACCACCAGAGTAGATAAGTAATTGACCCTGACTGAGTTACCGGAACCGACAGTTGATGGTTTATTACACATTATTCATGTTGCGTAGCTACGCTCTGCGATTGCCACCAATCTGTTACAAACCCTGCCCTGCGCTACGATTACGGTAATTTACCCTGCTTCTTCGTGAAGCTTAGGTGCAGCAGTGGACGTTTAACAGCTATCATGCTGGTGATGAACGTAGTTGATAACAAAGTACCAAATAAACCAGCACCTGATTAGCATCCAATCGTAGCGTAGCTTTATTTTATCAATGTAGTAAATGCAGGGTTTCACATCGGTTTTTACCGTCAAAATTAAATCCTTTGGGGTACCCCAAAGGATCCGTAAAGCAATTGAGACGTTAAGTCATTAGTTTCAGCTACGTTTGGAGACCTTCAAGACCCACCAATTCACAATGTGTCAACGTGGGCTCATGCTCCCTAATTGGATACAACTGATATTTCATGATTTTGAAATTTGTATATTTTTTTTGTAGATTCATTATCAACGAAAATTCACACAGTTATATAAAAAAATAAGTTATTATTGTTGCTAAGAATAAAATGTTTTTTTTATTGTGTCCAATTAAAACATTGTGTGGCAAAGCAGTTTTGTTAAATTTGTTAAAGATTGTTTAAAAGTAATTTTGTTAGAATGCATTGTTTTTGTAAGCATTAACTTTTAAAATTAAGTAATCATATTTCTTATAACTATAATAAAAATATTACTTGGTGCACATAAATATAATTTGTAGAAGAATAGACAGCTTTTTATGTAAAATATTTATATAAGCGTACTCCTTTGAAAACGTAACTGATCTGATTTAGCATGAACAACGATCGCGTGTAGACTTAAATATGATAAGTAACTTCTGTGTGCTTAATGGCTATAATGTAGATGTTTTCCTACTAAAATTAATACAACGTGAAAATGTGGATAATACAACAAATACGTCATAAAAGCATCTTATATCTGGAGCAAAGCAAAGTGAAGAGGCGAATATAAATAAATCCAATAATCCTGAGTTGCTAGCAACTTTGATGTTTGGTTTTGTTCGCGTTTCCATTTAGCGCTTGAGTGTTTCCATTTAATGGGCGTAATAATATTGGGATCTAACAGGGCTCGAACTAAAATCTAGTCAGCACATTTTTAACTTTATATTTTACTCAAGTAACAAAGAAATTAATTGCTGCAAATTATAATTAAAATCGCGTTCTAATGAAAATTTTATGTTGTTCAAATAGAAATTTTAATGAAATACAACAAATTAGTATTCTGACCTGCTACACAGACTGCAGGGACTGTTGTAACTAAATCAAATAGCAAGATTGAAAGTTATTTAATCAAGATTCTTGGAACCAATGCAAAGAGAAATCTCAATATTAACTCTGGATTCTCGTTAATTCCGAATTTATATTGCAATAACAGCAAAGACGTGACTTAACCGTGATTAAATCCGTGAACCTGGTACTCCTAAAAGTACTTTGGCGATAAAAATCTCGCATAAAACTTGGTATAAAGAAGTAGGGATAATTGAAAAACCTGATCTCTCATTAAAATCTCCTAGCTTCGTCCGTTTCGAGATTAAACACGGCATATCGCAGTCACGTCGTGTCGGTCAGACCGTTTTTAACAGCCTGCAGTTTTTACGACTCGTCATCTTGGTAGAACTTCTTTTGTCTGAAAGGTAAATGCACAGACTATTAGTTCTGAGTAGCGGTTAGAGACTGCTAAATGACTGTATTCAGACTGTGGCTCATCTGGCACCTATTTTGGGCGACGGCCATTTTTGCATCAGCGTTCATTGACTTCGGAGATTTTGAACCTTTTGTCTAGAAGTATGGATCGTATTGTTTCAGTTTTAACTATTCGGTCTGTCTCCTTTTTTATGTGTACAAAAGATTTTCAATTACTCTTTTACCCTTTATTAATATTGCGTGATAAGTTTTTTAATCTATAAAATAGTTGGTTGTATTATTTATATAACCTAAAATTAAAATATTGTTTTTTTAACTATACTCTAACAAAAAAATATAAATATCAAAGAGCTAATGCTATTTGTCACTTAATTACGATCTAACTTGGCAGATAGATATTAAGCTGTGGAATTAGCATATATAGCAGAGTGAAATAGTACCTCCTTATGTACCGAGTGCCTTAAGAGGCGACTGAGGTACCAGAACCGATAAATGGCGTTATATCTATCCAAAGCATCCCTAAATTATTATATTTGGCGGGAATAGATTGCAACACTCTTGTTGCGAATCTATGCTCCGCAATAATCCAATGTGGCAAATACCTCCTTCTTTAGGGAGGGCTATGTCTACAAGTAAAATTCTATGGCAGCTATAATGATAAATCACGCACCCGCTATATTGCAAATAAATGTTCAGCACCTATGGTATTTATTTATATTGTTACACTAATATTGCGTCAGGGAATAACTTTAGCATCTCTCTCTATATTTTTACACCAGCTGATGAACAAATACAATCCGATAGAACTACACCATCTTTATGAACAACGTTGCGGGTACAGCTAATATATATATTAGCTAGGCTATGGCTACGAGTAGTCAATAGATTTAAACATCGAGTTAAACATAAATGTATTAGCTAAAACTGATTATAATATTAACAATCTTATACCCACGATCTAACCCAACTGCAGCACATGCGATGAAAGTCATTTTATTACATTCTTTTTCATACCTTTACCAACCTAAATTTTATAGTAAAAAATATAGCCTATTTCACTTAAGAATAATGTAGCATTTTAATTGTGATATAGTGAATTCGTCCGTCAAGTAGTTTTTGAGTTTGTTCGTGCCAATATTTTAGTGACGATATAGATGAAGCGAAAATTGTTCCAGTTAGTCTAAATTTAATCTTACCCATTATAATAACTTTAAACATATAAAAATGACGCCGCATTAAGAAAATGTTTTCTTCTTTAGCACGCAACTCACGCGAGTCTGCAACACAAACTTTAATGTGTTGGTGGCGTGTGAAAGAAACTTTAAAAGATTTCTTCGGTCGATAACTGTCTCAGGTGGTGTATGTTTTGTTTGATTAGAGACTAAATGTCATATGAATTGTTACAGATTCCCAGTAGGTAAATTGTAGGTTAATTTTAGTAAAACTTGGAGAAAAAGGAAACTGAATTTATAATAGGAAAACAGACCGTAGTGTTTTAGTTCTGAGCTTAGTTGTTAGTTTAGATGTGATTGTTATCACATCTAAACTAACAATTTACGATATGAACGATAAAAGTTCAACCTATTAAAACTACTTACCCCCTAAAGAGGATAAATATGTACAAACTTAGAATGAAACTTTTTTGAAGTTGTTCGAATCAAATTCAGTATTAATGTTCTTCATTGAAAGTCAGGAAAAACGTGTATAATATTTTTTCGAAAATCATTCCTCAAGAGAGTAAAAAAGAAGTGAAAAGGTAGTATAAAAATTATAAAACTAAACGCAGGTGAAACCGCAGGGCGCTGCTAGCATATCATATAGTCAAAACAGGCATAATTACAGTCCCTTAAATCAAATGAACCAAAGTGATTGTACAAAATACACCAAACTTTGATAATAACTGTAAAATATCGACTAAGCTCGACTACGAAGTAATTATAGAAGTAATATAAAGCGAAAATGTTTCCTGCATTTACACAGCCCGTTTGTTCGTACACCGCTTTTCGTCTCGGCCTTACAGATTTATATACTGTACTCGATATTATTTTAATTAAGCTGCAGCCCCTCTCATGTGTTGGTTGGATGTATTAAACTTGTGATTAAAAAAATTATAATCTATGTACATGACATCACTAGAAGAATAGAATAGTACCATGTGTTGTAAGAGGTAAGTGATATTGGTTATATAATTGGGCAGGGGTGGGCGGGGATGGGCGGGGATTAGCATTTCCATCGCGAAAGCCCATCATGTCAATCATTATATTAACTACAGAACGTCCCTTATTCAGTTTAGTAATTTTCAATTTGACCCACGTTTTTTTTAGTCAAATCAGATAGTCTATTCATATTGTGTGTCATACCCTGTTTTATCGGCCATCATTTCTGTATACTAAGTTTCCACTGCCATTTAAACTGCTAATCCTCCGGGCTAAGTCGATAACTTTAGATCTTATTCGGATTACTTCATTCTTGATTCAATTGTACAAAGAGACGATAGTAGGTAAATAAATAATCCTTTGTTGCAAAATTTTAGTGTCGTACGGTTGTTTGATGAGGATAAAATAGCATTTTAACTCAGATTCATGAGTTGCATAGCAACTAAGACGACATGTCTGCACTTACCAGTAAAACTCTTAATCAATGTGTTTATTCTCTTGTTTTCATAGATGTCATATTTTAATTACATCATGTATGAATTAAATATGTACTTTTACTTTTATAACTAATACATACAGCTGAAAAACGTTTAGAAATCTGTTCAAAAGGTTTTTAGCTTATCCCGTCTTTTATTTGTATTTATAATTATATTCCCACAGAAATCATAAATCCTGTGATTGTTAAAATTTAACTTTATATAGCTGTGATGTACCGGAAGAGAAGAATAGTACCTCCCCCTGTATGAGGTGTCTTAATAGGCGACTAAGGTACCAGAAGCGACCGATGGCAGTATATCCATGCAAAAAAGTCAGCTTAAATTTACAGGGCGGGGGTGGGCAGTAGCTGCCACGTCGCAAAAGCTGCGCTCTGCGATTGCCAACACGCTTGCCCAGCGCGGCAATTATAGGCAACATACCCCCTTTCTTGGTAAAGCTTATGTCCAACAGTGGACTTTTAATGGCTTGTATGATGAAGTTTTTATACTTGTTGATGCTGTGATTGTATTAAATACGATAGGTTAAGCAGTGGGCACAACCATCACCATTGTGAAGATAAATATATATTTTATAAGTATAATTATCATGGATAGAATAAACACGATTAAAAACAGAGAAACATTATAATTTATCTATATTATCATAGCAGCTGAGGAACGTTCACCGTTGGACATAGATCTTTCCAGAAAAAGGAGATTTTTTCTGGAAATATAGGATAAAAGTAAAAATAAACACAAATTTGTCATTTCTACATACATAATTAACTATATACATTTTCTGGTGACAATTAGACATACTTGCCAAAGATTATGGATGATTCAGAAAAAAGTTTCTCTTACCGAAATTTTTAAATCAATCCTCTTCTTTTCTAGACATATTTATGAAAGTTTGTAGGTTTTCAATAGCTGTTAGATTTTAATAATACTAAATCATGTATGAAAATGTTAAGTATAATTGTTTGAAATATTGTTTGGAATATGAGCGCTTCAAGCGTCCACGGCAAAGTTTCGCTTTCTATTTGATTTAAGAACTCTGCCCCAGTTTCAAACTCGTGGTTAGTTAGTAAATCAATAACACTCTATGTACATTTTCATTCTAATGTAGTGACTAAAGTTTTCATATCCTTTATTAAAAAGAAAAATAACATTTTTTAATACCTTCACCGTCAATATTACCTGTACTTTTAACAATACGGAAAAAATTATAACTCGTAATAGAACGTTTTTTTCACCCTTTTAAAACGTTCCCCAGCCAAGGAGCTGTCAGCGACAAGACGACATCGTTTAGCGAGGCTCTTCAATGGCACGTTATAAACTTTAAAAAAATATATGAAACTCCAAGAGGGATAGTAAGTGTCACCCTAATACCTATTGCGGGCCCAACAAAGGCATGAAAAATGGTTGCAAGTGAGAAGACGTGAATAGGATAAAGGTACTGCTTATCTGTGAGCATTCGCATTCAAAGCGCTTTTTTGATGGGTTTTCGCGTAGTTGCGTACGCACGGTGCGGTGTGTTAAGATTTGGGTTCGGAGATTTGCTAAGGTGACAAAAAGTTGACTTATATCTTGGACGTTACATCATTCTTAGGGCGAGACAACGTGTTATGTGATCGTGTATTGTAAATTGGACCTTATGTTTTGATGACCTAATGATGACCAAATGTTAGGCTTAATATATATCTTACCTGATATATGTGTATCTTTAATATAAATTTATTGTATTAGACCTTTATGATAATTTATATCATAATAGCGCTCTGCAATTGTTTCTATTTCGAATGGATCCTAGCGAAATATTCAGGTAGGTACTTAGTTATTTCTAAAACACGGATCAATTGAAAAATTTAAACGAAAATTATTTTCAATACAGTACTCAAGTCTGTGTTTCATTTAAATAGATACCGTAGCGTTAACACTCATTTGAAAACTCCTAAGAAAAAACAACTGAAAAAGAGCTGTAAATTCCTAAAGACATCAATACGCGCCATACATTTTAAACACTAGCAAGTAACAAACTTCATAAACAGAAAAGTACTATCAATAAACGCGATAAACTGCCACAGTTTTCAAAACAAAGGAAATGTAAGTTGCCATCACGACAATTCCGGGCAGAAGTTTTTGGAAATTCAAATCGTTACCGAGTGAAGTTGGCAAAAGTTCAGTGAACTTCGCTTGTCGCTTCTAAGTCGCGTGCACTCAGGTTGGCGTGTTGCTATATTAACGGTCATTACGAAATTTCTCAATAATAAGCCCGTTGAAACATTAGCTGGGAGCTACACGAAAACAGAATTAATAATGGCCGAACTTTGCAGTTATTCGGTCCGCCATCTGCAAAGAACGACGGAAAAAATACATTTTATCCCATGGCGTAATCCGTAAATATGCCACAGTTAAACTCGACGATGCAAGCCGACTTTATTAAATCAGAGGGGTGACATTCACGAAAGACTGCTAAGCGCGGCAAGGACACGGCTATTTATATAAAATTCGAATTTTTCATGACGATAACCAAAGAACCGCAGTATTTGACTTGTTCTTTTCTTAATATTGTATTACTTGAGGTAGACCTTTCATAAAGATCGTCCTAAGTCTCTCCTATTTCTAACGCCAAATAGCAGTGTTCCGGTTTGAAAGGTGAAAGAGGCAGTGAAATTACTGGGTAAAATGAAGCGGTATCTTTAGTTCACAGGGCTAGTGAGACGCTAGTGATATCTTTGTGATGTCGCAAGCGTAGATAGCGGTCACGTTTACCATCAAGCGGACCGCATGCTTGTTTGCAGACTTTGTTAATTAAAAATAAACCGTGTTTACTTCCTCAGAGATAGATTTCATTGGAAAATATATAATATCTTTATTAATCTGAAGAAGCGGACTCTAAATTGTTTTTTTTCTTTAATTTATGATATTAATAACGAGAAAAATTTTCAGTTAAGTCTCAGTACTTTTATCAAAACATCCACCGATGTCTATGCATCGATTCTTTAACAGTTAAATAGCTTTATCTCAATATTGCGAGAACTACTCCCAAAGTTTTCTTTGGCTCCCTGCAAACAGATTCATCAATGTGTCTATTAGCCTTGAGTTTTATCCACAAGGGGCCCATTCTTTCATTTATTGAAATTCACTAAAAAGCCCGCGAATCTAATGGCGCAACATCGTTGGAAACAAATGGTAATGGCCGTTTCTAATTTGTACATTTTTATTTGATGTTTTGTTCATGAAGTTTGATAATTAGTTATTTATGTTTTATTTGTTGTGTATATCTATGTTTTTGTAAAGTTATTTTCATGATGCATATACGTTTATTAATAATGTATTGAAGGGATGTCCTTAAAAAATTAAAACTCCTTGAAAATAATTCAATTAACTATAGCAAATATGTTTTAATAATTGGCTTTTAAAACTGTCTCGAACTTTCGCAATACCATCGTTTTATCACAGAAAAAATACGGACAAATTAAATTTTACGTGCGCGAACGCTGTCTGATGTTTATCTTTTAATGTGATACACAATTACTCACACGAATATCACGTTACGAGCCCCAAGAGAAATAAATCACATCGTCCGAGTATCGCATAAAGAGAATTGGTTCCGTGCAATTTCGGTAATGCATGAGAACATCGCCAAATATAAAGATTGCTCTGTAGATTTTGATTGAAGGTGGAGATATACTTTGAGAGCGGATGTTTCTCAGAGATGAAAGTTTTATATTTACTCCAGCTAAGTTTATAGTTTTCGTTTGTTGGTATTTTTATGTGTATGCCATTTCATTTTACAATTAGCTGATGTATTGCTAGTATTTTGAATAAGGAAATTAGTGTAAGACTTGAAATATTAGTTTCTGTAGAGAATTTTATATATGGCTGCTGTATGATTAAATGTAAAAGCACTAATTTAAAGTACAGCATCGTGAAGTTTTTTTTAATTATTTTAAGTATTAAGTTCTATTTGTTAGCACAAATTTCTATGAAACCTTTAAGATTCCCGATCTTCGAAGCTCCATCGTTGCAAATTACTTCCACTCATTAATTCCACAAGCACCTAAATCATGGAGAGTTCGAAAAAAGGAGAGCTATAACTTTGCTAAATAAATTACCGCCGAAACCCAAGCCTTTCAATTTGAAACCTCGGGATTTTAAATCGAATCTGGGAAATTTAATTTCCTTTAAGCAAATACGGAAGGGGGTTATGAGGGTTATTCTATATCACTAATTTCACGGCCTCGCTTTTGCCACAACCAATAAATTACTTGGGAGGAAATGAGCTTGGCACGCCGGAAAGAGGAAAAAATGCTAATAAAATTGTACCTTGCCCGTTAATCTTAACCCTCGCCTGTCGCTGCCTCAGTTCAGATTTACAGATGCCCAGCTTGGGATCTTTCGACTTCAACTTAGCTTCAGTTTTAATCAGGATTTATCAGTTAACCTCACCTACATAAAATGAAGGCATTAAACATACCTTCTATGTTTTCATTTAAACTTTAAGAGCCCCTGGTGATTTTTATGTAAATAAAGTAAAACACAATTAAAACTTTTAATCCAAACGTAACCAGTACTCTGAGCCAGAGAAAAACGACACTATAAGCCCTACATAGCCATACGACTTAATCTCATTTGCAAAGCTAAACCTACTTTTTTCAAGTGAGCTTAGCCATCTCACTGGGTTCGTTTCCAGTGACTCTGAATTTCCAATTTAATTAAATGGAAACAAGGGAATGGTTGGCCTTCTCATCACTCAGTTAATTTTTTTTTTATATTGCATATTCGGATATTTTAAAAGGGTGTTCAGTTTCACTAGTAAGTTGGATTTATGGGTGACTTCGCATCCGCTTTTTGGAAATCTATTACTACGTTGGCTGGAATTATTCGCAGGTTCCTGTAAAAAATTCGTTTGGTCCAACACTGAATCGGCTATGTACACTTTCGACACAATACGAATGGTAGTGAATAGCTCAAAGTGAGTTATGGCGCTGCACTTTTTGTTTTTTTACTTGTCTTGCGACTGCGTTCAGATGTCTAGTACGCAGTATAAATCGGTTTCAGAGTGTGAATAAAGCGAGTTTTGATTTAGGCGTAGCATTTCTGTTCAACCAGTGCTGTGGGCAAAATTGATATGTATATTCGTTTACCAATAAATAATGTATTGACGATTTTGATTAACAGTTCTCACTAAACCTGGCCTACTAAATCTAAAAAAACTTAACTTATATGATATTAGTGACCCGCCCCGGCTTCTCACGGGTACTACGAGGATGTAAAATGGTTATTGTGAGTTATAACTAAGAGATAGACATATAACAACGTGGACTTTTTGTAGACTTTTAAAGGTGTACATACTGACATAACTTTGATCTATCTCGTCGTTTCATCTATTACAACCCAGCGTTTGCAAATCGCAAAAAATGTGTTAATTTATAAAATCATGTTGAATTCTTTAAAATTATCAATGTTTCTCTACTATATTATGCATGTGTTATACATATAAACCTTACTCTTATTATTTTTCTATCTAATAAAAAATCTTTTCAAAATCCATTACGTAGTTTTAAAGATTTAAATAAACATGAGGAACAGACAGACAGCGGAAAGTGACTTTATTTTATACTATGTATTGATGACGTAAATAGATCGAATTTTTCATTTCTATTATACATGTTTGTATTCATCGTTGTGTGTGTATCGACTGACTTGCTTATGTATTTACTTCACCGAGAGTGAATTTTCCATAGAGTGCAACTGTAATACAGCCGTAAGCAACTTGAAACATTTAGGTCACACTAGTACTTGAATGATATATCTAAAAATATAGTCAATATCTTTATGATTTTGTTAAATTGATAGTGGAATTATATTTATTTTTCTTTCTAAACCTTCCTTCCTACTTATTACCTTCAAAACATTACTATTAATGTTTTTAAAAAATCATACAATATCTCTTATACTGACTCCGTGATAAGTCATTTAAATCAGTTGTGGTACGGGTATCAAATAACTAAGGAATCATAAATACAATACTTAAATACATATATACAATACTCACACACACAACAGACACATGTCATATAAATATTTAATCTGTACGCGTAGACATCGGGCCTGATACAAATATTTTTGTATTTTGTTCCATTTATAATTAAAAGTCAAATATTAAAAAAAGAGATGTGTGTTGTTTTTTTGTCACATTCAAATTATAAAAAGATCTAATAATAAGTACTTACCTATTTCAATTTACGATCACAAATTTGTTGATTAATGTTTAAAATTCACAGCGTTACAAGAAAAAATCCACAATTAAAAATTGCTAGTTCCAAATCATGGCCAGGCATGTCTGAGCATTTATCTACCCGTTTGTGGGGTGTCCGAGCGTCTGCGGTAGTGGCCATCCCACTGTCAATTAAGTTACTGGTACCCTCGGCAGGTGTCAAGTGATAGTAATTAACCGGGAGATACTCCTGTATTGGCCTTAACCAGTTAAAGTTAAAATGCCGTCCAAATAAATGGTCAAGTCCTGTAGCCATGTTTGTAGAAACTTTTCATTGTATTAAGCAAGATAACTGCACATGAAAATTTTGAATTAGGTATTTGTTTTTCGTACGTGATTTTTCTAAGAGTGATTCTCTTTATGGGTAAACCGGAATCTTAAGTACCTTGCCTTAATAAGTCTATATTACAGCATTTTAAATCGACATATGTATTTTCGGTACCAATATCTAAAATTTGCGGTATAAATTGTTTGTCCGTCTGTATTTTTGCAGTTAACCTCTGAAACGGCTGGACCGATTTTAATGAAATTTTCAGTGGTAGATAGATAGATCTGCCGGGATCGAAAACTACGAGTATGAACGCCTTTCGCTACTAGCAATAAATAAAAACATACAACATCTCATACATTGACCGGACTTGACGATAAATTACTTAAAGCACTGTTATAACACGGAATTAGGCATCAGAGGAATCGCATACATAATACATATATACAACACTCAAACACAGAACAAACACAAATATACATTACATAAATATTTGTCCTGACTTGGTATCGAACCCAGGTCGTCCCCCTGTCGGAGAAGGTAGGTAGGAAGGTAGGAACATTATCGGATCCGTCGGTCGTTAAAAAATATTTTTCAACGGATCTGTATATGTTTCCGAGACAAATATTATCCAATGTCTTTTGTATACTTCAAGCTACTCACAAACTAAAACGTAAAATGGTAACATCAAGATAGACAGACATACATCGCATTTAAAATATATGCATGTTTGTTAGTATTGAACCGTTTTGAGTTCATATTTTTAGTAGTGTTGATTAAAGAACAAGATTATTTTTCTATTAAATAAATAACGTTAAATAAAATAAATACGCATTAGGGTTTCTGCAAAGTCGAATAGTACCTCTCTCTATAGCAGGTGCCATGTGGTGCGACTGAGGTACTGGAGACGACAGACGGCGGTATATCTATTCGAAATAGCGCAGCTTAAAAACTACAGGGCGAGGATGGGCACCGGCATCCTTGTCTTGAAATTGCGTTCTGCGATTGCCACCACGTCTGCCCAGTGCGACAATTAGGGGTGAGTATGTTCCTATCCTGGGGAGACCTATGTCCAACAGTGGACTTTATATGGCTGATATGATGATGATGATGAAAATAAAGTATACGAATCGAAACGGGTTTTCAATCGGAGTAAAGATTGCAGACTCGGAGCGTCTGCAGCCGATTGCACTAACATGAAAGCAAAATGATTTGTACCTTAACGACTATATCACTGAGCGATCTTATTTAATTTGTCGCCCTGCATTTGCTTAAAATTAAATTTGAGTAGATTGTATTTGTGACATCTCTTCTGTACGTAATAAATCTTATACATATTATTTACTTCTTATTTTAACATCCGCTGGTTTGATAGCACATTTGCTAGTGTTCCTATCTTGTGCACCAGAGGTCATTCTTGATCGATCTCAACCAATAAATGGTATGAGTGTTGATCCTTATATATATATATTAAAGTATTAATTTGTTATAACTCAGTTGACTCTATTCGTAACACAAGTGCTGCTTTTTACGGAATTAGGCTATCATAAGATAGTGTATGAATATATTTTTGTTTTTATTTGAAAGATCTTACAATATTACAATAGTGTGATTCATGACCCCGTCAGGTGTCGCAATAATAAATTTAAAACTAGTTATTGTACTTAGGCGTTGGCTCTATATAGGCTTTCCATGACTTATTTTATTTCCCTTCCAGTGTAGTTGGATTTTAAAAGAGAAAGTCCCCTAATTTACTTGTAATGTTACTATCGACTTTAATCGGTGTTGGAATTTGTATAGAAGCATGCAAAGTGTACTGTGGTGAGTCATAGCATTTATTTGTTCGTTTGTTGGGAATCCTAGCGAGTGCAGCAGCAGCCGTCCTACTGTCAATTACGTAACAGGTACCACCGGCAGGTGTCAAGTCATGTTGATTTTCAGAGAAACGCTGAAGTAGCTATCGTTACAGTGTATCCTGTCTAACGGGATTAGTTGATCTACGTTTAAGGTACAGCGCATAAAATAATAACAATAATTGTGTGTAACATGTTTGTTACACTTAAGTAATTACCAACATATTTTAAGGAAATGTTCGTATTGAAATCTGAGCAGCCATATTTTAAATACTGAACTTAACGACGATGTCAGTTTAGTATAGTTCTAACATACCAAGACTGCTTCACGGGTTATTGAAATTACAAAACTGCAATTTTAATAAACACTCCAATTTTAAAAACCACTTTTCTGCGATTTTATCATACACCTGATAAACAAAGCTCTACATATAGCACTATCAAACAAAATGCTTCGTAGGTGAGAAATTGTATATTCAAAGTCTAGGATAAATCGAACTTAGTGGAGAAACTAATTATGTAAAGGAAAATCTAGACTACATGCTAACCACCCTTTATTTTCTAATACCATAATAGTAATAGAATATAAACTCGGTTGCTGTATTGGTGCCTTACGCTCATCCATATCTATCGTCATGCAACAGTGTTCGCAATAACAAATTATTGGGTAGGATGACATAATATCTTCAAGTTACAGGATTGACTACGCACTTGTGATAATACGAGCGTCTAAACGCTGAGGTGAAGCTTACAATCACGCAGATCGTATGATTCTTTGACGACTTAGTCAGAAAAACAAAAGATATCATTTCAAAAAATATATATAATATCATTAAAAATAACACTTAAACCTATATTTAATAAATTAGTTGTCAAACGCGTTCACGTTAGCACGATGTATTATTATTAAAGTTATCAGATCATATAATACATCTGTGACATTATAATCAGAAAAATTAAATAATTAAATCTAAACATGTCTAAACGCCATAGCTTGTCACCGTCTTGTAACTGAGTCTAGTTCTGAGTCAGTCTTTCGTGGTAAATCTAAGCTCTGACCGCCAGCCAGCCGTCAAAATGTCAATTAGTCAACAGGTTGTGCTCGCAGGTGTCAATTGATGAAAATTAACCAACCGGGCTCTCTGGCATCGTGTGTGAAGATAATGGTGTAAAGCTCCAGTTCACTGTAAGACCTAGAGCTTGTATTCCTACATACTACGTACTATCTAGATTTTGTAATGACTATAGCAGTATACTTACTAAATATCTATTTTAGTGAATCAGCGACAATCAAGTATCGGAATTTATCGTCTTTTTTATGTTCCTTACAATTGTAGTATTTATGTTGCAAATTAATTGTACATATAAAAAAAATAAACGTTTTTAAAATTATATTAACATGATATTATTCTTCAAACATCTTATATTATGATTATGAAATCTGAACATTACTACATAACAAATTCGTCATTAAACCTAATAGAAAATGGTCATAGCAAGAATAACATTTACCTATAAATAAGATTATAAAGTGACTACATAATTTTAGTATTTCTTTTTCTTGAGTTAAAATAGGTGAATGAACACCATATATAGAATGCAATACACCGTTGCTGTTGTCGATGAGATGGCTTGGTCTCATTGATTTGTTTTAAATCTTTGAATTGGTTCTAAATCTGTATATATCTATATCTATTCTAAATCTTAATTGCCATTCAAATATTTACATTTGAATGGCAATTAAGATTAATTGAATTTAAAATGTAACTGTTCAATATAATTGTTTGTGCCTTTGTGATTGAATTATAATTCAATGACTGGCAGCCATTTAATAGAGTCTAAATCATGTCCTATACAAATTGTATTTTATTAAATATACTAGTGACCAAATATTTACGTTAACAGATGCTATTATATAGTATACCCAAATTCTAAGATATATTCCCGATAAGGAAACTGTATTTTCAACCCATTCAATATTAGTTGCGGTAAACAAAAAGAGTTTTGTAATTTATCTTTTATAATATTAGGATATTAGAAATAAGTTCATACGTTTAAAAAAAATCTCTACACAACAAGTCTTACAACCTGACTGGAGATAAGTAGCTTAAAGCAATTGTATAAACAAATTAAAATTATAAGATAACAGATCAATCACAAAATATAATAATTAAATACATATAAATAGCACCCAGACACAGTACAAACACACAGTACACACTACCGAATGCTCCAACGAGCCATGTTTACTTAACTGATTAAAATAAAAAGATTTCTTATTTGTATTATTAATTCATTACAATGAAAGTCGCTGTGGAAATAAATTCTAACTTGTCACTTTAAATCAGGCTGGCTTGTCTCTGCCCAATAGCTAACAAGTAAAGGCAGGTGTCAAGTGTTGGTAATTACTCGAGAGATGCTCTCTGCTACAAGCAACATTGTTAGGCAAATATAGAGCTCATGTGACGCTCTCAGACATCAGGACCCGTTCACAGCAACACTTTATTACTGGTAAATGGAAACTGTAAAACTTGCTTTAACTTTATTAAAGGGAAAAGTTCAAATGTAAATATTTAGAAGTGCACCTGTAACTTCTGAAAAACGTGTAATATAGCTTACTTAGATTTACATGTTTCATTATAGTATGCGTACTACACGCAGGTATTCCACTAATGGACATAGGTTTCTTTAAGTGGATTTAGTCAGCCCATTGTCCGCCTTGTGGGTGGGCGTCCTATGCTGCAATTGCCGGTACTTGGTCTCCATTCCAGAAGTATACGATTAATATGATTAATGTTTATATTTTTAATAATAAGTACGTTTTGCCCCTTAATTTCCGCAAGTTGCGACATAAATGAATTTGGACGGAGCCCTAGGTTTTATTCACGACCAGAAAAATACTTCAAATATAGTTCAGTTAAAATATTTTTAACATTTTACGTACCAAACGTCGCGTTGACAATATATTATTAATATGAATAATTCACAAATATTGACCCAAATCCGTGGTAAGTCACTTAAAGCACTTGTGCTACGGACATCAAACAATAGAGGATTTACAGATGTAATAGTTAAATATATATTTATAGCATCCAGACAAAGGATAAAAACAAATATAACCCTGTAAATATTTGTCCTGGGTGAAGATCAAATCCACGACCCTTATTTTATAAGATAGGATCACTACCATCTGCGCCATCAGGCCTGTCAAACTGTTTATTAGCTAACAAGTAAAAACAAGTACTATTGTTGACTGTTAATCCAGATATGTCCATTGCTGCGTGTGACATTATTAGACAAATATAGTGTTCATGTGACGCTCTCAGACGTAAAGGCACGTCCACATAGTTAAATACAAAAGTTGATTATTCTTTTTTAATGGGATATAGAAATAGTCACTTTAAAATTTGTGACTAAAAATGGATATGAAACTTTGGTGGCTATGCGCACTAGCCTAGTCTATTCCGAAAATTTAAAAATCATCACAATTTTTTAAATTAAGATGATTGTAGATTTTAGATTGAAGTAAAAATATAAAATGTTTAATGAAACCTGCTAACAGTTATATACAACTTAGACGTAGAGATAAGTTAGTAGTACCGTTATTTCGGGGAGGCGTATGTCCAGCAGCGAACTTCCAATGTCTAGTGCGACGATGATGATGATATACCTAAAACAAATGGACTTTATTTAGGTTAGGTTTTATGAGAAGGATAAAAGAATATAACGATATTTACCTAAATAATAATATAATCAATAAATGCTATTGTAACTATAGACTTATGAATAATGTATTAATAATAATTAAAAATAAGTTCTGTAGAACCAAGATGGATAGTAACTCATCTGATAACCGTATATCCCGTCTGTTTAATAGTCTAACCAAAAGTCTGCCTGAACTTGATGTTAATTTTCATACTCTTCCCGGGTTTTAGTCATTGTTGAAATCGTTTGGTGGCGTACTGTAAGATTACTGATTTTTGATTTTCACTGTTTGTGTATTTTGTTATTTATTTTACATCCTTACCGAGTGATTATTAACTTTTCTCAATATTAATTATTATGTATGATGTGATTGCATATAATTGTAAGAACTTTAGAAGAAGAAGTTAATATCTTTTTGAAATCACAATTATTGTTCATAAATTAACGGTTAGTTATGTTGGTAATCCAAAATATAAGTGACCATGTTGAGAAACAAGCAATCAGCTTGTGTGCTATTTAGCGTTACCGTGGCGAGGCGTTTAGATACTCGTATTATCATCTATCCAGCGTGTCGCTAACATTGATTGCCATCTTTATGATAATACCAATATTCAAAGGCTACAGTGACGCATTCTATCACGTCGACTGTATGCTAGTTTGTCAACCTGGACGAATAAAAATGGTGTCTTTTTTGTATATGACATTTTCCAGGTGCGCCGTAGGGACCGTTAATAAAAACTAGCATGTCCTTTTATAAATTGATTTCACTAGGGTATAAAAATCGCTAATGCAAACATTTTATTAAGAGCTACTTAAAATTTTTGTTTTAATAAGGTAGCAAGTTAAGACATAGAAATAAACACACATTTGCTTTTATAATAATATATATTTTATTATGATAATTAATATAATAATATACGTTCCTATATCTAGCTAAAGGCAATTCCCAATTCTCCGTCAGTTGGAACAGTCTAGCGCTCGCATTGACAGCTAGTAATTAATTTAAATATACTATTCTAAGCAGCCGTTAGAGAATACGGCAATTCGGCAATTTATTTATTTGGCTCAAACCATAGAGATTTGCGTTCAATAGCTAATCAACGTCACATCCCAAAATAGCTTTTAAATTAAATTTTATTAAAGACGCACTTTTAGGCATATATATGCATTATTTTATTGTATCAACCTGAAGTGCACCAATGGTGCTGTATTACGACCGGCAAAAAAGCAAAGATCTCTCAAGCAGTTAATATTCGAAGAATTTCCTTATTATTTATCAATTCACTGCGACGGCGACCCTTGATTACATTTTAAGAACGGCAACAAAGAAAAAGTGGGGCTTGTCGGGTGTTCATTATATATTTCTTTCTGTTTCTTCCCACCCCGTTCTCCCCCGTAATCATTGCGATCCTATGTCTGCGGCATGACACATAAAAGTCCATTTAATAAAACATGAAACAAGCGACGGATTGCTTAAATATTAAAATGTCTCGAAAAGTTGGGAACTCAGAATAACGGCCGTTATTGTAGATAATATGCCGTGAATGAATTTGCATATAAATTAAAACAAGATTAGAAGTATTAGGGACTTATTAGGTATGTCTTGAGGACGCGCTGCTTACAGTAACTCGATTATTGTGGTACGAAGAAATTATTACACATAGCGTTAGAAGAAATGACGCAACTTCGCAGGAATGTTAATTATTTTAAAAACTTTTGCTTTCCTAGGTGATAGCTACGAAAATCCCTGAGGTCATCGAAGAGTTTGATGTTGGAAATATCTATATATTCCACGGTCCATGATTTTAATAAAACCTTTACGGTTCAAGCCGGTCGTTTGTGGAATTCATTTACTTTTAAGACGCGTTCAGTCGCTGGCGTCATTCAAGTAGATGGTGAAAGAGCATAACTTGTCGTTGTCATAATTCCTTATGGTATGTTATGTGTTGTATTGTGTAATCCCATTTATATTATTTTATGTATTCTAATTAGTAGTATAATTTGATATATATTACTATTTGCTATTATAATATGTACGAATAGTTTATAATAATGGTTTTTGATGTGACAACGTCTTATAATTCTATGGAGTCGGCTGCACGCATGAAAAAACATGACTCTTGCGGCGTTACCTCGCTCTGAAGCGTTCCGTTTAAGACATGAAGTGCAAGCGAGAGCGCTGGACGAGCGACAAAGAGGCACAATCGGCTCCGCGTTCGGCAGCGTTCGACCTCTGTCTCTCTCGTACTTGAGCTAGCTCGCGCGGCCAGCTGCTATACAATAATACAATTTCATAAATAAAATTAGAACGTTCTTTTAAAAAATGCAATTCCATCAGTATTTTCTTATGACGTTGTCACGTTTAACTATCCACAGTAAACCGACTTTACAGATAATCTATTTTTTTTATTATCTAGATTTTATTGTACTTACTTACTTCACATTAATTTAGAAGAGACAAATATATATCTGTATATTAAATATATTTAAAAGCTTTACTTTTAAGAAATTCAAAAATTAAGTGGCATAAATTTTCTAAATAAGGAATTTTCCATTTTCATTAAAAAAATATATGTACTTTTTTTATTGACTAATTGTTATTACTATGATTGATTTTATGATGATTTTATTTTTATTTTACGTTTAAATTATATTTGTATCAAATTTTTTTATTAACTTGAAGTTGTAAATTTTATATAAAGAACTCCCTTATCGTTTTTTGAAAATATTAGGTAATTATTGTTAGATGATGAAATAGACCAAATTTAAAAAAAATTAAAAAAACACAAGCTAGTGACCGTGATACACGAGTTTAAGTAGTTTTTCGTGTTGAAAAATATAATTTTTGATGTAAAAAATGAAATCATTATTTGTGCCTCCGATATGTTGACGACCAGTGTTATCTATCTGCTTATCTATATACAAAGAAAAAAAATATTAACTCTGATGAATTGCAATACATTTTAGGAAAAAAAATCACAATAGTTTGTAAAATTAGATGCCATCTGCGAAACACATTTCAAACCTTAATCAGATCCGGAATCAAAACATCGTCTTTCATTGTCGTAAGATAAACATCAAATTTAAAAGATACATTTTAATTAAAAGTTGTGGTAAAAAAATGTATTATACATGAAATTACACTATCTCATTATAAGCATAAACACTGAACAAACAATGTAGTTACTTTATAGTTTAGTAAAATATAATTTTACTGTGATTTAATTTAAATTATAATCATAGTCATGCTCAGATGAACAACCTCTTCCTAACATTATTGTTTCAACTAATCTCTTTGAAATTATCGTGGAAGATTGAGTGTAAAAGCGGTTCGTGTTGCCAAGGATTCATACTGGGTCAGAAAAAATAGGTCCTCTAATGAATAACACAAAAATTAATCAAAATGTCCAAGAGAAAATAGTTTTTAAATTATAGGTAAGGGTCGGCAAGACGTCCCAATGCTTCGGTAGTGAGTTTGCTAGCTATTCAGTCGAACGCAAACTTGCTACAAAGTTGATTGCTTCCCAACCACGCTAGAGACAACTTTCCAACTGATTCTCGCATTCTATTCACTTGATCGACGATGTTCAATCTGGTTAAATCATTATGTGAACTTGTAAGGTTTCTCAACGGTCTTTATGGCAGCAGCAAACAGGGTTCAACTTCACATTAAAAGTTCGTAAATTAATGCTAATTAATATAGAAATTGAAATACTTATTTAATAGTATAATTAATCATTTTTATTTTATATTAATAACCACAAAATAGAAAATATTAATTAATTGTATATACGAATATTCGATGAATAAGTTATAGCAATAAGGTCATATTTTTCTTGAATGAGATGAACGTATTTGTTTGTTCTTTATTCACAATATTTCATGCAAGCTTACGGTAGCTACAAAGGATCCACCATGCCATCGGCGCCTTGCAACGCTTTCGGGGAACAATACTAGTGCAAGCACTGATTCCGGTCCATTGCTAAGACCTACCGCACCTGGGTGCGCTAGGTCTTAGCAATGGACCAAAGCCTATTTCTATTATGGGTGGTGCGGTGGTTCTACTATGGTGGGCTGCGGGTCTGACGACCGCAGTTTAGCTTTTCTTATCCAGAAAGTTACCGGATCTGTAAAGTGGCTGACTTTGACTTTGACTCACAGTCGCAATCAACTCACGATACGAATCTTTATTTAAGACACTGAACTTTATCTGAGGAGGTGCCGGCATACGGCACGCTTACATCCCGATGAACTTGCGTACATTTTCCCAGATTCGCTTCAAACTGCTGGGCCAACAGGCACTCATGGCAGTTTCAGTTATCAGGCACTGATACTGGAAGTGCTTCATAGTGGAGTAAACCATAGTTGAAGGCTCTTCGGGCTGCATACCATAGTTCACATTCACTTATCGGCACTACTAGATTCGAACTCGTTGCGCACGAGTTGGTAGGGGTAATACCTAGAAGACACATCATTGTCAAACCAGTTAAAGAAACACCTAGCCACAGAACCTTAGTGAAAACTGCGACGCGTGGAGGTAGGGTAGGACTAGACTCTGATCCCGCTGTACCTAATAGCCTCGACAGAGAACCCATAGCTTCATTTTAGACCCTATCTACTCTGATCCTGTAGAAAGGGAAAGGGCCACTTTATACACATGTGCTTCACTTTATAGAGACTGTATGTAAAGTATGATAATATTTTAGAGCAAAGTGACATAAACTAAATTTTAGGCTAATTACTTGTTAACGAGGGTAAAACCAAGGGTATACACTGGACATAAATAACACTGCAGTCATGTTGTAAGTTGTAAGACAAAGAAATTCCGCAGAGCTGACGGTTATCCAAATAGAATATTGAACAGACCCCAAAGGATTTTGAACAAAGCAAACATAATGCTAGTTCTGTTTTAATTAACCTTTAGGGCCGTGTAGAGTTATGCCTTCCTTCCTCTGATGAGTAGTTACCATTATTTGTGGTTAATTACGACTTTAGTTAAAATATTTGGTCTAAACTCCGCCTTATTCGGAAATTAAAAACCCATTTGCGAACAAATATTGTCTAAACTAATTCGAGCGAGCCAATCATACTTCGAATTTAAATCCATATTTAGAACTAACTTCGTAATTAATAACCACCCACCTCTGTATTTGGTCTGAAATGTTCTCATTGTCGTCTTTGGCAACACAGTTGGGGGAGTAATTATTTTGTTCGTTTCATAAAACATTTTTGTATAATGTCAAAAAGCTGTTAACTATTTTGATAGGTCATCAAAAAACATTATTCGTCAGAAAATTGGTAAACTCGTTTTTGGCACAGGAGGTTCCATACTTTGACGCATTGTATTTGGTGATCTGGTTTTTTATTTAAATTAAAACTGATATAAGAGCTACTGGTACTCATTGTTATACCAGGCCCCCAACTCATAGTTTATTCAACATCCTTGGAAGCACAAAATTAATGCATGTAACGTTACTATAATAATAATTATCAACCGGGCCTTCTTTCGAAAGACGATATGGAATAAAAAATATAAATTTGACTATAAAGCGCTGAGTGTCTGATAAGATGGATCGACTGCATGCATGTGATGTGTATCCAGCGTGATCATATCATATATCATAGCGTGATCCAGGTGATCTTTGCAATTGGGACAACGCTCCCGTCCTGTGGTCGACACAGATTCGTCGATAAGCATACTGTGTAACTAGGCCATGCGTGATAGTGTGTAGGATGCTGTAATCATCTATCTCCAATTTCGGGAAGATTATAAATTGGTTATTGTTCCACTTTTGAGAAAAATGGCTGATTCGAAGAAACCGATCAAACAGTTTCTAACAGTAGTTCTTTTACCCGCTATTTTCTAACGATTTTCAACAGAATAATAAATAAAACGTTGACGTATCGTTTGAAAAAATCTGGTTATGAGCTTCCGCATACAGTTATAATTTTTCAATAAGCATTTTTCGGATTCTAGCAATTACAAATGCGGGAAGGCCCGGTACTTTAAGTGGTGTGTACTGAATAATAAAATTTTAAAATATGCGTTTTCGATTACATTGATTTAGAACTGTCTGGTGCCTCCCTTGACTCCAAACCATTTCGTTTTTACTTTACTAAATACTCCTTTTGGACCTTGTGTTCTTTTGGACCTTGAACTGGGCTGACCCTTCTTCAACTAACTGTTGTCTGCTCTGTTCCGAGAAATTGACTTGAATGTAATAACTACCAGCCATATTAACTGATTGCGTGTTTACTAAAGGTAAAGGTGGTCGCTTAAACATTCATACAGGTGGCGCTAGCATCCCAACAGTTCTACAGGTGATACTGGCACATTCACATCTAATGCGGTGTACTTTTTTATCATGATTCAGATTACCATGTTTCAGTTACTTAGGGACAAAAATGATTACCTGTCATTCATGTTTTATTTTTAAATACCTAATTTCGTGTTAATGCATATAGACGTGAAGGCAAAAAAGAAATATTTTAGTCACAAGAAAAAATAAAAGAATTAGCGTATTTACCCAGAATCGTATGATTAATTAAATGGCTCACGCTTCACATATTCAATGGTAATGTCAATTTGCACAATGATGATTGATATTATTGACAGAGCACACGTGTTACGATTAAAGCTTATATAAACACTCGTTAATATTGGGCTTTGATGCAGTCTTCCACCGCAAAATGTATCATTCATGAACATACATCATTCAGGTTTGATATCCGAATGTGGTTAATTATGTATTCAGCGACACATCACCGTTTAATTGGTACCTGATTAGAAATTAGGCTATTTTTCATGATTATCCTTTGATAAGCAGCACGTTGCAGCCGTAGCACGTCCACTGCTAGGTTTATCAAAAAGGGGGGTATTTTAAGATAATTTCCACTCTAAACAGGTATGGTGGCAATCTTAGAGGATATCTTTGTAACAAGAATGCTGCTGCCTAAAAAAGTCCTGTTATAAGCTTTGCTGTTTTGGTTAGATATGCAATTATGTGCTTCAGTCGACGTTTACGATTGCTGGTACAGAGATACTATTCTAGTCTACTGGCACCTTGAGGTGAACAATTATTTCTAAAAAGTTTTTTAAAATGCAGAACCATTACCAGCACGCAGTAAAAACAGTAGGTGGAAAAGTTTAATCAATGCAAAAGTCCTTTTCATATTTACATCCGACAAAGGGGAGAAATGAAAACAACGCAATATTGTAAAACGGAATAAACGTAAGCGTACAAGTTCTAATTGAAAATGTTCCAGATATATAATAACTCGTAACTCCGAACGTTCCTCTCGCATTCCCCCGACATTGTCCGGGCTTCAAACACTCTAACTCCCAAGCTGTTATAAGCAACACAAAGTATCTTTACTCTGTAGAAAGGTGCCACCACGTCAGAATTCTATTAAGAGGGGCTCAAGTTGTTTGCCTCCCGGGCATTGTTTATGTTACATTATTCCTTATTGTGTGAACCTTCCAGAAACCTACGATATGACATAGTATTCGCAATTTTCCGCCGGCCCACTTTTGTTGGCCGTATCGTGAAGTTACGCGTTCCACCTGTTACTATTATGAAGTATTCAGTAGTAGGTTTTGTTGGAACAACTGAGTACCTTACAAGTCAAGACCAATTTTGTTGCATTACAACCGCGAAGATTTGCTCAATTCATTGATGTTTAAGTATATTATTTATGTATTCATGTGTGTAACTATATTACGATTATGATATTACGATTACGAGTAAGACAGCATAAGTATTGGAAGTTTAGTTTGTTAAGAAGAAAATCTACTTTCAACATTAAATTAATATTAGATTTATGCACGCATTATTATTTTTAAGCTTAATTTAATTAATTTTCAGCTGTTATGTTTTTGTTGTATTCATGTTGTTAATTTTAGCAATAACGCCCAATTAATATTGGTTCTATTAATTGTATATTTGTAATTAATTTTAAGTTAACTATTGTTATTTTTTTAATAAAATAAAATATATCGTATCAGTATCAGCCATATTTAAAGTCCACTGTTAGACATAGGCCTCTCCGAGAATGGGTAAATTTTAGTCCATAATTGCCGCGCTGGGCAAGCATATTGGCAATCTCAGAACGCAGCTTTCGCGACGGGTGTGCTGCTACTGTGCAATTGAGCTACGCTGTTTCAGTTGAATATACCATCAACTGCCGGTTCTGGAACCTCAATCGCCTTTTACGACACCTGGTACAGGCGAGGTACTATTCTCTGCCAGTAAGTATTTCACGGAAAAATCAAGTTATATACAGAATTATTAATACCTGTTAAGTCATAGTTTCGATTGACCTTAACGGCCAATTAAACCTATTATGTTGACCGAGCGTCATACCAAATAGTCTTAACCTAAACAAGATTGGTGTTATTCAATAACAGCAATACCTAGCCTGTCTGCTAATCAAATATCATTTATAGGGTAATCTATCGATTAATGTGACGTCCCATTTAGCAGCCGCAGTCGGATATCAACCGCGAATGATGTATTTCATGAATGACAATTACGAGGCAGCAGAATCGACTAAAACCTAACATTAACCAGGGCTATTGCAAACTTAAATCGAACACTTACTATTGATACCGGTCATCAACATGCAAATTGATACATCTACGTATAACATTATTTTTTACTTATTATTTAAATAAGGTAATAATATAGCATTTCGGTTGTTTGTATTTACTGTTCTTGTTAAACATAGAAATAATTTTGTATATATTTCTTTTGCATATTTGAAAGGTATAGAGTTCATAATTTTTGGATTGTTAATTATAAAAGAGCTAATAGTTTCAAATATTTCTTACACTAAAAAATTGCTAGCTTTATTATTCCTAATCCAAAATATATATCTATGTATCTCTTAATGTAAGCATTATTAATTCCACGCTAATCCGTTGACTATTGTGAAACTCTCTTTAAGCAAACGTAGATACTAGTACTTTAGAAACCAGCAACCAGCCAAAAGCTTTGACTTTTGTACTTAACAGTACTAATATATAATTAAACTAATACGCAATTTTATATTTTTTTTTTAGATTTAGTTCTACCTTTTATTTACCTTGCGGCAACCGTTCTTGTTCCGTTCCGTTCAAAATCTTGTTAAAGAAGTTTAATTATAACTAGGGAATGCATAAATATATAAAAAAATATAGTCGTACTTACAAATATATATAATTATAAAACACATATTGCATATTCTTATTCTATCCTCTCAATTAAGGTTGGCTGATCAAAAGAGCTTTTGATGTTAGATTGATAATTGTTACAAAATAAATTAATGAAATCTTAAAGACGAAAGTAATGACTATAGTTCTTGAATCGGTGAACAATGAACACAAGAAAAAGAAATATCTTTGCCGATGATTAAAATCCTATCCGTGTGGTACCGGCAGAGTAGAATAGTGCCCTTCCCTGAAGCACATCTCCCTGTGTCGTAAAAGGCGACTGAGGTACCTTAACCGACAAATGGCGGTATATCTCGAGGCAGTGTTGCTTAAATGCCACAAGATGGGAATGGGCAGCAGCATTATCGTCGCCAAGCTGCGCTCTGCGATTCCCACTACGCTTGGCCAGCAATTATGGGCAAAATCCCCCCTTTCTTGGGTCTGGGCTGTGTCTATCAATGGATGTTTTGCCTCCGTTATGATGAACCTCCACGACTTGCAATTGCAACAAGCATAAAATTGTTGTTAGTGTCCAGAAGTGACCAATTGTTGTGTCTCTTAGCGTTTAATGTATCTACAAAAGCAACCGTTACTTGCTGCGTGCGAGTTACAAATCCGAACATCTACCACTCTTTCCTAAAAACTGTCATGTCATGCCAAGAGTATTTTAAAAACAATACCATTTATTAGGCTGTCGTTAAGACAGTAAAGTTAATTTTAAATAGATCTGTGATTTCTTTCAAAATTTTTATTCTAATGGACGTCTACCTTTTAATTGATGTTGATTTCGTAAGCATTCAATAAATAAAGTCAATTAAACAATGCTATGCCAATGAATAGCTCTTATATGATGTTTTTTTCAGATAATTTCCGAAGAAGTGTCTACGTTTGCGAATTGCCTAACAGTTGCAGCGACTATCAGCTGAAAACGACGTGTATCATGAGCGATAATCGCGTGGCGTCAGACAGCATGTACGCTTGATATTACGAGTATTTGTGCAAATTTAAACGTGAAATGCGCTTTGTCAATAATAGACATCAACATTAGTGCAAATTGGCATAACGGCAGATATGTACTTGTATACTGTGCAGCAAGCTGCATTTGTAGTCCAAAGGTATTCGATATTCAAATAATTAAGCGAATAACTGTGTCGTTTGTCGGCATTGTTAGAGCGTGCTGAGGTGACTTCAATACTGAGATATATTTCTTAGCTATAAGAATTACTATATAAATGTATAATTTCCCGTAAAATAATGAAAAAATATAGGTTCTCACTTTGTTTATTATTGATAATTAGCAAAGTATTCAAAGTCATGTTATTATTTGAATAGACCTATCATAACCACTTTCGTATCGTCAAACCAAAATAAAATAATTAAAAAAGCATATATTAGCAAATCACAAAATTACCATAAGATCGTTATAGGGTTATAATAGTCATATAAAGTTATAGATCATTACGTATCGTACGTACGTTATTTATTTCCAGCCTGTTAGCTCCAAGCGGATCTCAAAACTATCCTTATATAACGTTTACCTAAACCTTATACAATGGTCGTCTGCATTGGTACCACACTCTAATCTATATCTTCCTCCAAATAGTGTTCGCATTGCTGTGTTACGGTTTAAAGAGTTAAAGAGGCAATTAAATTACTGGGTAATGTGACATAATATCTTTAACTCACAAGGTTGGAAACGCAATAGTGATTTGCTTGCAAGATATAAGAGCGCCTATAGGCTGCTCTTACTGTCACGCGGGCAGAATGCTTGTTTGTCGACTTGGTCTAATAACGAAAAATAAGGTTTATGATAGGTACATTACGTAAACCTTAAAAAAAAACCTGCAAGAAAAACTGATGGCGATAAGGGTTCTAATAACACGTAATGGTTTGTATTATTAGAACCCATAACGGTATCGGCACTAATAAACCGTTGTCTTAATAGTAGAAGTTAGAGCCATTTATTTCAATCTCAAGCAGTTTCATCATTATTAATTTAATGTTGCAGACAGTAATAAGCCTTAGCAGGAACTTTACCTTTTACGTAATACGAACAAATTCAAAGGCATATTTGTAATTCTACTTGGGATTTAATTACAAAACCTTATAGTATTGCCTTTAACGAATTACTTATTTCCAGGACTCTAGCAATCTGCACTGCAAGTGTGTACTTATTTCTTATAGGAGTATTAATATTATATATGTCACTGTTTTTCGAAAAATCAGATATATTTTTGTGGACATAAATAATATTTTCATAGGCATATTGACTGTGTACAGTCATTATTTTAATTTCTTCGAACTTTTGCCTTAATGATTCGTACTGAGTCATTTCAAAAATCTCTCAAATAGCCCTTTTCCGTATTCTTCACCCAATTCCCGAACCTGAGCATTTATGTCAATTCCGAAAGTGTTACATAAAACTAAAGTTTTCAGATTTAACCTAGGTGTAAAAATTAACAAATAAACTAATATTAGGCGTAGGCATAATCATTTTAATATCAGGGATATTTTTCCATAATATGCGATGTGTAAGTGTAACTTTACGACGGAAATGTTGCTGTCCTTCTCTAATCTGTTGTGTTTCAGCTGCACTGTTTTGGATGGATATACCACCATTTGCTGGTTCCAGTACCTGACTCACCTGGTACAGAGATAATTTTTATTGTGAAGAAAAACACGGCCTACTTCAGAATATTTTCGCAGGAAGTAAACTATGAACTTGGCTGTAAGTAATAACGCCAAGTGTGAAAAACGAATATATAAATATGTGCTGTTTTTTTTATTTAAGTAAAATAATTTTAAGTAAAATAATAACTTATTAGCTAAAAATAGCGAAATATCCTAAACTAAGTACTGTGTAAAGCTGTTCTTTTATAAGAAGTTTAACTCAATCTATGGATATTTCGTACATATCTATACTAATATTATAAAGCGGAAGAGTTTGTTTATTTGTTCGTTTTTTTTGTTCGTTTAAACGCGCTAATCTCAAGATCTACTCATCCGATTTGAATAAATCTTTTTTTGTTGGATAGTCCATTTATAGAGGAAGGCTTTAAGCTTTATAACATTACGCTAAGACCAATAAGAGCAAAGCGTCGGTTAGAAATGTTGCAAAAACGGGAAAAATTATTCACATTTGAGGTCTTTCGTCGTATGCGCTGCATAAACGGTTTAAGTTATTCAAAAACTATGTATGAAAGAATTATTCCTTTTTAATAATAAAAAAAAGTCCGCGACAGTATATGTCTATCTCTCAAGATTTACTCATGATAAAATTATTCGTCGATGAAGGCTTGCTACCATTATAATGTGCAAGCAGGCCGTGCGGCGGCGGGTGAGTGTATCCTACGAGGTACCATGCCGCGCGGCTCAGACACGTGGTCGGCTCCCGCCAGAACGGTTGAATACAGCGTGCTTTATTTTAAATAAAAGTAAAAATATAATTTATGCCAAAGTACTTTGACCCTTTATTTTAAAAACATTATTTTTTTACATATCACTTAAAAAAAAACTTATTCACAATTATACAATAACATAAACCAACGTGAGCAATCAAAAAAAATCTCGATAGAGTTTACGACAACCACGCGAACGAAGTCGCGGGCACAGCTAGTTTATAAAATAAAGCACAAAAAGTAATAAACTAATTCGTCGTTATTTTGAAACATATTTTTACGCCTAGTTTCCATTTACCAAAATATTAAAATTAATCCTGTTGCCCTGATGCAACGAAGCCGCAAGCGCGACATTATTTCACTGAAACATTTACCATAAATCACACTCGCGTACCCAACCGAATGCTCAAATGTTCACCAAAGTTTACAGCGTTATAGTTAGGTACAGTCGACCATAACATTAAGCGTAGCACTTTGTCTATAACTTGGACTGCGGATGTTAACAGTATCAGTACAAAACCGAGGTCTACTTATGCCAGTTTTATTTCACTTTATATGTGTTCAACATTGACAGACCAGACGTCTAAGCATTTGAAACCAGACGAAACAAAAAGAGTTTTGATTAAATCGACCCTTAATATCTAACATTCGAAGAATTCATTTTCACTCCCTAAGATTAGATTCGGGATTTCAAAATAATTTTCAAAGGAAATGGCAAATCAAGAATTCCATCAACAAATTTGAAATTCTTAAGTATATTTGTTTTTTAGGAAAGGAATATTCAAATTGAACTGACCTTCCTTACCACTCGTACGTTTTGGAAACTAGTAATTGTCTCTTCCCAGTGGGTAGTGTGTGGGTTGGTTTCAGAGAAAGCATTAATTTTGGAGTAATAGTGTGTCCTGTGAATTTATACTGAGATTTGAATTTATAGAGCTGATGCGGATAGAGCTTCTCATCTACTTGCGCTTTTATATAAAAAGTGTGCAGAAAGCCACGATGTCCACATTAATTATCTGCTCAGACGGTATGGCTTTAAATTAATAAAATTATTCACGGACCACCTAAAGCCTACGGGTACTCCTCGTTCTAAACCAACGGAGAGAGTGACCTCGTTGGTGTTCTCTTTGCTCATCAGCCGCGCAGTTAACTGTCATGATATTAGAAATTCACCGATGAAGATTTCAAACTTCCGATAATCACTGATCCGACAACCACTGTCCATTGTATAAAAACTTCGAACTACGTTCAAACAAGTCCGAAAACAGGGCAATTTAAAGGTATACAAATACTAATACAATTATGTTTGAAGTGCAGCATTTAATTTCTAGCTTTACTTTTTCCGTGATACGAGTCCCAACATTCAAACAGGTAGATATAGAAGAAAAGATCTTGTCCTTTGCTGTTTTTCCTTCTGTTCCTCAAATATACAACTCCATGAAAATTTTTATTCAATATATTTAATTAACAGACATCAGACTATTCCAATTTTGTTTTTAATAAATAAAAATGCCGAAGAAATACGTTATCAGTATGAA
The DNA here is from genome assembly GCA_020976665.1 of Heortia vitessoides. Classification (NCBI taxonomy): domain Eukaryota; kingdom Metazoa; phylum Arthropoda; class Insecta; order Lepidoptera; family Crambidae; genus Heortia; species Heortia vitessoides. The sequence continues at coordinate 8,780,232 of JACJUM010002525.1, read as the reverse complement.
GGAAGTAACATTAATGTTGATTTGAAATAGTTATATCACCAAATTGGAGCTGATAATAAATAAGTCTATATATTTCACCATTTCAAAGAGAACTGTTAAGTCGCCCGAATGACTTGCCGAATCTTAATCATTTGAGTTGGAAAGAATTATTTATGAGATCAATAGCGTAGATTAGGAGACATATTTACGGATATTTGTTCCTGTCGAAGCAGATTGCGTTGGGCGACAGAGAGATATTATCCTTTCTTGTTAAATTATATTATCAATCGGGTTCAGCGATTCCATTCAACTTATAACAAAATTACCTCTGATATAAACATTGTTGATCTATATCAGGATGATAAAAAAATTTAAGTAAATTTGCTTGGTCATAGAATGGGCTTAGTAATACTATATATTATTACTATTGACAACGATTTTATTGACGAGTGTTTGAAAAAAGAACTTACCAATGTTAAAGAGTTGAAACGAGATTATAGCAGAAAAATAATCGGACATTTGCATTTAAAACGGGTAGAATATGCGTTTAAAATAAAATACATCTTCTTATATACATTAGCCGGTCCTATTGTTTTTTATCCCAGGGCGTATTTATTTATTTTCAGAATCAATGGCCCCCTGTCTAAAACGCCCACCAGGACAAACATTTTACGAGATGAACATTTGAGTTTGTTTTGTGTCTGGATGATGTAAATAAATTTGTAATACTTCTATTGGTTTTTTTGTAATACTAGTTATAAATTAATTTTGTAATATTAATTAAGCTTATCACAGAGTCAATCAACGTTTTGGTAATATAATTTTTATTTTATTTTATCATTGGTGACTATGTAGAAAACACAGGGATGTATTATAACGACAATGTCGTACATCAGCAGTGAGTAATTGTCGGCTTAGTAGCGGAACACGGCCCTGGCGTCACTCCGGTCAGCCGCAAATGGGCACACACAGCGGTCAGCGCCTCGTTCAGTTAAGTTTTGCAGGCTTAGCCTGAAAAAATGGATACAATGTGCAAAGTTGAACCTAAAACGTGTTTGTTAGTGTGAAATGATGTTAACGATAAGCATAGTAACATTGAAAAAAAAATAGTAATATGAGCTAATCTATCATACCCGGACGTTTTTTGTTCTTCCAGAAAATATATTCCCGATGACGCAGATGGTAGTGATCCTATCTTATTTGATAAACATCGTGGGTTCGATTTTCACTAATAGTAAATATTTAATCATGATATTTATGTTTATCCTGGTCCTGGATGTTAAATATATGTATTTAAGAAGTATATTTGTAATTCCTCTTATGTCTTAAAGTGACTTGCCACGGAATTATGTCAATGTATGAGATGTGAAAATTTATTAAAGGTTTTAAATTAGAGGTTACATAAGGTAGCAGTGCACATCATTATAGCTCTAATTTAGTGATGAAACTAAATAAATTAGTCGATCCGTTTATATAAAAAGAGGGATACAGGACGTTTTTTAATTTCCTTAGTAGTACATTTTGTATGGCATGAGCTCAAAAAAGTATGTGTCTGACTTAAATAAAGTTTACAGTTACATATTTATTTATTTAAATAGTTAAATAAGGAAATATTCGATGCAACAAGTATGTAAGGAACCAATTCCGTTAGTTTTAATTATGTTTGCCCGTATGGGTTTATCAACAGATCTCCCGTTATTACTAAGATAAGTTAAAAAAAACTATTGTTGTGTAACTTATGCAACCGAATCTCACCGGGGACATGTAAAATTACAGGTATGCAACGTTGTCGGACATTAGCAGTGAGTAATTGTCAGCTTAGTGGCGGAACACGGCCCTGGCGTCACTCTGGTCAGCCGCAAATGGGTACACACAACGGTCGCCGGATTGCTTAGCTAAATTTTGCATGGCTCAGCTCGAAAAATGGGTGCAACCTGCGACGTTGAAAATTGTTTCTATCGCGATGTCTTACTATGTAAATGAAATGCAATGCCCATATAATGTTTAGTTTTTCCTCTTGAACCTCCTTCAACGGCGTGCTGTCAATATTACGTAATATCATTAATTGATATTTAGGTTAGCTTTGATGTTCTTGTATAACTATTTATATATTGAATAATTATGAAAATTCGTATTCCGTAGATTTATTTTTTATGGATAATTTTTAATCGTTAACATAAAAAGCTAGGCGTTAGTATACATTTTGAATCATTAATTAAAGCAGTAATTACATTAAGTTAAAAATATACTTGAGTTCTAAATAACTCATGAACAATTATGTAATAATCTAGATATTCTGCTTAATGACTACTTAGTTATAGCAGGATATATATACCAAACATAACAGTCCGCGCTCGCTCGCCAAAGTTCAAGTTTACCGATCTCGAGTTTAATCGTTAACTATTTAGCGTGGGTGCTTACTTGTTTACCTCGCCTGAAGTTACAACGGGTAAAATTAGCGACGGCTTTGAAATATTTCTTCGTAAACACGGCTTCATGTGATTGAATCAGCGAAACTAATAACACATTTCGATTACAAGCAACGGAATGTTAGTTCGTTCAAGAAATATTTGTTCCTTATTGGCAAAACAAACATATACTTATCGCCGTGAGGTACCGGCGGAGTATAATAGTACCTCCTACTGCACCAGGTGTCGTAAGAGGTGACCAAGGTACCATCCAGATGGCGGTATATCCATTCGAAACAGTGCAGTGCAAATGCACAGGGCGGGGATGGGCAGCAGCATCCCCGTCGCGATAGCTGCGCTCTGCGATTGCCAACACGCTTGCCCAGCGCGGCAATTATGGGCAATAAACCTCCTTTCTTGGAAAAGCATATGCCCAGTAGTAGACTTTCAATAGCTGGTATGAAGCTGATGATTGGCAATATTTATAAATTCTTTATAACCTGATGAAAGTTTTGTTTCTTGGCGCCATAATACCTTGCGCGTAGTTGATCAGTTAGTGTGATCACTGTATTATCTAACACAATGATAACTGTTTACAAATATATACATAGATGGAAAATCGTTAATAGAGTCAGTAAGGAAATGCGAAATGACGAAGAAAAGCAGGTAACAATTCACTGACCACCGATGGACTGGTGTTCGCTAATATTTTCAGCTAATTATTGACGCCATGTTGTCAGACTACTTTGAGTGCTTGCGACAGGGCATTCTCGCTTTATATATTCTATGCCACGCGCCAAAGTGACAGTACCCGCTTGCAGCTTACCGATTTGTCAACTTATACAAAAAAATAAAGAGAAAATTAAACTACATGGTCGTTTATTGATGGTCTACTCGCGCCTAAAGCACGTTTATATATACACATAAGCTGGAGATGCTCGGCTAAGACCAGGGTAGGTTCGAATGAGGTAAGTCGTGGGATTGCCATGAGCGAGGCAAGTCCTGCCTAGTTCAGCATTCGCCATACCGGGTACCATAATTTGAGTTGGGTTTGCCATAACCACGCAAGGCGGCTAGGTCTGTAAGTATGCAGGTAAAGGTTATATCAAGACCTATTAGGTTGCACTTGATGTCGCCAATATTCCGACATGTACACAGATCATTATCATTATCATACCAGCCATTTAAAGTGCACTGCTGGATATAGGCATCCCCAAAAAGGAGGATTTACAAGCGTGTTAGCAAGAGCGTAACTTTTGTGATGGGGATGCTGCTGTCAAATTCAGCCCTGTGTATTTGAGCTGTTTTGGATGGTTATACATCTACATCTGTTGGTTCCGGTAACTCAGTTGCCTCTTACGACACCTAGTTTAGAGGAGGTTCTATTCTATAATGCCGGTACCTCACGGCAATCAAACACAATCAAAACAAATCGAAAACAAGAAATTGGGCAATTGAACAACATTTTTATAGGGTTTTACTGACATGAAAATGTCAAACAACGATTTGTAGATCATTGCTTAAAATTGTAGAATGAGACTGTAATGCGCATGTAAATTAATATTTGTTGATTATCTTTACTAGTATTATAAAGAGGAAATAGTTTTTTGTTTGTTTGTTAGGATTAAACTCAAAATCTACTTTAATTTAAATAATTATTAATAGAAAGCTTTATCGCAGTGTAATAAACGCTATTTTAGATTTCGTAAAATCAAATGATTAATATCTAAAATGAAGTGTAACGAGGCAAGGTTTTTATTACGTAACGAAAAAACTCAAAAACTTCTCGACTGATTTCACAAATTATTTTACTAATAGAATGTTATATTATCATCAAATAATATAAGCTTTATTTTATCTCTGACGGTGAATGGATGTGGAAGGGAAATTGTGGTATTTTGGTTTATAAAATTATGTTACCATAGTGAATTGCTACCCATTATATCTGTGTGGTATTCAAGCTCAATAACATTCGTGTTTAATATACTGATCTGCAGTGATTCAATGGGTCGCTCGCCGCATGTGTGGAGAATAACAGAATAACAATAGCTTAATGCAAGTACATCTCTTTCTATTTTAGTTTAGTTATTATTAGTTCTTTCTCCTAGTCCTAATCATTTATTCTTCCGGGTATAAGAACGCTCGATTTCGCATAATTGAAGTAAAAAAATCATAAACAAAAACCAAATCGTCTTTTATAATCATAATGGAATATTCAAATAATTAATTTCGTTTAACCACATAAATTAAACTATTGAATAATCAGTGAACGAGAAACACAAAACTGTGGTGGACACCCATAAAGTTTGTGTGTATCTTCGTTGTGGTCCAAATTCGGCCGGTTAACATGCGGGCTAGAGAAGCCATTTCTTGTTTACATTAAGTTTAGAGTCACACAGTTTCACCGAACTTGTATGGGAGTTATCGAAAGTCGATAGGTAACTATACCATACGACAATAGGGGTTCTAGTTATGATTATGTATGACCTAAATTCAAATGATTACATCTAAGAGTAGGTATTATTACATGTCTTCTGATGTATATATATATATATATATATATATACACACACATATATATATATATATATATATACACACACACATATATATATATAATAAATGTATCATTATTAATTTTCAATCTATCAAGTTATTTATGTAAAGTATGTATAATATATTTCTACGTTTACGTTACAAATATAAGTATATAAATGCAAATTTTTAAAAATAATAGCCAATTTTTATTTTAAATAATTATGAGTAGACTAAATGGATATTTTAAGTAGTATTAAAAAAATAGTGTATAAAATGTGCATCTTAAACCATAATATAATTATAGGTACTAAAAGTACAGATGAGTAATTTACCTTAAAATGCCAAGAGATAACCGCACTGTTTTATTTTAAGTACCTTAAACTGTCAGAGTTTGGATAAACGATTCTTCCCATCTCGGAGTCGGTGATACTACTTGTACTTAGAATAGAATAAATGCAGCTGTTTTTGAGTTATTCCAAGTATTGCTCCTCAAGCTCATCCTTTCTCCCATTTTCTAGCTTCATTATATAATGTTTCATACAATTTACACTCTGTTAATTTTCGTTCAGATTCTTTTTAGATTCTATGCAATAATAAATTGCCGTCTGCAGATGGTGCCGGGACCGTGTTTCATTTTTAAATATTTCCTTTCGACATTTTGATTCCATCATCTCATCATGTCTTTTCGTCTTGTAACTTACAAGAAAATGTAATAATGTCTTACAGAGGCTTCTCCTGTCACATTAGAATCATGATGTGATACAATCATTTTCACGTCGGAAGAAAGCGGGAACGTTAAAGAAATTGACATTGATTGTCATGAAATTGAGATTCATTAGGACATTACGATTTATACAAGGGACATAGCATTTCAGCAATTTAAAGTGACAAGACACTCGTAGTATCTGAGCGTTCGAATTTCCTAAAGCCAACAATCTAAATATAGCCTTAATTAACTGAAGGTACTATACAAGTTTCCGCCAGTGCAAACGGAAGGCGAGAAAATATAGCTTCTCTTAAGATCTAGAAGTGGCGGAAGCGGGAAAATGTCGGAAATCGACTAGCAGCACGTTTCTTTTATTTATTTTAACGTGTTGTCTACTATATCCGGGTGTTTGTTATGATATAACGATAACGATAACAATAACGATAACCATCCAGCTTCGCTTAGAGTAGATAAGCGTTATTTAGTTGCTGACGGTGTCCAAGTTATCTGATGGCGACGTGAAAATTATAGTTTTATTTTACGGGCCCGATGGCGCATTTGGTAGTTCTAATCTTGCTAAAGGTTGCGGGTTTGATCCTCACCCAGGATATATACTTTTGTGATGAACATTTGTGTTTAATAAATATAAGTGTTATTTAGTGTATTTAAGTATTATACTTGTAATGCAGAGAGAGGAGAGTAAAAGTAAACCTTATAATCAAACCATCTTTATACATTAAAATTACGTGTCAAGGTGTTTATCTTCTGTGACGGTGGTGTCTGTCGCTGAGATGAACTTCTAAAGTGCTAAACCGATTTTAATATTTTTTGCTTACTGTGCACAGTTTGGTCAAATTTAAGAGAAAGGATAGTTTATTTCTCCATTTATAGGTTTGTCGTTAGTTAAACAAGAAACAAAGTCTGTCGGGTTATATTATAAAATAAAGATAACCACTCTCTTTCGTCGTCTTGCTAAGTGATGTAAGAAAACAACCGAACCGCCTTTCGTAAGATTTTTCTCAATGGATGAAGTTATTAATGGGGAAGGCTTAGAAATATAATTCCTTTAATTGTGTAAAATTACTAGTATATGGCGATGAATATTTAATACGTTAGAAAAAAAAGTTCTATTAGAAATTAAACGCAGCCGAATTCTTTTGCTATCCCCGGTCTTTTTGCCATAAGGAATATTATAATTTGTTGAATTTATTTATTTACTAAAAATATTGACTAGGCTTAATAAAATAATTAATATTAGCTACATGAAAAATAGTCAATTATTTTAACAATTTTATTGTTAAAATAATTGACAAAATCAACATATTTCTTTTATTCGATATATCGTCCAAATTATTAAATTTATGTGACAATAGCCTAACTGGTTCGTTTCTGAGAACTATCAGTGGTCGGGTCAGCTATTTCAAATATAAAAAAGTTAACAACAGTATACATACATTTAAAAGCAGTATTTTACTCTTACTCTAGACTCTAAGAAAGCTTTATTTAATTCCGGGAGACAACTAGGTCTAGCTCGCTCCTAATTGGCATCTCTCTAGGTGTCAATTAAGCCCTTGCTTACAGCGTGTGTGCCATATATAATTGACGTTCTGCAGCGAGGCACGAGTTACTGTACAACGTTGGCATTGTATATAAATGTACAATTGTTATTTTGCGCCTGTGATTTCTAACATTTGTTGTTATTTCGTCATAGTTTCATCTAACTAGAACCATCAACATTGTAACATCTAATATTTTTTAATTTGTATTCTCACAACAAACCTTGATACTTTAGTAAGTTATTAAAAGGACTAAACTATTTCTAAAAATAACTATGACGTTGTTTTATCGTCAATCATATAAGTCGTAAAGAGTCTACTGTTCACATTAGGATATAGGCCTAGTTAGTTATTTCAAATTTCGTTATTTATTTAGGTCTATCCAAGTTAATATAAATTTTAACGTTTTCTAGATTTATTACCGTTATTGTACTCGTATGTATGCCCGTGTGCCAAGATTTTTGGAGTTGAATTTCTTACTATACACTATGTTAAGTTTCCTAGTATCTTGTTATCATTTGAATAATAATTATTACAAAAAAAAAATATTAATCCTGGTGACTAATCAGAATAAAAAAATATGTTTATCGAATTATTGAAATGTCATCGGTTCATAATAGGTCTGCATAAGATATACAATTGATGTTAGTAAAACTTTTTTTATGGTGAAACAGGTGTTTTTGGATGTATCCTAAAATTTATTGAATTAGTTTGTTTAGCAAATATTGTGTCTATAATATATATAAATATTGTGTTTATAATATTATGACTATAATATCTTAAATATTTTGAAAATGAATATTTTTCACTGCTCGTACCGACTCCTTGCCTGTACACATTAAAAATCGCCGGCTCCTACTTCATACGAAACTTCGTAAATTACACCTCCGTTCTACGATAATTTCCTTTCTAATACTTAACTTGAAAACCTCTCAAAAACTTTCGACCTTTTTCTGCGAATTCTTATTTTCGTATAAATCTAGGAGGAAATATGATTTACGACGTTTACTTAACTTTTGATAGGGATTTGACGCTCAGAAAGCTCAACTTGAGTTTGATCATTTTGTTTTCGTAAAACATACTATGTATGTGATACTTATTAACGATGAAAGATGAAAGAGCAGTTTTAATACAACAAGGTAAGGATAGGCAGTAGCATCCCCTTCGCAAATCTACGCTCTGCAATAGCCCTAAAGCCTGCTCAACGCGGCAATTATGGGCAAAAATCTCTTTTTATATGATAATTATGTTGGTATAGTCTATGTATATAGAAAGACATAAGCCGCCTAAATTAAAGGTATATTTAAATAAGGTAGGTAGCACTTTCTACTTCTGTAGCGCTTGTGTATATGGTTGATTGAAATGGATTGCAGCAAAAATAAATGTGAACAGACGTAAGAATTAATGAATTACGAACAAAATCTTATTTAAATAATAAATTTATGAAGTTAACTAAGTATATAAATTGAATGCAACATCATTTAATGTTTTATCCTATAATTATTCATTAAATCATTTAATATTAAGTCAAAGCTAAATTTGATCCTTGGAAGTTAAAGTACAACTAAGCATATGAGTGAACTTAGTAACTGGTAAATTATCGAGATCCTACAAGCCGAATTAGTGAACTCTGGTCTCAATTTAATGAAATTATGTCGATACTCCACCCGAAGTGCGATATATTAAGTATAGATTCGTATAGTGAACTCGACTACGGGTGAACATTTACGGGGAAATATTGAGTAAGCTATAATACTGGTACTATTCCCGATATTAATTATATTCGCCATATATTTTGCTTTACCTTTAGAATTTTGATTCTAAGCATAACTAACATTATTGCGAAATTGTTATTTATTCAAATGAATTTCTTTTTGTGTGAGACTGAAATTTCGAAAATACAGGCAGTTTTGCAAAAATTTTTTTGTTGCAACATCAAAGAAAGATGTGACATAAATAATAATATCATAATAATATTAGTAAATGTTTGTACTCTATACAATAACATAATTACATTATAAATACTATCATTTAAGAAGTAAGGGTAATCAATTCTTTGCTCTATCGATTGACATTTATTGATTAAAACAGACCCAGTTGGAGTATTTATAAGATAAGAATATTAAATAGTATATTTACTTTTCAACTTGTATCTATCTATAATAATTGTCTTCTATGTAAAAAGTTAAAGATAATTACACCAGTAATCGGTTCAATTTTGAAATAATCAGTTAGTTGGTGTGAGCCAATTATTTTTTGGCTATTGATGCACATTTTCAGGTACCGAATTCAGGATTTTTCCTAGTACTACTGAAACCAGAATTGCCGCTAGTATCGGTGAAATCTCAAACCTAAATATTTTTTATGTTCTTACGGGATTTGAATTCGTAACCTCAGTATGTCCGTCGGCTATTTTAACTAAAGCGCCATATTAATCGACGTGAGCCTCGCAAGTTATCTTCTAAAAATTATTTAATATCCCGTACGGATAAATATGGATTTAAAAGTAAAAATTCTGTGCTGAATTCGTTGCTATTCGATGTACGGAATGCCATTCCGGGCGCAAACTTTTTGTAATGCGTGTAACGTAAATTTTGTAAGTTCCCTTTACTTTTCCTCCCTGAAATCCGCATATGTGGGTTTCAATTGGAGATTCTGACCAAACCTGTACTTCTATTACATTCGTCAATTTTGAATTAGCAAATTGAAACACGTGCGCGGCATAAAAAGGTTGGAAATTTCATTGGAATAATTAAATCATTGGTCTACAGCGGTCTGTGGACAGCTTTAATGCATTTTTTATTACATCTATGAAGTTACGTGACTCGTGTTTATCGACGCTATATGTAACATTAAATTTAAGTTTCACATAACATATTTGCTAATTATGAGTTGTCATAAGTCATAAATAAACTTGTGTTACTCATCAATTACTAGCTGGTCCTTACCCTTACTAATTCATAATTCATTAAATTTACACGAGATCTCATACGTTGACCTGACTTAGAAATAAGTTCTTCAAAGCACTTGTGTTACGGATATCAGACAATAGAGGAATTATAAACATAATACTTCTATACATAATAATAACAACCAGACATAGAACAAATACAAATGTAAAGTTCGCTGCTGGCAGGGCAATTGCCGCGCAGGGCAAGCGTGTTGGCAATCAGAGCGCAGCTTTCGCGACGGGGATGCTACATCCCATCCCCGCTCTTTGCATTTGAGTTGCACTGTTTTGGATGGATATTACGCCATCAGTTGGTTTTGATACCTTCGTCGCCTCTTACGACACCTAGTGCAGTAGGAGGTACTATTCTACTCCACCTCTACCATTCATTCATTCTCCATTCAGGCATTCGCCATAAAAATATTCGTTTTAGATGGGGGTCTAACCCACGACTTTTGGCGCATATACATGCATACATTTATCCCAAAAATCATGTTCCCGTGGCTATCCCATCTTTCTCTGGCTTTTTATTTTTCCCTATGGAATCGACACGTCTTTTTTTAAATTAAGCATAAGAGAGCAATTTACAATTCTTAGACTAACACTTTCTTTAGGGATGCGTAAAGACCAGAAAGCTAGTCTATAATTGTTCACAGACATTAACAAGTTTTGAGTATTACCATACTAACATAATAATTCTTGTTACACATTGATTTAATTTTATAATTTCCATCATCTATCAGCTATTGAAGGTAACTATGGTGTTACGGATGGACGAACCGCTTACGGCAGCTGGTGGAGGCACTGTTCTACATTGCTGGTAATCAACGGCTAATTATAATTAATGAAGAATTGATAATTATTAATGAAGATGTTGGGTTATTTTTAATCCCGACAAAGTTTCCGCGGGGCACAACATTAAGTGTATGTAGACGAAGATTGCCGTAAAGTACCGGCAGAGTAGAATGGTAGCTTCCTTTGTACCAGGTGTCATAATTCAAGACAGTGTAGCTGAAATGCATAGAATGGGGATGGGCAGCAGCATCCCCACCGCGAAAGCTGCGTTCTGCGATTGCTTACACGCTTGCTCAGCGTGGCAATTATGGGCAAAATTACCCCTTTCTTGGGGAAGCCTACATATGTCTAGCAGTGGACTTTTAATGGCTGTAATGATGAGACGAAGATTTACACTTATTTACATATAATGACTAACAGCTCGTTACTACCAAAAGTTATGAATAAATATAGACTCAAGTAAAATATAAATTTGTCGTCAATTTTGTTCGTTCTATAGAGTTTTAGAAATATATCCAGCTTTTTTATTGTTTCATTTATATAGTATTTTGTTTCTACTAAAATCAATGGTCGGTGAAACATTTAAAATGGGTGAAGTGTGTTGCTAAAATCATTTTGGCATTTCCTTTTTTTTATTAAGAATAACGATGCATCAAAGAATAATGCTCTGGCGGGCGACGCGTTTGACAGTTGGTTACGCCATAAAGAAATCAAGGAACAATAAACACGGAGCAGTGTTCCCTACAGCTGTTTACAGCGCACCTGGGAAATTAATTACAAAAATACGAGAAGGCGCGCCCCCGACTAGCGCCGGTGCCGCGGCAACAATCTTTCTTTATTTTTAAAACACAAACGGTTTGAACAACATCCTTTGGTGCAGATGGTGGCTGTATTTATGTATGCAATCGTAAATAGTATTGATAATAAACAACCTTATTGTGACTTCCTTTTTTTATATATTCTGCGAGGTATTTCGAAAAGCCAGTACTTCAATATTGCTGCTTGATTGTGCGCTCTTATATTGATTATTATTTTATATTGTTCATTTAATAAAACAATAATATAACATATGGTCAACAGAGCGATAGATTTTGCTATAAGATAACGGTTTGTTAGCGCCGGACGCCGGAATGGGTTTCAATAATACCTAGCATTAGGTATTATTGAAACCCTTATCACTTTCTGTTCTTCTTCTTCTTTTCTGTTGGCTCGCGTAATGAACCTGCTAAAAACTTTATGTAAAAGTAGAACACTCACCTGTTTGTTTAAATGACGCTTATCACACCATAAAGTTGTCAGGATCATCAGCCATTATATAGTAATAAGCAAGTCCAGACTTAGACTTGTTGATATTTTCTAGACGAATTTAAAGTGCCTGTAATATGCATATTTAAATGAAGATGTATTAGATTTTGACTTGGATTAGTAAAATAATAAATAGCTGATATGATGAAGATGAATGTCATCTTCATCATATCAGCTATTGGAAGTCCAGTGAGGGACATTGACCTCCCCAAGAAAGGGGGAAATATTGGCCAAAACTGCCGTTTGGGCAAACGGGTTGGAAATCACAAAGCGTAGCTTTACGACATTGATGCTGCTGTTCACCCCCGCCCTGTTCATTTGAGCTACACTGTTTCAGATGAATCTGTCAGTTCTAGTACTTTAGTCGGAACAGAAGGGGGGGGTTGGTATTCTTCTCTGCTGTTACCATACGGCTGTGTGATAAAAATACACTTTACGCATTATGTTTTCGCTAAATCGAAGCACTTCTTGAGACGGAAGACTTTCCACCTAATTTATATTCTGTGATAATAGCAAAAATAAATAAATTCTCATTTTGAGGCAAAAATATCTTTTTCACTAAGTTTACGAAAGTTTCAAACACGAAGAGTGTATTTTGGGTTTTACGCTATTGTCACTTTATACTTGTTAATGCAGGGATGCTTTTAAAACTTGGCTGTACGCCACAATGACTTTTCTAAACAAGCGACGTCACTTCTTAGATTTAATGTTTTGAATTCTTTAAAATATTTTCATTTAGAAATATATTATAAATTTTGACCAGATAGTATTTATTATCATTATATCAGCCAAAGAAAGTCTACAGTTGGACACAGGCCTCCCCAAGATAGGGGCATTTTTGCCCATAATTACCGCGCTAGGCAAACGTGGTGGCAATGGCAGAGCACAACTTCGAGACGAGGATGCTGCTTCTTATCCTTTAGAAGGTTCTATTATTTTTCTCTGCCGAGGGACTGCACTAACCGTTTTGCTACCGAGTCGAATTTTTCCTGGTGCTCAAATAATTAACTTTTACAAGTTTGAAGCAATCGATAAAGAAGAAATGGTTACTTAATTAGTTTTGTGCATAGAAAATGCTGAATTACCTACCTACATTTAAGATAATATTTATTAGAGAAATATCGACGTGTCTCAGGTATCAGACGGGACTCGATCCGGCATCTTTCCCATGCCAGGGAACTGCACTAAAAATTAAAATCTTTAAGAGTAACAAGTGTAGTAAATACTAAAACCAGAATAATTAATACTAATACAGTTTAATAATATCACGTTTCATGATTTTGACGTATATTTCGTATCTAGTGTAGAAATACTACATACATATCTTATCAAATAAAATGCTTAAACTAAACACTTTTATATTTTCTACTATATTTAATATAGTAGTACGCTCTTAATTATATTTAATTTATCATTATAAAGTTAAGTATGAAATATTTTAATCGTCATTTCAGATGTAAGAGCTGTTGGAAATAAGGCAGCCGAAGTAATTTTCAAGAGACCGGCTATGTGCGGCTGCATCGGTTTGACCGTCTCAATCTTGTAGTTCCAATCGTCTGTCCGCAATGTGGGTGCTTGCTATAAGCCTTGCATATTGGTACTTCAAATTGCTAGTTAGTTAAAGGAGAAGAGCTTTGTAAGGACAGAAAATTCACAGTTTTGATCCTGCTCTTCCCTCTTGATTCGATTACGTAAAAAGATTAATTAATGTTAGGTTATTTTGAGTAAGCTCATAAACCCCACTGTTCATCTAAACTTAAATAATTAAGTAAAAAAAAACAATAAGTATACCAAGTAGAGTTCTAATAAATAAGAGATTAAATCTTAAATTTATATCCATTACGATATATAGGAATATATATGCAAGTATATGAGAAACATTTTGTGTTTTTTCTCTCCAACTCAATAATGTCGAGTAGGAAATCAAATGCAAACTTTTGTACTAAATTAATAAATTCAATTTATACCCAATCCCAAAATGGGATGAGAGATCAAAATATCATTCGACATCTCCGGATCGCGATAAAACGTTTTGAGATTCGCAAAAACGGCCTCGATGCTGGACTGATTTCCGGGCTTTTAAGCCGTTTCTGAACATTCCTAAGCAGCCGCCATGAAAACTCGAACGTTATCAAACACTGAGAGAGTTGCTCATAAATTCGAAGGGCCTTTTTCGGCAGTAATGCCTTTCATATTTCTCCCGTGGCACACTGCGGGCGCCGTTCAAATAAATTACAACCATCAATAAAAATCTCAGCGTAGATATCCTACGACTTATTTAATTTATATTCCATCAGAACGGTATTTATCAAACATCGACGCTTTTTGAGATATGCCGGTTTTCATCGATTCTTTTTACCGTTTATCGTGCCTCTTTTGTTTTTGCTCATTCGGCTGTTGTTTTGGGATTGTGAAGCGAGATTTACGGATTTGAATTTGTAGTAAGATAGTCAAACAGGGTTATGAACAATTTTCAAACATTGGATTTATTGCTAGTAATTCAAGAATTATTCTAAAAATTTTAATCAGATTCACAAGAATTGCACAAATCAAGAACGAAGCAACCATAATTTTACAAATTGAAAAACGAAACTAATAAGATTTATTTTTAGCTGGACGTTCAACTTTTAAGTCGTCAAAATTCAAACAATCATTAAAAAACACTGAACACGTGTAATGCCTATTTTTTTCACTTTTTTGCATTTGTAGAATTAGGTGTAATAAAACATTATGACAAGTTTTAAGTTTAAAAATATAGTTCGAATTAAAAAAACATTAATGCATCCACATAAATATGAAGCATTAGTAGTAATACACAATAAGTAACATATTACACAAAAGTTATATCTAAATAGTTGAGTATTTAAGATACAAAGCAAAATAAGGACCACATAATCCCACATCACATTTTATGCATTCGTTTTTCCAGCACTAGATTTATTTCTGCAGAATAAACAAATTATTTATGTAGCTCAATAGACACGTATATAATATGTTTTAAAATACTATACGTTTTACGAGATTATAAGACATAAACCTTTCACGGATTGTCTTCCTAATCGAAAAAACTATTTTTAACGCAATATAAGGTGCACGCGCAGGTACTTTAATATGTCGGCAATCGGAGCCTAATGTAATTAAATTCATTGCATGAGTCATCTCAGGAGAACTATTGATTTTAATCATGTATACCCACATAAAAATTCATCTCTATTACCCTTGGCTACCGCAACATGCGTGAACGGCTGTATCGGACAAGCAGTTTTTTTTGAGTTCGTGATTGTCATAAATATTTAAAAAAAGATTTGTGCATAATTAGGAATTAAAAAGAAATATACATTAACAACCAGTATAACCTAAAACTTCGACATAACTGTCAATCGAATAGAAAGCGAGATTCAAGAAATGCATGAATTTCGGTCTAGACAGGACATCATTTGGGTTAGCTGGTATCTTAGTAATAATCCTTTTAAAAAAGCACCAAAGTGATAGCATTCAATTCTCAGTCTCTTTTCTATTCAGTATAAAAATAATTAAAAGCATCAAAATAAGTGATTTATGTGAATATGGTACAGGCAAATAAACGAGCAAAATATTAGTCAGCATAAGTACTTAAATACGTTAATTATTTGCTTTATGTTTAATATACGAGTATTTAATCAAATTTCAGTGACACGTAAAGTCTTTGATTTTATAAGAGCCTTTTGTTCTTGAAGTCGACGCCAGGAAATTAAATTCGGAAAACAAACTCATTTTGCAGAAACAGATGGCTAATAATAAAATAAATGGAGAAAACGACAAAAACAGGCGTTTATTCAATAAAATAGAAAAATAAATAGCTTCTCGTTGTGGATGTAGAAAAGATGTTGAGAAGTTGTTTTATAATTTGAAAAGTGCTTTGTTATATCAAGATTTTTTTTATTAATTTATATTAATATGATTGCTAATTTACAGAAGACATATTTACTAACTTTAGGCTTTACAGATATTATAGGTTTATTTAGTAAATTGCCGTAGGGTAGCGGTAAATTATAATAGTATCTGCCTTTGTGACAGGTGTCATAAGAGGCGACTAAGGTACCGGAACTAATTGATGGCGGTATACTCATCCTACAAGCATGACTCAAATGCAAAGCAGCATTCTTGTCACGCCTGCCTGGCGTGGCAATTATAGGGCTCCTTTTTTCTATTTTGGATTATATTTTGCCGGTACCCTATGGCCCAGGCGGCGTGGCGGTATATTTTATAGGTATTATAGTATTTAAGTATTATATTTGTAATTCCCCTGTTGTCTGATATCCGCAACACAAGTGTTTTAAGGTTATCTCGGATTATGAGATGTTGTATGAATTATAACTATGTAACTAAATAGCGAAGAAAAAGTAAATAAAACAATTTAAGTTAAGTAAGTTAAGTTAAATAATTCGAAAACCCGTAAGAGTATATTTTGAATTGTACACTGTTTGAATTGTATTTGCGGATTATGCAATTATAGTTTAGTGAAATATTTTTTCTAAAACTAGTCAGATATATAGGTAGAAGTAAAAAAATGACACTTTTGTAGGGAGCAAGATATTTCATAACCTCAAATTTCATATAATTTTATAATTATAATTATAATAAAGATATCCCTAGTGGAAGAATGTAACAAACAATTAGTATTTAATTTTACACATTTCATAATACAAAAAATAAAGTTAGATATAAAAGTAAGATCGAGACATTCATATAAACCGAGAACTTGACTGAAGTATTTCATAAACGTTTTATAATGCGTCGGTCAATTAATTTATCTGTCATAACAATTAAATATAGATAAACAGTAAATAATGTGCAAAAGGTTTTAATGTAGGATGAGATAAAAATATTCTACGCTAGCCATTAGCACAGGCCTGTACACGATGCTTTTATATTAGTTTGATACTCACTGCTTACTTGTTTAAAGAGTAAAAAGCGTGTATAATTTGACTTTAGAATACTCATGCTAATGTCATACTTTAAAAAATATTCAAAACGTTAATAAAAGAAACTTATTAAATTTCGTGGACGGATAATGTTCTTTATTAATCTCCTCAATGTTAAAGCTATTTTAAAATGCTTTTAAGTTCAATTATATATTTTAATTACTAAAATATGACATTAACCCCTTTACCACACATTTTATTCTGCAGGTGGACGGTAGGAACATTCTGTTATAGAAAATATAATGCGTATATATACGAGTACTATATCCTTTTTCTATTTTATACGTAACCGTGTGTACGGACAGATGGAGGCAATGCTATCTACTAATTGCCCAGACCACCTTTGCCTAGACCACTATGCGGTTTCATACAAAAGCCCTATTGACATATGAAATGGAGGCCTATCGTAAACTATCTGGGGTATATATTGATAGGCTTTCGATTAATTCTCTCTAAATCAATTGATGGCTATGTAATATTTATGTAGGAAATGTTGGCTGTATGTTTATGAGTTGATTTACCCTTTTTCATTTTAGGCATCGTGAATTAAATCATTCACTTAAACACTATCATACTTCTGAAAGCAATCCAAGAAGAATGTTATTTGAGTCTAATCATAATTGGTAATTTTTTTAGCTTAGAACTACGTGTGTTTTTCTTGTAAACGCCTACGTATTATAATTCTCAACCACCTCGTTTAATTATAAATTTACAAAAATAAAAACACAATTTTCAAAGGATTGATTTTTATATTAAAAATAATTGTTTCGTGTATAACATCTTCAAAATTATTCCAATAAAAAAAGTTAATGCAAATCACAAAATATATGAAAATAATTTAAGTATTCAATCAAGATAAAGATTAAGTAAAGAAAATCTGAGGATCAAACGACGCTTCAAAAAAATCTTGTATGTAAACAAATATTTGCATCAGACAAATATAGATTTGGAAATTTTATGTCCAGATACACCGTACATGTTAATACACATTTTCAAAATATTTAAACAAAATATATTTTTTTCATGGAGGTGCACAAATTTCTAAACCAGACTTATTTAGTTAAAGCAAATTAAAAAGGTTTATCGCTCAGACTTTTGATGCTGAAGAAGAGCCAATATTTGCACACAGTTGTAACTATAAATTAAGTTTAGTCTTTAAAATGAAGGTTTCTTGTAATCAAAAGTGATAGAATAAACTAAATTGAAAATTGTTTAATGTCTTATAAATAGGAATCTATTATTATAGTGCTCAATTTAAAATTTAATATTCACTCAAAATCGGTACAAACGTTTCCTTAGTGAGCAAGCAACTGCGAATCTATATGCGCCTACGCAACCCACCAACCCATAGCAAATTTTAAATAAACGTCTTCTTCCCCTCGAGCTCTCTGAGGATTAATCTACAATTTGAAACATTTCACACAAAAAAATATTATTATTGTTTTGCAGAGCAGTACATTGCATTCGTATGCAAACGCGTGCAGTCCCTGCCCTTCGAAAAATAACCTACTACACTATGCGGCCAGGCTGTTTTGCCTATGATTTAATGTACAGGACACGTAGTAAGCCATACATGGAAACCACTGGTTCTCATCAAGACCATTGGGTACTGTTGGTTCAGAGACTAGCTAAAACGCGTTGCGGTTCTATCACGCGATGTCTTTTTGAGGTTTGACCTCACGCGTAACGAGTACAATTCTAGTAGTACCGCTGGGCGTATTGCGAAACATGATGCGCCCGAAGTTTCTTTAGTTAAGAAGGGGATGGTATACGCCACTATAAAGTAGCTTTAGTGCCAGCACCCCATAAGTAAAAATGCTATGAGTGACATTAGTGTCTGTTGAAACCAAATAGCTTTAGGAGTACTTGGTGACATGTACGCATCGAGATATCGTGCCTTACCGTGTAGTAGTATATATACTTCTCTAGAGAAGAGGGTGTAGACTTCGGTATATGTGGTACTTGTCGTTACTTAATTATATGCTTTGATTCATCAGTAAGACTTGCCGCATCCGCTCCTTCGTATATAACTATAATGTTGGTGATGAGTGAACACTATAAAAAACATGTGTTGTGTACGCCATAGGAGAAAACGGTTTGACCCCAACGATGGCCACCCATTACTGAGGTCCGACCACAGAGGTTCCCTCGGTGATAGATGTCTGCCCGAATAGTTCCGATTCCGCGAACCCAGTTGGATACGTGGAAACAATCGGGCATAGAGTGGCTAATAATGAGCGAATTCATTCAACCTTCTGGTGGCGCCGGGATTGATGTCTGAGTAGTCTAGTACCAGGTATGAAGTATGGTAATAAGTCACAAGCAAAATTGGTGGTGCAAAAGGTAAAACTATGGAATTTGAATTGATAGAACTGAAAAAATTATATAAGCTAAAGTGAAAACTTTGTTATTAATTTGTAGAGATCCACAGCCAGGTGTTTACATAGTTTAGACTTTAAGTATGTCTCTGTATGTTACTTCTCAATACGTATCTTTTCTATACAAATTTCTGTATAAGAATAAAAAGGTTTAGTTATTTTTTGATGAATAAATTCTATGATGGATGTTCGTTCTTTGTCTAAATGTTAAGTATGTATTTAAGTATAATATACACATGTACTTTAAGTATATGTTACCTCGCAACACGTGTGTCTTTTCTGGGCAAATTCCAGTATAATTTAACTGGTATAATAAATGCGACTTATTTTGGAGTCAGATTAATGCATGAGATATTGTGTGAATTATTCATCATTTTAGCCCCACTATGAACTAATATCAAAACAAGGTAGTTTTAATAATGTCACATTTATTAATATTTTCGTATTAATTTTGCGCAGGGTGGATTCCTAACACTCAACGTTAAGCATATGATACTTTGCTAACTAACTCAGTATTTAAAATGTTCATTCACATATATGTATTCTACGTTTATAAAAACCGTACTCGGAGTAAATATACCAGATTTTAAGGAATATAGCATTTTATGGTCTATGAACAATATAAAAGGACTTTAAAAATTAGATAGGTGTTGGCTACGGTTTCTGTGGAATAGGCTTATCTTTTTTTACACAAAGAGATATGGTATTTTTAGAGTGGTAGGTTAAAGGTTATAAAACGATGTAGTCTAGTTTTTACCAATAACCGCGGTCCAAATTTGTATCTATTATTTTCAAGAAAACGACATGAACTTTTCATGCCGGGCACATGCTTGAAGGGATAAATACATTTTTATAATATGATATGTTATAGGTTAGAGCAAACATGGATTATTTGTATCCTTCAATATAATAGTACTCTAGGTGTGGTTTTGTATCTTTTTTTATCTCTTAATATACGGTACAAAATAGTTTGTTATCTATAGCCATATATGAAACAGGAATAAATGTACATATATTTAATGAGGAGATTTTTATGATGATTGTGAGTTAGCGCTAGTTACTACAACTTCAAACTGTCATATTTCTCGTATTTAGCAACAAGAAGGGACTGTGTGGCATAGTCCTTGATTATTGACAAGGGACCTCGCCCCCAGCAATGGCAGTGAAGGACCCCACCCACAAGGAAGACAGCATCTGATTAAAATGGCAGTATCATTTTGGAAGCAATCCATTTACAACCGTTCTGTAAAATCGTAAATGTAAATGCTTAATGTAATTCAAAACAGAGGACGTCCTAGGCTTGTTATGATGATGGTCATAATTTATTACACTGGTATATAACCAATTGAAGATCATTTATTATATTTTTTTATTATTCATGCATATTTGTCAATTTGGTACCAACAAGGTCAGTAAGGGCAACAGCAAAAATGTTCATTTCAATGCAGATATAAATCTTGTTCCAGTTGAATTGATGCATTAATTTCATATATTACCAAAAAATCTGAACAATACTAAAAACATCATCAATACCCGATATATGTTTTACAAAAATAAAGAATTAAATCTGGTCATAACAAATGGCAATCTAGTTTTACTTTATTTATCCCATCATTTTAAAATACTCTGATATTTCTGAACAGATTTTGAAACGTAAAAGGTTTTTCAAGCATAAATGTTAATACTTTCCCGGGGCGAACTGTAGAGTCTTATTTTATCTCATGTTTCTGTAAGGGAAAGCTTGATCCAGCTTAATTATTCTCGAATGTGGAAACGCGCGGAGAATTCCATCCGTTCGATATATCCTCCCTATCTATCCACTGTAAATTATATTCGGTTATTTGGAGTATTTGTAGCAGAAGCTCGACTTAAATAGAAAACGAGTTGATTATCTCGTGTTATGACAATTTGCCGCTCACACTGGTTCGGTTTAGAATGTAAACATTATTATGGAAATTAAAGTTAATCTTCACGTAAAATCCCGGGTATTCGTTTTAAGATCATATATAATCACCTTGTCAATGTGTCGTAGTGCTATGAAATGAGACGTAATCGCGGAAACATCTCTATTATTTTATTTATCTAATTTTTTTTGAGTCAGTTGAAAGATAAAATAAAGACTATATAAAAATGTCTTCATCATGCATCATATCACATTCTTTTAAAATACATGCCTTTTATCTTAACACTAATATTGAGTAATAAGTTTATTTATAGTAAGCTTGTTTCCTTAGCTATATAAGCTTTAATATTTTTAGTTACTTTATTTAATTTTGATTTGCTATTACAGATTTTAGTGAGTTATAATGCATTTGGCTACAAATACAATGTAAAAAAATCGAAAATGTAGAATTATTATAAATGTTTAAGAAAATAAAGTCAATTAAAGTTTAGGTTTTTTTAAGTTTTAAAAAAGTCAGTTAGTGTATGCTGTATCTTGAGATTGCGTTCTACACGTAAGGCAATATATTACCACGTCGAAACAATGCTTACGTTCTCCACAGCTCTCGCAGTAATCGCGTCGCGTCGCGTGCGGCTTTCTCGGGAAATGAAAATCGTTGTCCCGCGTCCCGGCGCGCTGGTAAATTGGAACGGCGACACCTGCGCTAGTGTTTTCGAAACAACACTACTCGACGGTTCGCCGCTCGCGTTTATTGATGGCTCGAACTGGGCCCGGCCACTTGTGAGTCCATTCCAATTATGGATGCTACTGTCCCGTGATTTCTGAAATATTTTCTATTCCAGACTTTAAAAGATTCTTTTCATTTTTCTTTTGTAGTGTAGAGTTGTTAGTACTAATTGATATATGACGTATCTGGTCTTCAAATAAGATACAGTCTAGACGGAATACTCAGATAGACAATATATATATTGTCATATTACTATCATCATATCTAGTGTTGTACCTACTGCGCCCAGTCACTTTTGTGCCCAGTTGTTTATTCTATATTGCGAACTTTATTTAGAATGTTTTATCTTTTTTGTAAAATAGTTGTTGATTATTTAATAGATGTTGTTATTGTTGAGCGTATTGAATAAGATGCTTTTAATGGATTGAATGTTTAAATCGACAATATCTTTAAACATTTCCTAAATAATAAAGATTTTCACCAATCTGTACTCTAAATTTTCAAATTTTACATTTTAAAATTATAACATGATTGCTAAATTTACATGCAAGTATCAATATACTTCGTTAGAAATGTTATAAAAATATTTTTTGTTAGATAAAAGATAGATCAAATTTATAATCTAGTCAGTTATTTGTACATTTATCTATATAAATATATATATATGTTAACAAATCGTATTGTCGTGTTTATTTAGGAGGAAACTAAACTATTGAACTGATTGTAATTAATCTTTGATTACTGTGTACTGTGTGATCTAATTCGAAAAGTAGGGTATTTTATAACTCAATTTATGGATGCATTATTTTTTTAAAGATATAAATAAAGTTACGAGGGGACAACCTATGTCGGGTTAGCTCGCACGTAATATAGCTTGATAATAAAGTGTGGCTTGAACTATAAAACATACATAAGTGATTATGGATAAAACTTAAATTTAAAACAGTAAATCTCTCAAAAGCAAAATAAAATTAACAGCACGAGTGCGAGAAACAACTAAAATAAACCGAATAAACAACGCGTTATCTAAAGCAATATGTCGGGTAACATAAAAGTTCAGCGCGTCTATTCTCTAGCGAGTATTGTTCAGTTTTAGCTATGAAGCGGCGGTACTTCAGCGAACTCCTTTACAAAAAAGTTCGCAACCACCTCGGTTTGTGAAGAGATTGCAAAATATTTTAGTCCCCGCAGTGTCATTTGCCTAACTCTTAAGTTTGGGTGAGCTTAAGTCGCAAGTTTTTGTGTTTGGAGATCTCGAAGTTTGGACGCTGAATTTTTCATAAATTGTCAGTTGTAGGCTTGGGGATGTTAGCATACTTGGAATTGATTATGCATATACTAGCTGTTACCCGCAACTTTATCCGTTAGTTAGTTTGATAAAGAGAGATGTCCTTCCTTGAGCAACTCGTCGGTCAGCGTCGCTTCCCTTGTATGTCGTGCGCGATATTGTTGCAAAGTTATATACTAAGATATCATGTTGACGTAAAATTGCCAACTTTTTTTTTTTGCAAAATAAATTTTGTTTGCTTCGCAAGAAATACACAAATTTCGATGACATTTGAATTTCACAAAAAAGCTATAGTGAGTTAATCTTAGAGGATTGATATGCTGTCACAGACTTTTTTTCAAACTTTTAAAGAGAAACAAATGTACAATACATGATTTTTGCGCGACTTAAACGGATTACTTGCGTACTCGAAAGCTCGCGTGAACGGCTAGACCAATACTTACCTAATACTCATCGTGTTTCTTACTGCTAGAAGAAGTAATGAAAAAATAAGGAATTTGCTTGGAAAAATTAAGAATCTAAACGATCATATCATCTTCATCATATCAGCCATTAAAAATCTACTGCTGGACATGAGCCGGAGAGGCTATAGTAATTTCCACTATTGCCGCGCTGGGCAAGCATCTTGACAATAGCAGAGCGCAGGTTTCGCTTCGGGGATGCCGCTGCCCAACCTCGCCCTGTGCATATGACCTACACTATTTATGATGGATATACCGCCATCCGTCAGTTCTAGTACCTCAGTCACCTCTTACGACACCTGGCACCTCACGATCGCTAAACCATCATATGAACATTGCAAATGTAACTTTCTGACGTGTGATACAGCTGTCGGTTGTTTAACAGTACGCACGATTTACAGAATGGAGTACATTTTCGTTTGAAACAGCTCCGTCGCCATCGATCAGGATTATATTAATGTATTAATTATACCATTTCACATTAAATATTTATAGACAAGATCAACGGATAATGCCTTTTGGGTCAGCTAGTTACATAAACAGTAGATACATAACAGTGGATAGAAAAGCCTATCTTAAGGAATTATCTATCTACTATTATTGGTAAGTTTTGGTAAGGCTTAGGTGCGAATAATTCACAATACTCATGTTTTTTATAGGGTTCCAATTTTATATATAGTCTTAATGAAATGATGACTTTATTCCTACAAAATAATTTCTTAAAGATTACTCTTTCTTAAAGTGTGTAATTGTTTTAGAACCATCAATATATTTCCGCTTAATGTCTTCCGATGGGTCGCCTACCGTTACGTTTTTTGCGTAAATTAATTTATTTTAATACAATGCCCATAATAAAGTTATACATTTCCTGTATATTAAAAAGATATGGACACTTATCACAGAAAAACCATAGGAAAAATGTGTTTTGTTTGCTAAGGTCTCAGCAGAATCAAAGATTTTTCTTTTTTGTAGACAACTGACGTCAACGTTTGCTCGTTTGCTTAGAGATCCCTAATTTAAAAGTAATAAAACTAATTTAAAATACTTAGATAATAACTTTTCTTTGATTTGGCTAACTTTGACGTAATATCTCAGAAGCTTACTGGTGGTATATAGTGCTAGCTGCCTCTTAAAAGTCTCAATGAGTTGGAGTTACAATATTCCTTTTTTGGTAAAAAAAGGTTTGTTATTTAGTATTTAACACCAAATAATATTTGTTTGCCTTTACTATTTATTTTATTACTGAAATTATTAGATTAAATATCAGTATAGATCCTAAACAAATTTTGGAAACGTATTAAATACACGACTAATTGACTTATCTGTGAGAAATTATTAACACTAATTCTGAGTACTTTGATATCGTGACAGTAATTGCTCGACAAATTCCACTTTATTCCTAGAACAAAGATACTCTTATTAAAGTTGCACGTCAATCACCCTACGAACTGTTATTAATAATATTTTGAAGCAATGTTGTATGTTTAGGTAATCATTGTATTATTAAATTAGCAGTAATATTTTAATGAAACGGTTTTCTACAGTATTGCCCGATGAAAATGATGACGATGCCGAGAAAAAGATGATATTGATGATATCATCTTTTTCTAGCGCAAAACAACTTATTACGCAAGCCTAGTATAAGAATACTACGTATGCAGCTATGTCCTCAATAATCCATGGCAATATACAACAACAGAAAATGCTGACACTGCGCCTCGTGCTCCCATTGGCGTCAAACACCGATCGCGGCGCGACGATTATCTAATTAGATAGAACATTTATTTGATCATTCTTGTACCTAACATCGGTCGAATCACTAGTTATAATTTAGTATTGTAATTGTTGTTTTATTAATTAAATTATATTGAATAAAAATATTTTTTTTACATCCTCGGCTGTGACCATATATTTTTAACATAGCAATAATTTTGTTTATATTTAAAATGTGTGAGGAGCACTCTTATTACTAATGGAGAGAACTATTTATTTTGTTTATGGCGTTTACTCATCACCCACCTTACGGTTGTATATAAAGAAGCCGCTGATTTTGGGGACAAATACAAGTGCCAGATGCGGCAGGTCTTACAGATGAACTTGGGCGCATTAGTATTAATGAATAGTACCGCGTGGACTGAACTCCTACTCCCTTTTCTCCAGAAAGGTATTTTTTTCTGGCAGCCCCGGTATCTTCGTTCGAGATACCGAGTGTGCTAGAAAAAAATACTAGGTAATCTAACATAGCACTGTTCAATAACTCGCTATTAATAGTTTCTAGCGCTTATTACTGACTGAAATACGGCAGTAGTCACGTGAACCGCGCTAAGTTCGCTAACTTAGGTTTGTAAAGAAAGATCAAGTGCGAGTCGGACTCATGCACCGAAGATTTGACACAAACTCGTACAGAAATAGATCATTAATCGCGGCGATAGTATTGACGTCATTTCCAATTATATTAGAATATTTATTTATCTAAATAAGGCTCCTAATCGCATATTTTTAATATTTATTGAAATTTACTATACTTATTAATACTGCAAATAAGTTCATCATCACCATTATATTAGCCGTTGGATGTCAACAGCTGATCGTATATTTTTTAAGTAATTTCCAATAGAAATGTATGCAGCCTGTATACAGCACCTAGAATAGATCCTGCGGTTAAGATACAGATGTTCTATTTCTTCATGGTGACCATATATATAAACGTCCTACGCTGTGCTTGCTAGAGCCTATTTCTAAAGCTACGGCATCGTTGGCTGTCGGTACTATATTAATAAATAAATATAAATTAAGATTATAATTTAAAGTGCTTATTGTAGTATCCTTTGATCTGACTCTGAGATAAGTCACTTAAAACATTTCCGTTACGGATATCAGATAAGAAAGGAATCACAGATAAAATACATATTTAACACTCAGGCATAACAAATACGTAAAAATATGTGTCCTGCGTGGATATCGAACCCATGACTATTGAAGCACTAAATATCACTGCCATTGCGCGACTGGAGTTGTGGGCTTGTGACCGTGTAAAATTTGGTGTATAAGGATGTTTTTCTCAAAAGCAGTAAAAAATAATAGGTACATTCACTTGAGATGTCGTTGTTTTCTATTTTTCCCATCACGTAAACTATGTAGGTATCAATGATAGTTTAAGATCCTAATAATTACTAGTTTAAGTAACTTTTTGTTCCGGCATAATTTACGCCTTCCATTTTTTTTGTAGTATGGTTTAGCTACCTCTTCATTACAATTTAACAATTTAGTGTACGCAGACATAGTCTTGGAAGGAAAGTTTAAATTATTTTAATAACTTAAGTATATAGATACGAGAATATTGTGTTAAAGTTATATATGGAGACCATTAAAGCTTACCTTAATAGGCCTTTTAAACCCTTGGTGGGTTTTTATTAGATAGATTAATGCGTGCAAAGCCAACTAAATTCTCCTTTACAAACAATGTCAGCGGATTAAAACTCATAAGTCTATTTTAAATAAGCTTTATTTTTAAATTATATACTCGAAGTTGACATTTTTATTTTGCAAGGATATTATTATGTTACGGCATGGAAAGAGTTGAGAATCACACAAAAACTCGGGAGTTTTGGCTATAAATAAGAGATAATGGGCCATTTCTTGCAAAAATATTATGAAAAAGGATCTACTATTTTAAGGGCGTGCTTTTGTGAGGTACTAAGTTATGTATGGTAAGTGTGGGTAATTGAAACCAAGTGTTACCTAGACAGAACTACGGTCTATTATTTTCGGCTAAGATTCTTAAATTTTTTTCGCTGTGGAGCAGAGGAGGATTGTTTTACTTATCATTTTACATTGTTTGTTTTAAGTTTTATAGATAGACACGTAGAATAGACACGCAACAGAAACTGCGTGCCTGCGAAAATATCACATGAACTTCTTAAATACAACGTGGAAAGCAAATATCTTTATGGATCATAAATTATATGAGAACTTATTTGTAAGAGTATTGTTTGTCTTTATTTTATTTGAAAAATCAACAGATTTTTTTATTTTAGATATTCCTGGGTCTTTATCTTGGTATACATTTAAGTGGATCGAATCATGTTTAATGGTAAACGTACGAATATTTAAAAATACCTATGAAAATGGTTCTGGTTTCGTTAAATCAGTTTTTCCATTCAAGTATCCGTTCATGAAATATTGTATTTCATAGTACAATTTATTATTAAAGTCAAATGTCTTCGTTTTTTCGCCAGAAATAATAATAGAATAACCTATAGTGACTTTATTTATCCACAGTTCCTTTGAGGTCCATTGACTGTATGTACGGATAATGTAAAAAGATTTATAGGCTCTCTTTATTTTTCATAGTTACGAAGTTTTCTAAGAGTTTTACTATAGATGGAAAACAATCTTAATTCACAAGTTGTTAGCTTGATAAATGTAATGTTCACAGGAAAAACGACATTCTATTCTTTAGAACAAAGGAATGAAAACAAACATTGAATAACTAGAACTTTAAAACAAAGAGTGTTTCTTAGTTATTTTCTTTGAATGCACTCATTTAATCTCGTGTAAGTACATCAAGCATCAAACCGCTCCGTCAACGCGGCCAACAAGCGCTCTGAAGCGCTTCCAGCGATTGCTATAATTAAGTGCAAACAGCGCTGCGCTTCTTTTGGCATTCGCTTTACCGCTTGTCATATCTGTTTGCAGATTTAAGCTGAACTTTAAAATCTTTGCCTTATATTAAAGAGATGTTCACATCCACATCCACTGCACCAGATATCGTAAGAGGTGACTGAGGTACCAGAACCGACAGATGGCGGTATATCCATTCGAAACAATGCAGCTCAAATGTACTGGGCTAGAAATGGCAACAGCATCCCCATTGCGAAAGCTGCGCTCTGCGATTGCCGATACGCTTGCCAAGCGCGGTAATTTAGGCAAAAAAACTCCTTTTTTGGAGAGGCCTATGTCCAGCAGTGGACTTCCAATAGCTGATATGATGATTATGATAATTTGTATATAAAACATTATTATACCAGAATAAAAGGTAAATATTTAATAAAAATCCTAAGAGATATGGGTATCTGGAAATATTACAGTAATATTAAACATTTCTGCTCTAAAAGGAAACTACTCGTAGGGTTCTCTGAAACTTAGACTTAAGTAGAAATCCAGATAAGATGAAATCAGAAATTTTGCTTTTATTGTTGGTTTCATATTTCATTTATGCTAGTTTTATACGTACCAACGATTTATAACAAAAACTCAACGTATAATTAAAATAGTTACGCATCAACCTCCGCATAAGCCAGGCGTCGTGAGAAGCGGCTGTGATACCGGAACTAAAAGGATATTCACATATCAGGTTTGAGGGCTGTGGCAGTTATGATGATGATGATGGTGATCCTATCCTTGTTTATTTATATGATGATATGTATTTTTTCTGTGTCTGTGTGTTATAAATATGTACATAAGTATAACGTTGCGATTGCTCTGATGTCTGATGTCTATAATGGTCAATGGTCAATGTATGATATGTTCTTTTCTATAAGTTCTATAATGTTGATACAGTATAAGTAATACAAACTTCTCTAAAACCTAATACAATATAATCATAGGTTAAAAGCCTATCTACCAACAAAAAGACTCGGCTTAACTCGACATTCGTTATTACACTTGTCCAATCCGCGGCCAATCTACTCAATTATTGTAATCGCAATACGGAATAATCGATTAATGCATAAACGAGCGGGATCGTTTTCGCTTGATCGCAAAACCAAACGAATCCAGCTTTCAATTAGTGGAGAGCGATGAGCAGTGCTACGCGTGGACTCCACCCGATTGAACAATGATGTGGAATCATCCTCATCGTACGAAGAACCCGCTTATTTTAGCAACGATTTATTTAACAAGATATAAAAAGCATACTTTTTTTTTTAATCCTATGACAGATTAACGTATGAACTAATTTAATCTATATATTAAAAATATCATAAAATATTGAATGTATGCACAAATATATACAGCTTTTATTATGTATATATACTCAATACTAACTTTTAGAAGCGATTTCAAGTTTGTTAACTCCTTGGGGTCAACTTTTATTTTATAGATGAGTAGAATTATATATCTTACAGGAAATACTGTTTCCGTGCCAGCGACAATGTGATTGCAAAATTTCATAATGGAAGTGGATAGGGCTTGAAAGGATAACAACAATCTTTACGTTTTAAATAATAAGTAATAAGCCATGGCTTGAATTTAACTACAATGCTAATTCTTTATAGAAACCATATATTTAGAATAGAAATACCTTCAAGTTTCTATGGTAAACGCATGAGTCCAAAATACATTTATAAACAAGGAAATTCTCATTGAAAGTTAACAGGCCTAATGGCGCCGACGGTAGTGACCCCATCTTGTGGGCCAATGGTCGTGGGTTTGATCCCGACCAACAACAAATAGTTATATAATGATATTTATGTTTGTAGCTTTTCTGGGTGTTAAATGTATATATTTTAGTATTATATTTATAATTCATCTGTTGCCTGAATTCCGTAACACGAGTGTTTTAAGCTGTTTATCTCTGAGTCAGGGCGATGGATGAGATTTTGTGTAAATTTATTATCATTCTTTCTTACCGACAAAAACACCTGTAAATTACAGTTGTTAAGTGACTACAACTGGTCCTTGGTCCAATATCCAAGTTTTCTGACAGCACTAATGAAAAGCTATCTATATAATCTTTGATGATATTATATAGCACTACACATGTTATATGTTCTCCCGGTCATTGCTCCTGGAGAGACGCTGGTATCCGAGGTCCGTGGTCATGTGACTATCGCTTAAGCTAGCACACACCAAAACCTCCGACTACATCCTCACTATTAAAGTTCTATTCACTCCGTTTATTATTACTTCCATGGTAAAATATGAACAATACATGATATAATGAACTGTAAAGGCTTGTCTTAGCGTTAATCAAATATAATGTTGAACAGCAGATTGCAGGAAATAAACTTAGTATTGCTACAGACATGTCTTACCTCATGACGTAATTATTGAAATGTACTTTTTCATGATAGTCGAACTAATAAAGCAATTTGTCTAAACTCACTAATTAGACCCTTAAGATACACTAAAAAACTTAATCAAAATATTTTTTATTTCCTTATACTTTTAAAATTCAACTTATATAATATGAACATTGAATAAAGCTAAACTTCATAAATCTTAAATTTGCGGTACAATTTCCAACCCAAATAGTACCTACACAGACAAATAACAAACAATCCGAGATATAAATAATATTCCTTGAGAATAGATATACTAAAATGTAGAAAGTATTAAAATAAATTTGCCAAAGCAACACGCACTATCTTCTTGTACCAAAGACAATGATTTATTCACGAGCTAAAATAGACGAGCGGTTAGAACGCTCAAAAGTTTTTTTTTAATTTAATTTTTTATTTAATACAAATAGCGCTACGCGGCTTTACCTGAGTTATTTTGTGGAACTTCTATACTAACTATGCAGCTCCTTTTACCCCTTAAGGGATGATGAGAGAAAAATATATTTAAACGTGTTTCATGACCTTTGAAGACACTTCATATTGAATTCCATCCGTTTAACTTCAAAAACGGTAAAGTTTCATACTAATTGTGAACCCCCCCCGTTAGGGTATGAATTTTCTAAAATCCTTTCTTAGTGCTCCTGCTTTATAAAGAAACCACTAAGCAAAATTTTAAGTTTCTAACCCTTTTAATTAAGGTTATGTTAGAAACTTTAAATTTTCAGCTTCGAATCGTCTGTCAGCTTCTCTTATTATAAATATAGACAATTTGGATTTTCAGGATAATTTACCATTTGACATTAAAATACACAATATTTTGTTTAATTATGACAATGTAATAATATTATTATTATTATTCCATTCATTTATATACAGATTGAATGCTAATAAAATGTTGTAAACAAATACAATTGACCAAATATAATGTTATATTATTAAGTAGACTACTCAAGTCCCGAACATTAACAAATTTTTTACCGAAACAGACGCCGAAAATTTTGTAAACGATATCAATATTGTATTTTATGTTAGACGATAAAATGTAGCATGTGAGTAAACATTTGTACGTGTAAATACTATTTACACGGTACTATACTATTTCATAAAGGTGCCAGATAACGTGTAGATGGCCAGGAATAGTTTTAGAATAATAGCATTCAGAATACGTAGGTTGAATATGTTAATTCACAAAAACCATACATAATAAGAAATTACCGTGGGATACTGGTAGAGTAGAATAGTAACTCCACCTAGACCAAGTATCGTAAGTGGTGACTAAGTTACCAGAATCGCCAGATAGCGATATATCCATCTAACATAGTGTAGCTCAAATGCCCCGCGTGGAAATTGACAATAGCATGCCCCTCGCGAAAGCTGCCCCTTACGATCGCTTACGCAACGCGGCAAAATTCCCTCTCTCTTGGGAAGACCCAGCAGTGGACTTCCAATAGCTGTAATAATAATGATGATTATAAATTTTACACGGAATTCACAAGGTATAGTAGAATTTAAATATGAATATGAACATAAAAAATATAGTGACATATTAGCTTATAAAATATAATAATCTCGATAAAATCATAGTAAACATAAAGTTTGTTCTGAGTTACTCTCGAATTTACTCACGATTTTTGAGTGTATATTTATAAAAAATAAATGCGTAAATTTATTGAAAATATGCTAGTTTTCGAGTATAGGTAATAAATAAACGCCAGTCTACAACTCGGTCAATGTGAAAAATAAAGCATTTGTGTAATGCACGCCCGCCCGGGGGATGGCGGAAGCATCATGGAGGATGTGTCCCAGCTATCTTGTCACACAACCGCTTCTTTACTCTTGCACTTCTTATTTATGAGTAAAATGCATAAGATATAAGAATAAATACGCTATTTGACTGCAGCGTGATAACGTCCGTCGGGAACGTGAAAAACTGCGGTTTCATAGTTCAACTTAGCGGAATTGCTTGCCATATAAAACATCTTACAAAGAACTAGCTGTAGTTAATGTGTTTAAATTGAAAATATTTTTTGCGAGTTCATTTCAACTGACTGAACTTTAAAATGTACTATTGTTGTTACAATTTAAAATTACAGTGTTTTGTAACATTTACTCAACATACCGTTATTTGTTTGTTAGTACTTGTATGCAAGTATCGACATACTTTTAAATCATAATAAGAAAAAGAACAAAACATTTATTCCCGAGATAGAGGTTCAGTGTTTGTTTTTGATAATGAACTTATTTCTTGAATAATCAAACGATCGAACGACGAAAGATCAATAGCTCATATGTATTATTACTTATGCCTTTCTTAAATAACTATGTTCATGTGAAAAGTCTGGTTCGATCGTACCTCCCACTTCAATTCTATTTCACTCATGTTTTTGCTAACCTCATTTTTAAATCGCCAGAGCGTAGCTATCGATTTAATGCCCCGTATAGTAAGAGTGCAGTGGTTAAGTCTGCCGGTTGATAAATTTTGGGTTCAATTGCTTCATCATCACAAAAGTGTTGAATGAGTTAGATCTATTTACTTCTAGTGAATTTATTGCTGGCATTTCAAGGGAATTATTTATGTTAGGACCAAGACCTATTATATATATATATATATTATCTAGCCTTAATTATTAAAAACAATTATCTTTTTTAAATATCCCGGTGCGGTGACGTCGTGCCTTTTGTTAGCGTTATAATACATGAGGGCGTAAAAATAGAAAAGCACACAGCTATGAAATGAGCTTGACATTTCAATCGCTTCCAACATTTAACGATCAGATGGCGTGTGTAATAATCCTAATTTCGACTTGAATACCATACCGCATAACAGAAATGTGAAACTGCAACCTTTCCGATTGGTCTTTTAATATTTCTCCCCGAAAACCGTCCAGTAATGGGATCGATTACAATAAAATATGATTTATGAACACTTACAATGTTTTCTGGGTGACCATAAAGGACCGCAATTTTTGGACCGTACCTGGGAATGTAATGTGCATATGCTATATTTAAAAATGACTTAATAATATGAATTAGAAACACAAGGTACCTTCTACATATGTAAACTTTTATTACATGTAAATTGAGCATTGATTAAAGCGTAGTGGTCCTAGGCCGTGAGTTACCAGTAGAGTGGAACAGTACCGCCCCTTGTACTAGGTGTCGTAGGAGGTAACTAAGGTACCAGAACCAACAGATATCCATCCGAGATAGTGTAGCTCAAATGCATAGGGTGGGGATGGGCAGCAGCATCCCTGTCGCAAAAGCTGCGCTCTGTAATTGCCCAGCACGGCAATTATGGGCAAAAATCTCTCTTTTTTGAGGATCCAGCAGTGGACTTTTAATGGTTAACATAATGTAGTGGTCCTTATACATTATATTTTATTTGCATTATAATTATTTATCAATTATGTACAGGCTTGTTGGCATATTTGGTATTCCTTTATGAGTTTTTGTATTATATTGGTAAAAATTCCGTTGTCCGATATCCGTAACAATGCTTTAAGCTACTCATTACAGAGTAAGGTCAATGTATGAGATGTTAAGGATTTTTTTTCCAAATACATATATGTGGTACCGGCAGAGTAGTAAAGTATCTTCCCTGTACCAGGTGTCGTAAGCGATGATTGAGGTACCAGAACCGACAGATGGCGGTATATTCATCCGTAACAGTAGCTAGCTCAAAAGCACGGTGGGGATGGTCAGCAGCATCCCCTTCGCAAAACTATGCTGTGCGATTGTCAACACGTTTACCCAGCGCGACAGTTATTGCCGAAATTTCACCTTTCTTGAGGAGATCTATGTCCTTACTTCCAATCCAGACTTCGAATGACTGATTATTATTGATTACGATGATATTTATGTATATTGTACAATACGTGTTTGTCCGGGATTAAAAAAAAGACCGATACAATAAATTTATCTCTCGGTATAACATTTAGAAAATATTGGAAAATATTGAACTAGATTTTTAATATCGGTTAAAGAATAAGTAATTTGTATATTAATTGCAGTAATAAGATCCTCCAATTAGGCATTAAAGATTTTTTTTAGTTTATTAAATAAATCATAATGGATAAATAATGATACAAGAGGTCCTATTGGAATAATAGGAGTTAACATCAAGGCATTCTTAAGATCTGTATTTCGTGACACTCACTGATTAGGCAACAATATTAACGCCAGGTGTTAATTTTTTCATCATTATTTAAAACATATTTGAAGTAGCTTTTTTCGCATTTGAATTATTTATTTATCTTGTGATATGATATGTTTCGGAAAATCTGCTTCGAGTATTAATGTGATCAATACATTCTATTATTACAAATGCGTATGTCTGTCTATTTACGTAATAACTGTTCCAGTAAAGTGATTTTGAAATAAAATACATATGCATTTCTTAAGCTAAAAGATATTTTTCCTGGAAAAGTGAAGTGCAAGCGGACAGAAACGCGGGCGGAAAGCCAGTTTTAATGATCAAAACTACTACGGTATTAAAAAAGGTCTTTTTAAAAGACAGCATTTTAATTAAATTTTTAAATTATTTTATGTAAGATATACTATAACTTATATTACTATTTATTTTTCTTATGAATATTAAAATAAGAAATACAAATTATCATATTTTCTAGCTTTTAAAATATTAGCTAACCCTCGGCCCTGGACAATTCAGTAAAATGTACAGTCATGAGTATAAACACTGGTCCACCTTATGCCAAAAACGGAGGGTGCTCAGGGTGACGCGGGCTGGGTTGGCATACGCTGCCTCGCATTATGTTATTGTTAGGCGACTTTCCCCACTTTAATGGATTACCCACTGAAGTTGTCAGGTCGGCTTTCCTGAGACTTGCTTATAATGTATGCTTACTTATTCAGTATATTTAGAGTGTGGTAATTTAAGGTGGGGTAATATTGCTTGGTTGAAATGTGGGATGGCTTAATCGTTTGATATGAATAATTATAAGCGGTAAGTGGTTTTATTTTGTTTTGTTACCGACTGGAATTTGGTATGCTAGTGGAAGGTGCTGAGATTTTTAGTAAGCTGACGGTAGCTACTCCAAAAAAATAAATAAACAGATGGTTATTTGAAATATGTTTTTAAGGCATACGACAAACGAAATACAAAAATACCCTGACATTTTTGTTTAAGTAACTCTTGATGCCTTACATCATGATATTGATATTTATATGGCTTTAAATCGTTGTTATTTTATTTTTTGCAAGTCGTTTTAAATTGACAAAGTTGTGTCAGGAAACAAAACCGAAAAATTAAAAAAAAACATTTTAATCGCGTTTTGAAACTATTTAAAAAGAATAGTACGTGTAGTCAATGTAAAAATATTAGATATTATTATATGATATTGATAGTTAAATATATATTATAATTTTGACTGTAAATATTTCAGCGTTGGTGAATTATTGTTCAGTTAGTTAAATTTATTTTCGTGTGCTTGATCTACTAGACTTTTTGCTAATTAATGCGTTGACATAAGAGTGACAAATAAGTAACATCTTATCTTATGTTACTTTTTATTGTGGGTCTTATAAGTAGGTCCACTATTACTAAGCGAGTAGTAAAATTAAGGACATCATATTATAGCGGAAAGGAATTCACACGGCTACCACACATTGGAAGTATTTACATGCAGGAGGCCTAGATGTAGACTGCGGTATGTAGGTACTTCTCTCTCATCTATTATACATTTCTGTTTAAATAGCAATACTGGTCTACTGTTCCTAGTTAAAGGGTACTGACAGTCATACTACTGGAAGATAATATTATCTAATCATAATACGACGCGCTAGTGATATCTAAGTAATAAAACGAGCATTTACAAAAACGAATACGTGCGTATATTGAATGGCTGACATAACAGTTATTATAAGTCAAGATTTAATTTCATTGAAATTCTGATCGAGGTTATCTCTATTGAATCTTATGGAATTATGGAAGATAAAAACAGTGCTATATAATATCATGTTAGGAATAATAACAGCGGAGCATAAATGATACCAGGTTTGTTCTACATCTTACCGCAGATAAAATTGTGGGGCGGTGCTAGTCAAACATAAATATTTAAACCATATCTTTGATTCATATCACATTCAATATCACTCAATCATCAACAAAAATCAATATCAATCAATCATTCAATATTGAACTTCATGTTATATTTTAATTAATGTACTTTGTAACGATACAATCAAAAAGCGTAGGCTTATGCCGAGCGAAATAGCTGAACTCCTGGAAAGTTGGTAAAGCCTTCCTTATCAATGAAAAAGAAAAGGTTTAAAGTAGGGAAAGTGACATAAATAACAGGGAATACCCTCGCTAAGACGAATGAAAACTTTTATCTACCGTTGAACATTACTAAATATCTTTATATCACTTTTATCTGGTGAGAACTTTAGTCGTTATGCCAAGGAAAGCAAACAACGCATTACTAGAGATCTAAAATGATTGTGCTTAAGAAAATAACATATATAATTTAAAGTCTTCCATAAAAATTGGACAGTAGCAATTTAATGATTTCGCTGGCGTAGTTGTAGGTACTCGCCTTTAACGTTTATTAATCTCAAATCTCAGAGAATACATACAGGTTTGTAAAAATTTATTTTATAATTTGCCTACAAACACACGTAGGTATTTATTGCTGAGGCAGCTTTAGACGATTTGCTACTTTCCCTTCTTACTAATATACATAGCACGAGAGCTTAAGGATACTTATTGTGTTCACACCTCAGTTATTGTATGAAATCGCTGTCAAGGATTTTTTTTGTCACGAAACATTTCATACGTTGACCTTACTCCCAAATAAATAGCTTGTAGCGTTTGTGTTACGGATGTCAGATAACTGAAAAATTGCAAAAAATATTTTTAAATACATATTTTTCAAAGGACTCAAATACACAACAAACAATCAAACTATCGACCATGGAGCATAAGATCGTGACATTCTCGTATCCTTACATAAGTAACCAAGGGTATAGCACAAGATAGGGTGTACCGCATATCTTCTGTCTATCTACAAAATTATTGTAATTTGATAAAGACTTTTTCAAAGGTGCCTTAATTGCATCTATTAAATTTGCTAGCAGTTGTCTAAAAAAATGAATGATGACTGACGATAATCGCTTAAACTGGAATAATGAACTGATACTCAATTTTATTATAGCTATAAATATATCCTAACGCTAACGCTAATAGCTATAAATATAGATTTACGCAAACTTACATTAAAGTTTTAAATCGTATTCACATTAAAATAGTAACAGAAAACACAGTTTTTGTTATTTTTTTATGAAATTGGTATACTGCCACAAGCTAACCTATTGGATTCACTACTAGATGGTGGCAATAATTTTATTAGTATTAAATGGCAGAGTTAAAATTGTTTTCATGATTCGTATAAGAACCTTGGTTTGTTGGTATCTTGTGTAAACTTAAATAATTTGTTAAAATTGTTCCTACATAGATTTCATAACAGATCACAGTTTGTATAGAATATACAATACAACTTACCAATTATTGAACTGGATCAATATCGTACACAGTATTCTGTTAACTTACTTTTTTTCTTTTTATAAAAATTATTGATTAATTAAAGCAGAATTATAACTATTTCTTTTATATCGATTACTTGGACTAAAACTTAAAAAAAATTGTAGACTCTCTACATCATAATAACTCCAGAAAAACTCCAGTCCAAGTGCTTGCTAAGGCATGGTATAATAAATTGTTAGAATAGTACCTCCAAAGGATAGAGCAAGGGTTCGTGTCTCCATAAAAACAAAACACTATAAGAATTGTATTTTTG
Organism: Heortia vitessoides; assembly: GCA_020976665.1. Lineage (NCBI taxonomy): Eukaryota > Metazoa > Arthropoda > Insecta > Lepidoptera > Crambidae > Heortia > Heortia vitessoides. The sequence continues at coordinate 8,741,396 of JACJUM010002525.1, read as the reverse complement.
TAGAATACCATTTGCCGAGTAAAATATTATCTAGATTTTACTTCACTGTAAACAAAAGGTTAAAAACGTCTAGGTATCAAGATAGCATTGCAAAATTTTCGAATAGATATTTCCTTATAGTGGAATTCGCGGAAGTTCGTAACTCGTATTTAAAGCTCAAATGAAATGTCTAAGTACGCAATACGCCGTTAATTACCAATTGGAGAATTATTGCCAAGTTTCCAGTTCAGGTGTATCCCAAGTTGTTAGCGAACTTGGGAATATATTTAGAATTCAACGAACAATGCTTTGTTCGAATTCGTCATCTTTAGTTGTTGAATTATTTATTGTTTGTCGTGAAACGTTTGTTTAGGATGGGATGTTTTGATGGAATGGGTTAGTCATACCGGGATTGCAAACTTCAATATGATTAATGAGGGCCTATGTCAAACAGTAACTCTTACTTTACTCACCGCAAACTTAATATTGATCGCATATGTAATTAGTTGGTCCACGTGAGGTATTGTTACCTAAATTAATAATTGCGGTTAGTTAGTCCCGTTAATATTTTAATCAACTGAGCCGTAATCAAATGTTTGGATACGGTGAAGATACGAAACAGTTTTCCATTTACATTATCAATTTAATAGTTGCTCAATTATTTAATAGTACACAAAATAAATATTGCATATATTTGAATGTATTTTCAATTCCTATAGAATTTTATTATATTCTGTGCGACCTAAGTAACTCGTTTATAGAAAATGAAAAAAAAGTTCATAATAAAAGTCATTAACATTTTTAGATAGTAAACTACTTTAATGACGGGCATGATAATGCAGATGGTAGCGATCATATCTTATGTGCTAAGAGTCGTGGGTTCGATCTCCACCCAGGAGAAAAAGTTTTAATGAAGTAAATAGGTTTTCTGTCGTACATTGCGTGCATTACACAAAAAGCTTTGTGGTTTAGGCCAAAGTTGATCACGGCAGTACTTACATATTTTCTTAAGTAAATAAAATGATTGCGCTAAATTTTGAGCTGCTTTTGTTGCAGTGCCACAAATATATAAATCACAACTTTGGGCTAAAGTTATATTTCACGGCAGTACTTACATATTTTCTTAAGTAAATAAAATAATTGCGCTAAATTTTGAGCTGCTTTTGTTGCGGTTTCACAAATATATAAATCACTTTTTTCCATTAAAATTTTTTTATTGATCTAATTATATTATAAAAAAATGAATAACATTTCATTTATTAAAGCACTCATGTTACCAGACGACAAAGGAAATGCAACAGTGCTTAATAGCTTATGTACTGTATATAACCAATACCCGAACCCTGAACAATCAGAAGTATTCATCACATAAATGTTTGTTCCGGATGAGGATCGAAACCCCAACTCTTTAAGCATAAGAATAGGCCATTACATTACCAATGCACCACCGGGCCTGTCGTATATCGACACGACGTTTATTAAGATATGCTTTCTAATTCTCGTCTAGGTGCGTATTGAAACTGCTAGCACAATAGAATTACGCCGTCGTTACGGCAACAATAATATTTTACGCCGAATACTATATTTTTTTCGACACGTAATTTTGTCTTTATACTCTGTGTACATGTTTGCATAGCTTTGTGGGGCGTCTGGAGTAAAAACCTCATCACGCAACGCGTCCTATGATGTCTCGAGTGCTGTCTGTAGTCTACTAACTATTCATACATCATGCGTCATATTTTGGAGATTGCATGTGATATACGACTAAATAATACTTATGTCTCTTTACCACACTTGTAGAATACTGATAAAGCATGTGACCTAATCAATTTGTACGATCTGTCACTAAAACTTTTAAAAAATGTACATAAAATTATGTTAAAATAATCCTACTTCCTGCGTCCCACTGTGTAAACCCTGAGTACCTGCCCTATCTGGGCGAGTAAAAGTACTTGCTTGTATCGGAATTGATTGGCAATATATATATATATATATTTGTGCAAATATGTATCCCCATTTCTAAAGAAACAGCGGAATCGATTTAGATATTTATTTTTTGTTAGCTTTGTTATTGTCAGTAGTAAGTATTTTTTTTTAATGTACGAGGAAAGTCGAATGATTAAAAACTGATGCATCGTTCGGACTCATATTTATTTTTTATTATTAACTTAAGTTAGAACAGAACAATATCTATCGGGTCAGCTGGCTAAATAAAATTATTATGAATATGGTTTGGTCATAACGAAAGCCATATAATTTTCATACAAATCTAAGTTCAAAGAACACAGAAAGGTCTTTATTTAAATAGGGCACGTTTGGCTTTTACCATGCGCTGGGGAAATCAATGAACCAGATTCTGTCCGAGCGACGTTGACCCAATAAAACAAGTCTGTTGTCCGACAAAAATTAATATTGTCGATGGAAAAATAAAAGGAAAATTTAATGGCTCCCAATTTAGGTTAATGTTAATTAAAATCAAGATTAGGATGGTGAACAAGGAAATTTCGACGCCACTCAAATTAAAATTAACATGTCTCTAATAATAAATCTCCTCTTAAAATAATTGTGTTAGTGATCGAAAATTTAATTGAAGTTCCGGAAGCTTTGAAGTAAACATTTTAATCATATTATAATAACATCCACATCTCTCAAGAAGCAATATAAATTCGTAAATAAGGAAACAGCATTAGTTATCTAATTTCAAAGTCAGGATATTTATTTAAAATTTGAGACCTAACAGACATGTAATTCTTCGACGCATCTGACTATTACATTAAAAAGGAGGAGAGGAAGGTCTATAAATAAAAAACATAACCACATTTTTGTCTGAATTTTATGACTACCTTTACAATATAATATCACAAGAGGTAGACTTCAAACAAAAGCTGTCTGCATTGAAACTTCAATCTCACTGCAAAGCTATACTGCAGAGTTATGAAATACATATACATAAAACAAGTATAACACCCAGAAATAGTATAAAACACACATAAATATTCATAACTTACATTTTTGTCCTGTTGGAGATCTAATCCACGACTTTTAGTGTACAACATGTAAGAGGGATACTTACTCAAGTCACACACACAAATTCCGCCATCGAATCCGTCATATACTCGTGTATAGATATAAGAAGATATAATTTATTGAGATAGAATTTCACAATACTACAACTCCATAGCAGGCGGTTAATGTACAAATAAATCAGCATAATGCATTAAAAAGAATGTTATTTTAGAACATATTGGATGGATTACGGATTATAAAGATATAAAATATTACGTAAACATAACAAGGACTGACATATTTTAAATGGAAATAACTTTCCGTCAATACTGAGGTTAATTCAGCAAAATATTACTTGCATTAAAAAATGAAGACCTTTCCCTAAATCGAGCAGAGAAAAATCCAATAGCCGATGTTCACTAAAAATTGTTGCAATATTTTTGAGTCAACACCTGAAAGCCAAAGAAAAAATAACGCCAATGGCCGTTCTGTCGGCTTTAGGACTTTTTAAACACGAAAAAGTGTTATACATCGAAAGAAAGAAATATTGCTAAGAATAAATGTGAAAAAGCACTTGGCAATTAATTTGCTTTATAGTTTGAAATTTTATCTAAATTCTAGAATTTATCTGTGAATATTGAAGTTACAGTTATTCTTAGGTAGTGGGGATATGACTTAAATTGTCTAACATAAGAATGAGTGAAATGTCAATTTTACTATTAAAGTTGTTTGATGACCTAAGGTACCATAAAATACACCCAATAGTTGTGTTATTTTAGGCCTGCTTGAAGTTAGTATGCTGGCACCAGATATGTATTAAAAATCATAATAATAATTAAGATTCATATATGTATAGTGGTTAGTATTGTTTAAATTAATAACGGTGTTGACTAACAAACTGTTGTCTTAAACTAGAAATTGAAGCATATGCAGTATAAATCTTTAACATATGCCACAATTTTTAAACCAATTCCAGAAAGAGAAACAGGTTCCCACTTTATTATTATATTATTATTAAAGTTAATCAATTTTTGCAACTGTTGATATATTGGTCATTGATATAGGTAGATCAAAATCGGTGCTTCAAAGGTCACAATCTATTGTCGGTTGGGTACAAATATAGTATAGATACCTCTAAAGATAGTGCGCAGTGCAGTGTAGTCACGAACCCTTGACTCCCAGAGAGTATTCTCCATATTAAGTTAATGGCGTTTACTCATGACTAATCTTACTTACGGTTATATATATAATATAATGCTTTTAAAAACCAATACTAGTGAAAGCACCAGACCCAGCAGGTCTTACCAATAGACCAGGACCTATTACCATTAACATCGTGTAGCACGTGGACCGGTGTCCACTTCCTCTTATTTAGAAAGGTATCGGAGTTGTAAACTCACTCGCCACTCGTAGTTGCAATCAACTACTCACGATCTTCATTCGTAACACCGGATAAGCCGATTCTCTTAGTTTCCAAGAATTTGCCGAAGCTGTAAGGCACGCTCACAACCCCAGGTGCGTCTATAGCTGGTGGTTCAACAGGTACTCATTTAGCGACTCATGATATTTACAGTTATCAGGTACTAACTAACACTAGCACTAGCACCGGGGGTGCTTCATGGCAGAGTAAACTTATCCCTCCAATCGGCTTCTCAGGCTTTGTACGAGTCGTTCGCACTCACTCATCGGCGCTACTATAATCGTCCTCGCAGAGCGCGAGGTACGGCGCCCAGTCACAAGAGTAATATATACACACGCAACATTACCCCACTTCTACAGCCAAATGCGAATCCAGCCTCAAAACTGAGACTTTTCTACACCCAATAGTCTTGACTGTAGTTTCTCAGTAAACGCTATCTAATTGGGTTCTGTAGGCAGAGGCTGGACATCAAAATGGCTGATAATCTCGAATAAGAGAAAAAAATGTACTGATCTACAAGTACTATATAAGGTGTAACTATTTGGTACTTAGACGGACACATGATTGATAATTTTTAAGGTAAGACCATGAACCTTGTCTTCATCAAACAAAATATTTGTTTTGTTCACAGTGTTTACGCATCGGGTGAGGTGCCTAAGCTGAGATGCAGTTGCGTAATATCTCTCCTAATGAGGTACAGGAAGAGTAGAATAATATCTCTCGCTGTACTAGGAGTCGTAAGAGACGCTGAGGTACCACAAACGCAGCATCGCTGTCGCGAAAGCTGGGCTCTGCGATTGCAAACACACTTGCCTAGCACGGCGATTATGGCCAAAACTCGCCCTTTCTTGGAGAGCCCTATGTCTAGAAAGGCTGTTGTAATTAATACTTATCCAACATATTAGCAGTAAGACGGTGACTGTCTGTGCGAAAGTGATTTCTAATATGACTGGTTGTATGCGATCTGCATCCAGAACGACCCAGTGATTATAGACAGATCGTCTCTACAACTTGTGGGTGTACGTTATACTCTGCATTTGCTGGTGCATAGACTCCATTCCAAATCCTTATCGTTTGTTTACAGGATATCATTAAACCGCTATATATGTCTTCTACTTTTCGGAAGCAAGCGAATTTTGTCATCTCTTAAGCTATATTCAAAATTCCTTATTAAGTCTTACGTGATTCTGAGAATTTACGGCAGTGCCTTTTAATTCCGTTATGTGATGTTATATAACAAACATGAATATTTCTTCAACGAGTCGACTTGTTGTATGTCACTACTAATGTACCAAGCTGTTATAAAGGCAGGTAGATATGCCGACCTCGGTCTCACGCCGCCAATGCGTCACGACTAGCACCCAAGGGCCACGTAAAACGTCTATAAGACCCATACCCACCTGTGTTCCGCTCTAAGCCGATAAATAAGTAAGTCACTTGCCTCTCGATGGGATAATTTATTCTATTTATGAAACGAGCAGGGAATATTTCATGAAATACGTGCGTTTTACATTTAAGTCTTTGGCGGATAAAGTATCTATCAAAATTTATTTGTTAATTGACGGTTATTCCTAAATTTAGAAATCTACGGTAGGCGTTTATCAGTAAAATGATACGATATAACCTTAAAATAAGTGCCTAGTCGAAAACACCACAGCAATAACTTGGAGAATTACCTACGGTGGCAAACTTGTATTCTGTATTACTTGCGAATAACGAAGCACACAAGAGCCTCAGAAAAAAATACATCAGTGAAAATTGTTTTCCCGCCCGAGGTAGAATTCTTGTGAAGATTACTTTTGCTGATCGTCCGCGGCGGCCGATTTTCTAAGTTTATGGGACGAACGGGCGGAACGACGAGCGAATAGTTCATTCGGCTAGGAAAGAAGCTTTTAGTCGTCTAAAGAAGTAAAATGTCTTATTTGTTTCATTTAATGTTTCAATATCAATAAAATAGATTTGTATTTGTTTATCAGTAAAACAGATTCTGAAATCTGAACGAAATACAATAGAAATTTTATTACAATTTCAACGTGTAAGCGCATGCGGTTGCAGAAGCTGACCGTTAATAAGACAGTTATGCTAACGTAACTATAAAAACAAGGAATCTATCAACAAAAATAGTTTCCAATTAAACACGCTGTATAGAAAAACGTAAAAACGCAAACCCTTTTGTGGTACGAAATAAAACGGGGCATTCGCTACCCCCAGATTCATGCCACAGTTAGGGACCGCTGCCGCATTCAAGCACAAAATGGAAAAGCCGGAAAGGAGACCCCGAGGACTGAACCAGGCTCTTTATGTAAATGTGGACTGTACAAAAGGTAGAGTATCGCGAAAGTGAGATTGGGGCGTTTTCACGCTCCAACGTCGAGTCGATATGTAATTTGGGGCCAAAAATTTAGGTCCGAAATTGAAGACAAACACAAGGGATAATTAGTATCGCCGCTTCTTTATACGATTCCGATTCTTGGAATCATAATGTGTTTCATATACGGTAAAGTTGAAAATGGAATTATAGCATCATACGAATTATAGCATGTTTGTCCGATTCAGCTGTTTATAATTCCTAAATGAAAAGCTGAATTCATGCAAAATATCCAATATGTTATATCTGCCAAACAAAATATGTATGTTGCTATTTTTAACAGACAAATTGTTTTTGGGGAATTTTCGTTTCATAAATTTCTGTTTCACGTTTTTAAGTTCTTTTTATTAATATAACAGAATAAGCCTCCAGCCAATATTAAATTTCCTTAATATAAAATCTTGTCAATGACATAAATTGACGAAGAACTTTGTGCTTCATACACCATATAAATCCACCCCATCCTAATGGAGATGTAAAGATAAGACAATAACGTCAATATCCTAACGAAACATGTAGCTCCAATCCCGGCGAAATTCTAACAACCGCAAGAGGCAAATTCGGAAATTGTTTTATACCATCAAACGAGCCAGGGGAAGGTTGCACAGAATACGTAATATATTGTGCTCTCCCTAGAGTTCAGTCTTGTGAAAGTTATGACAGTGTCCATTGGATACGAGTTATTTTAGTAATTTAATAATGTATTATCCTGTTATGATGTGTCACTGATGGCTTTACAAAACGTAATAGTTTTGTAAAGACTTTATCACTCCCACTTATTTGAACTTTGTAACAGCCATTTTTTATATGACTTAAGTTTAATGTCACGTGATAATAAGGGACACCGCAGCCTAAAGACGTTCGTATTATCACAAATGTTTCACTAGCGCGTTGCTAACCTTGTGCCATGAAGAGATTATGTCCCTTCAAACAGAAATACAGCAATACAAATACTGATTAGATAGTAGAAATAGGTAAGAGTAAGGAAACAATGCTGACGACCCTTTAGTAAAAATATAATACCTGAAATAATCAACACTTAGTAAATAAAGTCCTAAGTTTTATGTCACAAGATGTACACCTGATTATGTACCTTGCACATTATTATATTCATGAATTCACTGATCGTATTTTATAGTGATTAAAAATCATATTTCACTTGAAAGTATTAGTTACCCGAAGACATCATAATCAAATCCGAGTCAGTTACTATTCCTGATGCATGCAGATAATATTAATTTGATATACGTACGCCAATCCGGAGAGATGGATTTCGAATTTGTAATTGGGCATCTAATGCGACTAGGGACCCGTAATGGGCCGTATACTACACCTATCGTAACCCGAGGGATCTCTTAGGAAGGTATGCCAATATCCCTCTCGGAATGCCTTATTACAATCGTCATGATATGATAACGATACTGTTCCGCCATTATTGCGTAACGGTACATAAGTTTTGTTGGACTTTCCACTTTGTTTTTGGATTACACCTATTTCTGGATCGTTAGTTTAGTTGTAGACGCCGCTTGGTTTTTAGTTCAGTTCCTAGGACGAGAAAATATTATCGTACTTTTTTTAGGCAATTTTATTCAGTATCATGTTCTGGTTGACAAAAGTAGAGTGAAGTAGTCTTTTAGACCTTTTTATATTTTATTAAATTGAAAAGAGCTTTTATAAATGTGTTGTGATAAGTGGTTTGTGGTGGTGGTGTGATAATTTTAAGAGTTGTAGGACGCCTACAATTGTACACAAGCATCACCTAAAGATTTCCACAAAAACCTATTGTATAAATATAACCAATAATATAATAATCCAAAAATATCTAATAATTATTCAATGGTTTTCAGCAGGTCGTTTGTCTACGTGTCTAGTATGAATTATCATATTATTATTGTTTAGTCCAAAAAATAATATTTTCTTTATTGAACACCAAACATAAAAATATAAAACTAAGCAATATTCACAAAATTCAATGGGTGACCTTATCGCATATAGCAATCTTCCATGCAACTTTTGAATGGTAAGAATGAATGAAACTAAGAGGTAGTAGTAATAAGTGATCTCCATTCAAGAAGGCTATTATTTTTTTGTGTTATATACTCTGCCAAAGTATACACTATTAGAAATTTTTACCGATTAAATTAATTATTTTCAATATTTTCTTGCAACACTTCAAAGATAATTGCTTATGATTACTTATATCTTATTTTTTATTTGCGCGAAGTCACGGGGCCTTTACAGCCTCTTCACGGGCCTTTATTCTTTTATATAGAACCGGGTGAAATAGAGGTAATCTCTACTTAAACACATTTGAATTTCGCATTTGTGCCCATATTTAGTTGTCACGCTAAAAAAACATTTTATTTAAGGCCAGTAATTTAACAATCTAAAAACGTTTATAAAACATTAAGGGCATTAGGGCTCTAAATATGAAAGATTTGATAAAAAAAACTTATGGACTATCAAAAAATTTTTTTTATTATCTGTCTTAGTGCTATCAAGTTATAATAGTATTTAAATATGATCCTGGCCTTGAAGTATTGCCATAAATATTCAGCAATGGTAATTAAATTTTTACAATTAAAAGATTCAGTATTTATTTAAATACTGCATGGTATCGGAACTAATACAGAATATTAAAAAATGTTACAATCTATCAGTGGTTTATGCATGAATTTCTTTTTGTATTTGAATTCTAGTTTTTTTTAAAGCTAATTACACTTTTCTTTACAATAAATTAAAGATTTTAAAATAGCCAATCTTTGTATACACTAGATAAACCTAAGCGATATTTTTCCAGATTAAACTATATAAATCGGTTATTCTAGGTTATTTGATTAGGGACAATCGTAACTGTCACGTCCGAGATGCACACATCTACTTATTCGGTCGAAATCAAATATTATAGATATTTGCGACCATCATAATGAGTGACCAATATGATTAATCGATATTTAATACCTAAATAATATATAAGAAAATTAATTTTAAAAATATCTCCAGTAATTCTTAAGTAATGATAACCGACAAAATTTGAAATACAATAAATTCTAACTCTAAAACATTTATTTGTTCTAGATTGTTGCAATACAGAATAAAGAGACAGGACTTTATATATTTTTTAATATTGTTTTTTGTTCAAATAAGCCCAGTGCTGGCTGGGATTATTAAGCGTGTTAAGCAGAACACTAAGGCATTAACTTCTGCTTAAGCAATTCGTCTTTTGAGATTGCAATTATAATTCACACAACTCATATCATACATTGATCTGACTCCCGAGTAAAGTTGATTAAATTTCTTGTGTTGAACATCAAGACAGAAGAACCATAATATAATATTTAAATTAAAATTTAACACACAGACACAGAACAAACACAAATATACATCCTATAAATATACCTGTTGGGGATCAAACCAACGACCCTTCACGCACAATCCAGAATCACTATAATGTGCGTCATCCTGTCCGTTGAATATCTCTAGGGCATATCTGCAAAAAAAAAGTGTGGATACTAAGTTGCCTTCACTGTCTATGCCACTGGTAATAAATAAGATTCTTTTTATTTTTTACCCATTTGTTACCAAGGCAATAATCTCGTCTTTCTATGTTAGTTACCAAATATCTCCAGCGGTGTCAAATGGGAAAGATAACTTAGCGATGTGTTAGTGTTAGCGATGACCAATATTCACGCAATTCAGATAATTTATTTTACCTTAACTATAAATTGTTATGACATTATCTCATACTATCCTATCAATAAAATAGCACATACATATTTACATATGTGTATTATATTACATTAATTGCATTATTATCATTATTTGAAATTAAAACTGTAATGCGTAATTACTTAATCATTGGATTATTTGCGTGCGGTTTTTGTGGTTCGGCTATCTGTTATGTTCTCTCATATTTCAATATTAGTTTCATTTACATTAATCATATTTCTTTTATAGTATAAGATATAAGTATCGAAGATAGAAATTAAAAATGGTTATTGTGGGTTATCCCTAAGAGACGTATGCCAACTCCGTTACGCTGTTTTTAATCTTTAAGCTCTTTTTGGCCCTGCATAGGACCAGATAGACAGCGGAAAGTGACAATGTTTTATCACCATTATTTTTAGATTGACTTTTTTGAGACTATATTAATTTTTTCACCTATTTGTCTTTATTATAAGGTGTTATTAATTTTTACTTTGTTTTTACAGAAGATTCTCTTATCATATATTATAATAAATTTCATTTAAAATTCATTAACACCTCTTTTATGTCTAATATAATTATATAAGTTCTATTATCCACATGAACAAGTTAGTAAATTGCTATTCAATGTAGCGACTATTAAACGGTCATTTTTAGATAAAATTATCTACATCTGTCTACGACCCCTGTTATAAATGACCGCTTATTTTAGATTTATAATTAACTTTTGCCTAATTTTCTCTTAACTCAAGGCGACAAGTGTGCCCTGCCTACGACAAAGTCAACTGATTTACAGTCGTAAACTTTTTTACTCGAATTCAACTCCTATATTTAAAATCATAAGTATTGTCGTTCTATTTTATAGCGAGACGGTAATTATGAAAGTTTCTTAAATGGCTGTTATAATAAAATACAAACATTTGATTACAATGCGCTAATTTCGCAGAAAACCTTTTATATTACAACTCTGGTTAGTTAATTATGAACCGTATGATTTTGACAGTCTCACGATGATTATTTTATGAAAGGCATTAAAAAACATTCAGCTCTAAAGAATTGTTACAAACACAAACACAATTAAAGCAGTTTTTTCAGAGATCTGAATAAATTGATTCATTACTGACTCAACAATAACTGTTACTCTCGGTCGCTCTTATAGGATATAATAGACAGAACTTGGGTAGAGCGTTCCAAATGACGACATTTAGAATGATAAAAAATAGGTGTACATATTAATGCACGGAATAATTTGCTGTACATATGCAGTGTTCGTGGGTGAGGAGTGATAGGATGGCTTAGCAAGGTAGTTATAGAAATATTGCTATTGGATGGGACAATTCTTCAACCTGTTGACGATAATATTGTATATCAGTGATTCCTATTTGCCTTGGTGACGGAATCACGTGTGGATTGGATTGAACCTTGGCTGGATCAATTACGCAATTTTTTTTGTGTTCGTTATTGACAGGAAAGTCTTTATGTACGAAACAAATCAGAAGGCCACGCAGAAAGTTAGAAGAAGTAAGAAAACTAAACTACCATTTAAACTTTTAAAAGGTAACATTAAGACGTTTGACATATTGTCGATCATTGACAGCAGGCGCTATTGGCAGAATACGTTCTGTATATATTATTTACGACAGATTTACTCTTTATTTAGTTATACTAATGAAATTCCATATAGATAGTTAAATTAGAACAATGTATGTAGGGTCAGCGGAAGTTATTAAAATTATTTGTAATAACTAAGTACAAGAGGTACTTCACTCTCATTTATTTCTACCACCGAATAGCAGTCTTCGCGTTGCTGTATTTTAGTTTGAAGAGTGAGAAGACAATAAAATTTTGTGACTTAATATATTCAAATCACAAAGTTGGCAACGCATTAGTGATATCCTAGTGATATAACGAACGTCTGTAAGCTGCAGTGGCGCTTACTATCACGCGACAGTATGCTAGCAATTTAGTGTAATAAAAAAAAGGATATCCTGGCATGAATTCGTATTATTGTCTTTCAAATATAGCTTGGATGGAGTGGTAGCTATCAAAAAAACGTGTTTTAAAATTATATTTATTATATTTTTATTGTAACTGTAGGTTGACTAACTTGATTTCAGAAGTTTCTTTTTTAAAATAATTTTAATAAAAAAAATATGACGCCATACACAATAATGCCTCGCGCCTAAATTAAACCACTCGTGTGACGCTTCTACATACTGACATATGCCATTCTAATCAAGATATACTTAAATAAGATCATTTATATTACCTAATGTCAAATGATTGTGTATGAGGTAGTGTTGTTATCCTCATATTTGACTAATATACTGAAGTTCAAAGAGCGAGACGGAATATTTAGATCCAAGACTGGGGCAACTTGATTAAATAGTTATATGAAATTTCTCTTGAAACAGACAAAGATGAAAGCCGACGTTGGTTAGTCCAGGCTGATACTTATTGCATTCACGCGCTTAGAAACTTACTTGAGGTAAGCGCAGAACTAACTCCGCTTACTCTCTAAGTTGTAACTTACCATGTTCTTGGTCGGGCGTAACTTGACCGACAGTATTATGGGAGTAGTTTTATTTTATACAATATAATGACTTTTTATCTACTTAATAACTAAAAAAAAATAACTAATGGTAATCTACATTAGACTATCCTCACAAAGTATGGTGTACTGGCAGGACAAATAAGTAACTCCCCGGTAAAAGGTGTCGTAAGCGGCACTTGAATCAACTCAAATGTAACAGGGCGGATATGAGCAGCAGCATCAGTATGCTCAGCATGACAGCTACTTTTGGCGATCTGCTTCTGGCTGATGTATCATCAGATCCAGTACCTCAGTCAGCACTTTCGACACCTAGTACAGGGAGCGAAACTAATAATGACATACATCCATGAATAAATAGCAAAACAAGAATAGTATTTCTAATCGAAAGCCACGGAGAACTAACCTCCTTCCTAAGTCGATTCCTTGAGAGAAGACGCCATATTCAGTAATAGAGCGACGTGTGAAGTTAGGCTAAAATTGGACGTCTGAATCTAAATCGGTCCGTCGCATTGTGTCCCCGAAGTTTCTAGGTATGAGACAGAATTATTCATCCGCTGAAATAATGGACCGGAGTTAGGTGAGTTTGATGAATGCCTTATACTATTCCTGAATGTAATTTCTCTTTGTTTAGATCCTCTGAAGATCCATTGCTCGTAGAATAATATACATGGTTTGAAGACCAATTTGGTAAATGGTATACTTGTGTATAAACCTACATTATTTAACTTTCTTTTGTTGCGTACAAATAGAAAATTGTTGTCAATTAAAAATGTAAATACAAATATTGATGACAAGTTCAAGTGATTTTCTTTTTATGAAAAAAATCCAATATTAATATAAATTTAATACTTCTGAAATGTTTTGTAGATACCAATTGACTAGGAGTTTACTTATCCATTATGTCGTTTGCTATCTATTTGTGTAACTGTATTATATTTACTTTAGTTCTTTTAATAGTATATATGTGGTATTAGTTAAAGAAAAAACAGGCAATTTATTTTGCTTATACTGTCATTATTTGGTCTTAAGATAGATGCAGAGCCTTGTTGCGATCGTAAGCATTATTTACAAATTATATGCATAATAAATATCATGTGCTTCGAGCCTTGAGATTAATGATACTATTACAATTGATACTAAAGTTAACTAAAGACAATACTCATTTTCAAGTTTGTTAGGTGGTATACAAGTTCGATAAATGGATAATGATGTATTTCATGCTACTATTTATTTAATTATTTTATTAATAACATTACGTCAGTAAATATTTGAGGGTCTACATATATGTTTTTTATCCTGATTGTACACAGTAGAATATTAATTAATTGTTGGTTGATAAAAAAATTATCTCTTCCAAAAAGTAATTATTCAGCTTCAGATTAAATTCAAAATCATTTATTTACACTCATCTTTGAATATACCATGGCATTTCCTATATATTCATAATTCATTAAATTACTTAAAACAGACCAAATTAAGTAATATTTGTTCTTTTTTGCCTACAGACATTATGCGGTTTGGGGACCATTGACGCTGGCAGAACATTCCAAGAAAAGTGGAAACAAAAAGCTTAGTTTAAATCGAAGGACTATCAACCACATGATAGTGATGATGGATATTAGTCATACTAAAATGTATTCTACTAAAAAAAAATAATGTGATTTGGTAGAAACGTACAAAATTGATTATATCAATTATTTTTATAGAAATAGAAAGCTATATATAGCTTTGTATCAGCCGTCGCTATATCACCGACTATTATCAATAAGCTTTCCAACATAACCCATTACAGTTTCGAGATAATAACGAGCTAATCTGTCTTTTATCTATGGACTTTTAATAATTGACCTTAAATCTACTGATTTTGAATAAAACACCCAGTTTATTTAGTCCAGTTTTTGTAACTTGATCCCTGTGCTCTCTATAAAAGCGGAAATTTATATTAATTATTCAATTGAATCCGATACTTTTAAATAAAAATCCCAATGGATCATAACTATCTGATGCAGTATAATTAGATAGAATGAATAAAACAATTCATACATACTACGCGGTGATACCGTTAAGTTAATTTGTACAGTTGAAATGATACAATGGTATAGCCAAGTCCTAGTTCCATAAGAGAAAGCTTATATTAAAAGAAAAGTATTACCTGAAATAATTTGCCCATTTTTACACACTTAAAACCTGATATAAACCGTGAGGTACCGGTGGAGTAGAATAGTATCTCCCCCTGTACCAGGTGTCGTAAAAGGCGCCTAAGGTACCAGAACCAACAGATGGCAGTTTACTCGTCCGAAACAATGCAGCTCAATAGGCGAGGATGGGCAGCAGCATCCTCATCGCGAAAGCTGCGCTCTGCGTTTGCCAGCACGTTTACCCAACACGGCAATTATGGGCAAAGCTCCCCCTTTTTTGGGGAAGCCTCTGTCCAGCAGTAGACTTTCAATAGCTGGCAGTAATTACTTCATTAAACACAAACAATTCTTAGCCCCTACTAGCGTAGTACGGTACTAATTAATTACTTATTTGAATAAGACGCGGAGAGTATCAGCGCAAGACCATTAATTATAATTTCGCTTGCAATGTGACATTTTGCTGATTCGGTGACAGGGCGACACATGACATACTCTACGGGTGATATACTGTTTAAACCTTTGTACCTAGCAGGCATAATACAAGACTGTACTACTGTTCTATAGTATATTTAAACTTGATGAACGGTAATTTTGAAGCTTTTTAAGGGGAAAATATTACCAATCCAAATTACACTTAACCCAAATAGTTAATCGTCATTTCTATATGTATTGTTTGTCATGTTTTTAGAATACCGATATATCATTTGACACCATAAATAATATAATAATTA
Organism: Heortia vitessoides; assembly: GCA_020976665.1. Lineage (NCBI taxonomy): Eukaryota > Metazoa > Arthropoda > Insecta > Lepidoptera > Crambidae > Heortia > Heortia vitessoides. Next base: position 8,725,495 of record JACJUM010002525.1, on the reverse strand, counting down.
AAATAATAAATAACTCGTTTTGCCGAACTTACGACACCTGGTGCAATGGGAAGTACTAATATACTCTACCGGTATCTCATAAGTAGGTTTATTTAAAAAAATCTATATTATTTCAGCTAAAATAATTTTGACCGACTTAAGCGGTGGGTTAGTATAAGCAGAAAAAAATCATGATAAAAGGTAAACCGATACAGTGATAAAGTACGAAAGCTTACGAACAAGTATAAAAAAGAAAAGATTTCATGCAAATGAAATTTGGTGAAAACCGAATTTTGATAGGTAACTTTTTTTAAGAACTTACTATGAGTATGTTAGTTAGGTATATTCAATGATTAGTATGAGTTTCGAAAATTAGGAGGAATTAGAAGTGTTCACTTTTATGTAAGGATTAAGAAAAAGTATTGTTGTCTATTTTATCTTCTTTCATTCCGTTCTTAAGGATTATTACATATAAAATTTGCCATATTGGTAATTTATACAGGCGCTGTTGGAAAGGCGAAGACGTCGTCGAAACAAGACAATGGTGGAGGATGGAGACAATGATGTTCATGTAATATAATAATTGAAGAACAGGAACATCATATATGTAATGGGTCAGTAAACCATGACTGTATTATATTTACAACAACTATTTTCAATAATAGGCTTTTATGTTAAATAAAAAAAAAATACATAATACGTTATTACATAGATCATTTTTTCTTTGTACCCTTTTTTAGAGAAACACCTCTCACATAGTTCATCCTAAAGGCACTCACTTTCACCTATTTCTACTGCCAAACAGCAGAGGTCGTGTTACGTTGCTATAGTTTGATATTAAAAAACACTCTTAGATGCATCAAACTAAAAATATTAAATATAACTATATTTTATTTTTCATTTTTACTTCGATACTGTTTTATAAATTTATTAACTAAATGCGTACTTAAGCTGGTAATTACACTTGCTTTTACATAAAGTAATTATTTTCATTATAAGTATCCTGTTCAGGATAATGAGATAATATTATCGAAATATTGTATTGGCACCGATTTTTGATATGTATACAAAGTTTCAATTAAATCGATCCTTCTAAAGTGGATCAAAATCTACTTCGAATATGTCGGTTATAAACATATATACATACACATATATAGCGCTAATTTTCTTACTGTATGCACATTTGACACGAGAGTTTATGATAAAAAGCGAACGCGCGAATGTATTGGTTAGAGTGATATAATATATCCCTCATTGTAATGTCGATTATTTTTTTTTTTAAAGCAATTTAATGCTAATATGAAAGCATTTAAAATTTCTTTTCGTTATTAAGTCGTTTAAGTCAAGTATAAATATAAAATACATAGTACAGGCTCTTTAAATATGCTTCTAGTCAAAATACGGAAATAGTGACATTTCCCCTTCACCGTTCGGCTTCTTTGTTGTACCCTGTCGTATGACAATTCAAAGAAAACCTCAAGAAAAGAAAAATCATTTGATTGAAGACTTCCTATGTTGTCAGGGTAAAATATGACTTTATTTGCTCCAAATAAATCTCAGAATGTACTGACTAAGCAGCGTGCTAATTAATTACTCATTTGAATAAGACCCTGAGAGAAATAGCAGCTCATGCCGTTAATAATAATTTCTCTGACAATATGACGGTATGCTTACTTGGAGACAATGAGAGATATTAGGATATATATATATAGGATTATTATATTAGTTGACGTATACAGTTTGTATTTGTTTTATTTTATCAAATGAACGAGTTATAAAGACATATTTATTATAAAATTAAGCTTACTGTTCAACGATTTGGTTTATAAACCACCTTTATCTTTAGAGTAAGTTAAAAATTGCTAATTGTAATAACAATATGATAAACATATAAATATGGTTTCATTATGAAATACAGACTAACATCATACTATGTACTATTGGACCGCCCCAAAATCTACGGCACACAACAAAATTATTGATCCTGGTGCAGAGGTAATTTTAGACGAAAAATCTTCTTTCTACATACAAACATTAAATAATATTTTTTTTCATACACACTTCACACTTTTCTTTTATTAATAACTTAAACTTTATTTCTACCTTGCTATATAGGAGCTACTTTATCGCTGACCTTTCCAGTTGTCAACAATACTGTTTCAATTATCAACAAGTCAAGTCACTAAGAGAGAGGACTTCGCCTCTTCTGATACCACATAGTTGCGAGATACTATATATATATATATATATATATATATAGTAGTAGTGGGGGTGACTGACTTATAAAGCTATGCAGAGCCCACAGAACTTAGCAGCATGTGGAAAATCATTCTGAAGAGCAAGGCAGTTTCATTTTATATCTTAAGCGGAACAATTGGCGAACTTCATTTGAATTACATGACCGTGTCTTAGAATCAAAATCAAAACATCAGAATTATTATCATTATTTAAGGTCTTATCTAGTAACCCTTACGACGAAGAAAACATGGCATTTTTGTTTTGAACAAATTAATGACAGGATGGCAGAACTTGACTCCAGAACAAGTAGTAGTGTTTTGTTGGCACATATAGCTCGTAATGATACTAAAGTCCAAAGGATGGCTTTTATAACTGAAGTAATGTCAAGTACTTGACGAGTTGCAACGAAAGCTTTTGCAGTTTGTGAATCGGAAGAGTAGTTTGCTACCTCTTAAGAAAAAAATATCAATGTAACCATGCAAAAAAACCACGTTTAGTTCCACCATGACTATGTAACAATTGTAACATGACTTTTTGGGAACGATTGTCATGGAAACACCAGCAAGCATCACATTATGAACTGCAAAATAATTCAGTGTAGCGCAGTATATCAAAGCCCGATATCTGTTTCCATTGTGACGACCCTGGTGGCATATTGCGCGCTGTATGCAGAAGAAGCCAAAAGATAGCAAAGAGCCTATACTCGAACCAAAAAGTTTGTGCCATCGCCAGCTTTAGACCACCTTTATAACCTTGGTAAGAAGTTTTAATTTTATTTTGATTTCGATTCTGATTGCTCTGTAATAAATGAAATAGTTGCTGAACGGTTTTAACGTAAAACGGAAAAAGACTTCATAAACGTAATATTTTTTGGTATAGGAAGATCTAATTGTTTACCTTCTAATCACTAACTCTCAAATACTCTACTGTTAATATTCAGAGTCCGTTTGTAGAGTTGTTATTTCACGTGGTTCCAGGTACATAATTTAGACAAATTGATAGGACGAGAATTTGCTGGTACAAAAGGCTTGTTATTGCGCAATGTGTATTTGGTACACAAGCAAAAAAAAATTGCAATATCAATACAGACGTTTCATAAAATTTTCTAGCTGAAATAAAAAAAATTGCTCGAAATATACTCTAAGTTATTTATCGAAGGTATACCTACAAGCAAAGTACTTCTGTACTGCTTGAAATAAAACTTAGAAACCCTAATCACACAGTAAGTTATTGCGCAAGAAAATCAAAGAACTTCTTGATGCAGGTATCATTCGCAAAGGTTGTTCTCTATTCACAAGTGTTATATTACTCGTTAAAAATAGATAAATGGATACTTATTCTACTTCTACTTATGGATATGACGGGGATCTGCCCCATACAACCTGATTGGATAGAACGAACAGCCTTCGTAACACCTGATGGACAGTTTCAATATGTTACAATGCCATTTAGCCTTCATAATGCAGCATCTGTGTACCAGCGGGCTATTAATAATGCTCATGGTGAACTATTTGAAACCTTTACAGTATGTTACATAGATATAATAGAAAAAGGTATTTAAAGGTTGAATTTAGTACTAGAAGCTTCAACATAATAAAACGACTATTTTGAATTTTAAAAAATGTGCTTTCTTGAATTCTAATACAAATTACCTAGAATATTAAGTATCGTCTAGACAACTAAGATCAAATTTACAAAAACTAAATTCTAAATATATGCCCTAACCCAATTACTTCCTCCCAAAACTGTTACCCAGTTGAGATAATGTTTTGGTCCTGCATCCTAATATCGCCAGTTTGTTCCTAGGATTTTACAAACATCTGAAACATTTTATAGCTTAACTGCGGAAAATGCCCCCATAAGGTGGACCCCACAGTTTGAGGAAATCACTCAAAGAATTATCGAAATTTTAACTGATAAACCTGGTTTAACAATTTATTTTTGATCCTTAATATGCTACTGAATTGCACACCCACACCGGTTCAGAAGGATATTGTAATAGACTCAAAATATCATGTAGTTAAATATTAGTCGGAGTCCAACCTCTTGTGAATCTAAGTATCATTCTCACAAACTCGAGACGTTAATAGTGAAGCAGTGCTCTTAGAACCTCTTTGAACTACTGTCATACTGTGGTGACAGTGATAGTGACGTAAATTTAGATAAAATTTGATTTCATACAACACAAATAGCGCTATTATCAAAAATAGCGCTATTAACAAAAATCAAACAGAATGATTAAAAGGAAATAAAAATTAATCACGTTAAAGTAAAATTTTGTTTTATTGAAGTACCATGAGCAGAATCAGACCAAACTAGAACCAAAATCCACGTGCCTTTTTAGGGTGGTTCAGTTGCTAGTAAGGAATAGGTAGGCTTTAAATTCCATTAGAACGTACTTAAGTTATTATACTCTTAAGTCCAGCAACTCTTAATAAAATAATTGTTAAAATTAGTCATATATTTATATAAAATACAATTTTAAATATTTCTTTCACTTAACTAAGAATAATGGCATGTTATATAACCGTTGATTGATGTAAACACAAATGATAAAAACCGAGGAACAACAATATTTTATCGACACTTAAACGAAAATTCTTTTTGATGTAAACGGTATCCGAGCCCTTGGGGGCTGAGGAATATGAATGACAGCTAGGATAATGGGTCTTTTCTTCATATATGTTTCTCCTTTATAATGTCTCACGCTAAAATGATTTATCATCGTTAAATAATAACCGTGTATTTATATAAACAATAAAAAAAAATTTTCAGAATAAGACTATTTTGTAAATTTAACATGATTCCAATCAAAATTTAAATAAAACATCTTAAAATTAAACAAAATGCAAGTTTTAGAATTTACGTAAAAAGAATATAAACTGAAAGTCATAATAAATCTGATTATTAATTTTATATTTAATGCAAATATTTGCATTAATTACACTAATTTGTTTCAGTGGAATTATATTTTTGTTGTTCAGACTTATAATAATATAAACAATACAAATAAAATGTAACAATATATTAAATTATATAGATTTTTTAATACAAGTGACAGCAGTACTATGAATCTTATTAAACTGTATAAAAAAATTAGTTTAATGATACAATAAATATTAATAGTAATTTACTATTATTAGTTATTATCGCCGAAGTTTTTGTTTATATTTTTTTATAGGCTGCCGTTTATTCATTTTCATATAATTATTGCCAAGGTACCAGAACCAGCAGGTGGGGCTAAACGAAACAGTGATGCACAGAGTGAAGTTGGGCAGCAGCATCGCCGTTACGAAAACTGTGCTCTGCGGTGTGCAACACACTACCCGGCTAAATTCCCCCCTTCTTGGGGAGGCCTAAGCCAAACAATGGACTATATTTATTGCACATGTTAGTGTACAGATTTAAAAGAACGTTAAAAATCCTATTAGATAACCCACTCAGGGAGTTGCAGGTTAAGCGACAGCCCCCAAACTTCTTAAAAATATTTAAGTTTTATTAATTATAAGGTTAAACATAGTTTATGACACAAACGTATTATTAGTTAACAAAAATCTATTATTATATTTGTTTACTATATTTGTATCAATTACAGATACTATTTAATTATTTATGTTTACCATTACATTATTGTAGAAAATCTATATCACTATTATTAATCTATTTTTTTTTTCATTTCAATGTACCTACCCAAGGCTCTAACAGTTTGATGTACATTACGACAGAACTGCGTCACGCACGCCTGACAAGCCCGCATTTTGATATGTGCGATGTTTATTTTCGATTTCACTTCACTCAGATACAAAGGGGGATTACTCGTATCAATATAATTTCACCGAACAAGAAAATTCACTTGAATGACTAGTATAATTTCGGCAATCCCGTTTATGTTAGGAATATCTTATTTAACGATTCTACGAAAGTTGTTTAATGTTTAGAACGTGATACATAGAATCTGTTTTATTGAAATTTTGAACACCGGCAAAAAGATATCTAATTTATACCACATATATTTATTGAGTAGATGATGAAAAAACGCATCACAATTTAGAAGCGCCAGACGTGGATCCAGAACCTACGTATGATATATTCCATTAAAAAATGTATTAAGTATCTAAAGTAACATTATTAAAATTAATTCTAGATGCAATAATATTTGTGTTTTGTAATTATTTAATGTTATATTTGTCTATATTTTAGATGTAAATTTGATTCAATGTAATATCCTAAAACCTTTTAAAATAATATTAATAGCAAATTATGATGTTAAATACCACAATATCAATATAAATAACTCTTGCGACGGTACTAAATTGAGATTTGTCGTTCAAATCAAGCTATATTTAAAGGAGTATATATACTTATATGAAGTATAGGTACTTACGTAAGTTAAAATATTTTTTAGATTAGAAAAATCAACCTGTATATAGAAATATGGACAGAACAATACTATCACAGGTAGGTCGTATTTTACATCAACGTTTTCAATGATAAGCACATAGGACATTTACCTGATTTCTATTCGTATTGCAACAATGGTACTGTGTAGTCGTTTTTTAGTGATACTACTTTTACTTTGGACTTTAGTGTCTGGTGAGTTTCCAAACTTAATATTTATAAACAAAATTTTAAAATTAAATCGTATAACTTGTACAAGCATAGTGTATTTCAGGTAAAGAAAAAATTCAAAGAAATCGTTCTGGAAAACACATATTTTCTTTACTTGGTTACCTTTATGGGTACAAAATGGGATTTGCGGCTTCCCATAAAATACCAGCTGTTATAATTATACCTCTGATAAATCAACATCAAAGTGTGACGTTTAACAAAAATGAAAATTACGATACACAATATGAAAAGATAAAAGACAAGCCAGATAGAACAGTAATTAATTCAACTAAGACAGAGATAGATGATTATGACATTGAAGTTGATATAAATAGCTATTTGAAGAGGGATAGAAGGAAGCCTGTAATGGAAAGTAACAAACTAGTTGATAGTACTATACAATCAGATGAAAAAGATAATAGTTCAACAACAAGTAGCCCTACCAGTATAATGACTCCTACGGCCATGACACCTACAAATAACCTGGATATAACTACGAAAATTGGCGACAATGATACTAACATTATGCCAACTAATACAAGTACTACAATTGATGGTCTGTATCCTACTCCTAATTATAATAATGAGTTCGTCAATTCAATAAATCTTATCAATAACGAAGATTTGGAGTTACCTCCCGTAACTGATGAGAGATGGCAAAACTTTTCTTCCTTGAGACATACACAAAAACCATTTAGTAATTCGTCTACGACAATACAGCCCACAAAAACTGAGTCAGAATGGAGCCCAACAGAAGCATATGGGCGTTACACAGCTGCTTTGTATGATAATGTAAAAATTGAACACGTATCTCTAACGACTGAAAAGGACCCTTTTACGTCTCAAAATCACCCAGAAGATTGGCATCTACTTCACTCATCAAAGATTCCAAGCATCAATGGATTTAAGCCACTCGCTGGATTATATTACGACGGATTTTTGCATAAACCTCTCAAAAAAATCAGTATAGTACCCAACAACTTCATTGATTGAATAATAATGCTACGGTAACCGTGTCACACAACTCCTATCAAGATAATAAGGCTCCATTTCCAACGCCAACGTCGTAAAACTAACAATGCCAGTAACTATTGCAACTCGACGAGGCTCTAAAATTGGTATTGTCAGAATGTACTCGTAAAGCAAGCATCGCCTTTTGTGTTTCAACTCATGTGAGTTACATTGTTAGGTGAGGATCGTCAGCAAATGAGGGAGATTTTATCGCTGGTCGCAATTCTATTCACTGTTAATAACGTCTTTAATGTGTTCCATTATAAACGCACTGTATTATGTAGCTAGAAATTTGACTTGAAGTATACATTATTTTTATAACAGTAATGTTTAAAACCACCAATCTTTTTCGTCATTCTCTGTGAGATATATTTTATAATTTTTACAAGCTATTACGTTTGTTTCAAGTTTTGTTCTGTTTAAGTAAAAATATCAATGTGTTCTTTTTTTCAATTTATCATTATTCAATAAAGGTGCCAATTGTCCAGCTCCAAAGCAATTTTTTAACTGTTTTTATATTTATGGTATAAAATGAAGTATATTTTTATGTTTTGCCGTCATTATATTACTAATATTATTGCTGCGAAAGATTGTGTGGATTGACGGATGTGTAGGTGTAAAATACATCTTCACACCAAAACGGTGTGAATATAATTGTAAATAATATGGCACTGTATTATGTAGTTTGAAATTTTACTCGTAAGTATACATAATTGTTATAACTGTAACGGTAAATACCACAATGTTTTTACATTTCATTTCCCTAAAAATAAATATAAAATTATGTTTCACAAGTTATTACAAAGGTTTCAAGTTTTATTCCGTGTAAATAAATATATCTAGTATACTATTTCTATTCGATTTTCTTGTTATTCGATAAAGGTGCTAATTGTCCAGCTCCAAGACGATTGCTACCCCGTTGTTATATTCATGGTGTAAAATGAAGTGTATTGTTATTATCATGTATTAATCATCATTATCCTATTCGTATTATTTACGTGAAAATTTGTTTAGATGAATAGATGTGTCATCTTTATCATACTAGCCACTAGCTACTAGCCATTTAAAGTCCACTGTTGGACATAGGTCTCTCTAAGGAAGGAAGTGTTTTGCCCATAATTGCCGCGCTGGGCAAGCGTGTTGACTATCGCTCAGCGCAGCTTTCGCGCCGTGATTGCTGTTGCCCACCCCCGCCCTGTGCAGTTATATATATTTTATTTGGATGACTCAGTGAAAATTTGTTTCAATTATTTAATGGCGTTGCAGGTTATTTGTTAAAGAAATAATGCATTCATACATTTTGACTGGTCTGTTGAATTATTCGATCTTCACCCAGGACAAACATTCATGTGACCAAAATTTGTGTTTGTTCTGTGTTTGGGTGTTAAATATTGTATATATTTGTTGTTCTTCTGTACACATGAGGTAGACCATGAGGTAGACATGAGGTTGACAAAGGTCCTGCATTGGTTCTTCACTCTCACCTATTTCTACCACCAAATAGCTGTGTTCGCATTGCTGTGTTCCGGTTTCAAGGGTGAGAGAGACAGTGAAATTACTGGGTAAATGTGACGTAGTATTTTAAGTTCACAGAGTTGGCGACACGCTAGTGATATACTTGTGATGACGTCTAAAGGCTACGGTCACGTCAACCATCAAACGCACCGTATACTTTTATTTAATCTGCTGTTGTGTTTTATCCTTAACACAAGCGTTTTCATCTACTTAATTAACTTATATTTTGAAAGTCAGGTCAATGCATGAGATGATCTGTGAATTTAATATTATTGTTATTGAACTTGTTCTAATTATATATTTGTTTGGGTTGAATATTGCATGCATATTTTTATAAGGTTAAAAAAAAAACATTCTTGTATAAAATCATTCTTAAAATTAGAGTACTAATGAATGGGTAGATAATTAAAAAGTTTATATTATTTTCATGTATTTTATATGGAGTTAGATATCTCACGTACCGAAATCATTAAACGTAGTACATGTACAGAGTAATAACAAATTAAAAAATATAATCTTCTCGTTACCTGTTTTCATGTTAATCCGCTACATACAAACCAACTTGGCAAATTGGTTTGCTCAGAAAAAGCACTGAAAACAGCCGGCCGTTCATCAGATTTCACGGTGGGCATGCTCGCAGCAGGTAAAGCAGAAATAAAAGTCCACGTTGCCTTCCCAAGCATTTATTATTCAGCTGACAAAGTCACTCGCCATTCTTAGTCCCCGAAGAATGTACAGGAAGTAGATTTTCCTCTAAAGTATTATTGTTACGACACAAGAAAGGCCGAATCGATCCAGGATTTCAGTTGTTCCAGTTATATTAAATTTAAATGTAAAGCGAGTGATTACTTTTGTCCTGTTCGAAGACGATGCTACCGCTTTTACGTAAAATATACCTTTGACAGAATTAAAACAAGCATAATGTCTCTTCTCTTTGACTTTTATATTTTTGAATACACATAATCAGAAGACCTTTGTTGTTTTGTCATGCTTTTGATCGATTGGTTTAAAAACAGTTTACATAGCATAAAGATTTTATGTAAATAAAACTTGACGTATTCCCAAAGAAATGTATGACGGTAATTAGCTAAATAAGTGATAAAATTATATATTTATAAATAAATAAAACTCAGGCATTGCACGTATGCCAGCTTATCACGTGGTAAAAAGTCGTATAATTAGTATGTTTTTTTATTATTTGCCGATATAAAGATTGTTTAGAATGAAGAAAAGTCTTAATTTAGCAGCATTAAAGCAGATAGCTAACATAAAAGAAAAAGTTAGGCTTCTTACATTATAACATAATGATTTGTTGGCATAAAACACGATGTTGACGGAGTTTTATTATATCAGCCATTGGAAGTCCACTGCTAGGCCTCCCCAAGAAAGTTGGAATTTTGCCTATGATTGCTACGCTGGGCGAACGTGTTGGTAATTGCAGAGTGCAGCTTTCATGACGAGGATACGCCTGCCCATCCCCACCCTATGCATTTGTGCTACACTGTTGTTGAACTGTCGGTTCTGGTACCTCAGTGGTCTCTTACAGCACCTGGTACAGGGGGAGGTAATAATTTACTATGCTGGTACCTCATGACTTAGGGCATACTTAGAGAATTGGGGGATTATAAATGCAAATACTAAATAAGTAACAAATTGCTAAGTGTTAAAACGTGAACGCATCACGTCGATGAGTCTAAGCAACCGTTCGTTAGATGATTAAAGTTTCATAGGTTCAGTACCGTACGTAATATTAGTATTCAGGTGATAGGAAGGGAGACGCAAGGCATTAACCTTTAAAAAGGGGTCAATGCGTGAAGTTGTGTCCCCTAATAATTTATTCTGGACGACGATTTGTTGGAGGGCTCTGTTTGGGCCAAAATACTGACTTTGAATATTGATGTGCCGACTCATTATGAACACAATTAAACTTAGCTAATGAGGGTTTGATTTCAGTTTCAAACTGTTTGCATCTATAATAAAATAAATCAATGGCCCTTGAATTGGTGGGAATTTTCTTTAGTATTCAGCTATCGGTACTTTTATGTTTGGTATAATTATGTTCACTGCGCGCAATACTATAAAGATGATGGGACGACTTTAAATATGCACAGCCTTTATATAGCCTTTGATCTTTGAATACATCTCAGTGTAAACATCGACATAGTACCTGTATATATTGAAGCAGTACTAAGAAATTATATATAGTCGGAGGAGATATGCCTTAACCTAAATAAAGTTTAAAAATAAACTATTTAAAGTTGGTGAGCGACCTTTTGATAAAAATAAATCTATTTTCTGTTGGCTTTTTAAGCACAGTTTAAATAACTTTTTTAATATTTTATTCGACGTTCCCGCGTTTTAAAGCTGTTAAAAAAGCAATATTATTTTTAACAACAGGTAGGGATCGCGTAAATATTTAAAAAATATTTTACTTTTATGACTAAAATTAATAATTTATAACGTGGTGAATTATTTATATTATTATTATTATTTATATTTATTTATTTATGTAAAATTTCAGATACCTATATTAAATTTCGAACCAACACAATTACACAACTGCAATTTTAAGGTAAGAAATCAAAAGTGTTTTATTAATTCAACAATTACTTGCGTCTCTGGCTTACAAATTACCTTAAGCGTTTATTGCAACGGCATGTCACTCCAGTAATTTAATCAACAAGTTGATCCGAGTTTAAGAAACCCTCGTCGAAACTTCACGAAATAGCCTAGATTAGTCAGTAAATGTCTGCAGCAATTGCTTTGGTAATCCCAACGAAATCATAGTAGCTAGAACCTTTAAACGCGTTTGGTGCAGTACTTGTTCTGTGAAATTTAGTACAAAGTATGTTCTAAATTGAAACCGTTCGCCGTACTCAACGCATTCCGGGCTGCAGTGTGCAGTCTGGAATATTCAGAACTCGTTTATTGTAGCTACAGGTCGGCATTCTACGAAAGCCAATATAAATCAGTTGCAATATAAATAAAAATACTTTTTTTAGGTAAGCTGTTGTTACTCATGACGACTAGATCTAGTGCTATAATTGCACTCTTTATGCTCTTTTAGAATTATTGATTAACCATTATATTAAGCTTCAGCAGACGTCAACCATAGCTAAACTAAAAAACCAATTTCCTCTGTTATTTAATTTTAGTACCGTGAGGTACCGGATGCCGCGAGGTACCGGCAGAGTAGAATTGTAACCTCAGTATCAGGTGTTGTATGTGGCGACTGAGATACCGGAACTGACAAATAGCGTAGCTTAAATTCTACAAGGTGAGGATGGGCAGTAGCATCCACGACGCGAAGATGCGCTATGCGATTGCCACCACACAAGCCGCCCATAATTGCCGCGCTCGGCAATTATGGGCAAAAATTTTCGTATCTTGGAAAGGCCTATGTCCAACAGTGGAGATTTTTGGCATTTTGGCAGATGTGACACTGAAATTTTAAATTCGTAATTCCAAACGAACAACTTTTAACTAAACGCATATGAAAGAGTATTATTATCATTATATCACACATTTTAGCCGGAACAAACATATGATGTATGATTAATATTTCTGAAACATATAAAACAATTTTAAAGGGATTTTCACATACGGATTTCTTAATACGTCTCTGTTCTGACTACTTGCATTCCGTAGTAAGCATTAGCCTTTTATGGTTCGTTAAAATTGTAAGCTAATTCTATAGTCTATGAATACTGGGGAATTTTGTAAAAATCAATTTAGATAGCTCTTCCTCATCATAACAGCCGTAGACCGTCCACTGGAAACGGGCCTCCCCAAGGAATAATAAATAAATTCCCACTACATCTCATACATTGACTGAGTTAGTACTTATGTTATGGACGTCAGAGAACAGAGTAATAACAAATGTACTAGGTACTAAAACATATATGTTTAACATCTAGACAAGGAAAAAGCAGAAATATTATCATATAAAAATATTTGTTCTGGGTGGGAATCGAACCCACTACCCGTGTCGCACAAGATAGGGTCACTACCATCTGCGCCATCGGGTCCATCAAAAATTTGCATTCATATTGCTAAAGATTTACTTACAAAACTATCAAAGTAACATAAACGTGATCGAGTGCAAACTGGTTCTAGAATTATGATTTTTTTGCACAGCGTTTTTGAACTCGACGAAAATTCAATATTAGCTTTAAAAATGGATTTTATAAAATGCTCAAGAGCGTAATATTCCTGGCCTAGACAGATTTAACGAAGTGTTGTCTTTAAAATCTATTAAGTAAATTATTTAATTAAAACATATTAATTACAAAAAAGTTACAGCAGACACACGCAGGCCGTTTGAACTTATTGTAATAATAACTTATTGTAGACATGAACTTACTATAATAATAACGCAAAAACACGTATTTCTACTAATATTAACAAAGTGTATCTGTTTGTTTTACTTTTCTATTAAAGCCGTTGAACCGTTTTAAGAAAAAGCTAGCGAAGTGAAAAGTTAAAACCAAGAACTGACAGATTTCTATTTATCGTATGGCAAATCCAACACGAAGTGATATTTGATGGGCCCGATGGCGCAGATGATCCTAGGTTTGTGGATTCAATCCCCATCCGATACAAACATTTTTATAATTGTGTTTTTTTTTGTGTTAGCGTGATAAATATGTATTAAAATACATATAATATTTGTGATTCCGAACTTGTCTGGTTTTGGGGTTTGAATTTCGGAATTCGATCACTACCCAGGATAAATATGTATGTGACGAAGTCAGGTCAATGTATGAGATGCTACGTGAATTGTACTTTATTGTCATATAGTTGAAGCTGCAACGCAAAAAATAGTGAGGAGTAAAAAAGTAGAATATATATCGTACAGTATTCGCATATAGGAGATACACGTGTAACGCATATATGTTTTATAACGATATTAGAGCTGGGTTATAACCCTCGGATTATTGAAAGCCTTCAAAGTTGGCGCCCGCGAATCATATTGATATTTTATGCTTCTCACTCATGATGTATTCTGAGTTAAAAAAATACATGAAAACCAAAATATAAATTAGTTACTTAGTATTTAGACTATTTAGGCACATAATCTTTTATTTTTTTTCTTTTTTAATCTTTTATTTTAGTTATACACAAAATATGTTGGTCTAATTAGATGGTAATATTTACTAAATATATGTTTGTAATAATTTCTTTTATTTGAGCGTTCACTATTCAAAATTAACGTTTATTGTAATTGAAAACGTTGAATTAAAATGTAAAATGATGCTTTACTAGTCATAAGGCTTTTAAGTTATTACATAGGCTCGCACGGGTTGACTACAGTTTTATGACATAGTCTTGAAAATCTTGTAGACACAAACCAACCCAGAATCAAAAATCTTACAGAAAGATTTAATATGTAAAAACATATTAATATATACATTTTTCCTTAAATTTATTATAAGTGTAAGATGTGGATGTAGATATAGATAATACTACTTAACTAATTTATTTATTTAGTTTTGATTATAAATATTTAAATTGGTATCTCTTGGTATTATTAGATTAAATTTGATTATTCCACTTTTCCTGTCCATTTCTTACCTGATAAAAACTATATGTTAGCAAGCTATTAGACTCGTATTTTTATTTGAAAGTTTTTGTTCATCATTGGTGAATAACAGAGAATACTTATTACTAAGCAATGCATCATACTCAATGCTTTAATACACATTACTTGCTTTTGAGACATGTCGAGAAGTTTCTTGCAACTAATCTATTTCATTGCATAGGCTTCCTAACTACTACGAGTTTTGATTAAAATTCTACTGCAGTACAAATTATCTGTTTGAAACGTAAAAATTGCGATGCCCGAAATGTACAGAGTTCCGTTGTCTACTCAAAATGCCTGATTGAGTGATGGATTGGGGGAACCTCCCCTATATATTTGTTTCTTTTCAATCAATTTCGAGAAGAACCGATGTTTCATGGAGTTGAAATGAAACGATAGACTTTTTCAATATTGTTTGCTTTCATGCAAATACATTTTTGTATTCCATTTTTTTTTTCATTTGTTTATTATTGAAATGGATTTTCGAAGTTGATCAAATTATTTTGATTGAAAGACAAGTTAATACATAATAAGTTCAGCATGCAATAAATACTAAAACGTATAAGAACTGATTGATATTATTTAAGAAACGGCATTTAAATTTTACTAAAATAAAACAATTCTCCTCACTAATTGTTAATTATACTATCAACACCGATTCAAAAATAGGGCAAAGATGATTCCATGTTTAATGACCAACTGAGTCGGTTTTAACAATCAAATCAGCAATGTGAGAATTGCTTTTTGTTATTAATCAAGTACCACAAAGGACCTTTTTTAACTAAAACAGGGCATAAATGATTACATAATGTGTATATAAAAGAATGATTAAATACATTTTTGGAAATACATAGTATTTAAATATTACTTGGAGAGTCGTCATACTTTGTAATAAAATATTTGCCAACAGAATACAGAATACGCCATTTTTCCAAGGTACATAATTTCCATACATATTTGAATATGGCTAAATCTTTTATAAGCTAAAACATACGGAAACGAAAAGCCGACTACACAAAAAAGAGGGTGCGATCAAAAGGATTACTGTTACTTCTGGCATCACTCGTAACATAATATAAACAAAGATATCTATTCAAGACGTGACAATATGTCTGCATATCCTACTCATAGAGACAACATATTACCTCTATTTTTCGAAGAGTCCTGAGGCTTTGTTGTGCTTGAAGCTATCCTTCAAAAAGTAATATTAACAAATCTATCAATGTAAATAGATATATTTGTTTATACTTTCACCTTATATTAATATAAATATTTTAATACTACTCAATAACTTTTGGGCCTTTATTTTCAAAGAAGAATGAATTTTAATGAAGATTGGACTGGAATTGGAAAAAATATTCTGTCTGTCAAATCCGTCTTATAGAACCAGCATTTAAAACTTAAACTATTTATTTGCCAATGAATTACACAAGACATAGGTTTCAAGGGAAGGGAAATTTTGCCCATAATTATACACTAACTATAATTAACCACGCTGGGCAAGCGTGTTAGCAAACACAAAGCGCAGCTTTCGCGATGGGGATGCTCATGTCCATCCCGCTCTGTGCATTTGGCAACGCTGTTGATCTGCTAATTATGCTGTCAGTTCTGATACCTTAGTCGCCTCTTATGACAACTGGTACAGGGAGAGGTACCATTCTATATCATCTAAAGTAAGGCCCGTTAATCTATGCAAAACAAGGCAACTTCATCAAATGAAGACAGAAATAATGAACAACTTGAACTAAATTTAATTATTTGAAAAATGGTGTACTTTTTAACAGAAAACAGTTACTAAAGTAGCTAATTCTATTTATTTAGCATTGATGTATTCTCACAATGGTACAGACTATAAATGTTTAAAACCTCAAACCGGTAAACAGCTGCAAACTACTTTAAAAGGCCAACTAAAATGCATTAACGTAAACCATCGCGTGCTTCAAACCGAACGGCAAGTCTCACAAATTATAAATAGGTTTCTAAGAAAAATAATTGCTTGCGGAACAGTTCTAGCGTTTAATTATTTAGTAACAATTCGGAAATACGAGTGAAGAGAACCTTTCGACGGAGGCCAATTAGCAAGAGTAGGTGCCTACTACACGTTCGGGTGTGTCTATAAATTATTAACTAACTACAAAGAGCGGGAAAAGAAAAAACTGGCTTGATCTTGTTTGTTTTGTTTGATGTTTGCTGGTGATTTTATAGGACTACGTTTAATCTGAAAAATGTTTTTTTTTAATTTTTCGAATAATAACAATGAAAGAAAAATGTTGGAAACAATTTCTGATTTGCAACATTATGGTTTTTTTATGGTGACCCCATTTTAATTGAAGGAGTATCGAAGCGTTTGTTATATAGATTTTTATTTTGTTAACTTCATTTTTAATATTACCTACATTAAATATAAAAATCGTTTTTAAAAAATTCTGTTAATATAAATTGAAAAATAAAAACTCGATCGCTACAAGCAGCACCAAGTTGAGTGTCAGTAATTGAGACCGAATTACAGTCGCTTTTTTCTATAACTAAGTATACTACTTAGGCAGATTTATTTTACACGTACAATTAAAAATTCTTTAAGCTGAAGTTTATTATTAAAGTGCAAATGTTTGATAAATAATCCCAGTTGAGGTTTTAACGTGCAATAACAATAGGTCATAATAACTGAGGTGGGAAACACCAACAGGCGCCTACCGGCTTTCTGCGTGCGCGGTAGCATTGCAGTGACGGTGGCCATGATTCATAAAACAAATGAAAATTCGGGCTAACAATAAAATTGTGTTATGAAATATAGAACATAGGCGGTACTTATGAGAATTTTACAAAAATCTCTTTTGAAAGTTATTGAAAAATAAATTATAACACATGTGAAGTAAAATCGAGGCTTATTTGTAATTTTAGTAACATAAAAACTAATACGCAACAAACAACTAAATTTTTTTAAATACACTGATCTTATGCTGTACGTACAGTCTTTATTCGTTGTCCAAAAATATTTTGTCAGCGTCATTAATACATTTTCAGCAAATCTGAGTGTTTACCTTGAAATAAAACATTAAGAAGAAACTATTATAGGCTTGGCCTAATTGAAGCACTTGTCGATTCGTCATTATTTTACAGCTGGAGAACTTCTACTGATGGATATAGGCCTTCCCAAGAAACTGGGTATTGCATACTGGGCAGGTGTGGTGGCAGTTGCTGAGCGTTGCTTCAAGATGGAAATACTACAGAACTATCGAATTCTCCTTTTGCTTCTTATAATAATAAAATATCAAATAAATTCAGATGATGTCTCATACATTGGCCTGAATCACTGATAAGTAGCTAATAGTACTTGTGTTACATATACTTAGTTAAATAAACGACATCCAGGCATAGAACAGATACAAATATTCTTCATAAAAGTATTGACTTTGAGTGTGCATCGAACTTTCGACTTTTGACGCACAAGATAGAATCACTATTAAATGCGCCATTATGCCCGACATATGTATCGAAATATATCCTAAAAAATATTGTATGTCATGTAAACCCTACCGCCTAGCTTATTCTTCGCTTTCAATAATTCCTTCGGTGACGGGTGAAATTTTACATCGGCTTAAACCACCCTGGGGCACAGCGAACTAATTATAAGGCTCATTGGTTCGCCTCACTTTATATTATTCTGACAACAGGGCAATCTGATAATGCTTCAACTTACCGTAGCATGTTGTGTTTTCTTGTAACAATATTAATACAAGTCTTTAATAAAAAGGTTTAGCATGTATTGTAAAATTGCTAATGTACCTTTTTTTCATGTATACTATTTACATTTATTCGTCTCGTTCTAATTGTGTGTGTGTGTGTTTGATATATATAATAATTAATGTTATTAAATAGACTCAGACATAAAATTTCGGCATAATTTTGTTAATCTAAATACGTACTTAACAAAATACTAAAATCAATAGTATTTGCTTAAAACAAGTTGACTCGGCATTCATTGTTGACCTCCTAATCACGAAGCGGTGTGACTTATCGACTTATTATCATACCTACTCAACAAAATATATGCGAATACTGTGATTTGAGATTATATATAAATAAATCTGTCAAACGAAAACGTACATGTACAATATATCCTACACATATTGTTATAAAAATCAGTAAGTGGTAAAATATGTCTTTTGAGTGATATCTCGATGATCCAGTATTAGTTATTCCTATTATTACTTGTACTGCCGTGATATTTAGTTTCGTGCTGTATAGCCCTTATATCAAGGATCATTATTATATTAGCCATGGAGCGGACAATGCTGGACATAGGCGTCCCGAAGAAGGGAGGAACTTTGCCAATAATTTCTGCGCTGGGCAGGCTTGATGGCAGTTGCAGAGTGTAGATTCGCGACGGGGATACTATTGCTGATCCTCGCTCTGTCTCAATTGAACTGTGCTGTCTTGGGTAGGTATACTGACATCTTTTGGTTCTGGTACTACACCTGGCCGCTTACCACATCTGACACAGAGGGATATAATATTTTACATATCCAGAACCCCACTTTATTCAGAAAAAATTGCATCTTATTCTAAAAGAATACATATTTGTCATCTATAATTGCAACAAATGAAACGTGATGAAAATATTTTTACTTATTTAACTAAAATGGTAAATATTAACAATCTTTGCATAACATGTTAGGTTTTGCACCTTTCTTAAGTATATAAAGTACAATTGATAAATGTGTGTGTTTTTGTGAGTGTGTTTGAGTATCGTACTAATATTATAGACATAAAGTATGTTTTACTCTTTCACGCTAAAATAGTTACAAGGCATGACATGTTACGTTGCACGCGGGGTAAAGTAGGTTGTATTTGTTAAAAGAATAATAACAAGAAAATTTACACATCTCATAAATTGACATGACTTATAGCGTTTATGTTCCGGATATCCGACAATAGAGGAATTACAATTACGAGTATAATACTTGAATATATACAAATAACACCTAGACACAGAACAAATTTTCATTACACAAATATTTATTTTAGGTGAGGATCTAAACCACGACTTTAAGCTCACAAGATAGGATCAATAACATCTGCGTCACCTGGCTCATCAGATTCTAACGACATAATTCTCTAAAAAGTATGTTAGTAACTTTTTTCGGAACAACGTATGGTTTTATAAGAAACAAGACATTCTGAGACACGCAGTATATTGCGAAGTAACTAAAAATATTTTCACAGCATATTCCAAGAGGTATACAGCAACAATAATTAAATAAGCAAGTGTCATGTTATTTATAAATCCTAAAAGGTTCATTTCAAAAAGTAATTTTTAAATATCAGGACCGAGTGCCGCACTAGTAATATATCGCCGGCCGGACCAGTCATAGGTCACAGCTTGTTTTTGCAGTTTATGCTCAAAATGCCAATAAATTTTAACGAGGAAACGGTTTCGATTCCGAAAAAGCAGTTTTAAACCCTCCCTGTGAATTTATTGATTCCTGTACGCTTGGAAATCTATCGAGGCGAAATTCAAGTAACGTATGGAAATACGTTGTTACCTATACATTAAATTTAGGAATAATAGCCACTTCTTTGTATTTTTTATGTTGCTTTAATTTATTAGGGCTTAGATTAGATATCCACGAAGACAGCATCAAACGTTAGAAGTGACTAGTTTGTTATCTATATGTACATATAATGGAAGTGCCAGTTTTTAATACTAAATTTACAACTTTTAACTAAATTCACATGAAAGTATGTGGTCTGTCCATTTATTCCGGCTAATCTCTGAAACAGCTAAGCTTATTTTAACAAGATTACACCGGCAGATAAATAATGTTGTATTAAGTAACTAAACCTACTTTCTTTCTCAATTTAATGCGGGTGAAACCGCGGGCATATCTATTTTGAAATATAATTATCTAACACGCTTGCTACGTACGTAACGTAAAGTGACAGTCATTTATGTTCAATTCACTGGAAATAAAACAATAATAAAGGGTGACATCTATATCAAATATTTAAGTGACGGCGTCGTACCCTAATTAATTGTGTCCTATCTCTTGGAAACCCAAAACTAAATTGAAATGAATGGGCCAAAGTTATATCCTAATTAGACGTAAGGAGTTCGTATGTACGTCTTCTCGGAGTGTCGAAATTAGAGTTAAAGTAAACTTGTTTACCTTTCCACAGAGATGTTATATGAAACTTGGGCGACGCTGTGGGGAAGTAAAATTTTGTTAAAAGTGCCACAGCAGAAGTTCTATGGCCCGTGTTACTCGTTTATGAAACTGTTGATGAAACTTTTGCCCAATTCTGGTTATTTCTTCAGAGCATTTAGTATGAATTATTTACGCTAGTTTTTATTTGCTATTAAAATTAACTCTATACTGAAAAAATCCTTTAAATATATTTAAAACTAGAAGTTCTAATCTGTCTAGTCTAGTCTGGTGCCGGCAGACAAATATTAATGTGAGTCCTACCTGTTTGTTTAAATGACTTCATGTAGCACTCGTTATTAGGGTTATCGATCAATTGTGTAAAATTGTAACTAGCAAATTTTTTTGGCAATTTTAACGATTTGAAAGTGCCTATGATATGTATATTTAAATAAAGTTTATTTGACTTGGAATATAAAATATTTGATGTTAAATCGAAAAATGAAGAGATTTTCATGATATGGGTACTCGAGTTATTTATTTACTTAACAAATGGGTATTAAGTGTGCACAGTACAAACACACTAACACGTAAAAAAAGCAGAACCACCGATTTTCCGTTCTGAATATTTGCTTCAATGTGTAGCAGCAGACGAGTAGTGGACTATGATGCTGCCTGCATTCAAGATATCAGTGTCCATTGACTTCAAACGTGCATCAGCTATGAATGCGCGTTGCCTAAAGCATATAAAGTTCTCCGAGGATAAGTGCAAAACCAAGCAAAGTTATTCAGGAAATGAAGCCATAAAATTTTTATCACTATTAACTACGACATCAAAATGTGATCGTAGATTTTTAATTCATATTTTAGCAGAATATAAAAGAATTTATGGTAATCTATAAGAGTTGCTAAGACGGATGTCTTTCGAGCAATTAATAAATTTTATCTCAACATGCTTCGCTATTAATAAGAAGAACATAAAAATTTAAGTTTCTTTGAGCTTACTATCAACATTCCTTATCGTCACAAGTTTACGGCCGATCAGATTTCCTTAAATAAAATACAACCTGACCTTTCTTATTGAATTAATTTCGCATGGTTGATCCCTTTGTCATAGAAGTCAATCGTTTGTCCGAGTTTATCCGTTACATTCATTCTCAATCTAATAATAGGATGGGTGAAAGGGTCACATTTTCTTTCAAGAAGCTCTGTATGACCATATGAATATCAGTCGTCATATACCTTATGCGCTTGTAATAAAGATCATATTGCAACAATAAATATTGCTATGATCGGCCAACTGTACGCATTGGCGAATACAAACGGGTGTTTTATAGCGATCACTGGGACATGTCATACAATAACCGAACATAAATAAATTTTCCGTCATCCATTTTTTATTGCAAGCCAAGCTGTTGTTGTCTGGCCTACAAGAGTTTTGAATACATTTATCTCGTATAATAACTTTTTTATTGAATATTTTTAATAAATTGATTTGAAAGATTCCATAAGATGCGTTAATATAACCGCTATAAATATAACTCATTGCTTGCTCTATAACAAAAACTCTTTAACTAAACCGTCTCAAAATACTTTAAAAAAATAAAAAGATCGGTTTTTAAACATAAAAGAAATAATTCTAATTTCGAGAATTCATATTAAGAATAATAATAATATGTTTTTATGTCAAGTAAAAAATTTTAAACGAAAAAAACGCACCTTCATTTTTAATTTAATCTTTAAGAGAAGAACGTAGCAAAACAAGTGGTAACAAAGCATGAGCGAAATAGATAGATCTCCACTTGCAATGGGATTTCACAATCATTATCTTAATTTTATTTTCTTTAAACGAATGCACTTTTAATAATAACAAATAGCGATATAATATATTAAATGAAATAGAGCGTCTATTTATATCTGAAACTAAAAAGCATTTCAGGTGTCCCAATTTAATAAGAGAAGTAGAATTTAAATAATATTGATTCGACCTTGTACTATATTAGACCATATACACACACACATCTACACCTACATGCACACTACAGAGCATAGGTGCCTATAAGAACAGGCTAGACCTGGTTTAAGTGTCAAATTGTATTTTAGTTTAAGTTTCCTTTTGTTGTTAAATAAAGTTATTATTAAAGTTATTATTATTAATATGTATGAAAGTAACATACTAAAATGATATTTACAAAAGTGATATAAAAGTTTAAACATGTGAAAATTGCATTAATTGTTGAAGTTCTGTTATCAGACACGTTCTTTTTTTTCTTAGACGTTCCACGTAATGTCATGATAAACAGTTTAGAAATAAATGTTATATTCTCGTATAAACATAAAACTAACCTGACAGACGTTGCCCTATCTTAACTTTGTAAATGTTTATCAAGAAAAAAATATTGCGACTATAAATTAAGATAAAATCTATGTTATGTCACTAGCTGGATCAAAATGTACACAGAAAGAAAAATAAAGTTTTTTAATTCCGGACCAACGCCGAGTTACGTAATTTTAATAAATAAAGATATTTGTTGAGTTATAGTGTTTGTGGTAGGTTTTTTTTAATTTATATGGGATCTAATTAGAATTAGATTAATGTGTTATGTTAGTTGGTTTCATAACTTAGTTATAAAATAAAATACAGTACGGTTAAATATTTTTTTTAATGTTATAAAGAATAACATTAACAAGAAAGTTCCACAAAAAAAAACTCTAATTTTCTACACCGCGCCTTAGAATCTTTTCAAATTTTTTTTTATAAAAGAACTGGCTAAATTATAATGATTACACGCCATCTAAGCGGCCTTGGCCCAACGTGATTTGTTGGAAAAAAAGGTAAAATCGAAGATTTTCGTACACAATCCCGGAAATTTCCATATCTAAATGGAAAACCGACCCCGAACAATCAATTTATCCTCCAATATCCTCGAGCGGTTTATACCACCTGTACAATAAATATTTATACTTCACCCTCCATTTGTATCGCTCAGCGGTTCTTGTACGAACTGAGACGGAATATTGAAACAAATGTAATTATAATTCCCCTAAACTATATTAATGAGTTTCCGTTTTCGGGGTTTCAATTAAATGTTTATTATAACTTAAAACGACGTTTCCATTAATTTACAATATCGAAATTTTGGCGATACCTTGATTGATCTAATTATAGTTTTCACTCGTAATTATTTGGTGTTTCGGCAAAACCTATTGAAAAACACATGATATAAATGATAGAAAACTTAGGAAGGAGTTCATAACCTTTATTTAGCAATCACAGCAGCCGCAAAACATACATTGCTGGGCATATGCTTCTTCTGAAAACGGGTAATTCTATCCATAATTACCGCGCTGAATTGGCGGATTTAGATTTTTTTTCCTGTGTACCATATGTCGTAAGGGGTTATTGAGGTGAAGGAGTCAAATAATGGTGGTATATCTATCCGAAACAGTGTATCAGATTTGCGCAGCAACATACTCGTCGGCGTAGTTTCGTTATTCGGTCGATCGGTATGTTACACCACCACGCCTGCCTATCGTGATAATTACGGACAGAACCCCCCCAGTAGACAACTGATATGATTTCTTTTATAATAACACTAGGTCACCGCAGCCTCAATATCCTCCTAATATTCTACAGATATCTGTAACAAGTTGCCAACTTTGTGACTAAAAGATCTTATGTCACATTCTCACTACCTCTCTCAGTCATCAAACCAGAATACAGCAATGCAAACACTGTTATTTGATGGTAACAATAGGAAAGAGTGAGATACCAATACAGATGATCTTTGTATGGGATCTACCGCATGTTAAATCAAATCAAAGATGATGATGTGATTTTAAAATATATTTTTACAAACTGTTTTAGTTCAAGCCTATTTTAATGAAATTGTTATAAAGGCATAAACTTTGTTCTGAAAATAACTAATGTATAAATTTTAAAACAAAATGTTTCTTTATATCCATACCAAATGCGCTTTTAAAAGAAATTCACCTCGATAACCTGACAGCTGCCATAGAGCTACAGAAAGCCATTTTATTTCCTGAACATTAACCCCGGTTTTCACACTTAAAGTTGCTCGAGGGAAGATTTATTGCGGCCCGGAACACTACAGGTACATTCGACGAATGAAATAAAAAATACTTAAAGTGTTCAGTAAAGATGTAATAAATAACTGATGTTAAATTGGGTGCGAAGAGCTTATGGACCTGAACTCGAAACAAAAGCAGAGGGAAATACGTACCTCATTCCTTTAAGTTAACTGGGGAAAAAGTATTAGAGACTTCATGTAACTAGCAATTTATTTGTGCCTTGGTTTATATATTAGATGTTGGAACAAGTTATACACTACTCAATATTAAGTTTACAATTGTTCAGCAAAATCGAGTAATTAGAATTATGGCTATAAAACAACAGGTACCTTTTCGTGAGCATATTGTAAGTCTTGGCATTTTGACTGTACCCTGTCTTGCACATTTTGTTAAGAGCGTAGTTGACTATGAGACCACGGAAGAATAAATGTCAGGAAAAAAACGAGAAGACAAGACTTTCCAATTAAAATGATTTCTCTTCTTGCCATAGCCAAACACTGCTCACCATATCAGTGGGTTTACTTATATAAAAGATTACCAATCGAACTAAAGGGCTGCTTATGCAAGAGTGGCCTCAAAATAAGTTAAAAACATTTTGTTGGAAAAATGCTTTTATAGTGTAGACGAGTTTATTGACGGTAGCGAGCATTGCTTTTGATATAATAAATCACGTTGTTAAATTGAATTGTTTTTTAATGTTTCATTGATTTTTGACAAATACTTGTATTCTGAAATTTACACAATGTACATTGTTCTGAAATAAATTGAAATTGAAATTTGAAGTGGTGGAAATAATATATGTATGTATATAAATGTATATGTATATATATATATACATTTATATATTACATCGGCCCGGGTTTATACATGTATATATAGGTTTAAACCCGGGTCCGTCAATTTTAATACTAAAGTAATGTTTCATCTGTTTTAAGAGCTATTCTTGAGAGTAGAGTAGCAGAACCGTTGAATGACAAAAAAATAACCTACAATTAAAAGCCGTTAAAGTGTAATATTGTTATAAATTTATATTAAAAGCAAGCAATTCCAATGTTAAATTAATCACTAGCTAATCCTTGTTATTATTGTATTTACATACAAATCCCTTTACAACTAAAAATGAAATAAACTGACATTTAACATTTTAATTAGTACTATCAGCTTAACAGTAGATTGCAGTAGCCACTTCGATACTAGTAATAAATTTTCGTTAGGTGTCACGAATGCAGGAACTATTTCACACACTTTTTTATGATTTATCGGAGTTTTCATTCAGTTTAGTTGCTGTTCTGCAATGAAAAATAGAACCATATAAATTTGTGCAGCTATTTCAAACTCTGGGATATGACGGAATAATAAACCGTACTTTTTTTTTATTAAATTTTAACTTTATCGTTCGCGTTCTATTATAAATCTGAATAATCAAACTCATTTGCAAGTTTTTTAATAAATAGCATTGCTTAGTTCAGACATTTACGACTCATGATTGTGCCAACATATCTTGAGGGAAGGTAGGTATTGATTGAATATTCAATATCCTGGACAGCGATCTAATCGTGAGATATCATAAACTGTGCGCTTGCGTTTTGGAAGCAAATAGTTATGGGATTTATAAGACTACTCTAAGCGTAAGGTCTTATATCCCTGAGGTAGGTCAATAAACCTACGGATTTTACGTGCCCATGTTGGTGCACAAGTAATGACTTGTGAACGCGCAATCCGTTTTCTATGTAAGTAAAAATAATATTTTGAGACTTCGTTAGGTTTTTGTTTTTTTTTATGCGTTAATCTGTCGGCTCATATTACGCTTTTTAACAAATAAACATTTAAGAAAAAAATATTTCGTAACCTTTAGTTAACACATGTAATTGTATATACTATATTCCTAGATGAATGTATTATGGGTTGTTACTCGCTGGACCAATACAGGGCGGGGATTTTAAAAATTGAAATTGGCTATCTTTGTCAACGGCTTGGCTGCCGTAGTAGTAAGATATATACCCTGTATATTCTTAATTGACATTGAATCAAAATATTTAAAGTAATAGTGTTGCCAGTTTATTAAAGTATTTAGTATCTCCAATAGCGCTTTTGAATTAATCTTCAGTTACATAATAACGCAATTAATACAATTCTGATTCTCAATTTAAAAACTTTCAAAAGATTTTAAAGCAGTAAATTTGCTGCACATATGAAATGCTTAAATGATTTCACGAAAATACCTACACAAAATAGTCAAAATCTGTTTTTACACGTAATAATTCTAAATTAAACCGAGCTACTAATACAGTCGCTACTAAAATGTTAATTAGGTTCCGTACTTGAGTACACAGCGCGGCAGATTTACAATGTAAACTGTGATGAAGGTGAGACATTATTATTCAACGTACCGAGAGCTTAAGTATCGATAACTGCGCAATATCGATACTTTTGAAGAAGATTACGTCATAGTATGTTCTTAATTTGAAAGTTTAAAAATACAAATAATATTCGTGGCACTAAAAAAGTGTCAATGCGTCTTATTCATAAACACGATGTTAGTTACATACTTAAGTATTGCAGCTAGACGCAAACCGTGCTTTCTCTTACAAACATCCCAAATAAAGTCCACTCATCCCGAAATCCGTGTATTAGAGACGCAATTAAGTAATCGCTGTCAATATTGTTCAGATTTTGTGCCTGCTGAGGTAGTTTTAATGCTCTACGAAAAGTAAGGCAATATAAAATTTATATAAATATTATTATTTATAAATTATGTGATATATTTATATGGATAATGTGATATATTTTCAAGTCGCAAAGCTGGCCATGCGCTGGTTATAATATATTTGTGATAATTCAGGCGTCTGCGGTTACAAAGGAAACTTCGTCAAAATCTACGGAATTATATCACTATCAAAGATATTTATTAGAAAAAAATCAACTTGGCTTCAGGTGGGCTTCGAGCATCATTGCCATTACGGGGGACCGTGCATAATGCTACCGAGACTTTATTAGACGCGTACTTTTCCTAGTGCTCTTTTTGTGCTGAGAAAGTATCTCTTCAATGTTCTAGTCAATTACCTACAAACACTCCAATATAAAACTTTTACTTTGAAGCAATCGATCTGGAAGAAACTATTACTTTATAGATTTAATGGACAGAGAAATATATTTCATGTTAAAAAATAACAATTGATATCCTGCAATCCACTCAAACTTCATGCATTGTTGTTATCTGTTGTATTGTAGTTAAACTTTCCCAACGTAATTTCGTTGGCCAGTTTAAAGGCTTAAAATCATAGGCATTTGTAATCTCTTCCTATTGGGCTACATAATCCCTACTGTGATGTTTAATAATAATAAATTATTAAATAACCACCAATAGTGGTTACGCAATTGCCTTTATAATGCGCAATTATAATTAGTTTTAGATAAATATTCACCTTTATCACCACGAGTTTTTCTTATATCTCTCTGGTAGCTTGTGTAATGGACCAGCAGTAAACTCAGTTTTAGTACCATTTTGGTGCCGGCAGTATAGTTTAAGGTAGACTTAGTTTACATGTGTTAGATGACTCTCATGACCTCGTGGAATCAAGTACTTTCTATCATATGAATACTATTGTTTTATTCTTTTCAATTTTGAATTGAATAAAAGATATTTGGAGTTCGAGTAATTTATAAACCATTTCAATAAATTTTTTATAAATAAAAATAATAAAAACAATATTTACACCGCGCATACCGTCGTTCGCGTCAACTGTCAAATGACTGACAGTTATGTCAAACGCAATGATGGTCGTTGTGTTTTCTTAAATTACCTATTTTTAATGCTAATTTCTTAATGTTATCTTTTCATAAAAACCATATGCAGTCATTAAGATACACAATAAAAAATAATTCGCAATATTCGACCAGTGAGATTGACGAGAGATGGCGTGACCAATGAAACTACAGATATATATAATATATACATTTTGATAAATCCTTTATCGCCTGAGTATGTTCTTAAATGAACATTAGTATGTATAATTTAAGGGTTAATAATAAATACAATTTTATTACTTAAATATAATTTAAGTAAAGATGATGTTACTCAACAACTAAGCTTGACATTGTTCCATAATTTAGACGATGAATACACTAACAACAAAAAATTGCGTAATTCTACATTTTTGTAACAGTTAAATATTAATTAATGCATTATTATTAAACTATATGTAATAGATATGTTTGTATTTAAGTAATAATGCATGCAGCTTTTTTAATATAACTAGTAAAAATAAATGTTATTTTGTAAAATATATCTTACTATTTCAAAATATAGGACACTTCCTAAAATTGAAAACAGTATTCTCGATAGCCGAGGTACATCCCTACGAGTACCATCTAAATAAGTTCCTGAGTAATTTCGAATTTCCAATACCCTTGGAAATGGTTTCAATATCTGAAGGAGCTTTGGTTTCTACTTGCATTCATGTTTACGAATAGTGATCTGCTTTGGATGTTAACACCTCGTGTTTTAGATAGTCAGGTATTTGGATTAAATTTCGATTCGATTTGCTGATATTGAACAAGGATATATTACTCGTTTACTTTTGAGTAATTACAACAAGTACACGTTTTGTCAATAACCATAGATTAACAAATATCAATCAAAATTTTAAAGTAAACTAACTACTACTATGCAAGTAACCAACCAACATTTATATAAGGCTATGTAAACAATAAAGGCACCAAAAGGAGTCAAGTTAACGCCAAGAACAAATATCTTTAATTCTTTGCCTAGTATTTTTAGATTAGTACGTTTCTCCATGTTCGGCAGTGCTATTTTCCCATTCTTAGGAATCCCCATTAGGAGGAGCTAAAACTGGAACTTTAAAATTATCAAGTATCCCACCTCACATTAGGAGGGCCCCAAGTTCATTTACGACCACTATTCCATTATACCCAGGCGTGTTTACTCCCAATACAAAGACAGAGGACCGAGCGCTGCCGCAAGTGCTATCAGGTAGAGGAATTTAGGGGAACTATGATACTATTAATCTCAGGAGACGATGTAGTTAACTGTGACCCACTTTATATATATTTCTTGGGGCTTCTAACTCCCCGAACGATTACGTAGATATTGGATTGTGCTGGGAATTAGGTTTTGGCTAAGTGCACTGTTCGGGCTGTGTCCGGCTGTTTGTAGTAAATTTTCCCGTGTAATTGTTCTTTGTCCTGCTATTTGTAGTCGGTTTCTTGGTCGGGCGATATCTATTCTGCATTTCTGCAACTGCAAAGTGGGTTCGTTCATAAGTTGCCGGATTAATAACCCGCAACCTGGAGTTTCTCTGGAGTTTTCGTTTAAACAAAAACTAATTTAAAGTGTTAATAATTTGGTTGTCTTACGTTTCTTAAAACTGACACGGAACTATTTATTGCTTTGAATACCATTTTTGCAATCATCACTTAAC
Source organism: Heortia vitessoides (assembly GCA_020976665.1). Lineage (NCBI taxonomy): Eukaryota > Metazoa > Arthropoda > Insecta > Lepidoptera > Crambidae > Heortia > Heortia vitessoides. The sequence continues at coordinate 8,694,884 of JACJUM010002525.1, read as the reverse complement.
AATTTTTTTTGCTTAACGTGTTGTGAGAATTTTCTTTCCTCATCTTCTATTAGCCGTAATCAGGTATTTTTAGGTAAGTTTTGGTAAGGTGCGTTTCCATTAACTGTCATCAAATATGTTGGCAGAAACGGAGATTTGTAAGGTCAGCTTCTTTGATTTATATCTAGTATTTGCTATCATCTCCTAAAGTTAGTAAGTTCTTAGTTAGCGTATTGGTGTGTTTGTTTAACAGTTCTCAGTACTCACTGCTATTTTTATGGATCAATTCCTTTACAGTTGGCATCTCTGTAGTCAAAATAATATAATAATAATAATATTTATACAATATACACGTATGGGATATTCTATAAATATTATGCTCCAATATTATATGTTTTACTCCGTGTTTTCAGTGGAGCACTTCCGTTTCGGATACCAGACAACAGAGGATTTACAAATTTGTAGGTTCTAAAATATTCCAGATACACTTTTCAGTCTAGAGATCCGCGTCCGGAAGATTGAATTTTCAATCGTTCATTTTTGTTTAATTATTTAGATTAATATTCGGTACCTTGACAATTCATCTGATCTATACAACTAGTTAGGTTCTCTTTTATGTATGTTTTTTTTTAATAACCTATTCATACTCAATTAAATATAGCTTAACGAGAAAGAGAAATATCAATATAGTTGCGTCACACGGGTTATTTATATTGACATTATGGTATTTGGCATCGTTTACATAACAAAAAATTTTAAATAATTTTTAAAACATATTAGATTGACGGATCTCATGTTAATCAAGCTATATCTAAAACACTTTTCATTTAGGCCTGAGTTATCCCTCGAAGATAACATGAAACATGTTTGCTGTTATATGCAGGAGAAACAAGAAGTATCATATTAAAGTCACTTTTCAACAGCTTTTCAAAGCCTAGATAAGTTTACGGCAAAGTGACAGATGTCTTATTATGCACAGTGGATGCATAATTGCAGTGACAGTTGATATCAATTTGGTTAAACGTAACTGGCTGAGTTTCCAAATGATTTATTTAAATATGAATCCAACGAAGGTTTGGTAAGATATATAGGTATATATGAGCCCACAATACTGATAAGTAGTCAAAGTACGTCGAGTAAAGAAGGAAAATTGTGTCCTATATTTTCCTGTAACTATTATATAGATAATTATTAGGATAATTTTTATATAGACAGAAAAAAGTAGCTGGTAAACTTTCCTGCCCCGGATTTGGGGGCGTAAGACTAATTTTATTAACTTCTGATTCTTTTTCTTTAACAATTCTATACCATCACTTATTATAAGCCGTAAAGTTATGAAACCTTGACTGAGAATTTACTGGAGAATTTACTGGAGAATTTACTGATTCTCGAGTTTTTGTTAAGAAGTTTGTGTGGATTATATGGACACATTGTTTTTTTATAACTTGCACGACTTATATATTACTTTTTGCTTAAGATTAACCAATTAATAAATCTTATATTTTATTAGAATTAGCTTGAAGTACAATTTTGTATTGATATCATAGGTATGTTGCGACTTAAATCGCGGTTATATGTTTTTAAACGCATATATTTAAATAATTTAATTTAATCGGTAATAATTATTGAATAGCGAGCTCTTTTTTACGTGTAATGTGAACTTTTTACTTACATTATAATTATTTTCAATATTGCCAAGTTATAAAAGTAATAAAATTATGATCAGCATTTTATGATGATATCAAAAATTGTTATTGTATACTATTAATTGTTAAGTTCTCATCAAAAATATTGTTTTTTTTTAAGTTTTATGAATATTTCTAGATATGTGACAATGCTATTTAAACGACACAGTCTTACACTCTGCTGTTAAGGCAGACTGTAATGCTATGCTATTTATAGGATACAAATATGAAATCATAAGAAATAACAAAAATTGTCCAGCGTATGACAAATACGTAGTTAATTAACAGGTGTATCAAGGAAAGCAACAAATAAGTATTAATTACAGTCCGATTAATAATTGGAATCTAATTACATCTTATAACGTTTATTATCTTTACATGATTGCCTAATGGTATGGTTTAACTTTAGCAGGGTTAGGAGAAATTTTAAAGGTTCAAAATGCAATATTATTTAATATTTAAGATATTTTATGCCCGTTATTCTGATGTATATAATGGCAACTTATGTTATAAATGCGAAAGTAAGTTTATTAGGTAACAAACAAATTCACTTTCGCATTTATAATACAAAATGAAGTGATTTATCTTCTCCACCAATCTTTTTGAAATTTTTAATTACATTTAGTTGGGAGCATTGAAAAGAACTGAAGAATCCTAAAGGAAACGTACAATTCCTGTAGGATGAACGATACGGTTCTGTAAAAAAACATTTCTTAGGCTGAGCAATTTGTAATTGTGTTATCTGGTGAAAATTAATCTAATTAGAACATCTGAATGTGATGCCAATTTTGCGATCTCATCTAATAATAATAATAATAATATACTCTTTATTGTACACCAATGAAAACAACAGAAGAACATCACAAAAACATGGAATAGTAGGTACAAAAAGCTGCCTTATCGCTTAATGCAAATTCTCACAGGCAACCATCTAACATATATTTTAAAGATTTACTCTACTGATCTTCGTGAAACTTCAGAAAGAAGGATGTATAATGCTACCTTTTATCATTAAAAGGTTACTGTTTTCTTGAGAAAATCTCGCGAGCCTCCTAGAAAAAATCAAGACATTTATTTTGTTGTCAGATTAATCGTGAACGGGATCAGGAAGTGGTACAATATATTTTTTGATACAAATTTATAGTGATTTGCAGTATTTAGCCAACGAACCAACATACATGTTAATTATGAAGGAATGACGTTGTTCAGCTTAGCAAATTAATTTCGCCCCGCTAATTGAAAAAAACACATTCAAAACCTTAAAATATCTTAACAATAGCCTTAAAGATTAACGAGGATTTATACAAAGCTTAATCGTGTACTGCGAAATAGCCATTCTTCGCCTTTTAGAATTAAACAAAAAAAAACTTTTTTCTGGGCTACGCAAGGTGTGCCATTGTTATTGCTGTAGAAACTTCTTTTTTATCTCACGGTCACACAGAGAAAAATTAATCTGAAAATCTGGGCCATTAGAGAATCTCCCCTTTTCGTCGGCTTTTGTTGCGTGCCCCTGATAAGGCACCTTTGTTTTAGTCGGAGGCTCTCTGGAAAATGTTTTATGCCATAATATTAAACGTATGGAATAAAACATTACTAAGATGCGTTTGAATTTAACATGTTTTATAATCAGTAATAAAAGTGAATGTTTGGTTTCAGGATATATATTTAACGAGGTGTATCTAAAGATGTGTTATGTTTTGAATTGCTAATAGTATATAGTTATTTACGTTGTAATGAATTTTTGTCTGTCATGAATATATTAAAAATATACTAAATACATTTTGTGCATTATTTCACAAGTAGAACGCACAAAAAACAAGTAGAACGGAAGAAGGTTAATATAGGCTATATGTAATATTTATAAACTACGGGGCTGTTTTAAGAAATATATTTATTTATTAATAGTTACATTATCAGTAAATAGCATAAGTTTTATTTAATTCACATATTCTTTAAGGCCAGAAGGATATATCGCGGGTAAAACCCCGCCAGTACCCCAAAATAATGTGGAATAAGTATTTAATGCATTAGATAATTCTAAACAACAGATTCTTACAAATAGGTTCAATTAATCAAAGTGTGTATACTCTTTGACTTTAATGTAATACCTTTTGTGGGATTCAATAATGTTTTTTTTTATAACAAATAACTGTGGTATCTAAGTATGGGAAAAAAACTAAAAAATCTATATTTTTTATTTTGTCATTACAAATACTAGTAAACAGCTATCGACGAATTATTTCATACACCGTATCATTAACAAAATAAATAACAAACAAAGTTGATTGCGCTCTGAGCCGTCATAATTCTACAGTTAATTTCACAATTACGAACAAGTTGGAACTGAATCCCGTTGGCAATAAATACAACACAAATAAGCGACAATAATTTCATTTGCAAACATCACATGACATTTATCTGGATGTTCCGTATGAAATCACCACCTACATTATGTGTTATATGTATTTAACCGGTAATTGCCTGCGCGTGGGCTTAATTAAACATCACTGTTCGTTTGTTTGTGTTCACAGAGCAATCGATACAATAGGTTCCAAATAATTGGGTGTTAAAAATATGTAAATAAATAAATTCCAACAAAATCTCATACATTCAACCATACATATAACCTGACTCCTCATAGATACAACCTGACTCCGTGGTAAGTCGCTTAAAGCACTTATATTACGGACACCACAAATTAATCACAAACATACTACTTAAATAAATACATATTTTACACCGTGACACAGAACAAAAACATAAATTTCATCATATAAATATTTGCTCTGGGTGAGAATCGAACCGATGATCCTTAGCGCATAAGATAGGATTCTACCATCTGCGCTATCGGGCCCATCAAATTCTATTTGTAATTCCTCTATTATATGATGTACAAGAGCTTTAAGCGACTGACCACGGCGTCAGGTCAATGTACATATGGGATATGTAAATTAAAAAATGTATGTATATATATTTTATCGCCAGCGCGAATTTTATTTTTTCATTTATGTGTAATTGTATTCGAATTTGAATTGACGAATTGTATACGAAAACAGCTGAAAATATCATTAAGCCTTTTCAAACAAAAAGTGAAAGTAGTTAAACTATGTTTAAGTTTAAGATATGTTACATTTGATACTAGCTGCGTGTTTTCATCCGTGTAGTATCCATTTCCCGTATGTATAATAAAAGTAGCAGATGTAACAAGGAGCCCTTGTGATATAATTTTTATAGATTAACGTATAGATTTATTTTGTATTGATACTACTTGTCTGCCCCCCCCCCCTGATTTTGTATTATTAGATAGTAAAAATATATGCCGGTATCGTGGGAGTTCATTCTTAGATTCCTCAGCTGTAACCTAGCTGCAATACATCCAAAATTTGTTATTATAAACATCCCATTCCGTAGATTTTCTAAAAACCTTAAAAATGGAAATTCAATGAAAAAAGATTTATCGAATTCAGTACAGTACCTTTAGATCATTCATTTTTATAGATTCGGTTAACATAAAAACGAAGAACAGAATTAAATCTAGTCCAAACCTTTTTAGATTGATTGTTCATAGGTACAAGTGTTATTTTTTATGAAATTATTAATATACGTAAATAAAATATGAAATTTAACTTAAGGAATACAAAATCCGAAACAAACCAACAAAATGCTTACAACTATTTTAAGGTTTTTAAAAGCTGTTGGAGTTATAAATATAAATTTACACCGATAAAACTGACAACAGTTTTGTTTAAAAACCACGTCGTTCGTGCCGTGTTTAACAAGTATGTTGTATTCCTCTAAGCACATGCAAGCACGTAAATTAATCCCAATATTATGGGGATGAAAATCAAGTTACATGGGTGGAGTTATCACTATTCCTAGTTATTAAACAAAAGCTAAATCACATGCTTTATTTCAGGTTAGCTGCGTAGTTTCTCCCGCGTAGTTCTATTTTCATAGATAAAAAAACTTATGTTACTTGGTGATAGAGTAACTTATAAGTTAAATAATTTTTGAAATTGGATCAGAAACTTTTAAGTATATTTGTAACACAAAACAATAATAGTTTATTTTTGTTTTTTTTTCAAATATTTTTAATGGTCAATATAACAATCAGTTTTTGTACATATTTAAAAGTCAATAATGTCAGAATTATATATTGTTTATTTTTTTTAAATGCATATATATAAAATCACAGGTGACCCATGGTTCAAAATATTTAGAATCCTATTTTTAGCAAACGTTTCTCCGCGTGCAATATTTATAAGAAAATCAAGCATCAAATGTATATTTAACTTCATCTTCATCATATCGGCATTAGAAGTCCACTGCTGGACATAGGCCACCCCAAGAAAGGGAGAACTCTTTATTGCCGCGCAATGCAAGCGTGTTGGCAATCGCATAGCGCAGCTTTTGCGGTGGGATTGCTGCTGCATATCCCCGCCCTGTGCATTTAAGCTACACTGATTCGAATGGATATACCGCCATTTGTTGGTTCTGGGACCTTAGTCACCTCTTACGACACCTGACACAGAGGGAGGTACTATTCTACCGATACCTCACGGCATATAAGATTTTTAATTAATAGTTTACTAATTTAATTTTTAATAATTATCTTGCAATGAGATTCGAAAAGCGTGCAGTCGTTAACGCCAAAGGAATTTGGATTAAACCCTCGTACTAGCACCAAGTCGACAAATCCTTGTAGAGCTCGATAAGGAATTGGATACAGTTGCATTACAGTACGGATGCGGAATGGATAATATGTACATACGTCTGTTATCGATACGATACTGTTGATAGGATCCGACACGAGAAACGTAAGGACATGTGGCATAGATCTTATATCGAGATATAAAACTATGATAAGTAACTAAAATTAAAGCTATTATCAGAAATTATGTTTGATGGAAATAATGACGCTCTTGGTGGCGCAAACGGCAGTGATTCTATTTTATGCGCCATGGGTCGTGGGTTAAATCCCACCCCATCCAGGACAAACATTTAATTGATTATATATGTATGTGTTCAGTGCCTGGGTATTATAAATATGTTTTTAAGTATTATTGTATTTATTGTTTCTCTGTTGCCTGATGTCCGTAACATAACTACTTTAAAAGACTTACTTATGAGATATCGTGGGATTATTATTATTATTAATATTCATTGTTGAATTCCTAGGCCTTTTATTATTATTATTATAATATTCTAATGATATTTAAGATATGTAAATTACAATAAACTTTAATTACACTATTCTAATTCTATTGCGGTGAGGTACCGGCAGACTAGAATAGTACATTACTCTGTACCAGGTGTCGTAAAACATAACATGGTACCACAACCGACAGGAGGGTGTATATCCAACAGAAACAGTGCAGCTCAATGCACAGGGCAGAGATAGGTAGCAGCATCACCGTTCCGAAAGCTGCGCTCTGCGATTGCCAACACGCTTGTCCATAATGTCTATGTCCATCCTATGCCTATTTCCAACAGTGTACTTCTAATGGCTAGTATGGTGATAATGATGACGGATTTTGTTTATATTAAAATGTAAAAATTTTCTTTGGAAAAATTGTACTAAGTATTCGCAGCTATTGAAATTATTTGATTGTAAACGGCAATAAAAAAGCATATGCTATTTTGTAAATAATTCATGAAAGTAATCATCATTATCTCACTTCATAATATCGCTAGGAGGATAAATAAGCATTTAGTTTGTGTCTAATTAAGTCAGCAACCGGTCTCTATAGACGGTCGCAATATTTAATAAACACTCTTAAATGAAATCACACTAAATGTATCAATTCAAAACAATAACTACATTTTCTACAATTCTAGAAACACAGCGATTTATAACTAACGGCATAATCAAGAATTCGAATCACGAACCCCAATGCGATCAGATACGTTTTTTAGGAAACATTGACATTATTCTGCAGTTTTGAGCAATTACATTGTCACTAGGAGTTTCTAGGAGTGCAAGATTGAGTTAATTGGACGTCAAACTTAAAGATTTCAATGTCATTTAATATTCAAAGCCAGAATATGTTAATAAGCTGACTGAGGAAATTATGCACGCGGGCTCTGGCTGGCAATTTAATATTTAAGATACGCTTATATACAGCCAGTTTGTTTTTCTATTTATTATTGCCGTGTGGTACCGGCACAGTAGAGTAGTGCCTTTATATCTCAAACTAGGCGTCTTAAGAAATGACTAAGGTACCAGAACTAACAGACGGCGCTATAAGCCAGCATCGAGAATTCGTCGCGAAGCTACGCTCTACGATTGCCAACACGTTTCTCTCAATCTCTTTTATCAGGGTAGATCTATGGGTCTCACACATATGTCCAACAGTGTACGTAATGACTGATATGATGATTATACGATAGTAAAAAAATAATTATGTTAAAGGTTTTATGGAAAAAAAATTCCAATTTATAATTAAGTTAATATTTTTTTCAAAAATAAACCCCACATGCGGACCAGCAACGTTGACGACGACGACGAATTTCTTTTTCAATAAATCAACAATGATTACTCTGATATCTAAAGATTTATAATTTTACTAAAATGTATGCTTCTATCGATACATCTCGGTCTCGAATGCTTCACTACCCAGCCAATGTGTAAGGATCCGCTACTGGGAGCCTCGCACGCCAACGGGACAAGTGGCTCCGCGCAATCGCTTTGTCGTTTGCCAAGTTTGTTTACAGCATAGTCTTGATGATATCGAATCTGGTATAAGTAAATTTTGCTAACATTTGTCAAGGTAGATTGAAAGAAAAATTGGGTGTTTTTAACACCAACAACCGTACACGAGAAATAAATAGATGTGTGATTTGTTTTAACCAGGTAGAAGAGGTATTATAGAAGGACTTGGCCAGAAATACCAACTAATAAAACAAGCGAGCGTTTATGAAAGGACTAATGCGAGTAAGGGAAGCAAGAGAGGTAAGCCAAGATCGCAACAAGTGGAGATTCATAGTCTCTCCATACCCCGATGGGACACAAGCATGATGTATGTATGTATATGTGATTTTGCAGTTATGTAATAGTAGAATAATACTGAAATGGTAACATCTAGCAAAGGTAACAATAAATAATTCAATCAAATAATTCAACAATAAAATCAATTCAAGCCCTACTCTGAATAAATATTCAGAGTGGGGCTTGAAATCTAAAAGATGGAGGAACCTAGAGTCGATCAGAAATAAGAGAAATTATCCTATTAAGAAATCATTTGAGAAGTATGTCGCGGTAGACTGGAAATGATGATAATGCAAAATAGCACTAAGAATAAGGCTGCATTTATCGAAGCATATTTGTTACTGTGTGCAAAGACACAGCGACCGTTTATTTTATCATATCTAAATATGTGGAATGTAAACAGAGCCTAAGTTTGAGTTGCGTGCGGTGGCTTACATGAGGACAGGCCGAAAAACAAAGAAACTGTGAACTACTAGGGCTTTGCTATGAGTAATGTCTTGGTTTGTGTTTCTTCTTACAATGTGGACCGTAGACATATCTTCAACATTATATTTGATTTTGTGTGAAATTTTTCGCAACAATTAAAATGAATAATAACAATTCAAACTAAACGTCTCTATGAAATCAGCACCAGAATTTTATTTTTTTTAGTTTGGTTTAGGTGAGTGTTCGATTGGATAAGAAATATGTCAGTATTATTAATCGGTTTAAAAATGTAGTGAAGTAAAATAAAAATAGACAAGACAATATATAAAATAAAAAGTTGGCTATTATATTTGGTGGAACATATGGCTGGCCGCCGCTACCGTGGCAGTCACAATTCGAGTCCTTTTCTGCCGCAGGGCTTTGAAATGTTTCTCTACAAACAGCTCTTTCATCACATATTTTAGGCTTTCATCCAGACGAGATTAAACGTTTTAACATTACAAATGTTTCCACAGTCAACAACACACAAGAAAATTTAAGCTACGACAAATGTTAGAAAATTAGATTAGCTTATTAAAATGTATTCTATGATCTTACTTGTATCATTTTTTATATCTTAAATAACGACAGCCATTAAAATTATTATTTACGCAGGACATCTTTAAAAAAAAATTCCCGAGTAATATATACGTGGTGTTAAGGGTTTTTTTTGCTAATAATTGCCATGCTGGCCAAACACGCATCCTTGTCCTAAAACATACATTGTGCCTTGAGAAAGTACGAAACAAATAAAACTTCGTATTTTTGTTATTTCTTAACCGGAATAATCTATTGTAGACTATTTTGAAGCTGGAAACTGCGACGTATGTTCTACATATGTTCTACATTCTCAGGGCTCTTTAGAAGTGTGTAGACAGAAGTCTACATACTTCTAAATAGCCCTGATGAAATAGAACTGAATGGTATGTATCGCATTCTATACCAGGGTATGCCCTCTACCAAATGAAAGATAGCCTTCTTTAGGAATCATCACCTCTACTGGGCAGCATCTCTCATTGTTGAAGAGATAACGAACACACTAGCCATCTCAGACAGTTTGGTCTTTGTAAATTCGGGTGGCAACTTAGGGCTGCAGAAGGAGAGCATACCGCCGTCTCGTCCACATTACGCAATAATAATATCATGAGAACTAAAAGCAAAGAATACCATTAGAAAAAGTCTAATTTTTAAAAAGCATGTTATTTTTGCGGCTGCTGCATTTTTCGACGTCTGGAACTTTACATTCGTCTTTTATACATATTACACTCAGTCGATACCCTGGAGCTATGCCCTTTGATTTTATATTTTAATATTTGTTGATGCTACAAAGCAATGTCATTTTAGAAGATTTTAGATTAATATGACTCTTTGATATAAGCAAATTTAATGGAAAAGATCAGTCGGATTGTGTGTCTATGTTTATGATTCAAGCAGTGTTTTGCTTTAGGTAATATGTATGGAATGTAATAATTCGATTAAGCCATGTCTTAAAGTTTGTTTAAGGACAACTGGCACAAAGGTAACAATATTTTTAATCAATATATACATAATACAAAGGCACTTAACAAAACGTGATGATAATTAAAGCTACTTTTATTTATTCCCTTTGTGTTTTGATTACACAATTATTGTTCTCAGACTTTGTCGATACACGTTATTAAATTGCTTTGTTTTTGATAAATAAAATTTACTTTTAAAGTAATAATTCCCATAGGAATTTCGTATATTCGACTGTTATAAAATTCACTTGCATTCAACTAGGGTGCCATTCATATGCTCGCCGCGTCGGTCACGCGTAGGAGGTTTGTTCCAACCTCCTCGGGGCTTTACTTGTGTTCCATCTAGGGGTGTCATCGAGGTACAAGCAAAAAACGTTAAGCATTATTGATTCACTTGCATTCAACTTCAATATATTGCAATTGTTAGCAATGCCATTGTTATTCTTTAAGAAAGCAGTATGTCCTAAAATACAATAGTACTATTGTTGTGGGGGTAAGTAATTGCATACGCACCGTCCTGTGTGTTTATTATACTATAATTAATTTTGTTAGTATTTCAACAATTATTAAGTTACATCGTTCGGCGTCGAAACAACATATTAATTAAGAGTGTTATATATCAAATCTATCTTCAGAGTCGTTAATTTGTTAAATTCATTATATATTTATTAATATATATCCAATTTTTAATACTAAAACCCGTCTAGTAGTCACTAGCTGTGTGATAGCCCTACCACCTTTGTAACGTACGTAAATCGATATTAAGCTTAGACGGACTGAAACTGGTAACAATTAACTTAAAATATTAATGCATATGGAAGGCTTATATATACATGAATACTTGATAGATCAAAAGTGCCATCAAAATACAAAATATGTATTATATTTTGTATTTTAGGGTGCCAGGATACTTTAAGATATTATTTTTTTTATTAAGACAACCAATTATTCAGCTAGCTTTCATTCTTTGTTTCAATATATTTAGTAAAACATTAATCTACTAATTGATAATCAATTACTTGATACCAAATTTATTGTTTGCTTCTGCTTGTAGATGTAAGTACTTACAACATTGACGAGATGACGCTTACAATCACCATAAGTAACGGTATGATAAACTCTGGGTGTGACTGAAGTCTTGAAGTCTTGATAGCATAATTGTGAGTAAATTTACCCGTACGTAAAATATTGCGTACTTAAATTTTCTAATTAAATGTCCCATGTTTGGAGTCGTTAAATTATTTTATCATTAACATGAAAACTTAGATAATCTTGGAATACGACAAAAAGGACGTTCCCACTTTTATGATGGAAGCCGATCTGGATGGAACGATTTTTGGTAGCGCATCACAGTTTCCGATTATTATTTTGGGACTTCTATGGCTCAACAGTTAAGAAATTTAAAAAAGACAGTATTTTAAAAAATTGATTAAAATTCGGATTTTATATAGGTACTATTTTACTGGAATACATAATAAGATGGAAATATATGTTTAAAAGATACATATGTATGTAAATATTGTATATACACACACATATATATATATATGTATATATATATATATATATATATATATATATATGTAATTCATAGACAATTTTATGTTTAATGCCAAACTAGACGTCGTACTTTAATAAAATATGATTAATGTGACAAGTTTCTGAGTCATTATGCTAATTTACTCACTAATACTTATTAGTTTGTTTAGTATAATTATTGTATAAAATTATATATACCCATGTATAAAATTATAATTCTGAGAGTACAAAAATATAATTATTAATATTTTCAGTTTAATATTATTATTTAAGGCATTTGATAATCATAGTGTTTTGAAGAAAGTATGGGATTCGGTGAAATAAACCGACAATGAGCTTCTTGATAGCTCTGGCTTAATGAACTCGGCTCTTATGGGCTATCGACGACATCAATTGCGATCAATAACAGTTTAGATATAACACCGAACGAACCTTTGAGCTTAAGAAAGATTGTTTTTCTAAGCATTAAGTTTATCTTCAACGGCTCAATTGGTGGTACTGGGGTGCAGTTCCCAAGCCTTTCAGCCAAACAGTCTTCAAGCCCAACCAGCCTCACTCAAGCACTAAGGTTTCTTTCTAAGGGGTTATATGTTATAATTATTATTATAGAGGGTAAATAATCAAATGGGTCAACTGATGGTAAGTTGTCAGCTTATTATGGACGCATCAAAGAAATTAAAGGGGCTTTTAAAAAGAATAGACCCCGCACTTGAAGGTTAACCGCACGTAAACCAATGTATCTTGCCAGCTTTTATGTTTTATGTAGGTATTTAAAAGCTCCGAGTCAAAAACATTCTATTAAAAACATTCTAATTTACTAGCGCTTAAAACATAATATTTATAATTATATATAGTGAGTTATTTGTATGTACCTATCAAATTAAAACCATCATAATAATTTAAAAACGAAACAAACATGCAACCGAAATATTTGTATAAAAAACCAGTCGTGACTCGCGCACGTATTGGTCTACGTTCGTTTATTGACAAGGGATTAATTCAACCCATATTCCATACCATGTGTTGCTGTACTTATGCAGGCTTAAATCGTTAATAACTCGCACGTTAAATTTATTGTTTGTACTTATAATTGACTGTGTACATGGTAAATACTATTGGGTGGAGTTGCTTTTGTTTTATATAACACCGGAAGTTTATAAATACTTAATATATATGCGCCAAGAGCTGTGGATTCAATCTCGTCTCAGGACAAATATTCTTATGATAATATTTGTATTTGTTCTGTGTCTGGGTGTTAAGAATATGTAGTTAAGAATTAAATTTATGATTCTTTTGTTGTCTGATGTCGGTAACTAAAGTGTTGATGTTGTACTGTGTGAATATTATATATAAACAGTATAAATATCTTCTTTAAAAATCATAATCATTGTATAGTTTATATAGCAATAATAATTAATAGGTAACCCGAACCCAGGGCTACCTGCAGAGAAGGATAGCTCCCTTTATAAGGATAGATTAGATAGATAGATTATGAGGACAATATATCTATCTGAAACAGTGCAGCTCAAATGAACAGGGTGGAAATGGACTGCACCACCTTGTGGCACCATACCACGCTTGCGGCAATTATGGGTAAAATTCCGCCTTTCTCGGGAAGGTCTATGTCCAACAGTGGACGTTCAACGCCTGGTATGATGATGATGATGAAAATTTTAACAAGAGATTAGAAACTAAGTACGTATTTATTTATAATAAATAAAGATAACAGATTTGCGACGAAACTTATATCTTACAAGAGTTCAACAAATTTAAAAATAAATAGGTTTCGTATTTCATTTATTCTTTGTTCTTCCTATATTAAACGCTAGCTCCAGGAACTCAAGTCTTTGCTCGCGCGATGTAAGTTAAATTTAAGGAACTCTCCCTGTACCAAACGTATTCTAATGTTCTTTCCTAGCTTTTAGCTTTCCACATATCAAATCGAAAGACCAGTGATTCATAGAATCTTAAATTAATATTAGAATTTGAATAAAATTAATAAATAAAAGTTTAAGGGTCAAATTGCATAGTTTTATTATTATATTATCACAACGGCCTCGGTGGCGCATTAAGTTGGTTCGATCCTCACCCAGGACAAATATTTATATGTTGAAAATTTGTATTTGTTCAGTATCTGTGTATTAAATATATGTGTTTAAATGGTTATAATAATAAAAGGATAGATAACAATAGTCTTTAATTTTAATAGATCTTGTGCAAATTAACCTTTATATTTCGATATTAAGAACATCCAAGATGATTTTAAATATATTTTAAATTGGAAGCAAATCAAATCGTAATGATGGTATTAGTAAGTAACCGATTCGGGATAAGCTTTATTCAGTACCACGCTATATATGCTACTAGGAAGCTCTCTATTTTTACTAAGTCGACAAAGAAGCACCGTCCACGTAATAACAAGTGCTCGTATTACTACAAGCACCTATAGACACCTTGCTAGCACCTGCTGCGGTGACATTTACATAATGCGCTTGCCAACCTTGAGGCTTGATGATATTATGTTACATTACCAAGTGCCTCTCTCATCCTTCAAACCGAAACACAGCGAAACTGCTGCTTGGAAGTACTAATTGGTCAGAGTGAGGAACCATAGCAGACGACCTTCGTACGAGGTCTTATAAAAACTCAATAATATTAAACATTATATCGAGAATTAATATCAGTGGCCTTGATTAACAGTATAAACGTTTTTATTTAACTGAATAGCAATTATTATAAAGTCCTCATTTGCAGATATCGGATTAATTCGATATGTGTTCAGATTCAGGTGTGTACTTGTGCAAGTTAACCCGTTATTAACTCTGCAAGCGATTTTATCGTTTGTTTTTCATAATTGGTCGGTAATCACTGGTTGTATGATGAAGTAACTCAAAATTCTTTATTTGTTTGTGCATCAGCTACATCTGGATAATGGTTTGAAAATGGTTGATAATGGTTTAAAACTCTACTAATAATATAAACTTGAAAGTTAAAAAATTATATTTTGACGGGCGCAATGGCGCATTCAGTACTGCCCCTATCTTGTGCATCAAGGATTAAGGGTCTGATAGCTGTGCAGGCAAAATATTTTTGTAATATATATTTTGTGTTCGTTCTGAGTCAGGGTAGTTAATATGTGAAATTGTATTTGTAATACCCCTGTTAAATATTGCAATACACATATACATATATTTACTTAATACACACAAAATACAAAGTGACGATAGAAATGATTACTGTTAAAAAATTTAGTTATTGTAGTTAGGGATACTTTCCCTTTATTTTTTAATTCGTGCCGTTAAATCTTTATGTTGGTATGTAACCGTACAACTGTGAATTTATTTGTTTTGGCCGCATTGTGACTACTGCCTAGGTTACAATATGCGCTTACAATACGTAATACAATTAATTACATTACTTTAAATCTTTTTTGAGAATTAATTCTTTAAAGCCAAATTCCAAGGTTATATCAAGCTGTTACATTTTCTGCCATCAATCATAAATGTCCGTTCTGCTGTTCCTATTTGAATTTTAAAAGAAGCTATAAGTTGTGGTCGATGCACTATTTATATCTTTGCGTTACTACTTATTACTACCTGGCGCATCTACCTTCAGGCGTATTCTAGTTGGTCTACCATTAGTATATAAAGTCATTATTACATCGAAAAATGTCTACTCTACATACACAGACAATTTTTTTTATTGTCAATATTTTATGATACATATTTCATCAAGAATACTATACCATTGTCTTAAGACCTATTTAGTATATATAAAGGTCTCACAAACTTTGAGAAGAAAAGTTCTTTAATAGACGGTCCCGGTGGCATATTCGGTGGTTACACTATCTTAAGCGCGTGAATTATGGATTATATGTATAAAGTATGTAGTTACTAATACTATTTAAATGTTAAATTTGTAATTTTTCTGTTTTCTTGCGTCACTCTCGTCAGAGCTCTAAGCTATATATTTCGGAGTCAGGTCAATGCACTAGACGATGTATGAAGTTACTATGATTATTATTACTATCTAGCAAAATAAAATGTAAATTTTCTGCATGCACGATTAAACTTATATCATACTCTACTCAAACCTGCTGGCTACTTCACAGTGTATACAATTCACGAATACATGAGCAAAAAATCGGATCACTAAATATCTGTATATAAAAACTAAGGAAGTGTAACAACAAATCTTCACTTCGCGTTGAATAAATAAAAAACTGCGGGCGGAGCTAATAAGTATACGTATATTGACGAATAGACGGGCGCAACCGATGCTTCTCACTTATTGATGACCGTTATTTATTAGGTGGCGCACTCAGTTGGAAGCGGAATGTGAATAATCCTGTGTTGCTACGCCGGGAATTTCTCGTAAAGGTATTTGAAAAGAGTAAACCTTACCGCTTATGTGGAATATGTTTATGAGAGTGATTTTTAGTGCGTTCGAACTACGTTCTGGAAATTAGTTTGCGCCCTTTAGCGATATATTCACACATATATTCGTACATAGATTAAATGTGTTTAAAAATATGGTGAGGTTTAAAAATTATATCATAAATTAGAATATAGATTTATTTTTTTATGTGGATGTCTTGCTTACACAACCTTACCTCTGAAATTATAGTAAAATATAGTTGCAATAGGTTGTTGTTATATTTTAACAAATAATATTTTTAATTTAATACATCGCTTTAGTCTAACAGCTGTTACTGTACTTATTTATAAAATAATATATAAAACAGATTAAGATTATACGTCCAACTGTTATGACTTTTGGGCTCCAGGTCTACAAAATCGGGTTGTCAGCGACGAAGTTCTGAATTGTCGGGTTGATCCATTGTTTTATGCAGATAACTTGCATATCTCTGTGTATTTACCGCGTATATGTTTGATATACTACATGCAGCTGAGTTTCAACACCATACTACACTCAATCGGCTCATAGCATCCTTATCACCACGATAGATGTCAATAAGGGTCAACCAATTTACGATTTCCGGGCCATTCGTTCGATGGTTACGAAGTAAGGTTCTTCCAAAGCAGAATTCATTCTCTTCATAAATGCCAACAATGCGCCTAAAATTTCTTTAGTATTGCAGGTGCCGATGAGCGGCGCTTTGATTACTTACCAACAGGTGATTCGTTTGTACTCGTTTGGACTCGTCGTAAAATATAAAAAATCCGTGAGGTAATAATGTCAGTAGAATTGTACCGCCTAATCGATTGAATCGATAGATGGCGGTATATCCTTACATAACAGTCATCAAATACACAGGGTGTGGATGGGCAGCACCATACTCGTCGTGAAACTGCATCTGCAATTACCACCACACTTGCCCAGCGCAGCAATTACGAGCAAAATTTTCCTTTTCTTGAGGAGGCCTATGTGCAGCAGTACAGTAGCTGATATTATGATGTTATAAAAAAGTATATTTTTAAGTTTAATAATATCTATAATTTGGATCACTCAACTCATGTTTCAACTTTACATGTTGACTATAAAACTGTTTTATTTATTAGAATATAGATGAATAGATGTTTTTGCAGTCTTCTAATGTTAAGACGTGTATAGTTTACTTTTTTAATATGTTCTGAGTTTTACTACGTAGATTCCGTTTATAAAAAAGTTAATCATCTCTCTAAAAAAGATTTTATATGTATAAAACAATTTTATTCAATATTTATATTGTCGATAGAATCGTGTTTAAAAACAGGCAACCATAAAGCGTTTGAATTTTATAAAAAAAAAGTGCGATAATATAAAGTATTTGTAAAAACAATTATCATTACCGTACTCAGTCCGCTCAGCGGAGTCCGTAAAATGGCAATTCTCCTAACTATTTTGCGGTGGCGGAATGTGTTGGGAAAAGAAATATGACGCAATTTTGGTAATGCTTAGTTGTCGAGCCACAAGGGAATGAAAAATTCAGGGGGCCGGGCGTACATTACCGTACCACATTGCCAAGAGCATTTGTTCCCTTCCAAAATTTGAAGCGTTGAATATTTTTTGCGAGGCGAGTAACTAATGGGGCAACCCCGTCTGCTCCGTTAGACGAAATCGAGACGAGAAAGTTCGGGTTTGTACACCAAGGTAAGTAGCAATAACGCTACCCACTAACATTCACGCTGAATTTTATTGGATTTTTTTCAAAAAGAGCAAAGATTCATGCAAATTTACACCTCGTTTTACATAAGTGGGTGTATTTTAAATATCCATTTTTATTTTTCCCCTGATATAAAGAACCCCTGTGCTGAATTTCAAGGTTCTAAACCTAATAGTTAAGGCTCTGCTGACTGACATATCAATACATGTCAGTCGGCTTTTCCTCATTTTTCCACATTTTTGTGTTTTGTTTGTAATAATGTTATATTGTTTAGACCTTTTAGTCGTACTTGACTTGTAGACAATCGTTCTGTCATGAACAAATCTTATTCTAAAAGTTAAAAAATACTTTCAGACTGTAATATCGAATATAATGAATAATTATATAATCTAACAAGCTATGCTATAATCTACCAAGAAACATAAATTTTTGCATATACAAATAAACAAAAATTTTCAGTGAACATTATGTCTTCGAATATTAAACGAAGCTGCAGCAAACATGTATTTACTCACAAACCAATACCATTATGAAAATGTTTAGTGTCCACAAAGACCACAAGTGTGGCGAGTCACTTGCACTAAATCTTCTCGCCGTTCCCCAATGCCACCCTAGCTAGAAGTGTTATTTATGGGAAAAATCACTATGTCTCGAATTCTCGATGCTGCAGAACTAATACACTTAGCGCTTGTAATGAAGGGGAGAGGGGACGCATGTATTGAGATACACAGCAGTTCTCGACATAATTTTCGAAGGTGTCACAAGCAGTTGTCGGTCTGTTATGCCCTTACTGACTTGAATAAGTAATAGCTTAGACAAATCATACTTTTTTGAAAGATTAAACAAATACGCGAGAGCTGTTTATTCAGAAGTAACTAAACTGTTGTGATGTTGGTTGAGAAATTTAGTAAACATTTAGAGTACTCACGTTTTAATACAGACTACAAAAACACTAAGATAATATTTTTTATTTTTGTTCTTGACATAGTTTATGACAGGATATTATTATTTATTAATATTGATAATATGATATGTCATAGACGGTGTTCTCGCTTCGATAGGCCAAGCCAAACATGGCCAATTAAACCTAACACATGATTTTTTGTTTATATTAAGATCTTATCGCATCAAACACCAGTGTTCGTATTGCCATGTTCCTGTTTGATGGGCGAGAGGGGCAGTAAAATTACATTGTGACTAGTCAAATAGTGGTATCAAGTCACAAGGTTGGCATCGAGTTAGGTGTGCTGGGACGGGATGCGGGCTGAATGCTTGGTTGTCGAATTGGTCAAGTAAAAAAAATCTTGTATGCGATATAACGTTTTTACTCGCGTAGTTTCTTCGTAAGAATATATATATAATATATTATATTACTTGCTTATATTACTTGCTTATAATTAAACTTTCTATTAATCAAAAAGATTTTGAAATCGGTTTGCTAGTTAATGAGTTTACGTGCTACAAATGTTTATAGTTATTTTTTTAATAAATAAAATATAGCCAACTTTGTTTCTAAAAAATGTAACTAAATAATTTCCTACAAACAATATCCGTTACCAAGAAAATATAAATCTCTTCTTTTAAAAGTATTCGTACGGATTATCCTATTTATATTATTTCATTATTATTCCAACGTCTCAGTTGAATTTCTGTAGTCCTTAACATCCCAAAGTCAATGTTTATCTAAAAGTGGATATCATGATAAATCTGAGTGCCTATAAATAAAAATATAGCACTTATAAGCCGGAGGTGGCCCGTAAGGATGCCAGCAATATCTATAAATCTAAGTTTTCTTCATAAATACCCGTTGACCCCCAGCAGGAGATCTCAAATTGATTCCGCGTGATATGGAATACAAATATATCGATTGCTCATCAAAACGAGGCTGTGGAGACGAGGGAATACAATAAATACAGATTCAGATATTGCTTTTACTCCCAGAGAATTTTGAGGTGAATGTTATTTTGCTTTGACGCGTTATAATATGATCTGAATTGGATATGATACACTTTCTGTAAATAATTCTACTTTTCATTAGAATAAAACTTGAATTATTATGATTCGATTTGAAAATAAACTTGTAAAGACATTTTTAACATTATGTTTATCGAGGTACGCCGATATTTTAAATATTAATAAATAGATACAGATATCACGTATCTAAATTTATTCGATATTGGTTAGCGTAAATAAAGAAACTACGAAGCATTATATTACTGAAGATATTTACAACTGAATATGTTTATTTTAAGGTTAGTGCTGCGCTGACCCCAAATCAATATTGTTTTCGATTTGCACTAAAATTTTCTTCTGATTTAGTCTGGTTGCAAACTTGCTAAATATTGTATTTTCCTATTATTTTAGTGTTTTTTGTCTATTTTTTTATGTTACACCTTACAAACACAACATTGAGTTAGCAAAGGACCCGCAATGTTGGATTTTCAATAATAAAATTTTACTTCAGATTAGAATTTAGCTTTATATTGAGTTAAAATAGTAAACTAGAATGTGGTTTCAACAAATTAAAAATTATTTGCTAAATTTTACCAGCATTCTCATTTCTATTTCTAAGAAATTCTTTAGCTCCCTTTTCTATAAGGCATATAGAAAATCCTGTTGCACCTTAACTCCCGCAGAATCACAAACTTCATTTACGAAATGTCTCAAAAGTTTATCTTACTTCCTCTTTCCAACTAAAAAGAACACAAAAAGGGTTCTCTTCTATCTTAGATCCTTACAAAATGTACCTTACCTCAGCTTTAAAGTATGTGTATGTTTGCAGAATACGCATTCAAAGTTCTACCTTTCCAGACCTTTCCGTGATGGAGGTAGTGTGACGAGAATCGGAAATGGGATCGGAATGTTTTGTGGTTATACCGATTCAACCCTGAAAGGGATATACTCTTGAAATTTCAAACCGATCTACGGCCAGTTTTCTCGTTAACCATTGAGGTGTTCCCCAGGGAAACGGTTTCTTTCCATTGCGATATAAAAAGAACAGTTTGAAGCCGTTTTGCTAGTCTAGGAAAGTGTCACATTCTATTTTTATAGTTAACTTGCTTTTACGCTGAGGCTTAAAAATACCGTAAGCTGATATTTATTTTTATAATGACAGAATTATTATCAATATCGACTATTTTTATTATTCAAAATAAAGAAGATTGAGAAAAAAAGGTTAATGCGAAATCGGGTTATTTTAATACTTTTCAATGAAGATATTTTCAAGTTGGAAATTCTATATTGGACTAAAATAACTAAATGTTTAAACGTCCCATTGATATCCCAATTCACTGGAGTCATTTATTATGCATTGGCCAATTCACGAAAAGCTGCTAGGAGCATCGACATTATTGCGCCGTCGAGACTCCGTTGCCTAAATAAATAGCTACATGTATAGGATAATACCTACACCGTTGTTGACACAGAGTTCTCTGGGATATTATTGATGGGCATAATTTATCGCGAGGACCACCCCGTGTTCTAAGTAGAATGGGAATAGAATCACGGCGTTGGTACCACCCCTAAATTTATGATCCCCGCGCGGAACCTTTGATGATTGCTAATTTTTCAAAGGCGTCGCGTGAAAAAATCCACGCCCCTAACTTTCTTTGCTTTCGGCGACGGGGCATAAATATTAATTTTTATTTGCAGCCATATGACAAATTTGAGCTTTACCTTCATAATTTGTTTTCGTTAAAGGAAGTCAATTAGAATTTTCTCTGGTTGGTTATAGATTGTCATTTAACATCTTTTCAATGAAGAATAGACAGAAAGAGTGTTTTATTATTTTGATAATCTTCAATTTATGTGATCTATGTATCAATATAAATGAACTTAAATGTTTATATACAAGCAATTATGGTTTCTTGACTACTGGTTTAAAACTTAATGGTTAAGACCTGTGGTTGAGACAAGAGTCGCGATATTAACTTATGTTTGCTTAAAATCTGTGTGAACCTCATATATGTTCTTTTCTTACAACATGCCATGCCAGTTATCTTCTAAAAATTGCTTTTTGTGTCTAAAACCTAAACTTTACAATACTCACCTAATCTAAAACTTACGACTAATATCATATAAATCTGTAAACCCAACTTAGCTGGTCAAATATTACATTTAGGAGTTACATATGGCAATACCTGTGTTATACTGTTGTGCAATAATGTAAAAAAAAACACTTATATATGCAATAACTAAGAAGGTAAGGTAAGATAAGAATAGTATAAGTATTAATGTGTGCATTTACTATATACGATAATCAAACAAGATATAGACTGACTTATATGCGTGTATGCGTGTGCGTATTTGTGTGTGTCTATGTATAGGCATGTGTTGCATATGTGTGTTGTCACTGTTCATGCTGCTAATGATTTAATAATTTCTTTCTTAAATGATGATTTATTTCCAGCAAACATGTCTACGTTATTTAATTTATCATTATATGTCTCAATCATCCGATTCAGTATACATCTTACGTTGTATTCCAATATGATATTTGTGTAGGCAAACTTTTAAACATAGATTTGACTAGATATTAGACTTTGAAAAATACTTTTGACTTACATTGATGTCAATACAGGAGTTTATTCATTTTTTCGTGAATTTACTGGAGTACGATAAAACGGTTGAGAGGATATCGATTAGTATAATGTAATAGATTTTCCCATTCTTGCATTCTCATTCGAGAACACGTCTCGACTGTCAAACGCCAATCGTATCCACCGAACGGACAACCACACTCTAGAAACCAATTTTCCTACTGACTAGGTAAGTAGGTAAATAAGTAATTTCATGGTGCATTAATTTTTAAGAAGATTATGGAGCCTATGGTTTCTGATTTGCATTTGTTTGCGGCTACGTTGATCTTTTTTAGGAGTACTATTTTTTTATCGTAACTGACATTTAAATTGTGTCCTGTGGCCCAGCAGATTTGACACAGATTTTTTAGGTACTAAGGTACTAGAAATGAAAGATAGCGGTATAAGCCAACCGAAAGAACTTCACGCTGCATCTCACGCTCATCATCAAAACAAGGTGGGGATGACCAGCAATATTTCTGTCTCAAAGCTTCGTTCTGGGATTGCCACCAAGATTCAAGGCATAGCAATTATAGTAAAAATCTAGTCAAACTTTTGTTTGGCTTTGGGTCTAGTAGTGAACACACTATGATGTTTTATATTTATCGACAATATATAGATATTTTATGTATTAACTAAAGAGATAACAAAAATATTATAAAACAATGAAAAATTGAAAACAATGAGCATTATCAAAAAATATAACGTCTTTACGTTAAATGGTTTATCGTAATCTAAACTTGATATATTTATACAAGTAAAAACTGATCGACTAACTAACTGACTGATATATCAACGCAGGGTATAAACGATAAGGGTTAGAAACATGAAATTTTAGACAGGGTATCCTTTTGTAAGGCACTAAGAAACTATTGCTGAAAATTCACCCCGAAAAGGGGTAAAAGGGGGTGCAAAGTTAGTATGAAACCTTGCTGTTTTTGCATTTATTCATTATATAATGACATAAAATAATAAGGTTCTTCGTTCAAAATCATGAAGTACGTATTAAATATTTTATCAAAAATTTTCCCTCAAGAAGGAAGGATCCTCTGCACGGTTAGCATAAAGGTTTTACAACTTTGCGCGGCTAAATCTACGGGGCACTGTTAGTTATGTTATATTTAATTAGGGAGTGAATATTTCGTCAACCTTCTTGAAACACTGCGGTAAAAAGGACAATCAATTCGTAACAAATAGCGAAAAGCTGGTATGCAGAATCGTAAGCTTGCCAGTTTACAGTGGCTCCTGGCGGTGCTCTGTATACAACACCCTTGGACAAGGGGTAATGTCGCATGAAATTACCTCAGCATCTTGCTAGCGAAAATCGTTTATTCCTAGCCAATTTCGGCGTTATTTGCCGGGTAGCGGTAGATATTATAATGTATGCTATTAGGTGACTTTCCTTTTTTGTTTTTTTAGTTTCCAATGGTAAAACTTGTTTTGAACTTATTGCTCAATTCAATAGGTTCTTGTTTTGTTATTGCTTAATTTATATCATGACTAAGTCAGGTGAATTTTTAGGCAATATTTTGGAATTATTGATTTCTTTTTAAGGGATTCAAAATATGGTTTGTTTAACTTTTTACATCTTGAGAATGGTTACTGCAAGGTAACCGAAAAGTGTGTTGCATTATAAAGCCCTTAAATAGTTTTTAAGTAACAGTAAATGTAAAAATAATAGAAAATATAGCCACTGATTTTCTTAAGCGAAAATAAGCAAAACACTGTTATTATGGCCTTTTGCACCATTATAACAAACAAGCTATATATACACACGTAAATTTTATTTATTTTAATTAGTATGCTTGTGATCTGAATACAACATTTTTAAACCATTTCGTCATTCATACAGATATTTTGGAAAATGAAAATTAGATGATGAAAATCAAGTTACAAGCCAAGGAATACTAGATTTGATATGAAGCAAAATTTAGAAGCCGGCAAAGAATGTTGTTTATAACATTTTTGATATATGGTTACTTTAATATATTTTGAAGTCCGCTTTGATTCAAGCATTCGAGTTCAGTCACAGGTCTGAGCTTGCGTTGGTAAATTCCAACGCTTGAATACATGTGTACTGACACATAGATAACTGCTCGCGTGGGATGATGGCATGGGCTCTATGTGGACCTATATTAATAATATTATACAAGTTTCAGCTTTCAAATAAGTTTAATTTAGATTTCTTTATTTATTTATTGTTTAAACATGTATATATACTAAATAGTATATGCAAAATATAAGTTTATCAAAATTTTACCGTGTACCATCGCATGGCGTGACCATGGTCATATGGCTGCTGACATTTACAGACATTAAAAGAAAAACAGAATTAATATTACAAATTAAATACACATATCTACATGATTGAACTATACGCAAACCGCGATCGGATAGATACTTTGTCGGTTTGACTGATATAATCCAGTTCTGCTGCAATTTTTAAAAACGTTCATCATATTAGCTAACTTATATTGTAAAGGGTAAGAGCGGCAGTGAAGTTTCTGGGTACATTAAAGTAAGAAGGTTGGCAACGCGCTAGTGATATCCTTGTGATAATATGGGCTGTGGTAACGCTTACTAACGAAAGGTGCGTATGCTTGTTTGTCTACTTTTTCGTGTATATATACTTATACTTATCGTCTATAAAAAACAAAAATTTTATAATTTTATAGCAAATAAATTTACCTCATGAACCAGACAGTGCCGATGAAAGACTTCAAATACAAATGGCCGATATATAAATGCAAAATAGAAATTATTGTCGAGGTGACCAGAACTGTTGCAATCATGGCCAGGGCATATTTATTTGTGAAGTTTAAAAAAGTAAAACCTTAATGATCAATTATAATAGGATTATATAATATAGAATATAACAGGACATTCACCGGACATAAAACAAAATAAAAAGTATACATAAAAAAAATATCTTTATCATTTCCTGACCTTGCATGAATACAAGGTCTTCCTCGTGTAGGATGAGCTCTGGGAAGCTACACCATAAAGATCGTCAGATGGACTAGTTTGCCACTCTCACATTAGGTAACTTTGCCCATAATTTCCGCACTGGGCAAGCGTGTTGGCAATTGCAGAGCGAAGCTTTCACGATGGAGATGCTGCTGCCCATCTCAACCCTCTGCATTTGAGCTACACAGCTTCGGATGGAGATTTCGCCATCTGTCAGTTCTGGTACCTTAATTGCCTTTTACGATACCTGGCACTGGGAGAATTATTATTCTACTCTGCCGGTACCAGTATAATTGTATCAGTTAATAAATATATAGCCTATATATTTGTTAATTATTACAATAATACACCTATGAAAACATAATCAGTTTTACTATTAAATATATATTAAATATTTACATATATTTTTTCTAATCGAATGTGTAAAAAATTTATAAGGTATATCAAATAATAATATTATCAGTAGTTTGTGTCAATTGTTTAGAATGTAGCTAGGATTGTTTTTGATAACGGGATATAAGAATAATAGACTAGTTTAAAGTATCTACGTTTACAATTTTCTATTTTCTGTAGTCAAATATAATGTTAGTTTTATCGTTTTTCCGCAGGGTATCATAAGCACTCCACGATGAACATCACGCTTGCCCAACTTGGCAATTAAACTATTCGGTTAGGTTTATATACAATATTTTTTTTTACGAAAGATTGGTTAAAATCGAAGCACTTCCAAAATACCAGCACAACTTAATGTTAAACTTGAAAAAGGAAATACAAGTAACAAAATACTTTTATTATATATAACTCGCAGATATTTTATGATTACTCCCATTCGTTACCAACGTGGTGTCTAACAAAGCAGCAGTTTGGAACAGTAATTAAACTCATTCTGACTAAAATCGATTCGGTTCATTTGAACAAGACGGATGTGGTGAAGTTTCGTGCTCGTTACTCGCGTTTGCTCACTCCACTTGAATATATATATTTTTGGTTAATTTTAAGTCGTTTGACTAGATGAATATTTTTTTTGTTTTCTACGTTTATTTGGTTTAATGCGGACTTTACATTCTTTTAGGAAGATCCATAAAACAACTAAAGTTTCCGACATAGTCCAGCGGAATAGCAAGTTGAAGTGGCAGTGGGCAGATCACTTAGCACACAACCGATGAACGATGAAGTTGTAAGGTTCTGGAATGAAGACAAAGTAGCGGCATGCGCAGAATAGGACGTCCACCCACAGTGGACAGACGATTTGACTAACGGACCATATTCAAACGGTCTTGTTGGGAATCATGTAGAAAGGCCCAGCAGTGGACGACCTTTACTAATTACTAATCCGTCCCGGTAATGTTCAGAAAAGCATCAAAATAAAAGTTAAACAATTGAAATTCCATCTGTGATATAACCTTTGAAGAGTCCAATGACGCAGAGTATAGTGATCACATCTTGTGCGCCAAGGGTTAAGGTATGTTCACCTAGATCGTCTTATACCAACTCTTCCATTCAATTCCACGCTATATATTTGTGCAGCTATTGTACTTTCATTTTTCCGTTCAAAATGTTCAAGCCAACTCAACATTCATTTCTCTATTAATATTGCACTCATGTTTAATTACTTTAAACGTCTTCTATATATAATTTTATTTTAAAACTTAATGTCTTACCACAGCGTTCATTTGTTTTATCTGAGTCACTAGACCAAAGAGTATTTGATTGTAAACAAGTTGATCTTAGCATTTGATCTTTATTAAATTAGAATCTTGGCCGAGGCAAGAAGTATATAACTACAATTAGGAATTGTCCTCGCTATAGCCAGCATCTATAAATAATAAATCCATAATTATAACCGTCGACGATTATTCAAGTTGTCTCATTTACTTGATATCTCAATATACACTATGTATGAAGAAGGAGGAAGCCCAGCTCCTGACTCGAGTCCGACATATATGTATAAATTTAACTTAAATAATTTTCCTTCTATCAATATCATGTTTAAAAAACTATAAGTTCTATTAAGTTTTGAGCAAACCAATAGTTATACTAATATAAATGGTAGCTTGAAATACAAATTGTATCATATTGTCAATCGATTGGCTAAAGTTTAACTTTCTAAGTGACTTGGCTATCTCAGGAAATGGACCATTTCCGAGATGGTCTACAAACGGTTTTGCTGCTCTTGAGTATACTGAAAAGACAAGATATATTTTAGTTTTTAAATAATGTAGAGTAAAATATTTTACCGTCTTTATAAATCAATCTTTGTTTTTACACTGAAAAATAATGAATGTAAAAACATTGTCATCAGGATGTTTACTGCTGGACATAAGCCAACCTAAATGATTTCCAATAGGGCTTTTGTACTTATATTTTAATTGTCAGATATGTAAATATGGTTTTCAAAAACATATTATCTATTTATGTAAATAAAATTGAATATTGCTCAGAGCAAAATTCCAGACCGGCTTGATCATCTTGGTATATTTTTTAAAATGATTTCTTTAATGTAAGTAGAATCTTATTTAGATTCGATAGAATAGATATATTTGCCTGGTAACTTTTTTAATTCTGGGTGAACTCACACATATTTTTAAACGGTTTTATTTATTAAATATACAATTCGGTGCTTTCGACGATCAATCGTATTCCTCATTATATTTTATATCCTAAGCAATTAAGTGCTCATTTATTAAGTATTTTAAAATTCTTTTTTTTATGAATCAAGGCCATCGTAAATGGGACTCGACTAAGTATTAACATTTAAATGTTAAATATGTATTTAAGTATTTATTGTAACAATTCTACTATTGTCTGATATTTTTTACAGGAGTGCTTTAAACTGCTTATTTTAGAGTCAAATTATATGAGATATTGTGTGTATTTATTTATTATTATCAAAATTAAAATAATTTTGATAACATTAAACATTATATGTTATTCTCACTTAGTCTCACTTAGTTCATCATTAATAAAAACGTAATATTAAGGAAGAGTAAGTTTTTCCATTTCAAAAACAGCATAGAAATTACCAGCAATGATGTTCTAATAACGGTAAAGCAGAAAACGTTGAACGGAAGGAGGCTCGAAGCTTCTCTTACGTCATTGTGTTGCCAGCTGCAAGTTAGGAAACAACTTTATAACTAGCGACCAACTACGGAAAATGGAGGTAAATTGTGATGTAACAGCTAATGTTGATAGTTTTGTCTCCCTCATTTTTGCTTTCCCGTTGTTCTTGTTGGTATTGTGTTATTTCATATTATTTGACCTAGGTTTTGATCCAGCGGTTACATGCTAGCGTCTGTCATTTTTTGTAAACAACATTTTCTATGCGTTGGGTTTTTTGCTAGCTCTATAAATAAACAATTTTGATTTTAAAAGAAATAATCTAATTCTTCTGTTCCATTCATTATATTTTTTCAAAGCTTAAGATTCGTGCCTAATATATGAAATATTGATAATTGAGTACTATCCTTATAACATTAACTTTAATGGAGAGAAGAACAAATATATTATACAGAAATTAAAAACAGACTATTTAAAGATCCGAGTTATAACTCCAATCGTAATGTTTCATATTGCAAAGCCAACGGAGTCTTGCCAGACTCAGCCATATATCGCAAATATTCAGAACAGAAGTGTTAAGTACTTCGCAAGTTAGTCCCTCGGGAGCCTGCGCCGGTTGATAATCATAACGAATGTCTTAAAGGAATTACTCAATTAGCAAACGCGTACTTTGTCAGCCTCGCCCTTTGTTGGAGTAGGGAACGAGCGTTTTGTGTCGCTGGGACGCGTTAATGTACGTGTTTTATACTTTACTGCCTCGGGCTTCTTAATTTTGAACAACTTGGGGATATAGGATTTGTTGGAGCTCCGAGTAAACAGAAGCAATTTGGCGTACTTCCTCGAAATATGGTTTATTAGTTTTTTTTTTTAATTATCTGAATATTTTGTTTTCTACTTATGGTTAATATTTTTAACGATACATGTCATATAATTTTATTTAATTCAAATAACTTATGATAAATGGTTCGGCTTTCGTGTACTCTCTCCATCACTTTTTTATCTCTTTTCTGGTGCTGTTTGAGCTGACGTAGAGCAAACAAATTTTGTTTAAACGATAAAAAAACAGCCTTGCAATATTTAGCTAGTTTTATATGAAACTCAGATATAAACATGCAAGTGACAAAAATTTACGAATTAAAAAAATGTAAACTCAATACTACTTTTTAAAGATTGAAAATAACACCTTAAAAATCCACAAATAAGGTTTGTAAATTTAAAATATTATTAAAACAAAAATATTTTTACTTCAGACGAAAACAAATAAGTTAGCAAACAGTTATTCAATAAACATATTTTGAATTGTAAAGTCAAGAATATTGCTGCATAAAATTTAAAAACCAACTGGCCATAAAAATGAACTAGCATCCCCACGTTGTGCGCTGCATTTCAGTGTACACAGCACTAATATGCTGGCAAGTCTGAAAATAAAGTAACTAGTAGCAAAGTTTCCAAAGTTGATCCCTAGGAGCCCCACAAATCAAGCTAAGTGGCAAAAGTTACTTTAAAGAAAGTAGCACTATCGATGTGTTGTACAATTTTACAGTGAAACTATCTATTGTGTTATTGATTAGTCAAGATAGTATATAAAGCTCATCACTAACGAGCACTCAACCAATAACTGCAGAAGATTAATGTATTTTGAAAGTAAATTTTCACACAAGATTTAAGTTCAGTGTTAAAGATAAATTGTATGCTCGTCGCTTCATTTGTAGTGCATCTCGCCTATATTTAAAAGTAGTTAATGCTCGATGTGACTCAAATAATTTATAAATAAATTCTTGTATTTCATTATGTTTTGCATATAAAATTAAAAACATTCATTCCTTTTTATTTATGTAATTATAAATTATGTCTAAGAATACTGTTTAAATTTTATATTAATAATAGCCAAAGACAAATATTTTTCTTTAACCACTAACCTAATCAATGGAAAATAATTTTCTTAGATAAAATGTTATTATTATTTATTTCTGAATAAGATTTTTAAAAATAAAATATCTGAAGCTGTAAATCTCATAAAATTACGAATAATATCATATTTTTATTCAAATATTTTCGATATATACAATGCAATTAGTAGATTAGGCAGTTCGTGTAAAAAGTTAAATTAGATTAAACAAACAAGAATTACGATAAAACAAACGCTAAAAATTTAGTCTAATACTTGTATGACTACTTT
The DNA here is from genome assembly GCA_020976665.1 of Heortia vitessoides. Taxonomy (NCBI): domain Eukaryota; kingdom Metazoa; phylum Arthropoda; class Insecta; order Lepidoptera; family Crambidae; genus Heortia; species Heortia vitessoides. The sequence continues at coordinate 8,663,843 of JACJUM010002525.1, read as the reverse complement.
TTTGTTCTGATATATTTATTTTAAAAAGAAAGATAATCCGAAAAAATATTTTCGAAATCACAGTTGTATATCAATATACAAAAATGTAATTGAAAGTTTTAAAATTATTGGGTTTCGGCATTGTCAAATGTTCCAAAAATGTATAAGATTGAGGCAAAGTCCTTGGAGAAAATAATTGAGGGGTTTACAAACAACAGAATTAAGTAAGTTTATAATTTATTCCAATGAATCGTCTGTCTTGCAAGATATTACTTAGTTGTTTCATGTTCCGTTTAATATCTTTGGTGGTGGTAAACAATACAAATTAATATCAAAGCTCAGTAATCATTTTCATCGAGGCATTTATTAAGAACACGTTTTATTTTTGTTTTATTCTGCCTTTCATATTTTCGTTTTTCCCAATAAAGAATTACATTTTACACTTGTTCAATAACCGAAACGCATTCCGTAATGTCCATCTCGAACGTGGCAGCCTCGTATTCTTTATTGATGAATAAACAGAATAAACAAAATAACGACATTAATAACGCAGTTATATTACGAGTTTTAATAATGTGCATATATAACGTGATTATACGGAATATTCAATCCGACTTATTGATTAAAAACATTACTTTTGATTACTCCCCTCTCACATTATAATAAAGGATCGTACAATGTAGTTGTAATTCTTAAAGTCAAGCATAAAATAGAACCAAACATGTGATTTGGAAAATACAGTGGTTTAACTTTGTGTTTTTTTTTGTTGCACTTATAAGAGTGTAGAGCGAAAGAGAACTACTTTTAGTAGCTGTTCCCAGCTTAGTCGGTAAGTTATGCTAATGTGATTTATTCAAGACCTTTCAAATAAATTAAATTCAAAGAAAATTTTTAAATTCGCTAAAAGTGGAAGTTCTGTCTATTTGTAGTCGTCCGACGGCCACGGTTTTGTGTATGTATATATAAATAGATGCTAATAATTTTTGATCACGCTGTTCGTGTTTTGTTCAATAGTCACCTTAACCTTGTCACCTACCAAGTTACTCAGTAATTTTACTGTGTATGTATATAATTATAACCAGAATATAGCAAATCATTTTATGCGAATGGAATAAATGTTAAATAGCTTCGTACGACGTTTTGTTAGATCACCATTTTATTATACCTTATTGAATTAAATTTTCATGAACGAAAATGCTAAAGTTTAAAAACAGGTCAGAAATTTTGTAATTGCTCATCAAAGGCACTTAAAAGCTTGCACATAATTTAAATCAAAGTAAACAGTAATAAAATTTCTCCTCTATGCATATTCCAATACCGTTGTCTATAGTTAGCTCGTATATTATCCTCCGCCTTTGACGTCGTGGAAAAATGTCGAGTAACTGTGAAATTGCCACTTTCAAGAAAAAGCCTTGCGAATAACATTTTATTACTTTATTAGGAGCGTGCAAATATAACTCGCGTGGTTTCAACGACCTGGAAACGCTACAGCCCTCGCGTAAACGAATCTAGTACACAATCTGTAGATAAACCAGGAATCTTAATATATAGTCAAATATGTCGCATGTGGTCGAGTATCAACTATTATTGTAACATATGTTAGAAGCCGTGGGGTACCGACAAAGTTGAATACTTCTCTTATGCCAGATGAAGTACTGGAACCGACAGAACCAAGAGAAGACCAAATGCAACAGAACGGAGATGGTAAACAGCATTTCCGTTGCAAAACTACGCTTTTGAATCGCCACCAAGCCTGCCCAGCGCGGCAATTATGGGCAAAATACGACTGCAATGATGCTGATGGTGACGTTATATAAATAAGCATATCAGCTTCCAATAAAACTGCTTGGTAGGGAAATTTATAATGATTATATTTGTATTAAAGCTTTTATCCATGCTTCCTCATTCTGTTCCATTTCCTCTATTTACTTTTTTGTATAGATCTTTCTTTAAAAGTGTGAAAGTCTACTCATGAACAGTACAAACGTGTACATTAATTTTCTAAGATAATAGTTGGAAGAAATTGCTTTAAAAATTTTTATCTTATAGATTCTTAATGTAAATAATTTAATAAATTAAGACGCTATTTATTTATTTATTTAAAAAAATACTAACTATTATATTATTACAATATACGTTTTATTACAGTAAGCTAGACTATAGATCTAAACGCACAATCTCTTAAAGGTAATCATCACACGCACAAAAGAATATATGGAATGGGCATACTAGCGGTTTCATCGGTGAATTAGGCATTCTTCGAGGAACTTTAAAAAATAATTTAGTGGATAAATCTGGACAATAGACTAGCTTTCGTAAGATTTTGAATGGAAACATAAGATCAAAGACGTCTCTTCGTTTGTCCAGTTGAGTTAATTTAAAAAAATCCAGTTTTAATGCAAGAGTAGAGTATCTATTAAGTTCCCCAAGTTAGTACGCCAAGTGTTTTATATATCTTTTTGCATTATTTCGATCGGCAGTATATGAGTAGCATAATGAATGCGTTATACTATTCCACCGGACTTTAGTATTGATGGAACTAATAAATTATAAATTAAGGTTATGTGGCATATCTTCTGAAGAATTTATACAAATACTTAATAAATTCAAGCAATTTGGATGCTTTTTGTGTAACATGATCTATATGGTTATGAAAAGTAAGCTGTTGGACATACCCTGACCGAGAATATTTTCCTGCATTTATTTGTTCGACTATGAGTGATGCAAAATAAGCTTGTTATTTTCCATATATTTCTGAAACAGGGATTGTAACTTAATGCGGAAATACAGAATATTACAGAAAGACTCGTGTCAGTCAGTCACATAATAAGTAATGTTAATAAAATTATTTAAATTCATATCTGAGTAGACAAAGTGAATATTCTATGTGAAGAAACACCTTAACAATTATCGAAAAATATAAAAATATGCTAGAGCATTTATCACTTCGGTACTGAGGTACAAGTACAATTTTAGGAAGTTTTTCTAACGCAAACCTGTCTGTTAGCGTTACTTGCTATTTTACGCGTTTCGCATAAATTTAGTTCTAAAAACAGTTCTGTTTCCAAAAGTGATTGAATAAATAGCACAAAATAATGTTGATTTTTTGTTTGTGTGCTAAATAGGTCAATGCCCTCGTTTTTCTATCTGAAGCCGCTAAATTAATGTTCGCCTTTTTGTTGTTCACCGAATATTTGTTGCCCTCCTTAGAATCTGGATCCAGCTCATTTCCATTGATGTTACCTTACTAACCTTATTAGCGCAAGATTTGTAAAATCGTTAGCTACTGTTGTTAAAGCCTTGTTTGAAAATATTCGAAAGAAATGTTCGTCTCCCGATAAAAGGAGAATTATAATCTCCAAAAAATAAGCTTGAACTTTCATGATACATATTTTTTACTTGAACGGCGGGCTCATTGTGGTTGTAGTAAAACCATTATTGTCCCGCTAACAATATACCCTCGTAACATAATCTTCGTCATGCTTTGTAGCGTGTGCGTCCATTGTGCTGAGTTTACGTTTGAAATTGTGACTAATGAGAACGAAATTTGATCGCGATCACGTGATTTACTGGTTTGAATAGCGGTTTAATGATTACCTGAGAACATTTACCGGGAAGTCGTTACACCAAATTGATGTTTTCACAAAATATCGGGGGCAAGTTGTTTGCAAGATCAAAAGAAAAAAATATTTTCCCATTTTTCACGGTGGCGAATATAATTTGATTTCCGTGGAGGGATGTTGCCAGTTGATTTTAAATTTAACTTCTCTGAACTTGGAAAGTAGAATGGATTTTTTATGTACCTCCCAACATTAACTGTTTATTTTCGTGGGAATTTTCTTTGCTTATTAAGTAGGGTAGTAGGGAAATGTTTCTGTTCAGAGTTCGGACTCTTTATTTGCATAGCACAAATGAGGATTTATTGCAGACAAAAGGTCATAAGTTAAATTTTGTTGTTTTTTCAGGAATATTTGTAAGCACCTATAATATCGTTACATATTGTGTATCGTAAAAAGCACTAATCCTTTAGTCTTTTTGGTCTGCGATAAAGTAGAAATCTATCCAAAAAACTGTAGAGTGTAAATATGCATAGTTTACTTAAATTACTTTATTGAAATATAAAAGCGATTATAATTGATAAATACCAAAAATGTTTTTTAAAGATATGCTAACTGTTAATTTTGCATGTATATATAGCCTGATACGATACTATGACATAAATATGAGCGTATTATATAATAAAGGAGTTATCAGCATTAAATACACACATGCTGAAAGTGTTATCCAAATATATATACAAAATAGATGCTTATTTTGAAGTAAGAACAAAAAAAAATAAGATCAAGAATTGTAGTATTTATTTATTTATATGCTAGTTGAACTATGTATTTTTCTAAGCATGAACATATTCAGTCTATTCGTTTTTCTTATAATATTTTTTAATAATCTTTATGTCAGCAATGCAGAGGCGTGAAGGGCGGCTCCTCCCCAGCGCAAGTCCTTGGTTATTTATCGTGTTTCTTCACGACAATGGTACCAAGTGGTAATTCCCACACTTTATAAGCCTATTCGAGTGGTTGAGGTGTGTAAATAAAATAAAACCTGGTAATGGCGCCATTATGCTCACTCATTTATCGGTACTCTAAACAAGAGTCGGGGTTACGAGTTCGGAGATAATTTAAAGTTGTTTATAGGCTTTTCGTAGTAATTAACTTTTAAGTATTAACGATAATAGAATCAACCCATTTTAAGTTTATTACCCTATTCATTGTCTTTAAGTATGTTCTTCATAATTAGTATAGACTTTCATTAAATTAAGAAGTTAAGTCTAAGCATGAATTAATCATAAAATAATATTCATTACATATTGGTAAACCAGTTTGAAATGAGACACTGAAAGCTCTTGATTAAATCTTTAATCTCATTCTACCAATCCGAATTGGTTTTCCAAATCAAACGGGCATTAGACTATTTCAGGGCTAAGTAATTTCTATCATGTGCCAATTGTCTGGGCAAACTTCGTCTAAACATCCTAACCAATACGAAGATTACAAAACTAATTCGGCTGTCCCAAATCACGGATTAACAGAACTTGGGGTAGTATTAAGCTGACTATAGAATAATACGATGGTATAATCGGTCTTTGTGGAATAGTAATCCAGATGATCACAATATCGGAGGCCTACCGATATTCCGTGTGACCGGACACAGATTGTGGATGACGCAACGCAATACCCAATACTAAACCGTTGTATTGGACACCAATACAATGCAGCTTTGTGCTGAAAATATGCAGTAGCTCCACTCAGATGACGCCGTTTGATAAGTACGCGCTGGAATTGTGAAATCAAATTAAATATTCTCTTGATTCTAATAAGCTGCTTAACTCTAGATGTTGGATATGTACTTTCTCATAAAATTCTGGCTGCGCCCCGTGGTTTCGCTCGCGTTAAGTTGTAGAACTTTGTACCAACTTCTCACAGGATGATTTTAGAATAAATATTCTACATATTTTTCATGCCTTGTATACTAAATTTCAATCAAATAACTTCAAAAGCAGCAAAGCTTTATAGTTATTGTGCAACCCCAAGTTATCCTCTTATTACGTCTTGTTAAGGGTGTGAATTTTCAAAAATTTCCTTTTTTAGTGCTCTTCCACGTTATAAAAGAAGCTCCTGTGCAAAATTTCAAGTTTCAGACACCTGTGTTAATATGTCAGTCAGTCAGTCGTTTAGTCAGCTTCTCTTTTCATATATACAGACTAGCAGTGCTCCGCGATCTTACTTACGTAATTTCCCTTTCCGTGACAATATGGAGATACAATATAGTTTCCTATTCATAAATGAGATTTGAAATTATTTCAGTAATTTTTTGAATTTATTTGTTAAAAACGCTTTGACTTAAATATTTGTGTATGTAACTTCTGGATAATAACAATGCTACCTATATTATTAATGTGAGAGGTTGTATGAATGTTTCTTAGGCTTTGTTGTTTTCGCCTGAACAAGGCGATCCAGCTTATCAGAATGGAATTTGGAATAAAGATTCAGCCTTAATTATCATATAGGCTATGCATATCCTGAAAATGTGTTCGCTTGGGATAGCGTGAACCTCCAAGAGGTTCACGCTATCCCAAGCAAACACACACACACACAATGTACCGGAATGCTAAAATATTTTTTTCGTATAGTATCTATTTATTTGATTGGTCTAACCTTGAAAGTCGGTGAGAATGATCAGATCCGGAATCTTGATTGATGTAACCATTAAAGATAAACTCAATTTCGAAACAAGTCATTTGTTAAAATATGTTTATAAAAATATTTGATATTGGTTTGAGCATAAAGAATGCAGTTTTTCTTGAATGCTAGTTTGCCCTTATTTCTAGTTGTCTAGGGGTGTGACATCATTTAAGTATTTTACCCATATATTGTGTAGTAATCTTTGATACGTTCAAACTTCAAGCTTTCCAGATCTAAAATAGTCATTTAAGACCATAATAATATCGAATTATTTTTTACATAAACGTGTACGTTGTACATTCAGTTGCACATAAAGTATAACACATAATATTTAATATAATTAGAAATTTAGATAATTTTACGCCATTACGTCATGGTTGTGAGTAATGGAATACCTCAAGGATTGCTTATTAGGTCGTACAATCAATTCACGTACGCGGCACTCAGCTAGATGATTTGTAATGGACGGTCTGCGTCCAGTATAGGGGCACCATTATTTCAAATTTACTGACTGATTGCCATCTATTTTCTTATGCACATATTTTTTTTGTTTTTGACAGGTCCCATTGCACAAATGGTTGCAGCTAGTGATCTTGTGCGTCAAGGGTCGTCGGCTCGATCCCCACCAAAGAGAAATATATTTATGATGAAGATTTAGGCTTGTTCTATGCCTGGGTATTTAATGTGTATTTAGGTAATGTATTTGTGATTCCTCTGTTGTCTGGTTTCCGTAACACAAGTGCTTTAAGCGAATAATCTTTGAGTCAGATCAAGTACATTTTATCCGTTAAGATCTGATCAAATCGCCAATTAAAAAAATTGCCAGTCTGGCTATTATACTCCTTTTTTATACTTAGGAAAAATGGTTTGACGCTCAAGGGGATGAGCGATGAGTTATGAGGAACTCGCGCGCACGCCGTCGCCAGTCACTTAATTATCTACCCATGTCCGCCACTTATAGCTGTCGTTATGGTAGCATTAGTATTTGGTGGTAGGAAAAGGCGAGAGTGTGCTTACAATACAGACGACCTATATATAAGATCTACCTCATATAACATTTTAAGATAGAATAATAAATAAAAAAATCTATTCGAGCAAGATTAGAGAACTGGATGTGGACTTTAGACAGACTACAGATATATTATTTAAATATTTGCATAAATTACTCGAGAATCACAAATCTTACAAATTGTATGATAATTAGTCGTTGTACTGTACTGTTGTATGTTTTTCTATGTTATTTGAATGTGTTGTTTATGGTGTGTACAATAAAGAATATTATTATTACTTTACAGGAACGTACACTCTATTATTGTTCTAGTAAAACTACCAACCTATACTAAAAGTCGATGATGACACCGAGACGTCAGATAATCAGTGGGTTGTAACAAATAAGGGGCAATATGAATGTTGCTCCGAAAATATTTTTTGTATTATTATATTTTAATGTCTCATAGAATCTCATCGAACTTCTCGGTAACATGGACCCCCTAATAATCAGTTGAGACCGTGTCGTCTTAAGACATGCTCACTCAAGCAGAACTGATAATTGTTCTCTTACTACGTCTATATCATATATATATATATTAGTTATTACATAAGTTGCAAATAATTCAAACACTTATCGCCGAAAATGTTTCGTGACAATTTAAGAAGTCATTGGGTCTCTTGATTGTGTTGAAATTCTAATAAATTGCATTCGAAGCCGTATAGTTACGTCATGTTCATAATTTTCTAATCTTGATTGTGTCTTTGTGGCAGCTACACGTTCATTTTTAGGAACTCCTGAATGTACCTAGGTTTATATATGAGATAACATAATCTTTCCGTCTACTCTATAGAATTTAACAGTTCCAAAATCTCATCAAATTTCTCAGTCACGTGGACCCCCTAACAAATCGCGCTGGAGGCCGGGACGTCTCTAGACAGGCTCGCCGTAACAGGACAGGCCGACGTGCCTCCACTGCAGCTGTGCGCCGATTTACGATCACCTCTTACGTGTCAAGATACATAAATAGTTTATACTCGTATATTTCGAACATCACATTTAAAATTAAACGTTTCTAATAAAATTTAAAACACACCAAAAATGTTTATCTTGTCTATAAAAAAAAACAAACCTTAGATGTTCACATAAGATTCTCTCAGTTTTATGGGAAAAATTGGAATATCTTAATATATTCAAAAATAAATAACTTACAAAAAAGCAAAACTATTCAATGAAAACTTTTTTAAAATAGTATCTTACCAACATTCAAATGAACTTATTTAGTATTCAACTCTAAGTTAATAATTTAAACTTTATCAAAATAATAAGTAATTCAATCTTGAAATCTCTGAATCCTTATTTCATATTTAAACCAAACAAGAGAGCAAAAGAGAGCAGTTTATAATAAAATAGACATCGCCGCGCTTGCAGAAGCAAATATTTGCCCAAGCATTTTGTCGAAGCGCTGTTTTTTGTCCAACTATACAATTGTTTGTCATGTTTCCGGAGGGGATATTTATGGCTCTACACAGCCATGACCGTCGAAACACAGGCGGAAACGATTCCAACGTAAATAAGGGCAAAAATGGTGTTCCACTAAAAACGATGTTGCAAAATGCGTGGATATTGATACGTTACCATATTTCAATGATTGTTTCATGATGCGGATGCGGTGTACATCGCAGTTTGTATTTAATGTTTACATTGTACTCAGTTTAGGTGCTGGTTTTGTTTTAATTAGTTGTTTGTAGACCGTGTGTTTATCGACTGTCATTTGCTATGAGAGTGAAGCAAATTTTCATACTATTGTTTAATCATCTGTTTTAGCACCGCAAAGGTAAACAAGTAGCTCATAGTAACTCCTTGTTAACCGTATGTCTACAGACATATGGACGTGGATTTAACCTATTTCCCAAAAAAGTAGGTCGGTGTAAATTTAAGAACAAGAATAAAAAATGGCCATTCCTGCTCCATTATTTACGGTTGATATGATAATAAATCTTTTTTTAAGTTAATTCAGGCGATACAAAAATGCTAAATATATTCTAAGCTTATAAATTTATTTATCCAATTATCAAGGTATATTGCCAATTTCTGAGCTTATAGTATGCAGAACTGACCGACGGGCGAAGGTGCTATAAGACTGTGGAATAGAGATCACGGCATGCACATCATGTTACATCCGCGACGGTCAGACCATCTGTCGACAACCGCTTGGTGATAATGATGATTTGAAAGATACACACAACTTACCGACAATTTTACCCCATAACGACTTATCTTGTCACAATACTTGGTTACCACAAACTTTATGTTTAAGAAAATTTTCAACTTTTACGTGACGTTCAATAAAAGTAACTCCATCAACAAATATAATTGAGATTATAAAAAATTAAAAATATATATATATATATATATATATATATATCTTTTTAAGTTTGTCTATCTGTTGGTTCAAGCTACGATTTATTCTCAAATAGCTGATATTTTATTACTACATCGAAGTATTCGTTTATTTTAATAATATTAGGGTATCGTATTAAAAAGGAAACCCTTTTAAATTGTAAATAAAATTAGATTCAAACGAGGAAATATAAATAGAGTCATTTTGATGAGATAAAATAGCGTCATCTATCTATTTACGGGGCTTGGTTGTAGTAGTTGTTGAACAAATTCTTAGAAAATACAAAAAAAGACGAGCGCAACTTTAGCTTAACGTACATTGCCCCTCCTCAACAGCAAGTGAACGCAAAAACATGTCCGACTTTAGGAAACTTCTTAACGTCTTATATCTTCGCGGTGCAAAAAAAGAAAGCGCCGATAGCTAACGGAACCCGGTCTACTTATTTCACCATTTCGCCGGAACGGTGAAAATCGAGTTTCAAGTGCTCAGACTAGCAACGTCGGCATATTGCTGGGGCCACGTTCCACTTGTATTATGAAGTCCTATTTTGCACTGACATTTTTCGTTCACTGGCTCAGGATTGGATTTTTGAAACGTGTAAATTCGATAAAACACGGTCCGGGCGGGAATGAGTTAGTCCTATTCGGTGCACCCGATTGTATGTGTAGTTGGATTTTTACGAAAGGTGCTTTTAGGCCAATGGTTGGATTTTACGTTTCAAACCTAGCTCTGTGTTTCAAAGCTGCCGTGTGTTTTTCATCTATTTCTAAATCTAGGAAATGATACGTTATACCGTTGGATGACTTCTACTCAAATGCCAATACTTTTAAATGTAAATTTTGTACGTGCATATAATAAGCATTAAACGTTTATTTTGAAAATTTATCTATATAGACAAAATTTAATCACAATTTTCTGGTTCATAATATAAAAATGGCTGGAATTTGCTAGTTTTTTTTTGTTTAGTTCGTTATTGACAGGTGTTTCTTATGAAAAAATGATAAGAAAGTTACAATCATGAAAACTTAACTGTCAACCATATTATTTTCCTAAAATAACCTTATGGCTGTTTTTGACATTACTGTCAGCCGTTTGGCAGTTGGTAGGATTGGCAGAATTGTATGCTGCATTTTATAGTTGAAACGTCGGTCCATTGCTTGGATTTTTATTACATATTTAATTATACTAGTTCGAATTTATAGACACTGTACGTTCACCATTAAACATAGGCCTCTCAAGATTTTTTTATGTAGGACTTCTTTTGCTAGTTTGCGTGTAGGGAATCTCGTGCACCAAGAGTCAAGTATTCGATCCCCAACTAAGACAAATATTTGTGTGATGATTATTATTTGTGTCTGTGCATGAATATTTGCATTTAGGTAAAATTTTTTCATACATTTATTGTCTGAATCAATTATTATTTAATTTTCACGACGTGCAGGCTTGATGGGATCTACACAGAGTACGAAGTTTCGTTTCTAAGTTAGAAATCAGGAATCACAATTATTATTTCAAAATTAGACTCAACTATAAAGCAGTATACATTAGACAAACTGATCAGAACAAAATTAAACAAATATTTTTATATATAATATTAGGAATTTAAAAATCAGCAAACCCCGCATCATTACCCAACAGGACCACATTTAACTTTTTTATTGTCAAAGAATCTAATAACTTAATAAATATAATCACAACTAGTTTGATAATTATCTTTGATATAATTGGTACTTCCTGTGTTAATTTAAATGGAATAATTAATCTCATGCAAACAAAGATGAAATGGGATAACCTGGCCGTCTGTAAGAACTACGTTTAGTCAGGACTCAAAATCTAAAAATTATAATAATACTAATATATTTACACAATATCTCATACATTGATCAGACTCCAAGATAAGTCACTTATTGCGTATGTTTAAAGAAGATCAGACTCCAGAAAAATAACAAATATAATACTTAACACAGAACTAAAACAAATTTAATAATTTTCATCTTGGGTGAGGAAGCAACCCATGACCTTGGTTCTCAAGATAAAAACAACCTGTCCTGGGCCTGTCATATGGGTATGTTAAACTAAAGCTCCAAACACTAGAAATATTTCTTACATATCATTAAAACTTAATATTTCGATGAGAGGGTTACATTATAGAGGTTTACACTTGGCTTTCCTTGGGTAGTCCATCTTATAATGATAAAAATACCCTAACAAACCGCTAAAAATTTTACTCTCTAGTGGTTTGGCAGGTCCAAAAAGTTTTGTGTTTAGAAGCCATTAATTACTTTAGTTCTGATATATTAGCAAACCTTATTAACAGGTTGTATTAAGGCCTTGTATTTAATCAATATTCAGCTATGTATTTAGTGCCAAGTTTGTGTTAGTTTACATATAAATTGCATAGTTAGTTGACATGACAATTAGAATGAATTCGTGTGTAAAATTGGATTACAGCATATATTATAAAATATATTTATTACTCATTGCTAATATTAAATTGGCCCAATGGTCTTGTGTGCCCATGGGCTTCAACCCCACCGAGGACAAACATTTATATGATGATATTTATGTTTGTTCTGTGTCTAGGTATTAAATAAAAGTACTTTATTGTCAGATGTCCGTAACACAAGTGCTTTTAAGCGACTTATCACGGAATCAGGAGATGTGGGAATTTATTTGTCATAAAAATTGATTTGATTGTTTTAAGGCAGTTTTGAAAGAGTTCTAGCTATCTTTAATAAATATAATATAATAACATTAAGCAATTTTTTCTTAAAGTAATAGAGCGTTATTAATTGTGTGCAAATACTCGGTCTTGATAAATATATTATGCGATCAAGAAAAACAATGCTATTTTTTACTTTTGATTCTAACACATACAACGCACCGACAAAAAATATTTATTTTTAAATATGAAAAAACAGTTTCATTTATCTTTTAGTATTAATTAACTATTAAATATATATATATATATATATAAAGAGATAGGTAATAATTTCTTGACTATACATATTATCAAGATTAAAATAAAAATGTCGTTGATATTTTATTTTTTAATTATTGCACCTCAATGTTACTAATAAACTGTCAATTAAGTACAAGTAAATATTTTAGAACATGAAATAAAGCCCGCACCGTTATTTAAATTAAATAATATATCAAATAAATGATAGGCTTTAAGGCCACTTAGCAGGGAAAGAGAGTCATTATTTATGTTAATATTATGGCATAGCGTCTGAAGTATAATAAAGGATATTTCCATATAATGGAATTACGTTGAACACCTTAGAATTTCTTTTATCAATATCTATTGCTACATAAATCTGCTTACTCACAATTTTAACATTAATCTGTAGCAACTTGGTTTATAGTATTTTTAGATGAAAAAGAGTTGTCACAGTATTGCAGTGCGTCATATTTTAACATGGCTTATATACTATTTTTGGAAAGAAGTTTTATGTTAAATCTGGGAGTATTTTTAAACATGTGGAAAATAAATGTTGCTTCTTCATCTACTTTTTGTATTCTTAAAGTTTAATTTTTAAGTGAATTTTATAATCTTAAAGGAACAATAACAAAGATGAAACACGAGAAACACAAAGATGACGCCATCTTTTAAAAATTTAGATACGGTGAAATAGGATGTGGTCATTGTAGATAATCATGATGTTTTGAAATGCTTTCCAGGTGAAAACCTCTCAGGAGATCACGTAACGTTTTCATAGCACTGGAAAATTCCTAATATATTACCTGCGACCGTTGCATTGTCCGGACTAAGGGTGGCATAGAGTAATAAAAGTATTTTAACAGATTTATATGTTAAAACTAAATTTAAGGTAAACTATACATATAAGCCGTGTTGACCGTCAGAATAGTACCTCCCCTTGTACCAGGAGTCATAAAATGCGACTAAGGTACTAGAACAATGCAGCTTAAATGCACAGGGTGGGGATCAACCCGTCGTGTAAGCTGCGCTCTTCGTTTGCCAATACGCTTACCCAGCGCAGAAATAATGGACAAAATTTCCCCTTTCAAAGGGGAGGCCATATCCACCATGATATGTCCTGTGTGGTCCAGCAGTCGACTTTCAATGGCTGGTAAGATGATAATTTGAAGTTTATTTATTATCCTGATGAAAAACCAACATTCAAATTTACCACAGTACAAAGTCACTACTAGTTTCAAAGTAATTTATCACTTTTTGTAGAAAACACATTCATAATAAAGTAAAATAAAATGCAAGAATTAAAACAGGGCTACATAGCTTTTCGCAAAAACGGACAGTTCTGTTTGTAAAACTGATGTTATTTTATCATTTACAAATACTCGCTCCTAGTCCTCGCAATACTTAGGTCCTTACACAATATCTGTATACATTTTTTTATCGAAAATCTGTAACTTATTAAATGACTACAATCATACAACTTCAATTTGAAACTATTTACTGAGCATAGTGAGCATTGTTGGAACCATTTATTCGTAACAAATTTAAACCGATATTTTTATTCATAACAAAAGGTGTTGTATATAATAAATTATATAATATTTTACTAATACCAGAAACATAAATAAATTCCGTTGTTATAATATAGTAAAGGCGAAATTTAATCATAAAAAAAATTTAATGTTTCTGTCCATTATATACTAACTTTATTAGCTTTTTCGCTAATTCCACAAGTCCTTTAGTATTTCCTGAGACGAACTGGTGAATCACCGCAAAATATCATCCAATATCTTTTATCTTGCGATTTAATCGTTAAATATCATTAGTTATTTATAATTTAAATACCATTATAAAAATAACCTATGCCATTAGGTATAGATAATTTTTAAAATTATGACTCAATATCTCAGTGAACTCGTGCAACTGCTAATAATAGTTTATTGTAAAAAAAACATAAAAAAATATATACGAGGAGCCGTGGAGTGCCTGCGGAGTAGATTGGACTTCCCTTTAAACCAGGCCAGGTAAGAAGCAACTAAGATACCGGAACCGACATATAGCGGTATTTTCATCCGAAACGGCCGCTGGGGATGGGCAGCAAGCTATGCTCTTCGACTACCACCACAGGTGCTCAGGCAATGTCGGCAATTACGGGCAAAAACTTCCTAGTCGAGTCCTATGTCCAGCAGTGGACTTTCTATGGCTGATGTGATAAAACACAAAAAAGAAGAAAAAATAGAAATCACAAACAATGTATGGCTTTATCGCAAAGAGCATTTTCTTCAAGGAAACCTTGAAATGGAAAGAGTAAATAAATAGAATGGAGGGAAATGAGATAGACAACCTTTCGATTAAGAATCATATGTTTCCTTTTCCGTCTTCTCCATAGTTGTCTCTATTCCGTCTAAGACGTGCTCGTGTGTCGCCGCGGAATTTTCTCGTCGCATCCACCGCTGATGACGCCCCGCCATTACCTCCCGGGACGCTGCCCGCCGACTATTTTGTGTTGCTGCAATCTTGCGGCAACTGAGGTTGGCTTGTTTAAAATATTTTGTTCTTGCTCTATTTTTAGATGAGAAGAGTGACCGGCGAAGCTTACAATGTAATAACTGACGGAGTCGGGACTAATCATTCTCAAGAGAATTTTGTATTCGTTTATGGAGATATTCGGTTACTGTTGTTCACATGATTACATAATGAAGCAATGTAGTATTACAGTATCATTTAATATATCATATAACTACCTAAGTAATAATATAATTTTGAAGGAAAATTATTGATGAGTAGCCTTACGATAACGACAATGCAATGGCGAAGAACTGTTATGTGCTGGTATTCAATTAAATTAATACAACATCTCATACTTTAACCTGACTCTAAGATACGCCGATTAAAGCATTTGTTTTTGGGATATCATACAACAGATAAATCACAAGAATAATACAAAAATACATATTTAATACTCAGACACAGAACAAACACAAATATTCACCATTCCAGATCCGAAAAAGCGATGCCTATATAAAATATAACAAGAAAATATAAAATAAGAGCAGCACGACGCTCCCGAATACCATCCGTTGCTGTCACGAAACTACGAAATACTATTGCTTGTATAGCCTCATGCTTACAGGCAAAAAGTCCCTTTAAAGCCCTTTGAGCAGGCCTATAAACTACCGTAAATATACATAGAAGTCTAACCGATAGAATTAAAATAAAAATCTATTTTGCAAGCGACCAAACAATAAAGAAAATAAATGAAATGAATGATATTCACACCACAAGCACGGAAGGTCCTCTTGAGTTATTTATAAATAGGATGCAAAATCTGCAATACTTTTTTTATGGTACACGATCTAAAGCTACCAATTTATTATTGATTTTGAGAATAAAAATATACATTAACTTGTAAATAAGAAATAATGATTCCCTCGGTTCCGCCACTAGCTTCCCACAGTTTTACTGGTATTAAGTAGTAGAACAAACCTAGTATCATATATATACATTACATACATCTAGTATATAGTATATAGTCTATATGTCCTTTCTTGATAGGTAGGCATATTACATTCTGCAAGCTTCTCCTTATATATCTCCTTGTACATTCATACAAGTTTTGCATCCCTTTTACTCCCTTGAGGGGTGATTTTTGAAAATATGATTACTGAATTCCATTCTAATAACTTTAAAAACAACAAAGTTTCATACTAACCGTGCAACACCGCTTCTCCCCCTTCAGGGATGAATTTTCAAAAATCCTTTGAAAACTCATCCCTGAATCACTGTAAACACTTAGTATGCATACAAGTGATGAACACAATTGTATCTTTTTCAGATTATTTTATAAATTATTTTATAGAAAAAAGAATTATGCACGAGTTATTCCATATATTGTTGATTTCACTCAATATATCTCGTTAGGCAAAATCAACATAATTTAAAATTTCACGCACACATATGTATTTATTTAAAGCAATCATGTAACTACGACACAAATTACTATTTGCACACTAAACATAGGTATTTGTATAATGCTTGAGACGTGATTGGATAATGAACAAGTTAGAGCTAACATTGTCTCATTTATTTCACTCAGTTATGCGTAAGCGAGTTTATTATAATTTAAACTTGCAAACATGCATATGTTGTCGATTATATATTTTAAATGGGAGGTTCTATTAACTATAATTAAATATAAAGAATAAAATTATCCAGCTTTACAGAACATTTTGTCACGGCTTAATCGGTAAAACCGTTTCAGAAAAACTTGAATTTTAGATAGCTTAAATCTTTGAAATGAGTATCATTTATTTTTGTTTCCTATCGGAAGTTTACGCGGCTAGAGTAGGAGTAGTAGTTGGTAGAAAGATGACATTACAAGAATAAAAGGCAAAATCTAAAAAGAAAACATAATTTAATTGAATTGACGGTGACCGATGTTGCAGATGGTAGTGGTCTTATCTAGTGCGCCAAAAGTGGGTTGACCAAACTGGAAAAATATTTATATAATGATATTTATGTTTGTTGTGTCTGTGTTGTAAATATATGTATTTAAATAGTATTCCTCTGTTGTTTGATGTAAGTGACACAATTGCTATAAGCGACTTATCACGAGATCAGGTCGATTTATGAGATGTTATAGGATTTAATTTCTTTATAGATTATGTAAGTACATTTACACACACACACACACACATGTACATTTATGAAATTAAAAGCTGGCCGACGAAACTAAAGAGTTTTAAGTCAATTACGTTCATACTGCGGCGAGAGTACCATCTAAAACCCTAACCTTACATACAGTATTTACAAAATAAAGTGAGTGTTTATGTTTGTC
Organism: Heortia vitessoides; assembly: GCA_020976665.1. Taxonomy (NCBI): domain Eukaryota; kingdom Metazoa; phylum Arthropoda; class Insecta; order Lepidoptera; family Crambidae; genus Heortia; species Heortia vitessoides. The sequence continues at coordinate 8,646,452 of JACJUM010002525.1, read as the reverse complement.
TGTTCTTGTAGTAAATACGGCGTATACGGGTTTGTTTGCATTACAAATGAGCTTGGTTAACAGTCCTTTGAAGTCTGTACGCACTTGAAGAATTAAGTTGACGTTTTACCTCCAACTGGATTAAAATAGAACGTTTCCGTAGCTTCTTATGGTATTATTAATAACAATATCTTCAAGTATAGCAAGACGGAGAGTGACAAGGAAAACATATTCAATATAGCAGTGCCCGCGACTTCGTCCGCGTAGAATAGTGACTTTGGGGGGTAGGTATAATAGCTTTTTCCCCGTTTTTGCAACATTTCTAACCAACGCTTCGCTCTTATTGGTCTCAGCGTAATGTTATATAGCCTAAAGCCTTTCTCTACACAAATAGAATATCCAACAAAAAAAGAATTATTCAAATCAGACCAGTAGATCGATTTAAGTAGGAGAGATAGATTTAAGTAAATAAACAAACTCTTCCGCTTTATAATATTAGTATACTCGTAGATTGACTGATTGAAATCGACTTTTTATAGCATAAATCATAATAAAACAATACAAAATGTCATTTTTTGTTGTTATATCAAAATGTTCTGTAAGTTTGTTTCATTAAATGTTTTAGCTTATTAATTATGTAAAAAAAAATATAAAAAAATTGCACTATCGGATAAAATTAAAATTTGACACAGAACAACTCAATGAAGAAAAGAGAAGATAAAGCTTTTTTTCTAAAACGAAATGCATTAGAAATACATTATGTACATAAATTACTTAAAATAAACATGACGGCACAAATAATATATATTGTACTTAAGTAGATGCAATTAGAACTGCCTATTTAATTTTATTTCGTCTCTCCATCTAAAGTTTGCATGGAAAAAATCGCTTTATGCAGTTAGGCCGCCCATTACACTGTTTTAGTGATTCAATTTTTTTTATATACCAGGTGTACAATACGTAAAGTATTATTATTATTAATCATACTTGAATGAGCCGAGAGTGTAACTCACTACATAATAGTGCGAGTTGTGTGCCTGGTATTCATGGATCTATACTAAATAAGTTAAAAGTAGCCATCGATACCCTTCCACAAATCTCAATTATTAAGTTATTATTTTTTTTGAATTTTTTTTTATAAATCTCTTCTTTTCACTCTGTTATTATTGTTAATAATCTATTTTAGTTTATTTAATTTTTTTCCGGAAATTGTGTCTTTAAAGTTAATAAATAGATGTTTAAAGTAAATAGTTGCTAGTTAAGTTCATATTGCTGTGCATACATCTCTCAGGAGTCACAGCTTGCCAAGTTCCCATAAATTCTTAAAGTGTTTTGCTGTGCTGTGATTCAGTTTTGTGTGTCTAATACAATAAATAAATACTATTGAATATCATACACCATACTTAAATGAAGTAAACATAAACTATCTCGTCGTGACTTTAGTGATATAACCTCTTTAATATTTTAGAATTTAAAAATTTCTTTAAACTTAAAAATTCAATAAGTTACGGTCAAGTTTCGGCCACCGAACGCATAATTTGTTTTTTGTATTTTACGCATCCCATGCGAGTTCAATATCTAAGTAAATGAACAATCTATAGCCGGGAGCTGTTAAATCTATATAAAAAGCAACTCAAACGCAAGTGTGAATAATAGCATTCAGTTATAAACCTTAATGTTTCGTTTACGACCAATAAAACCAAATTGCTTGAAACATAAGAAAATTATGTTGTTTGTTTCTAACTGTTCTAAAGTTCAGCAAAATGTGCAAAAGCACAATGTGCAATGCGAAAAGTCGCAGCGACTGTAGCATTTGATTGCGACAGTGCTACTGTGGCGAACCACATTAATTAAACCAATTAAATGAAATATGCGAAATCTTTAAAAAATGTATTTTTGGAAATAATGTAAAACTGGTTACTTAATTAAGTTGGCAGCGCGATCGCTATTAGGGGTATTCGGTAGTAGTCATCTTTGCAACACAACTCCAGTTGACAATTTAGCTTTTGGTATTAGTTGAAGCCAAAGAGAATACACAATGTCTAATAAGCCCTTATTAATAAATGAAGAAATAAAAGAATGGGAAGGTCAAAAGTACAAAAAATAAACAAGCGTGTATGAAAGCACTAATACGATATGCGAGTAAAGGAAGTGACAGAGGTATGCCAAGATCCTAGCAAGTGGAGGTTCATAGTCTCTGTTTAGCCCAATTGATCACGTGTTAGATGTTAAAATGTATGTATTGATGATCGCAGGTCAAAGGAGGGCCTATGTCAAATTACTGAGCCACTGGTTTGAACCAGCTAATTAGCGATGTAATTTCGCTTCTCATCTCGTGTTGTTAGCGGCTGCCAGACTGTACTCCTGTTACAGCAGTGAAGTACTCGTAATATCCGCTTGCAGCAAATAGTAGTAGAAGATATAACTAACAATTACTATGCATGTATATATGAACAAATCTGTACATTTCTTTCAGCGTGACAGCTAAGCTACTTAATCATGGCGGCCATTACACGTTTTAACTCATAGACAGAACACATTATCATCATCATCTCATTCAGGGGTCTACTGTTGGACGTATGCCTTCTCAATAAAGACAGAATGTTTCAGATAGATACACCCTATCTGTCGCCTCAGATATGTCAGTTACTTCATACGATATCTGGTACAGGAGGAGGTACTATTCTACTCTGCCTTTCAGCCAGTGACATAGTTCAAACCAAAGAGAGAGTCAAAATATATAACCGCCAGTACTAATAAGCATGTAAACAGTCCACGGCGGGCACATAATTATGAAATAGCTTAATTGATGAGACGAGCTAATTGGCGTTCTAGTAGTACTATTTTGCTGTGTTTTGGATTTGGACCAGATACAATTAGTAGCAAGACTGCACCGATGTAATAGCATTACAAGAACACAATCTCCATTGGACTCAGAGATTCTTATTGTCTGTTTCTGGTAGCTATAATAATATAATAAAAATATTCACACCACATCTTATACATCGACCTGACTTCGACCTACGACGCACTTGAGTTACGGACGTCAGATAAGAAAAGATTCACAAATATTATAATAAAATATATATGTTACAATGTATATTTTAGTACGTAGAACTTTGTGATTTAACACAGATATAATGCAACTGTAGCATCGCTTACCCATTTTGATCAGGTTAAATAAGGTTCCATAAGTGTAAATTAGAAATAGATAATCCATACATATGTAAAATAAAGAATTTGTGCAAAGTAAAACATATTATACAGCGGACTGTATCTGGTTACTGAATAGGTGGAACATGCTAATTAGCTATTCGATTGTGCTACTTAGCTGCTTGTTTGTAATTACTGATGTTGTGCTGCAGCAGTGCAATTGCAGCTTGTGGCAAACTGTCATATAGAATGCCGCTGGCGACTGCAGCGCTGTACCAAGAAATTGAATAATCTGACAGTACATTTTTTATAACTCAACTGCAGCGTTGGAAAAATATGTACTGTAACTACTATTGTAGCTTTGATTCTATCGCCAGAGTATTTATAATTCATTTTATTTCAGAACCTTTGTTCAATACAGCAGCGTCGCATCGCAGCAGAACACATGAAAAAAAGCATTGAAATTTTTGAATATAATATAGACTAGCATGACTAGTTTTAACATACAAACATGAATAATGTATTTTTATCAAGTACCTAACAATAAGTATATAGCTGTAATAATAATAATACTCTTTATTGAACATAATACCGCGGCCTTATTGGTCAGAGCGATCTCTTCCAGGCAACTTTTGGATGGACCTAGACGAAGAAAAAGTGATAGGGCAGTAAGATGTGTAAACACTTAAATCTGGTAACAGACTGCGCACGCCTGATATTCACAGATAGCGAATTCCATAAACGAACGTGAACGAGTTCCTGTAAAACTCAGAGAAATGCACATGAATGTTTAGTGTTCAATTTTCTGAACTAGGTAATTACTAGATTACTTTAGTACTGTAACTACAAGAATAGTAAATAAATTCAAACTACATCTTAGTCATAGTCTAACTCTTTCTAAGTCTCTTAAATCATTTGTGTTAGGGACAACAGAACAGAAGAATCACTAAATATAATACTTAAATACCTAAATAACACCCAGAAACAGAACATACTCAAATATTTTTCATATAAGTATTTGTTTTGGGTAGAGATCTTACTCGCGACCTTTGGAACACTACGGAATGCCTAACTACCGCCAGCAAATGCTTTTATTATGCAGCTGGTGAGTTGGCTCATGCACCAATATAATCACTTATATTTTAGGTAAGCAGGAAATTATGTTTTACTACTAGCGTATATAATAAGCGAAGTTTGAGTCAACATTACGAGTACAATCAAAATAGAAGAAGGCAAGCGAAATTCAAGTGCTAACAATCATGCATAGTGAACTACCATGTTGTTCGGGTTATTGCGGTCCGTTCGCACGGCGGGCAGCACCTAATTACTGAATAGCTTAATGGATGGAACGACCTCATTAGCTCGGAGTGGAGTACCGTTTAGAGAGACACTTTATCGCTGCAGGAGATACGCTTTGATATGACGTTTTTGGAAGATTAATGGAACAAAATTCCAGGCCTGCAGCGAATTTGAATTATTTGTTCTGTTGAAAATATATGAGTGGTCACTGTAAATTGAGGTCATTCCAGTGGTCACTATAGTCACTTGTTTTTCTTGCAGATTTATTTTATCGCGTTACGCATCTGTTTTGAAAATAAACCTACAGTTCAATTTGATGATGCAAGTAAGTTTTATTATTTTTTAATACAATATGATCAAAAACCAAGGCCAATATAGCAACACTGCCAGATTATAAGATACCTACTGCGTGGACGGGAATGCAAACGTATGCCACTGTCAAATCCTGAGGCAACATAGTATGCATGATTTATATCGCTTATGCATACATTAAGATAGTTTACATTCTACAGCAAAAGCCCATATATTTTAAAATTATCTTTCCACAAAAAGCGTTAGTATTGTATTTTTAATTTTTTTATAAATTTTTCTGTATATTTTAATTGAACAATGTAGATAAAATTTTTTGGACAAAAAAAAATTATTATCTAATCTTACAACGTCTTTAAAAACAAACAACAATTTATATTCAGTGTAAGTCCTTTCCTGGCTCAAACGCATGGAAATATTTCCTGGCAGGCAAGTTATAAAATATTTTTGCGATAATATATTCTTCAATTGCCGCCGACCTGAGGAGTTAACTGACAGTTTAAGCAGCATGCAAAACAGTTGAGCTGGCAGCTCAGGCTAACCTCGTACGGAGTATATACGAAATGATCTAAAAAATCAATACTAGTAATTGAGCCACGTTGGGGGACTAAAGGCGTTCTAGCGCAAATTAATAATTTGCTTCAAATTGTACACCGATTTACCGCCTTTCTAAATGATTCTAGTTGCAGTTCTTTGCATTTCTTAGTCACTAGGTCGTCGTACTGTTTATTTTACAAGGACCAAGCCTACTGTAATCTTTACCTTTACTTGAGGTCTAGGTTTAACCAAAGTCGTCTGCTTTGGTACCTAAATCTATCTATTTTTTCAAAAAGTAGTGTTAGTATTGCTGTGCTCCGGTTTGAAGGGTGAGAGTGGTAGTGAAAGTACTTGATAATGTGACATCATACCTTTAGGTCACAAGTTTGGCAACGCGCTAGTGCGATAGTGCGGTGACGCTGTCTGACTGTATGTACGCTGTATTGTATGTTTGTTTGTCAAAATGGTCCAATAAAAAAATAAAAATCTACGTTTCTATTCTAGCTGTTAATTGAATATGTTCGCCATGTCATCGAGCCTTGAGTAATTCCGAACGATTTGAGTATCAATTAAGCAATATTGTAAGCTATTTCTATTTTAGTAAAATATTCTAATTCTTCGTTAAGTCCATTTCTCAATTATTCCCAATTATACAAATAAACTTTAAAAAAATTATCACCGTTAAAATTGGCTAACTCAAATTTCAGAATGTATCCTACCTCGGATTAAATATATTTCTAATTTTTTATCATATGTTTCTTATAATGTAAATTAGATTATATACAAAAGGTATCAATTTTTGTGAATGATTCTGTAATTTTTTTTTGTGTTTTCATGTTATTTTACTTAAACTTTTATGAAATGTATGCATTGAGTAATTAGGGTTGATGTAAGCTTAAAATCAAAATTTACTATATTATTAGATATAAGAAACGATCTTCTGATTAATACAGAATCATTATATAATCCTGTGTAGAATTTAAATAATGTTATTTAATACATCAAAGATTTCACTTACGTATTTCGTAGGAGTACTTTCAAACTGTTTGATTGTTGTTTGTTGTAGCCGCTAAACCATACTATTATAGAAGTAATGAATACAAACATTTACTTACTACTTCATATATTGGTATATAATATGAAACCGAGCTTAACCTACCTATAACAATGGAACTTTAAATTTATGTATGCAATTGAATACAGAATAAAGAATGGAGCTAGTATAAACAATTCTTTATAACATGTCTGTACAAATTATCTTTTTTATATTGTAAAGCTAATAAAAACTAAGCTCTATAAGCACAGCATGAATTATTTATGGTCTGAGTGCACAGGAATAACAAATGACCCCCACTTACAAACATTTTATGTGTCTACATTTTGAATGTAGCTACGTGCAAAGTGCATTAGACGTCTAAGGCGTCGGATAGACAGTAGACGTTGAGAAACGGGAGTTAGTAATAATATTATTACATAAGACGCGCCGCTGAAATCATAGCAAGTACATAACAGTCCGTACAATGCTTTATTTTATTTCTGCTTTATTGCATAGGTTAAGATTCGAACTACACTTAACTTACACCCAGCGGTTAACTCTGATAACTTCGCACCATAGAGTTAACATCTAGTATGTACGGCTATAAGCTGTTTGTTTGTCTTGTTTGTCTTGGTAGCATATTGCGTGTACTGTATAGGCATCTTTATTTCTAACGAATAAGCGAACAAAATATGTAAATATAAAAAAAATCAAGCCGTTAAAAAGTATTGTTATGAATAGAGAACGCGTAAATATTCAATATCTATTTCTTTTCAAAATTTATAGCATAGTAATACCCTAAATCCTAAATTATTACTTGATATCAAAAACGTTTACAAAAATAAAACGCTACAACAATTCGTACGCTACGTACCTAATTTTACAAAAATGTGTGCCGGTAATATGTTACATTCATATCGTTTTTTATTTTTTCTAAATTTATAGCAATTTTATACCGAATTCTAAACATAATCTACATTAAATCTCTATAGAACCACCATATTGCCTTTATTGTTATGTATGAGCGGAGAGCAATGGGGGCGATGGAAATAGTGACGAATGTCTATCTCTATCGGATATCGATACTTTAGACATAGTTTGTTTGAACTTTTTAGTTTGTTAAACTCTATGTAACTATCGAAGCTGACTAAATTAATAGTGTACATTTTAAGATATTTATAATAATATACTTTTAAAGTGTTAGTACGTATATGTTAATGATGTATTGTTATATTTTATTGTTTAATCACATAAGACAATATAAAGCTTTAAAACCAACATCACATATGAAAAGTGTCGATACATTGACGTGTTGATAGCCGGCATGACTAGACCCATTATGTATCGCTGGAGCTTCGGCGTACGCACATCGAATTCTGGATTGGATTGACCGCTGGTTGCGTGATGGATTTTTTATGTCAACCTAAATTTTACTTTACAGTGGGACAACTTATTGAAACGCGGATATCAAAATAAAACCAACCAATACAGTAAACACCACTTATACAATTTTACAAGTACTATTTATTTTTACGCAAAATTGGATAATAATATCTTTGCAATATTAACCTACTTGGGTTAATATTGCAGAGATATTATTGAAACAAACATGAATTTTCTGAAATAACTACATTTGTGCCCGTAAGAAATCTAATTTCGTATTTGTCAAACTATGAATTATTAATTGTATGTGTCTATATGTTTCGATGAATTGCTATTAATTAAAAGCTTAAAAATAATAATGACTTGATAATGAACTCAACCTGTTAACGAAAAAGCCAAGGAATGCGGTCCATAAAGACTTGTCTTGTTTAAGAAAAATTGTTACATACATAATGTTAATATAAATATAAGCTCACAGTGGCCCCTACGAGGCTCCATAAAATGAGTAACTCTCAAGGTATTTAATAAGATTTTAAAATAAAATACCAGGCAGCATATCAGGCTTACCGATGAATACATTGAAAAACACCATTAAGAGTGAGTTTATTTATAAAGCATATTATAGTGAAGATTACATTAATGATAAAACTGCCTGGGAATAAATTGAATCGCTCTAACCCTTTTAAAGATAGATTTCTAAGCGCCGATGCCGGTGGGGGTTTTATTATCACTGAATACCTGGTGTTAAAAAAACATTTACGATCACTTGCTTTTCTTACAGGTTCCTTTCTGGTGGGTCACGTAACGAAACTGCTGTAAATTTAGTTTAATCCGTCTAGTGCCAGCAGACTAGTTTGAGGAAGGCCTAATTTAATTTTAGATGATTTAAATGTCAGATGACTCTCATCATCTCTCACAGGGTCATTAGCATCGTAAATATAATAGTACCTACTATAGGAAGTAGTAATGGAATTTAATATAGTAATATTAATTATTGTTCTTATTTATTAATTTTATGATAATTCGAAAGTGTTTGTAATGGGTTTACTTAAATAAAAAAGTATATTTTTATTTCCATGTAATGATAATGTAGAACGAAAAAATGGGTCTAAAAAATTGGTCACCCGTGACTCCGTTTGCGTAAACTTTATTGGTATCTAGTTTTTTTCTTGAGGGTTTAATCTGTCTACATGCCAAATATCATCAATATTTTATAGTGTCTAAGATCTGAAAGGGTAAGAAAAAGGAAGACAGACTCTCAAATACATTAGTAATAAAAAATAAGAATCTGCCAATGTGCAGTAATAATAAGTCATACAACACCCCATAATATGATCTGACGCGGGAAGACAAGAATCGCAAATATAATCATAACTACATAGATTTAACACCCAGATACAGAAAAAATGCAAATATCAAAATATAAATATTTGGCCTGGCTGGAAAAAAAAACAACGACATTTAGCGCACAAGACAATTGCATTTGTTCTGTGTGAACTATATACTCTACTACATTTAAATGTCTAATAAATTACCTAATCAAGTATAAAACAAAAGCCCGAACGATGAATTTTTAAACGAGTCTTGTATCGAAATTTTGTGCCGGTGACTAATTTCTATTAATATTTTTAATACTATAACACTAATGCGCTGTAGTCTATAAACGTACTTTACACACAATTTTTCTATCGTTTAAGGCCGCATTTACCGCAATCCCACACCATGGAATCACAAATTAAGTGCACAGGTTCGTTTCCACATGATAACTAACAAATTTGGCAGTTGAGTGATAATTCAGCATAGCAGTCTGATTGCATCGGCCACTTTGATTCGTCTATTGACGAAATGGTTTAATTGTATAGTCAGAAATTAAAAGAATGTAACACAAATTTTGATTTCTCGCAAAATTGTCATTTGCTTTCATTTGTTTTATTTGGGTAGTACCATGTTTTTTTTCTAACACTTATTATTAGGGAAACGACGTGAATAACGATGATAAATTAATTTATAAACCATTTATAGTTATTTAACAACGTATTAATCAAACCAATTAATATATATTAATATTATATGATTGCGATAGTATTATTATACTATCGCAATCATATAATTGCCAATCAATTATGTTAACACAATTATTTCGCTTTGCATTTGTGCGTTAATTTGAGAACTAATTTAATTATCGGAGATCACATCGGGAGATAAAGTTATCAAAGTTAAAATTTCTTCGGAGTTGTCGTCTCCTAATGGTATTTTCTCCAATCACTACGAATAAGGCGTTCTAGCAAATATCTATCAAAATTTTGTGCAATCCCAATAACTTGGCAGCCATTATCGAAACTCATCAAAGGATTTTGTGAGAGAAACAAAGGTATTGTTCGTTTGAATGTAGCTTAGTTAGTGTTCCTACTAGTCACAGTGCAATAAAAACGGTAGAATATCATTAATAAATAAGAAGGAAATATTTAGTTACATACTGGAGAATTTGTATAAGCAAATTTTATGTCGTGTATAATACTAATAATTCTCCTTCACACTCAAAAAATCATGAACAATAAATGTATATTTAAAACAAGTTTAAAGTGCGGTGGAAACTGGAATCTAAAACTAAGGTTAGCTTACTAACCTTGTAATTTTCAAATCACCAGGCCATGTATGTTTTATAAACTTGTAAATACGTATGAACTATCTGTTACGATAGACGACTAGCAGCGTCCCGCGGTTTCATCCGCGTAGTTGTAATGCAAATCTAGTCCCAGCGTGATGTTACATCTTATTAGATCTTTTGATTCAGTTCAAAGTTACCCTGATAGTTGAATAGGTAATTGTTAATCTCCTAATTGAATTTTTATAATTACTAATGCCCAAGAACTGTAGCTTACCAAAAAATAATTAAAATTGGTTTAAAAAGTGTCCAAGTTTACAAATAAACATATCCAAGAACAATATCACATATATGAAACTGGAATGGGGCAGTTTGTACTCATCAATATCCCATACAGTTTTAGTGTCAATTAGAACTACCTTATCCACGTATCATTTATGAAAATAACATTATGAACATGGGATTTTGAAATTACCAAAGAATTTAGTTCATTCTATATTCAAGGTTATGTCATAGATACTCATCCCATCAAAAACCTACTACACAAATTGTACTACGTAAGTCTAGTGGATTGTTGTGTAAATACAACGGAGTGGTTCTTTGTAAACTCGATAGAACTCGAACGAGTCTAAGACGTTATTGCTTTCTGAGAGCCCTTCATTCATTATACTCTGCTTAGCTCCAAACTTTAATGGCTGCTGGGCATTTGTTCAATACTTTGAGATAATTAAAATTGCTTGTTAATGAGGGGCAGTGCTTTAATTTAAAATGTTTAATTAAGCCAACTACTCTATTTTAATTTGACTTTTAACTTGATTTAAATTTCTAGAGGAACTAAGGTTTGCAAGCAATTTCTTTTATTTGGTTGCATACGCTTTTATTTTTTTTATTATAATAGAGTAGGTATTTAGCCCTTACTTATTTTTTACTTCTTAAAGTATATTACAATTTCCTCCAAACTGTTTCGATTCCAATGTTTAATTATATTTAAATGGATGTAAAATATATTTTTCTTAGTTTAAATTTTCCCGCGCAGTCGCGCGTCTAATATCATTCAATTTTATCTATGGTAAAATAATTATAACCTAAAAACTTCACATTGTCATAATCTGACAAATTACTTGTATGAATAAAATACCACTATGTTGTGATTTGGAACTGACATTGTAAATAATAACATTAAATGTCGTGTCTTTTCTTACAAGTATGTAAGGTTATTATTAACACTTGTTTCATTGTTTGTTAGGTAGCGTACATTTAAATTAACAAAATAAATCTCTTCTTACAGAGAAACTCAATTTTGTTTGATTGACTGTGTCGTCCAAATTAAACATTTGGACGACATTTTTATTATCTTATATGTATAATAAAATAAGTAATATTTTTATTAATTAAAACACAGCGTAAATTGTCAAAAACGTATCTCTGTTTTAACTAATCAAATACATAGAGAAGAGAGTAAGTCAGTAATTCAGCTTAAATAACCGTTACTGTTGATGAAAATTAATTATGTTAAAGAATTTGTATAGCTACGAGTACTATCTGACTACGTGACTGCTCGCTATAAAAGAAACCCCTTGGCTAAATAAAACAAGACCATTCCAATATATTGCAAAAGGCATCGAAACAAGAAAGTTGGGAGAATTCTCCAGAGAACAACACAACATTCGCAAATTTCGAAAAAGAAAATAAAAATACTCGTCTCAAAAGTTGCTCTCAGCTATAACTTGTTGGTTGAAGGCTTTTTATAGAAACATGACTCAAATAGAAATGGGAAAGGTTCACTCCTAAGTGAAGGATAAAAACTTTTCGTTTTTCTGTTTGACTTATGGCCGTTTTTTATAAGGGAATCATCTATATACGCTTGTATGTAAACAAATACCTGAGTATCCGTTACAAATAATGTACTATCCATAACAATAGTACTCGTATAAATGTATCATACATTAATAAGTAAAAAATATGTGTCTAAATTCAATACCCTTTCAAGGCATAACCGGAAAATCTATTTTGTTGAAATTTTGCCCCAGGACAATTTAATACATAGGAAAAGGTATCAGCTACTGTTTATTCTGATATATTTTCTATGGGCCGTGATAAAAAGTCGTGGGTTCCTAGAACTTTATTAGTGAAACTATGTTGAAAAAATTGGTGAAATCTCATCAATGCTATATATATATATAACATATATAGCTGTATATTGATACATTAGAAAGATTAAAACAATCCCTAGATTGAACCCTCTATGCTACGCGCTACACGTTGCCTTAGAATGCAGCAATAAGTGAAAGAAAATCTTTCCGTTGTAAAATACCTCTGTTCAAAGAGAAATAACTGCTTATCGTCGAGGATAAAGACTATCGTTTATTCATATACTTTGAGATCACTTGTATTTAGTAATAAGAAAACAGGTTTGTTTCTATATAATTATTTTTATATATTACATATTTTTATCAGAATAATTGATTGGATTGTCTTCATTAATGTCTGTGCATAACAAATTCATAATGCAAATGGATAGCATAATACCAAGTTTTCTTTTACATTAAACATAACTCATTTCATTCACATATGAAGCAAGGGTGTTCTGGATTATTGAAAAGATCTTTTGTTTGCTAACCCTTAACATATTTAACTAAACCCAGTATACAAAATGTCGGTAAAAAGAGAATTATTTGGCCTTTAGCAGTCCTGTAGGGCGGTGTTTCGTTCGCAAAGCATTTTTGCAAGCGTGCCCTCGCTTGGGTGTCCGAACACGTATCGTATAAAATAAAGCCCATGGCGTCTGCTAACGAAACTCGTATAAAGTAAAATATTCATTATAATAATAAGTTTAATTAAAATTCTGTCACATGCACCTGACAAAAATGTATATTTTATTAAATATAAAATAATATTGATAAAATTATGCATTTGAGTTATCCACATTAGCTGTTTACCTTATTGTATCTACATACGATATAGCACCAACTCCTACATAGGTGGTATTTATAGAACCTTTATCACCACCAGTTTTTCTTACAGGTTCCTTTTCGTTAGGTCGAGTAATGAACCCGCAGTGAATTTAATTTTAAGACCTATCTGGTGCCGGCAGACAAGTTAAGGATAGGCCTAATGAAATTATATGTGTTAGATGATTTTTTTGACTCAAGGGATCGGTCATCAGGCCGCATATGCATTAAATCAGTTCTTATTGGAAATGTTAATGTTATTACTGTTATCTATTTTATTATTATTTTTGACGATTTAAAAGTGCTTGTAATGGGCCTTCTTGAATAAAGTATATCTAACTTTGACTTTGATACACAAAGCGACAAATTGCGTAGCTCACGTACAACAGGGCAATTATGGCCAAAATTCTTAATGTCTCCTTAGGCCTATGTCCAGCATGTAAAGATTCTGTTGCTATAACAATGATGATAATTATATCTATATTATTATAGAATTGTAATTTTAAAGTCCATCATTACCTTCCCTGGCACCAAAATTAGCCAATTTCTTAGCCTAAGGGTAATGTTAATTACATTTCACCGATTTTAGATTGCAACGACTCAAAACTGTAATTATATGTACACCTCCCAAATATAACGTAAATTATCGCATGGCATCCATGATTCACTTATTTATTTGAAATGAAAAGTTTTCTGAACATGCCGTCTGTCATCTAAAAGCGAATTGATTGGCGACGTGTCGAGATATGTGAGAAATATTTTATTTTGAGTTGATGCAGTTTATATCCAGGGGGTTAACATGAAGAATTTCATTGAAATCAGTGAATCAGAGAAATCTAAAGGTAAACCTCTTACAAAGGTCGTCTGCAACGATACTTCAGCAGAGTTCGCATTGCTGTTTTTCAGTTTGAAGGGTTTGGGATAGAGGGATATGACATACTTTCTTTTGTTCACAAAAGACTACATTTTCAGCTATTTATCTCGCGTTAATTCGTTGAGATCGTCTATTTCATAAGGTTATTCATAATGTCGGTGATCACATTGAAACAAATAACTTTCTGGTTAATATAGACTAGGGAAAAAAATTATCTTTCTGCGAGTACATATAACTAAAATATTTAAATCGGTTCAGTTCGCTATCGTCTTTCATACATTATAATGTGATGAAATTTCCCGGAGAGGGGAAGGATATCTGCGGCAAAATTACGCTACTTATGCCTTTATCAGCACGTCCTATATCTCATTCCACAAGCGTGGCATTTATAAGCATAAATCCCTATCCCAAAAGTCCTATTGCATCATATTGCATAAGACATCCTATACAGACTGATATGAAAAAAATTATGTTATATCACGGAATTGTTCCGCCAAATATTTATATCAAATTTTATTACATTTGTGAAATTCACGGAAATATATAGATTTTTAACTACATGTATCGTCGATTTAACATACATATTAATGTTATACATGAGGTAGACCTCATGCAAAGATTGTCAAAATTGGGACCTTACTCCTTCCGATTTCTACCGCCAAATAGCAGTGTTCGCATTGCTGTGTTCCTGGTGAAGGTAAATGGTGAGAGGCAGTGAAATTACTGGGTAATGTGACATCATACATTTAAGTCAGAAGGTTGGTAACGCGCAATTGATATCCCTGTGGCCATTAGCACTGTATGCTTGTTTGACGACTTGGTCTAATAAAAAAACAAATTATAATAACAAATAATAAAAAAAACAAACTAAATTAATGAATGCATATCATTAATTTAAATCCAAATAAACATTTGTTGGCTGTTGACTGTTGACGGACTCTAAAGATCTCCGCGTATATATATATGAGTTTAACCATAATTATGTACGTATTAAAATTATTGATTTCGCAAATTTTTTACCCGTACATATATGTGTGTCAAAAACTTGCGAAATCAATAATAATTTATACGTACAATCACCGTCTGAGGCTGATATATTTAATGAGATGACTGTACATATACTTAACATCAACATCTTCTTTCATATTATTACTAAGAAAACTGATATAAGAAGATCCATAGCAAAAATAAAGCGTCATTTTCAATATTTTGTCTATATTTATTCGGACCAAAACTTACCACAATGTAGATTTAACAAAAACACGCTTTATGAACTAGAACTAGACTTGATAAAGTTTCTCATATTTGCATTATATCTCATATTTCTGGCACAACGAAATAATAAGCGTAAAACTTTGCCGCCAGAAAAATGGCACGTTTATTACGCGTTGGAAAAAATATGGCGGCCAGTAGAACAGAAATGAAGTCTGCGGAAAGTTAAGAGCGGGGACCGCAGACTCAAAGTTCGCCTGGGCTATCGCAGTTGACTCGCCCATCCGAATTTCGGTCGGTAGATTGTTTGTTTCATCTCTTTTATCCTGTTTGGAGTTTATTGCTGCATTATCTACCTGCAGCTTGGGAGCATGTTGATTTAAGAAGTTATATTTAATTGAGCGCAATATAGCTTGCTAGATCTAATGTTTGGTTGAGTGAAATATCATTGAGGTTCATTTGGAGTTAGACTTGTTCGATATATTTTCTACAGATGAGTTTCTGCACCGGACCAGCAATCGACTCTGACCACCACCTCGATGGATGGCGGCGGTTTTCAACTCCAATTTCTCCCTCGGACTGTTTCTACGAAATAAACTCAATGCGTTATTTGACTTAGCGACTATTAAGACTTAGGGACCTTCAAGAGCAATATGTATTCTATTCTTAAAGGCTGGCAACGGGCCTGTGATTCCTTTAGTACTGCAGAAGCGTTGCTGATAATTTATCATTAAGTAGCTCATTGGCTCGTTTTCCCCCCTATAATATAAAACAATAAAACTCCACCTTACTTGTCCGAATGTGATTATTTTACCTTGCTTAACTTGTTGATGATATTACATTGAAAAGAACAAACATATTTTTATATATCGTTATCTTTATACAAAAAAATGGGCAAGTGCATTTTAGAAAACTCGCTATATAAGGTTTAGTTGAGTTTTTTATTATTTTTAAGACCAGGTCGACAATCAAGCATTAAGTCTGTAGTAAGCGTGATTGCAGCCTATAGGCGCTTACGAGGGTACCGTTAGTGCGTTGTAAACATTATGACTTGAAGATAATAAATGAGATTATCTAGTATTGTTTGCTCTACTCTCACTCTCACACCGGAACGAAGTAATGCAAACTTTATATTTAGCGGTAAACAGGTGAGATAGAGGTACTTAAGCAGACGACCTTTGTATGAGGTTTATCTCATGTAAATTGTTATTTACTTTTCATCGTTTTACGGCTTATGATTTGATATATAAATCATGTGTAATTTTTTGTTCGATTTAAATAATTCATAAGTACTCGTAAGTACGCTTTGCAATTTGTTTTTTATTAGTTGTTCATTGTTTTTTTTAAGTTAACCATATATTTCTTAATACCATGAATGAGTTTTGGTATATACTAATACTAATCTGAATAATGCTATCCAAATTTCAGCTTATGGGTACCAAAATTCTTTTAATGTTATAAAATCTATAACTCTTGTATTCTAGTTTACTAGATAAATAACTAAACAAAGAGCAAATAACATATTTCACATATGTAAACTTGTAGACTTCAAACAAATCGGATGCCTAAAAATCTAACTATACCATATTTATATATATTCTCTCCCTACATTTTACGTTACATCGAATGCGTACCATTTTTGTTTTTAGCTAATTATTTTAATAGAACAACTTTAAGTATAACATTACTGCAGGCATGGGGGCTTAAGCGCGTTGTTCTTAAAATCTATATTGATAGCAGGATGTTATATTTCTGAGGAACAATGTTACGTAACATAGTGTTTTATTTTTGATTCTTTTAATAGAAATAATACTGTGTATTATGTGTTTTATTATTATAACATGTTAATCAAATTTTTATATTTTATCTACGAATAAACGAAGAGGTGTATTATATAGTTCATTTCGAGTTTAACGTTTTGGTATACCGTGAGGTACCGGCAGAGTGAAATAGTGCCTCTCCAACCAAGAGGCGACTAAGGTACTAAAACCGACAGATGGCGGTATATCCGGTATGGTGTAGCTCAAATGCCCAAAGATAAGCAACAGCATCCCCGTCACGAAAGCTGCACTTAGTGATTGTCAACACGCCTGCCCAGCGCAGCAATTAAAGGAGAAATCTCCCCTTGGGGCGATTCCTCCCCTAGTGTAAACGTTCTTCTACGGCTGCTATGATGATGATGAAAACGTTTAGAATAACATATCATTCTTCTTTGTGTTCATTTATTTGTAATTAATTTCTCAGTTTTTTGATTTTAAGGTTTAATATTTGTGATGTGTGAAGTGCTATGGTAAAACCAATTTTTTGCTTACCTAAGACATAAGTTCTCTACAATTGCTGTAAATTTAAAATGAATTTTTTATTATTGCCTCATTCTGGTAAGATAAATAAAGTACATTACGGTTATAATAAGTTTTAAGTCCGATAGCTGGTTATGGAGTTAACCCAACAGTTCGTATTACTATAACATGAATTCTGTTTTGCCGTATAAGAGTCATTTTTATTCTTTTTGTATCCAGATCATGTGCAAAGTCTTCTAGTTATGGTTTATAAAAAAAAATATTTCGTCAAAATAAAAACAAGCGATTTGCTTCCCCTTTTTATTACTGGAATGGATTTACCCACCTAAATGTGGACAAGCACGATGGCGCAGATGTTAGTGATCCTATCTTGTTCGCCAAACGTCTTGGGTTCGATCCCCACCCAGCACCAATATTGATTCATATATACAATAAAAACTCATACATGATTATTGATATTTGTGTTTTTTCTGTATCTGGGTGTTAAATATATTTACTTAAGTAGTAATTTCGTGATTTTTCCGTTATCTGACATCCGTAACACCAAGCTCGCTTTACTTATCTCAGAGTCAGTTCAATTTTTGAAATGTTGTGTAATTTGTTATTATTAATGTTACCAATATATATACTTCAGTGTTAATATACGCATACCCTGAGAGGGTATTTTATGGACAGATTTTGTTGAATCACATTCTCAACAAACTTTTATTAGATCCACATGAAAGTATAAATTGAAACGCGCCTATTTTAAAACTCATCAATAGTATTCCTATTGGACACGTTGGAGGTTTTAGAAAAATATTTGTTTAAAGCAAAAAGGATTCACATTACATAAATTCAATAGAAGTTTTAAGTTTGAACTGCCTATATGAACTATTTGCAAAAAACTACGTTAGATAAATATTTAAGCGTTTCGTAACTCAATAATATACACATTTTTAAATTGAATCATAATAGTTGTTTTATTAGAAATTATGCTCATTTACCATCTCATCAAACACAAAACACGAAGTAAAGTGGTCGATATGCACGTAAAAGTCTCTTAAGATATCTGTTGTCTAACGATTTAACAAATTATTAGGAAAGCAGAGGAGAAAGAATATAATTTGATGAGATACTACTTCACGTTAAATACGTTCTAATAGTGAAATACACACTTAAAATTTTACCATTTATATTTCATCTAAATGTACCACAGCAGAAGAAATTAAAAATAATAAACGTTAGATATCCTTAATAAGCGCATCGGTAGATATTGTGCTTATATATATATATATATATATATATAAATAAATATAATAAATAAGTAATACAATAATAATATATTTCACACAAAATAATTTTATAACTTTGTTTTGTTTAAATACGGTGCCTATAATTGTAAACGCTATAGTACATCGTTGCATCGCAAGAATATGACAAACGCATTGCCAATCTTGTGATTAGAAGATATTATATCATATACCTAGTAATATCATTGCCTATCTCATCTTTCCATCGGGAACACAGCAATGCGAACACTGCCTAGCTTAGTTGCTGTAGATAGGTAAGTATAAGGTACCAGTGCACCTTTGTATGAGTTCTGCCTCTAGTAAATCCTACTCTGAATGGCTGTACTATAATGTCACAATATTATATCCAATAATGAAGACGTGAATTAGTGTGAATACACTAGAGCATTCTATAAGCCACATTAATGCTTAGCAAGTTACACGCCAACATCGGCTTATTATGGATACGTTTATGCAAAATCAACCATTTTTTTATGTCCCCACTGTAGATGAACTAACCTGACTTATAAAAGCGCGGTTCCCGCCGCGGGGCACACACCTGAAAATCTGAAAATGTATCGCTCATAAATGAGTAACCTCGCAACCTGCTACACTGGCGCATAGAATAGTTAGAGGTTTGTCTTAAAAAAAGGTCAATATGTCAACCGAAGCATGGAAAAGCTCGGTTTATATTTCTTAATAATTAATTATTGAAAATTTTTATATAATTCTCAACGAGTTTAGTTTAGAAGTTTAAGAGGTATTACTAGGATAATAAAATAATAAAATTATAATAATATAATAATAATAATAAATATTACACTGATCTACGTGCAAAAATAAATCTGCGTGCACGATACAAATAAGATAATATTTAACAAAATAATCTCAAAATTATAGTACACTGTTTAATTATAATAGTGTGATTATCTGTCTCACTAATTTGAGTTCTTTGAATTGCGTCGTGTAGCACAACGCCGTCCAAATGTGAAACTAAATACAGTGGAAGGTAAGATTAGGATCCCACCGGCAAATGAGTTTATGGCGTGATAGTCTGCTCCATTGTGGCGTTACGGATCAAGCCTGAGTTTGTATGGGGGTAATTAAAATGGAATTTAATATTTTACACATACCACCTAGAATTTATTAAGCATTAAAATATGAAAAAATACATTTCCTCTTTTCACTTGTACAAACAAATCATACCCAGAGACATTTAACCAAAAATATTTTAAAATAAATGTTCGCCCTATTATAAACGTATTTAATAACTCGAACGACTAAAAAGTAATTCAAAGAGAATTAATAACTTCTGAATACACAATAAAGCTCTTTTTAAAATAAAAAAAAAACTTTAATTAAAGAAATGTCAAACATTTTTTTTATTATTTAAATTGCCGGAAAAAAGACTCGAACTGTTGTAACTTTCGAGGGAAATTGTTTAAGGGAAGAGGGAAATTAATCTTTTGGTTAATTAGCAAAGTTGGTTGGACGCTACGGCGGGGTATTCATGGCCAATAAATCAAGGTGTTGCTCTACTTTCAAGCGAGTAGAGTACCATTCTTTGCTTCTAAGACTCCGATATTTTAGAGCGGCCTTATCAATATATCAAGTGCCAAACGGGAAGGGTGGAAAGCCATCTGTCGGGTACGATAAGGTGAGTCGAGTTCCACTGTTAGTTTTTGCAATAAATCAAGCTATACTTATATAGCTACGAGTAGAAAGAACGATTACGGAGTTGAGATAGATGGTAAAGCCTTGATTAGAATATTTCAAATATTAACTGAAAAAAATGCAATCATGTAGTGAAATATTAAAAACAGATACAACATTAATATACTATAACGCAGATTTGATCAAGAAAAAGTTTTCATTCGATTATTGTGTCCATTATTGTTATATTAACTATTATTAGTAAAAATTTTGATAGGTAGTAGATAAATGTATAAATAATTACGTGTATCAGATCATTCATTATGTTCAGTATTATTTTAAAAGAAATTGTAAAGAACGGAAAAGCGTATAATTTGACACATATAAACTTAATGAGAAGAAGTTTAAAAGCATATTTTTAATTTTAAATGCGCAATAAAATAATTACATAAAAAGATTACACATGCTACTGTTTGGATGACACTTAACATACTTCGACGAAGTAAAATTATTTGTATATAGTCTGTAGTGATTATATTTTCTTTGGTATTATTGAATGTCAGATTTCGCTAAAAAGACAAGAAATAAAGTGAGATATCAAATGTCGGTCCCTAGATTCTCTTTCTTCTTTGATAGGGATCCAAATGCACGTTTACTTATGAGTAAACTGATACTGTTTTTTCATATATTTTAATAAAAAAAATATGCAAGAAACAGTGAAAGACCAAAATATGTTCTTAGACATTCTCGTTTTTTTAATATATTAATTTAAAACAAAGACACCACGTTGATTAAATATTTAAATTAATCTGTTTGCTACAACAACATTAACTTTGCATTTAACTGTGAAACAAAATATCGGATATATTTCGAGACGTTGAAAACCTTGTGTTGCTATATATAATAATGCTTCATATTACCTTTTCTGGTATATTAATATCAAATATTCTAAATTTAAGTAGTATGCACATTGTGAGCGCGGTTATAGCATTTTTGTTTATTCAGTCTTTGAATATTTTTTTGACATATGAATTTTTAAATTTGTTTCGTTACAATTCCATAGACAATTCCTGCATCCCCATCCACAACCCCTCGTCCCTACTTGTGACATTTAGCAAGGGGACATAAAGTGATTTTCGACGTTTTCCTAAGTTTCGCGGGGGCGAGAATTCCCACTGACATTATTGGGGAGGCACTGTATTATTTAGCGATTTTCCAGTTGTCTGACTTAGCACACGCAATATATTAGTATGATTATAGTGATAACAATTTTTGAAATGTTACCCCCTTAGAAACTGAGTGACTGGTCCTGATCTTATAAAAACGGCTGGATGAAACATAAAAGAATAACAAATTTCTATTTTTGTATACTAAAATTGAAGTGACATATACGTTAGCGGCCTGATGGCGCGTAATGATTCTATCTTGTATGTCGAAGATCCTAGATTTGATACCAGGACAAATTTTATTCTGATAAATTTTTGTACCCGTTTTTATGTGTTATTTATACGTTAAAAACATATGAATAACACTATATTATACACACAATATTGTGTCTGTATTACCTTTATTATCTGATATCCTTAACGCAAGTGTTTAAAGATACTTAATTTAGAAACAGATCAACGTATGAGATTACGGATAAATTTATTATTTATTTATTAATTTTTATATGACAAAAACATTTCGATAAAATTATTTTCTATCTAAACTCCATTCATTTAATCTAAATTCCATATCAGATCATCAGGCAGTTTTAAATGTATCATTCTTCTAATAAATTAGGAAGCTCTAATGTTCTCTAAGCCTAAACTTAAATTGATGATCAAAATGGTAACTAGTATAAAACATGTGTGAAATACAGAAGAATACAAACGACATCTGTTACCCCATACAACTTCTTACTATGAAGTGAGACATTTGTGTAGTTGATATCCTAAATCACGCCACATTTACGAGTAACAGGCCGTTAAATCGAGGCTCCAGCTGTGCATACTTGTCACATTGTCGCTATAATACGTTTTACCAACTATGACTCTTAGTTTGTAACGTTTTTGGCAACATTATTATTTCTCCGGGAAATTCTCCGGGACTACTTAATATATTGTTATGAATCTTCATAAAATGTTAATCTAGGTAGTTAGTTTAAAGATTCAGTAATTACTCTATCACTCACACTGTTCCAGTATGCCCTTTCTACAGAACTTTAAGTCAGTGGCATTAGAAACATGTAACTAGGGACCTAAACTATTTACGTTTTGTGTAAAGTTATGGTACAGGACAAGCCTTTGACTCCAAAATCTATTAAAAATATTAATTTATCTATGAGTTATAAAATTGTCATTCAGTTCAATAACACAAGGGGCCAAGTGATATTAAGTATCTTCTTATCAGTGTTAAGACATTTAAATTGTATTTCACGAATATAGAGCTTTGGAATGGAAAATCTAGTATTGCAATAGTCCGTCATACTGTATTATTTTGAGGACTTATTCATATTAAAAAATATAAGAGCTTTTACAGAAAGTTTATTTGACCTAGATTTGCCTTAGTTGTATTTAGTTGGTAGCCAATTAATCACGAATAAACTGAAATAAGGTAAAGATACAACTCTTGATAATAAGTTTCTTGAAGAGGAACGCCGAAAGTCTGGTAAGTATGTATAAACTGACCAACTTCAGATGAAAGGAATGGCATGAAGTAATTGGGGTGGCATAGATAATTAGAAACCCCAGGAGGGGACTTCCCCTCACCCTACTAGAGCTAATGTTAATACGTAATAGAAATCGTGATACTAGACGGATTTGTTAAGTAATCACCCTGTTAAGAGGGCCCGAACGAATTTAAGTGTGAAATCTTGTCTTTGCATCTTTTATTATCCCTTCAAAGTTACTGAAGCTTAGAAACCTCATTTGTCTAAGGACTTTAAAGAGTATTAGAGTGATTGTTCTGACGAAAACTTCAGAAAACAACTCTGGACATTTTAAATCGATTGAATAAATGGTGGATTGTGGAACTTGTGGAACGTCTCAAGGACAATTTAAAGAAGTTTTATAACATTTTTTGTAATCATCCTTCCATCTTATCCTTATATTTGTTCCCGTCTACATTACAACCAGGCTATTTAAGGCTTGACAACATATATCGTTAGATATTCTTTTGTGAAAAATATACTCGTATACACTAAACACATTGGGCGTTTCGATTAATGTCACATTTTATATCAATATTTATATGGCATGGCTCATCATCTCTAATTTTATTAATGTAAGCAAGAATGTACGCCTGATTTATTTTGAACAGTAATAGTTACAACTGTATTATCCTGTGATTAATTATAATGATTCTCCTAAAATAGATCTAGATATTATTCTTATATCTCCATAACTAAGAATTACATAGAATAATTGTCATTCACGATTTACGGCGTCATGTTAAATTTTATATTCACCAAAAAGAATTTTCAGATAGAAGCGGTACCTATATGGCGGGCCCAATGGCGCAGATGGTAGTTATCTTGTGTGCCAGGAGTCGAACCCACGAATTTTTTTTACCACCCAGACACACGATTACACGATTACCACCCAGAGCAAATACTTATATGATGATATTTGTGTTTGTTCTGTATCTGGGTGTTCAAAATATGTACGTAAGAAGTATATTTGTGATTTCTCTGTTGTCTTGCGTCTGGTTAACATGTGCTTCAAGCGACTTACTACAAAGTTAGATCAATGTATCAGATGTTGTGGGAATTAATTATTATTATTATATAACAATTAAAACTTAACAATATCAGCTATATTATAACGCAAATATATAACGAAATAGCTATTCTAAAAGGAAATATAAAAGATTTACAGTTATATTATCAACCTATAACTATCCTTGTACACTTCGCTAAATACTATTCCGTTATTGGCTAGCTAATTAATTAATTTGAATAATTTTCACTTGTCAATTCTTTCCTTCATACGAAACTTAAATCTAATCATGACAGCTGTTCAATTGTTCACCAATTACCATCTGTGCATTTTGCTTTATTATATAGCTTATGATCGTGTTATTTTTTTTGTTATTTGTTTACTACAAACTGTCTCCTTCGTGGGACATTCAGCAGTATATTGGTCGGTGCAGATGCTGACGTACTCGGTATGTGACCTGTATCCCATCCTCATTGTACATACAGTTATAATACTGTGATTGAATTAGGTCTTGAGGTGTTTAACGTTTTAATCAACGCATTTTCTTGAGGTTCTCCATTAATGGCCGTGTCAGGGTGTTTGTTTATGTTCTTGTAGCATTTAGTATGGCGTTTAATTTCCTGCCTTACAGTGGGTATAGCCAGGTCACGGTGAAAAAGCTTGTTGGGCACGAACCAGGGAGCATTTGTTATCATACGCAGAGCTTTATTTTGGAATCTTTGTATGATTTCTATGTTTGAGAGACATGCATAATTGGATCCTATTAGTCTAAACAGACTTCAATATGGCCTTGTACAGAAAGAGTTTATTTTCAAGAGATAGTTGAGACTTTCGCCCAATAAGCCAGTAAAATTTTCGAATTTGAATGCCCAATTGTTTCCTTTTGGTGAAAATATGTTTTTTCCAAATAAACCTTTTCTCCAGGTGCAACCCAAGGTATCTCACGTGATCTGCTTGTGAAACTTTAAGGTTGTTTAAAATGACGGGTGGACAATTTCTTTTTCTTAAAGTAAATGTTACATTATCTCATTTAGTGCTAAAACGCACACCGTTTTATACGCCACTTTTAAGACAAGGGGATATGTTTTTTAGTCTTTTTTGGAGTTTTAGTGAAGCTAATTTTAGGTCACTATGTGCAGCTAGTATGCCGATACCGTCAGCGAAAGTTTTATTGTTAATGATTCAGATTGTGGCAAGTCGGCAGTAAATAGAATACAGAGTATGAGACCCAAAACACTACCCTGTGGAACTCCAGCTTTAATGGAACATAGGTCGGATAGTGTCTCCCCATTTTGTACTATGAAATGACGCATTTGGAGAAATGATTTAAAATCCCGTATAAAGGATATGGGAGGGCGTTTTTTAATTTAAAAAGTAATCCTTCATGCCACACACCGTCAAACGCTTGGGATATGTCCAAGAATGCGCTAGCACAGTAAAGTTCTGCTTCCAGTATATTTTTGTTAGTTTTCACTTGGTCGATAATGGCGTGTTTTCTATGCAACCCAAACTGAGGGTCAGGAATTGATTGTTTGCAGCAATAGAGCTTCGTATATTTTGGATGAAATTGGTAGCAGTATATGGGTCTATATGATTTTGCTTCTTCAGGATCTTTATCGGGCTTAGGTAACATTATTATTTGTGCTACCTTCCATTCTGGGGGAAAGAACTGTAATCTTTTCATGTCGTTTAATAGTGAGTGTGAGTTTCAGGTAGTTCTTGTAATATACGGTTTGTTATAAGATTGTAGCTAGGTGAATTTTTTTGGGTCAGTCGTTTTTATAGTTCTGACAACTTCCGTCTTCCGTCCGAATTTAATAAGAGCTTCTGCCGTACCTTCAGAAATATTTGAATAGTCAGTAATTTCCGTTGCATTTGCTGAAGAGCCCTCGTATGGATAAGGAGTAAAAACATTTAATAGATGCTCTGAAAAAGTTTCAGCTTTCTCTTAGTCTGCACATGTCCAAGTACTGTCAAATTTTCTTATGGGATATTTTTGTGTAAATTTTACAAAATATGTTTCGATACATAGTTGTCCTCATTCTTGTGTGTTAAAGGTGAGGTAGAGGACCAGACTGCAATTATGCACACTTTTATTGAAATAGAACCGCTTCTATTATTTCGTCGTTATTGGATTTTACACTTACAGGTTCTTGGAGACTGTGAGCTATCAAATAGAGACCAGTTGGTACTTTTGTTATGCAGAACGCATTTTTGGCGCAGTCTTGGTCATTAGTGTTAAGTTCTACAACGATTGATGAATGGTTATGGTTAGTTAATCCCAGCAATTCCGGCATGTTACATTATCCTTTACGATTCGCAGCATTCGACGCAGAAATCGATGAGATCTGGAACTTTTCTTTTGTCTTTTGGCCAATAGGTTAGTTTACTAGACGATATCACGTTTATATTTCTTGTTTGGATGCATTTGAAAAGTTTACGTCCAGGACGTAAACTTTAACAGTACTACGTTTGGCATCATAATCTCTTCCTGCAACAAATCGGCCTCCAAGTGATTGAAAATAGTTATTAAACTCTTTTTCCCTTATAATAAATCTCGGAGGATAATAGAGGGCTGATATTGTAATGTCGCTGAACCAATCTGTTAATACGATGTTTGTTGCTTGGATGTAGTTTTTGCAATAGCCTTGAAGTATATGGTGATTGATGTTTGCCCTGATGACAATGGCCGCATGCGCTTTGTTATGAGGGTAATTAGTGTGGTACGTAGTGTAACCTGGTATCCTAAAATGACTTCTGGTTGTAAGGTGGGTTTCTGAAATGTATAAAACATCCACGTGATTGGTTTTAAGGTATATTTTAACTCTTCCAAGTAGTTTGACAAGCCATTAGTATTCCATACTAATGGCTTATCAGGCA
This sequence comes from Heortia vitessoides, assembly GCA_020976665.1. Taxonomy (NCBI): domain Eukaryota; kingdom Metazoa; phylum Arthropoda; class Insecta; order Lepidoptera; family Crambidae; genus Heortia; species Heortia vitessoides. The sequence goes on along the minus strand of JACJUM010002525.1, from coordinate 8,619,309 downwards.
CAGTGGCACAGTGCTGTGAATGTAATGACATTTTTTTTTTATTAAATCGGTTAACGATTGGGTCATAATTAAGATTTGGTTTATGAGGGCAGCAAGTGTTTCCTGTATGACTTTGAGTTCATTGTTGTTTTGGTTGATATCTTCTATTAATAATAATTTAATTCCATTTGTACTTAAAAGCACCTTAATTTCCAAATAAAACATAAGTCACTCTGTCAAAATATATATTATAAGAATGATTAATCAGGTAAAAAAGGAATGGATACAAGATGCGGTACAGTATTTATTCCAGACTAATATTGAATATTCATAAAAATGTGGCTGTATTGTGTCCAGAATATAATTAAGTCCTAGTAATGCTATAAATAGTCAAGTTAGCATTTGTTTAAATACTCATTTTTCGGCTTGAAGCCAGCTTAAGCCTTTTAAATGATTTGCTGCAGATGTTAAAATAAGCTTGGAGATAAGCTGAGCTTATAACATATATATACATAACTATTTTTATATTTTATTTTAATTATACTTTACCTTTTACGAGTATTATGGACAGTCCATCATTCTAAATTATGTTAGCTACACTATTATTCTTCAATTGCTATAATAACTTTAGCTGACTCCGATACTTCTTACCGATTTTACCGTCATGCAAGGCCTAGAAAGAAATAATGAGGTCATTACTTCCGTTTATAAATCGATGTAGCTAATCCGGCACGCAATACGACTCACCAGTACAAATATTTCACTAACTGTGGCATTTTCATTAAAATTTCTTCAAACGTGCGTGCGATAAAGCAACGGGAAGCTACCGAAACTTCGACTTATCTCTCTCACGTAGAAATACGAGTAGAAGGTCGTTACGTTGGAATTATGGCGGTGGTTAAACACATGCTACATTTACTCGAAAGTTCGTGTTACGCGCGAATAACTTCCCACTAGGAAACCCTTCTATTTGGGCACACGAAAACTCTCGCCAATAATTTCGATTAAGGTAGGAATTGTGGAGACGCGTGCTATAAGTCGCATTGTTTGCTTTAAGGTCAATAAAGCAATTTATTCTATATGCCTATTTTTATAAAACATAAAAAAATGTTAAGATGTACACAACTACAGTTTATTGAAAACAGGTTCCATGTGGTTGTATCGAAGTACAACAGCTTACCTATATATCTGCAGAAATATGATACACCATCAGTCTAAGTCATATACAATTAGATTAAATAATAATAAACATAAAATAAACTTTTTATTTAATTTTAATACTTTTATAAAACTAATAAATATATTGTCTGTTATGTTAACAAAAAAAACACTTTTTTTACATTGAGCTTTGGATAACAATGAAGTATTTATAAGTGAATCGTAATTTGGTTCAAACTTCTAAGAGTGTCTGCCGACTGCTGACTGCTAACTTCGCGTTAACGCTTTCCCTATAATTATCTTGTGTTAAAGGTTAAGTATGAACCTAGGTACCAAATGGTTCTTATATAAGTAAGCACTAAAGCTCTTCGTCGATTCGAAACAATAGCTCTTGAACAATTATTATCATTATAACAATAATGCCAGCTAACAATATGGGTTGAAAGGAAATTAACAGACCACATTGCATTCCATAATGCTTGTAATTAACGAAATAATGCGAACCACGTCGGAATATTCATTTAACGGTAACATCAAAGAGAAATATTGTGCAATCGAATGAATGATACGTTTAATTATGCCATTAACCCCGTAACGCGTTTGAACGTTAAAATCGTGAGCAGTTGAGTAAAAACTATCGGTGTGATCGAATCAGATGAAATGATCAACGTTTGGCATTAAAAATGAACGCCGTGTATATATGAAGTAAGATATAAGAACATAATTATACAGAGTCAACACGTTTTATTAAAGATGACTCACAAAAATATTAAGGGAACTTATCTATACAAATATTATAAAGCAGTAGTGTTTGTTTGTTTAAACGCGCTATTCTCAAGATCTACTAGTCCGATTTAAATAACTCTTTTTTTGTTGGATAGTACATTTATAGAGAAAGGCTATATAACATTACGCTGAGACCAATAGGAGCGAAGCGTCAGTGAGAAATGCTGCAAAAACGGGGAAAATTATTCACTTTTGAGGTTTTACGTCACATGCGCTGCATAAACGGTTTAAGTTATTAAAAAACTATGTATGAAAGAATTATTCCTTTTTAATGAAAAAAAAAGTCCGCGACAGTATATGTCTATCTCTCAAAATTTACTCATAATAACATTATTTGTCGAAGAAGGCTTGCTACCATTATAATGTGCAAGCTGCCCGCGCGGCGGCGGGTGAGGGGGAGGTGGGCCTCGCCCCACCGCCGTGCTTGCTACTTGCGAGTGTATCTTTGCGAGGTACCACTCCGCGCGGCTAAGACGCGTGGTCGGCTCCCTACGGAATGGTTGAATACAGCGTGCTTTATTTTTAAAAAAAGTAAAAATATAATTTATGCCGAAGTACTTTAACCCATTATTTTAAAAACATTATTTTTTTACATATTATTTAAAAATATCTTATTCACGATTATACAATAACATAAACCAACGTGAGCAATCAAAAATAATCTCAATAGAGTGACCGACAACCACGCGAACGAAGTCGTGGGCACAGCTAGTGAATTATATAATAGAAATTTAGACAAAAACGTAGCGATACCTTTAAAAAATATCGAATAGCGAATTCACTTTTAAAAACGGTTGCCGCAAGGTAGCCCAAACCTGATGTAAGAGTTTAAATAAGATGTTCTGAAGCGCATGAAAATATGTTTTATGATTTTTAACAAATCAACTGTTATTTAATTTAGCAAAAATTTAGGAAACAATCCACAAAATAAGAGTTATGTATAAACTAAGAAAATAAAGCAATTTAAAATTAAACTGACCATGCTTTATATTGCAACGATCGATCACTTATAAACTTGAACTTAAAAATATTAAAAAAACTAATGCAACACAAAAAAAAATCGCAGTCCACAACAGGTTTCACAACTTTTGTATCTTTATTTTGATAAGTCCTCGGTGAAACGTGCCTTCCGCGTTTTGTACAAACTGTTTCAGATCCACCTACACAGAAATATCTATTTTTTCAAACAATTTTAGTCTATTTTTATTTGATAGATTGATCAGACATTGTACATTCTATAGACCAAGTCTACATAAACAATATTGAAAGTTAACTATATATGAAATATTACAGGAACATTAACCGGACGCACTTATAATTTTGCATACTCATAAATTATCTGTGTAAGTCCACTAGTAAGTTGTCATTATATAAATGTTGAAAAGTGTTATTATTTTAATAATTGTCACTCGAGTGTGCCACTGTGGCCAGACCTCGGTTCGAGTGGCCGTCGCTAGGTACAATTAATGGTTGTTTGTAGAAGCTGAAAACTGTGTGAACCCGGCCGCATGGATGCAGTCGATATTCGCCTGAAAGGTCGGAACTGTATGCATTTAAACGCAACTATGTTTTGCTCTATGCAAATAATCTGTGTGAAATATTTGTGATCATAGATCGGTTCATGGAGTGGTGCCGGTGAGAGGGCAACTGTGGGAGGTATTTGAAGAAGTTATGCTATCGGGCGGGTCGAGAACGTGTCGCCATTTGAAATTAAGTAACTTTTGCAACGGTTGGTATTAGAGTGACACAAATTTGATTATCTCGAACTCAACCTTGCTACAAAAACGTTAAGCTGTTGGTATTGGCTAAGTTCGCAGTTTTCGAAACCCACCTATCGCATTTCGGCGGGTAATGGTCCGTGCGTTTTATTTAACAACTGGCGTACCCAATAGACGGTCTTGTCTTGTTATAAGCGCCATTTGGTAACATTTTAAAGCAATGTAGGGTTTTTGAGCTTTCTAATTTTTTTTAAATTATTCCTGCAATCATCTTATTTTTGTGTTCCTTGAGTAATCTTATTATAACACTAACAAACAAATCAAAATAATTAACTAAATCAGTCCAGTCGTCTACGCGAGGCGCCGTAATTAAAGGAAATAGGGATTTATTTATAAATATCTAGATAAAAAAAGGTCAGTTCTTGTTTAGTGAACATTCCAAAATGACTGTCAATAACAATCATTTGTATTGGATTTCAAGGCTATGGACTACCACTAGAGTAGGATAGCACTTTCCCGTGTACGTGGCAACAGGCGACTAAAGCCGCGGTTCTAATAAATGGCGCTGTATATAAATAGCGTAGCTCAAACAAAAAATGCGGGGATGGACACTGACAGCAAAATTTTCGTCGCGATGCTACGCTTTGAGATTTCTAGCACGCCTACTCAGCCCTGTGGCAAATTTTCCACTCCTTAGGGCGACCGGCAGCTGTATACGCTCTATGGTGGTGATGGTGGTGATATTTGACAAAATTCAAATTTATGAAGTTGTAAGATACTACATATTTAGTCCTTCAACTTTTGTCATCTTTCTTTTTTACAAAAATCCTATTTCCTCGAATAACGTATTTTTTACTGCGTTTCAAATGTTAGAACCTACTATTACAGTTTTTGTAAACATAAATAGGTATATAGCACGATAAAAGCACTTACACGATTGATTATACATTTTCTAGTACAATCCATCAGCTAATAAAAATGTAACTGTGTTTACAAACATGCCCGTAATATTGATTAATTATGATAAAACCTATTACTCAAATCATCATATGCAATTACGTCTTATACTGAAAACGTATTACAGCTATTTTTTAGTTATTCTAATAGACAATTTGTTTATTTCCATCAAATTAATTGATGTTCGATCCATTAAAAAAATAGTATTACTTTGACCAATGTGTTGCTACTGGAACCTTATATCATCGAATTGTTGAGTAAGTATTTCAGTGACTTAAATACTAGAAAGGCAAAGCAAATAATTTGAATAATTCTAAAATCATGGTGTGAGACAGATTAAAATAGTGTAATAAGAAATGGATTTAGAGTAAAAGATGATGTTGTGATAACAATAGAAAAAGGAATGTTGAGATGGTTAAGACATGTAAAAAGGATGGATGAAAGTAGAATGACTGCACAAATATGGAATGGAAGTGAATGGAAAAGTTGGTATAGGACGACCGAGGCGAACATATCTTAACTAGGTAGAAGAGGTGTTAAAGGAGGGCCAAGTCAGAAGCACCAAGCATAAACGAGCGTGTATGAAAAGACTAATGCAAGTAAGGGAAGCAAGAGAGGTATGCCAAGATCTTAACAAGTGGAGATCCATAGTCTCTGCCTACCCCGACGGGATATATTTGTGATATATGTATGTCACAGTTGGTTCATTCAATATTCGACTATAATTCTTTTATATTTATTGTGTTCAATATCAACAGCTCCTGAATTATTTAGCGATTTTATTTAATAGATAAATACCTTTTTAAAGCTCTAGAGTTTAAACATAAAAATACTTGATTGTATCCATCCCTGCCAAATTGAGAGTCATAAAAAAGCAATGCGTCTAATTGTAGCTCTATATTGGCACTCCATTTTATGTATTTCAATTTCAAATCCCATTTTTTGTGAAATAAACTGTTCACTAACGCTTCGTAAACATAGATATCAATTGTTGAAACAAAAATGAAAATCTATAAAGGCCCGGCTCACAGGTGCACTTTTAGAATGGAATGTGGGAACAAAATTGATTGTACTGAGCCCGTTTTCCATTTAGATATGGAAATTCTGACAGTGTGTGCGACACCGCGCGACGCCACTAAAAATATTTCAACGATTACCTTAGCTTGTATTATGGTATCCACATTTTTTTCTAGAGATTGGATGGTTTGTAAGCGCTGCGTTATACCCTCTTTTTACTGCGGATAACAAAAATATATTCAATACCACCTAGTTTCAAATATGGACGTATAAAACCGGACAACTGCGAGCAAGTCTTGCTTAGAGGTTCTGTTTAAATAACAAAATGTGAAATCACAAAAACGAAATTAGAAAAATGATTTTCAATTATCTAATCATAGCAATATTTTTCTTAAAATGTACATTTAGATAATAAATAATTTGGTGGTAAAATAAAATTGCATTTTTTTTGAGTTAGTAAACTTTTCACTATTCAGATAAACTTGCAGATTGTTAATAAATATATATAAATATATATCAAAATATTAGGCTTCGAAGCGACATATGTAGTTACGTTTTTTATTTTGTTTGTATGAAATCCAAAAAATGTTCAATCTGACAGCATATCCAATCCTTTGTGCGCCGAATCAAAGCTACAAAACGCGGCATGTTTGATGCTGTGGTAGCGACAGAAATAATGCTCGGTGTCATATAGCTAGAGTAAAAATATAGTTTACTTCTTGAATTAACTTATTGTAACAGCCGCTGATTAACCCCAATAAGCAATTGCCAACGCAAGACTACATACGCCATAGTTTATATTTAGTTAACTGGTTTTTATATAGACTCTCTCTGACGTTCATTTAGACCTAAGGATATAAGGATTTAGCTTTCTACCTACGTATATTTCCTAGTACCGCCGACTTAAATTTATGCGAGTAAAGTAAAGTAAAGTACAAAAGTAAAGCTATATTTAAAATATAAATTGGAGTAAAGCACGTAATCGACTTTAACACTAATTTTTTAACACATTAAACGTTTACTTGAAATGTCCTTTTAATATATTTTTTGTACTGTAATTTTATCAAGGGAGTGTATTTAAATTTTACAAATCCCTAAAATGTATCAATACCTGAATTATTATTTTCTAATTTAATTAATTTTATCAAAAAACAAATTTTGCGTAAGATTTGGGGTAGGCAAAGTTCCTCTACTTTTAGGGAGGCTCATCCAATAGTGGGCGTTGTACGACTGCTTTAATGAAATATAATATATACATATATTTATTTCATTAAAAAAATATAATTTAATCGAATTTATCTGTCCTAAAGGTAATATTTAATTTGACATATATCTTATATATAGAGTTTTTGGGGCCACTGATTCGGTAAACAGATAAGGATAACCTATTTACTTTATTGTAGCAATCTTATTGGATGTCCGTGTAACCTTGAAAACAAAGTCAATTACGTAAGTAAGTAGCCTGACCGCCACAATTGATTTGTCGATCGCATTTCCTTATCAGAAACTCCATGGCTGCCATTGTGAGAGGTAATAAAACGGTAAGTGGGTAATCGAATCATCGCAGTAGCGGTACCTATGATTTATATATACACATACACTTTATTTCATACATGATATCATGAGATCTGAATCAATTTACGTTAACACACTTGCGATAAAAATACAAGCGATTTTATTAGTACCAGATAGTAAAGTATATATCTATCTAAATAATATATTAAAAAACAATTGTGTATTTGATAGCGACGTAACTTAACATTCCAGTAAGAATATGGTAAACACTGGTAATAAAACAATGAAGGACGATTAAATCTTATGCAATACTTACAGATCTAGTTAAACTATACAGGGCTATATAAAAACATTAGTCAGCATTTGCCATGGGTTATCGGCAGTTAGAATAGTACCTCCCTCTGTACCAGTTCTCCTAAAAAGTGACTAAGGTTTTGGAACTGACAGATGGGGGTATATCTATCCAAACAAGTGTAAATCAAATGCAACAGAGCGGACAATTGCCCAGCGCGGCATTTTTGAGCAAAAAACCCCCTTTTTGGGGATGCCTGTACCCACCAGTGGACATTAAAAATAATTATATATGCTTTCCTTTTAATATCATTCAGCAATCTTTCTGACGTTGATATTTTTTCAACTTAAGAATCAAGGTCAAAACACTGCAAAGAATTAAACTAAATTTTTAAAAACCATCCATGTCATAAAGTAAAAAATAAAAAAAACATGGTTCGTCGTCATCATTCATCATCTTATTAGCCGCAGAACACCCACGTTTAAATGTCTACGAAAATTATTATTTTTTTAATAATTTATTATCTGTCTAGCTCACTGCCAGTCTGTCAAAATATCCTCTAAAACTTTTGGAAGATATTATGACAGGTGATCTATGGAACCCTTTATTCAAATCCTTGTTAATTTAGTTTAACTTTTCTAACACAGATGTAGTTTTTAAACAGTAACTTGCGATACCGGTGTGTAATTTTCTATTTTTTTAATTCAATGCAAAGACTGCTAAACATGTTTAACAGGATGTTTTGACAACCCAAAAAACGGTTATCAGTTAAATTCAAACTTGAAATGCCAAAGTTATAAAATTATTTTATATGAGCAGTTAAAGCGTAAATTTTAAAAAATATTAAGGCAATTAGGGAAGTTCGTGGGGCATAGTGTAAAATAGGACCGACAGATGGCAATATAACCAGCCGAAAATGATAAACTGAAATGCAACAGAAAGCGGATAGACAGCAGCATTCCTGTCGCTAAGCTACACTCTCCAATCATCACAAAGCGGCCTGCCTGCCCAGTGACTTTCGTAAGGAGTCCTATATGCAGTAGTAAGGGGATTATTGCTGTATTGATGGTTGAGCTAAAAAGAATAACATTTTCTTTATGATTGTTGTATATTCAGTCAAGTTTGGATACTTTACTTTCTTATTAATTTAAAAAAGTAAGTCACATGGTAATTTAAGCCATGCCCTAAATGCTGAGTCATTTTATTTGAAAGTAGAAGAATTTATTCGCTTACATTGAAATAAACAAAGGAGTGCTGGTCCTATTATCGGGATATCCAGTATATAAATAAACTTATATTACAATATGCATCGTGTAATAAAAAACCCCAAGAAATCTTAGCTCCAAAATATACAAGAGTTGTTAGACGCAGTAATATTACTTGAATAAGTATCAATACCGTAAAATACTATATTCTTATTGTGTAGTGTCTTGAAAGACATCCAATACAACAAACAGATTTGATAGCATGTAAAAGATTATTAACCTTCTCTTTTTTTCACAGCATTCAAACCCAACTCAATTAACTGAGATGCGTCTGTACTGTGCCAGCCAGATCCTTGTTGTTCGCAAGTCCTGTTACGATCCAGGCTTTAATTAGTTCATCAGATAATTTAGTTTGCGCAGCGCTCGTTAGCCCAGCGAAGTGGACGGCTAATGCAGCCCGAGCCTATAACTGGATTATATGACGAGACAAATATAAATTAGTTGCGTTGTGTACCTGCAAGACTGTGACTGTTCAGTCTTTTGAAATTCTATTATGAAACGACATCTTTCCAAAACAAGGACATAGGCTAAAGTTGATTGCATGTTTTTGATTTTGCGTTCTATTGTTTGCCCAAAAAATATATGAGTATTATACTCATATGCCAGAATTTTACTTGCCCAAATTTCATTTGCCCGCATTTTTTATTTACCATAAAAGATATGTGTCATGCTCTTGTTTGGCTTTATATTAGATTTTATAATGATACGAGTATCATACGTAAGATTACTATTTTTTTAATTACAATAATATTATTTAACAAAATATTTAAACGCTATACTTGACATTCTGGCACTTGAGTTGTCTTTATGTTCTTATCTCACCTTTTTTTTGTTTGCCTAGGGTAATCTTTTATAGACCTATTGCAGTGGGCGCTACGACGTACCGCTAAGTGGTATACCCACTAAACCACCTGGGTTGTGCCCTCTAGCGGACATCGAGAGAGGTGGAGCCCTCTTTCGGAATCGTCACCTCTCCCCAATCAGCGCAGTTGTTCGGGGGTTCTCGGGGGGAATGACAGACAGACTTGTTATCTCACCAGACGGCATGGCTTTGTGCAATGCGGATGATGACTGCCTATTTAGTTATCTAGAGGCCTGCAAGGTTAAGGGAGGAGAGGTCGGAATTGTCTTTTCATCCCTCACGACCGGCTTCGTCAAAGCGGGTCTGCGATGGCTGCGTTTTCACGCGCCCGCGGCCTCCTTCTGAGAGATGACGAACTCACAGAAAGAGACAATAGCCTCCCAATGGTGTAGCCTCCCTCCGCAACTCTGGGCAAGTATCAACCGAAGCACCCGTGCCCGGTTGCCTTTTAAGCCAGTGTGTCAGGACTCATCAGATTCTAACCTCACCTAACCTAACCAAATCAAACCTAAACCTATTGAACGTATACTTTAAACCGATTTTATGGCTAAAAAACCATTATTTAAGGAATCGCTAATATTTTAGATTATACATAAGAGCTGTAACTATCATACAGTTTTTAATTTAGTGTAAATTGTATTTTTGTATAAATTATTTCAAATAGCAAGGTACAATTATAAATGATATCGTTAGTACGGAGATATTGAGCTATTTCAATGATAATTTATTAAGTCAGCGCTATAAAACACAATGGATGTAATGTTATGGACTTTACCTTCAGGATTAGTTTTCATCCAGGGGCTCCATCGTGTGGTTACGCCTGTTACCAGTATTCACCGCGTCCCTTGGGACCTTTATCACGGTATAAAAGAAGCTATTTCGCTCTGCGGCCTTTCAAAGAGTCGTTTGTACATTCGTCGCGCTGCTTTGACGTGTTAAAAGGACAACGAATATACATCTTGGACTCATAAAAGGTATAAAATTAAACAAAATATGATTCTTAGTTTAGTGACAGACATGTGATGAGATACAGTCAGTAGCAAGTGTAGTTAAAGTCGTTAAGATATAAAAGTCTTTAATCCTGTAAATAACCTTTAACTCTTATGGAGTAGATTTTCTGTTACAAAACTACTCCATTTCATTTTATACTAAACTATAGTGAGAATTGCGTATCTTGAATATATTTATAAATTTAATAGTTTTGTGTTATGAAAAATACAACGCTAATATTTTGTTGATAAATCATCACAACACAATTGACCTGACTCCTAAATAACGCACTTAAAACACTTGTGTGTTGTGACAAAATAATCACAAATATCATACTTAAGCGTATTTTTACATCCTTATACAGAACAAACTCAAATAATCATCGTATAAATGTTCGTTCCGACTGGGGATAGAACACACGACCCTTGATGCATAAAATTAGATCTCTATCATCTGCGCTATTGAATCCAGATGGATTCAGATGATGTAGTATACTCTATTACTGTACTCAAAGAAAATTATTATAATTTACCTAATCTAGAGTCTATGTTGGTACTAGAAACCATCTTCTTTATCTAATACAAGCAACGCCCCGCGGATTCACCTATTTCGTGATTCGTCTAGTTCTCGTTCTGTCATCTAGAATCGTCATCATATCAGCCATTTGAAGTCTACTGTTTGACATAGGCCTCCCTAAGAGAAGAGGAATTTAGCCCATAAATGCCGCACTGGGCTAGCGTGAGATGCTACTGCCCATCCCAGCCCTGTGCAATTTAGATACCATCATCTTACAGTTCTGGTACCTCGGTCATACCTTACCACTTCTGATACAAAAGGAGGTACTATTTCACTCTGTCGGTTCCTCGTAAAGATACGGTGAAATATGCAGCTTATGCTTATTTTTTCTAGGAAGGTAGCTTTCCATTAGTTTAATAATATTCAAATCGGTTAAATGTTTTTATTTATTGGATCTGTATCATCGTTTTTATTTGATCTGTATCATCTAATTTGATTCTGTACACTGAGAAAAGATTCTGATTTCCATTATAATATAAAATAAAACTTCTAGACATATTTTTAGAAATGACTTTAATTTTCCCTTTACCTGGAAATAATTACAGACTTTAAAAACCTTAAGCCCTATAATTTATATACAAGTGATCACTAAGTAGTTACAATTTTTTTACACTAGTTCATACACAAAAGAAAATTTATTCAAATTGTATCTAACTTACTTTAAGTTATACAGTTCGTGAACTCTTATCTATAGTTTTTACAACTATATCACATTTTCATTTTATACCTAAATATTTATCATAGTTCATTATATATTTTATTATTCATATTTAGCCAAATTTTGCATGAAAGGTCTACAAATTTGTTTTTAAAACTGAAAACTTTGTTATAAAATCATAACCGGAAAAAATCTTACTCTCAACACTAACCACTCGTTTTCACTAACATAATTTTCATATTGTTTTCCTTAAAATTGTATTGTCAAGCTTTTTATGTACAATTAGATATGTTATTTGATGAGACGAAAATTTGTGTTATTTTAAAAGAAACTATTCCGTGGGATATTTATACTATTATTATTAATAACTTATTTACAATTTCCACACAGTTGATAGTCAGAATCATGGTCATGTCGAAAACTTATATTAGTTTATTTTTCATAATGAAAGTTTTTCCTAAGTTGTCACCAAAATATGCAGGCACTTACGCCAGATCAGTCTTCAATCTATTTACGCAAAAACACAATAGGATTATATCGGAATGCATCCGAGTATATCCCGTAGCTACACAGTTGTCTCTAATAAATCCGGAGAGGGTCAACAAAAGCCGTCTTTGAGATCGGGATATCCAAGGTCTGGCATGGCTCTTCTAGACCCAGTACCTCTGGAATTTTCAACGCGCATGCCTCGGCCCGCTCGACCTAAACTAGCGTACCTAGTATCAGCAAGCTTATCCCTTTGTGCCACCTCGTCGTAATACCTCGCGTCGTTCAGGCCGGCGCTATACTTCTGACTTAAGCTGTACTTATCTATCGTGGCATACTTCTGAACGGTGGCATACTGACGCGCCGCTTCGGGAACGCCATTTGTTTTAGCTCGGTCGTACGGCCTCTCTTCTGGTTGCAAAGCACCGTCCAATCTTGCTTTAAATTCTTTATCTTTTCTTCGGCGTCTTCTACATGCACATAATGCTACAAGTACAGCGCAGAGAAGAAGTCCAGCTCCTGCGGCAGCTGCCACGTATGGTGGCGGTAGGGATATTCTAAAGGAACAGTTGGAGTCATCTTCATCGAAACCAGATGGACAGTGAGGGCTCCCATCACACCATAGTGCAATAGGTATGCAGGCGTTCAATTCGGGACAGCTAAACAAAAAGGAAAAATGATATGTATCCTAAGAACTATAGAAATTGATTACAACTTACGTTGTGATAAATAGTATAATAAATACTGACCTGTAACGGCATTCAAGAGAAGCAGCCACGGGAAGAAAACTGGTCTCCGGATCATGCTCAAATATAGGTTTTTTCATCAGCTCAATCCATTTAATTGAATAATCCGCCTGCTCGTGTTGTAAAAAATCAATGACAAAACTCCTAGCGTGAGGTTTTAAAGAAGTTTCTAAAGGCGTTTGCGCTGAGAGCCAACCAGGGGAATAAAGTTCCAAAGATGTAGGACCGTCTGGACATATTTCGCGGTAGCGGGAAGTGTCCCTCGCTTCGTAAATGAAAAGTCTGTTTGGTATGGGACAAAACGGTGATGTAGCAGTCATTTCGTAGCCCAGTATTCTGACATACAAGTATCTTCCTTGAACTGGGTATACATCATCGCCCCCAGGCTCTATGAGCCATGGTCTATGAACACATGCAACCTCGGCGCGGACGCTTTCAGATATGACATTTCTATCCCCAACAATTTCTGGGGCTACCGGCGTGTGCCTTTTGTCATATAACCGAATTTCTCCACTACTACCCCTCAGTTGCCTTTTCCCCCAGCCTGTCGAACACACTGTCTCGTCACCGGGACCCGTGGGGACAAATTTGTACTCCCCCTCAAACGCAAAGTCGTCGTAATCTTCGGTAATGTTCATCATTGTTACGGTAAAGTTAATTTCAACAACAGGAGCGGTCAACGTGTGTACATTTAGGGGTTCCGATCGATTTGTACACAAGCAATCTCTTTGTATAGGAACCCCTTCCCAAGGATATTCAGTAATTATTATTTGGGCGAGTCCTTCTCCCCCAATGGTTCTTTTCGCAGGCCTATCGCATTTCCACCGACCGGTTCGGGAATCTTTGTGCGTACTACAATGTTTATTCCCGAAATAAGTACTCGTGAAAGTTAATTGAACTCTCTCTCCTTGTTTGGCTTCAAACCTGTAGACAAAGATATCAAAGGCTCATTTAGATACATCCAATTTTTTTTTTTTGAGTTTACTGCAATCATGTTATTTGTATATATTTACATATATTTACTTTGATCGATTAATTAATAGGCAATCCAATACTGCAAGCACTTATAAGTTAAAACTATAATAACATACTAGCACTATGTGTATATTACGTTCTTTATAGAGACTATATATAGCAAGATATAGCCTACATAACGTAATAAACATTTAATATAACAATATAATTATAATCATAGTTAAGTTACGATGTTTAGATAATATCTTTTACTGTTGTAAAACTAGATATTCCAATTCATGACTGTACCTTAAAATACAAGTAAGATTCTGAGCACCACCGCGCCCGTAGTAGAATATTGCTCTGGGAGCTTGGAACCTCCCGGAGTAGGTTTGCGCGGACTTGAAAACTCTGTCGCAGGCCGACCGGGAATCGACCAAAGGCTGCCCCTGTTCGCTCACATCAACAAACTCGTATCGGAGAAGGAATGATACTGGATATAGTGCTGAACCCTGGCGGAGTTCCTGTGGGAGAAAATGTGATTAAGTTGGGTCTTAAATTGCACTAGTTTAATTGATTTTTTTGTTATGTTATTTCAGTTTAGTTAATGAAATTATTACAAAATATATTCGTGAGTCAATAGCAATAACATTAATAATAATATTCTCAGTAGGACCTGAAACATATTGTAATTATTCAAAAAGTCCGTTCCACAATGGATCCAGCCATGAATATAGCTCAAGGCCGCCGAACTATTCTGCAATAATAACGATTGAGAGGTCTTCATATTTTTGTTGAAAAGAAGTGGTTAAGTATTCATAAAAAATTTCATTTTCAATATTGTTGTCTTAGTCACATAGATAACACTGCTCAACTAACATATATTAGAATTATTATATGGCTGAAATTTGAGGTAATCTCGATATAAATTAATTCCCACTACATCTAATTCATTGACTCTGTGATGAGTCGCTTTAAACACTTGTGTTACCGTCTTCAAACTACAGAGTAGTTACAAATATTCTACTTAATCATAAATATCATCATATAAATATTTGTTCTGAGTGGGGATCGAACCCACGACCACCTGCGCCATCGGGCCCGTTAAAATATTAAAAATTTTGAAACTACTGTAAATCTACGGAAATAACGCATTGGACTATACTTTGATAACTGACACATTGTTTATAAAAATATAATATTTTATATCACAATTTAGAGTAATTAGATTAAAGGATATTTTTCTGTGTGTATGTAATATCTATTTATTTCAATTCTCGCGATTAATCCTACAGATTTTTTGTATTGTTTATGGTTTTCAATCTAAGTAATCTATATTTTCATGGGGACTAAGTAGTTAAATTATCAATAGGAAAAATGTGTTGGAATCGAATTTTGTTGTTACAATCGCAAGTATAACCAAGGTCGTTGATATTAGCTAAGACCACGCGGTGTAGTAAAACTTCAAATATTTAGTTAGCAAGTTGCTCCAGTCCTTCCTCTGTTGAATTTAATATTGAATAATAAAGCAGTTCGCAACTAGCGACTTTAACAACTTGCTTAAGACCAGGTTTCCTATATTAAAGTAGGGCGCCAGTATTTATAGAAAGTTGAGTTGCATACTAATGCCACCTTCAATGACTTAGTAATATCGGAATTGAAAAAAGTTTTACTATTTCAAGGAGAAAGACTTAATAAATGCATAAAATTCTTTAGATACAAAGGTAGTTTTTTTAAAGTGCAATCACCCCATTCCTTTGGCCTCTATACTATAAAACACTTAAAAAGGAAGTTGTGCGTTACTAGTATTTAAATTATTTATTAATTATACATATAAATATATAAATTTTCTATACCTAATAATTTATTAATTTCATAAACTGCTAGTTAGATTAACGGGGATTGATATTATAATTACCTGTACAGTTAGTTGAATCACTATTCGGCTAACGCAGGCATAATTATGTGGAACTGGTTTTGCATAAGTATGTAAAAAACATGTCCATTCCTTACTAAAACACAATACTGTAGAGTATTAGAAAAGATAAAACCAACATGTTAAAGCCAATTGGCTCTGGCCGAT
Organism: Heortia vitessoides; assembly: GCA_020976665.1. Taxonomy (NCBI): domain Eukaryota; kingdom Metazoa; phylum Arthropoda; class Insecta; order Lepidoptera; family Crambidae; genus Heortia; species Heortia vitessoides. The sequence goes on along the minus strand of JACJUM010002525.1, from coordinate 8,603,267 downwards.
TAAATCCGGTTTTCTTTAGCGTCTATTGGAATAAACAATACATAGAACGTAAGAGGAAGTGTGTGTTAAGTAGGCGTTTTAATAGTCATTGAGATTTATCAAAGCTTTCCAGCAGTATTCCTTAGAATTTTTTAAGAATAACCTTCTCTTTCTACAGTATTTTTTAAGATTGTAAGCATGAATTAATTACTTTTTATACCAAACATATTTTATTTGACATGTCATCATAAAATATTGAGCTTAATGTTGAAAATTGATTAACTTGATGTGAAATACCTGCCATTTGTGTAAGATTGGTTCGTTTATTTAATAGATAGATTTAGTAGGTTGTAAATCTTTTAAATATCTCCTACAGAGTGTTCACCCTGAAAATAGTTCTTGAAGGCGTTTAAAACTTGAATCCCGTATGAGTTAGTTCACGACAAACGACAATTCAAAGTGTAGTAATTTCTACAACCACCTTCGCATACTTCTAATATTTTTTAATAATTAATCATTGAAGAATTGAATGTCAGCCAGTTAAGGCTGCTTCCTTCTTTAAAATGTGAATACGTACTAGTGTGACAAGATTCACTCGGTATCTAAATAATGTTATCGAATGTATCCGTGTTTATCAGATATATATGCTGCAATGAAAGTAGATTTATATTAAAAACTTTCACGATGCAAGAACTAAGTAACTAATAACCAAACGTGAGGCGGTTTCATTAAAACTCGAATGTAGCACGCACTGCTTCCATCTCGTAATAAATCTCCTAGAGAATGTGTGTACGCTGTTGACAGGACACTAGCGTTTCATCACGACTCAGTTCTGGAGCACGTCGTCCCTGCATTATTCACTATGGCAAATGCAACTGCGCGCGTGACTTATCTACCCTACAGGATGAATGTTTCGCCGGGCAGAAAAGTTCCAAATGCGAACGTGGAATAGAAAAGTCTGAATGGGACACGTGAATACGTTTTTGTGTAAAATGTTCATGTTGAAATAATGCATGAATGTAAAAATAATAGTTCAGTACAAAAGAGGAAATGTTTTATACATTCACAAACTGGACTATTGACGCATTCAGACAAAGTTGCTATATCGTCGAGTGTAAAACAATGTTTCTCAATGCGTAACGCAGAGTCATAAATATAACATTTCTTTATATTTTTTAAGAGGATACTATCTTAGTGTCTGCGTGAACATTAAGGCATTTTTCTTAAATACTTACAATTATTTTCTACAATGTACAAACAAGTAAGAACATTAATCTTTATAATTCCCAAAATATTGGCAGATATATACTTAAAAGTCCGTCCGTACCTTGTATTACACAAGTATAACTCTCCTAAAATAAAATATAAAATTATGATTAATCATCTATATGTAGAAAGTGGTATTTAAAAAACAAAATACGTATTTTTATTATTTTAATTTATAACTTAAGTAAGAATATAAAAGACTAATAACAAATTTAATTGTCACATCTAGGTAAGAAGAGTTAAGGTAACACATTTTGCAGAAAAAAATCGTATGCACTCCGTGTCGTTCCACTGAGTGCATACGCAAGTATCTGCCTACACGACGAAAATGAAAGGTTAATATTTGCCTGCTTTAATTAGCTCAGCCGCCATGGGATTGTTAGTTAAGCCTTTATCACTGGGGAGATTTGTACATTTTCTTTTGAGGCAGAAACCCAGCTGGAAACTAGAAGTAATGCGACTTATTTACTTCTCTTGTACTCGTAATCAAGTCTCAAGTTTTTCTTGTATTCTTCACTTGGGGCTTTGTAGAAAACCAGTTAACTTCACATTAAGGCCAAAATTAACGCTTGTAACGGTAAGCTGGATCTAAATTAATCGTTAAATTAGACTCTTGCGGTTCTTATGGTTCATTCGGTTGTCTCTGCGCTTTCTGCACCGAAGGTCCTGGGTTCGGTTACCACCCAGAAAAAAGTAAATATGTTTATTTATTTGGATTTTTCCTGTGTATTATATTTATAATTCTGTGTGTGTGATACCCGCAACACAAATGCTTTAAATTATTAGGATGTAAAAAAATATTACTCTACAATACAAAAAAATCATAAGTTTATTTATGATTAAGTAGCAAATTCGAGTGTATTTCATGAGTTTAAGAACAATACCTTACTTTAATTTCACAGTACATACATAAACTACTTCCTTTAGGTAACACAAGGCGTCGAATTGCTATGTAAAAGTTAAATAATTTGAATTTGAAGCCGATAAAAGTTAATTTAAATATAATTATATTTTATAAAATGACATTGTCTCTACCAATCATTAGACATCCGTTAAATTGCATTTCACTACCTATTAATGACTACTAATTAGAAAAAAAAATACTCACACAACATGTCATATGTTGACTTGACTTCGTGGTAAGTCACTTAAAGCAAATGTGTTACGGACATCAGACAACAGAGGAATAACAAATATAATACTTATAAACATACATCAAGTACCCAAATACAGAATAAACACAAATAACATCATATAAATATTTGTCCTGGGTGAGGACTGAACCCACAACCTCTGGTGCATAAAATAGGACCACTACCGTTTGCGCTACCGGGTCCGTCAAAATAAACAAACAAACTACGGTACGGTTGTGTGTAGTGCCTTTGACAGTTTTAACGTTTGGTTACATAAAATACTCGTACTCGTACTCGCAATTCGGATTCCCTGAGTACGAAATTTAAAATTAACTTAATTGGAACGTATATATAAAGTTCGTAGCTCGTATATATTCGATATAGCAAAAATAATTATAAATACCTGTAAAATGGTGAGTGCAGGTCCAGTAGTTATGTAGCTCTCAGAAGGGGCACATGGTCGAGTCGCCCTAGTAGCATTCGACAGAAGCGCGTGGTCACATAAACGTGGAGACTCTTCGCGGCAGAAGGATCCTAAGAGTGACTTCTTATCGGTCATGTCCAACTGTTAAAAAAGTATTTGCATAACATAACACACACATTATCAAAAATTTGATTAGTCCTAAATATAGCGACTTCAGACGGAGATAGGAAACAGTTTTATTTCCGGTACAATTTGTTCACTATGTGACGTGTTTCAAAGGTTTTAAAGGCGAAAATCGTTCGATTTCGATTCGATGTTCGATTTGGTTTAACCTGCCGATACAAATCAAATTTAGATTATCGGAATAAAATACTTCCTATGTGTACTATCAAACAATCCTTATGTTTTAATTTGTATATTATATACCAAACTTGTTGTTATTATTAACGCAATTCAAAAACGTATGTTAGCCAAGCAATAAAATTAACACAAAAATAAAACAAAATCTCTATCATTTTTATAAAAAAATGCTAATTATTCATCGAATCTGACCAACGGGACAATAAATAATTATTTTATAATGCGAGTCGAGTAGAATTAGTTCCACATTTGTGGCGAACGCATAAAGCTTTTAATTTAAATAGGCTTAAACAAGATTAATCTCGATAACGAAATTTTCCGATAGCCGGTATCAAAGACAGATTTTCCTGTCATAATGTTTTAACCGTGTCGTTTTAAATTAAAACGGGATAACCAAGGATTATGATGATAAATATCGTTTTAGTTACAATCTGTTTTAATACCGTTGGAAAGATGGCGATGAAATGTAACGGTAAGCTGACTGTAATGTTACCTTTGCAGAAGATAACCAAAACTGTATGTGTACAGACTGTCTAAGTATCCTGCGTCATAAAAAGCAGATATATCCTTAAAATTGTTAGTCTGTTTGCAAATAAACTTGCAGTAACTGTCATGATCTTTATAAATTAAAACCTATTTATTACTCTATTTTAATGCTGTTTTACTGTAAACTTATATTCAAAATAAAAAGTAGTTTTAGTATCAAAGAATAACAAGAGCTTTTGTAAATATTAGTAATATAGGCGATCTACGCGCTATGCTCCTAGGTACCGGTAGAGGAGGATAGTCCTCCCCCTACACCAGATGTCGTAAGAGGTGACTGGGGTACCAGAACTGACAGATGGCGGTACATCCATCCATAACAGCGCAGCACAAATGCACAGGGCGGGGGCGGGCTGCAGCATTCCCTTTGCAAAAACTGCGGTCTGCAATTGCCAACACGCTTTCCCAGCGCGGAAATTATATGCAAAATAACTCCTTCCTTGGAGAGGCATATGTTCAGCTGTGGACTTTCAATGGCTATGGTATATGCGCTCTATAGCTATTCCATTTCCTACCCTGAGCGAGCGTGAAACCTATCTCTCTAATATAGGCGTAGAATGTGTGAACACGATATTTGGAATTCACTCATAAACAGTTGACAAATGGTGACGCATGACTCTGCGTAACGCGTCCATGCAATTTTGGGAATACAGTAAATTAAAAAAAATAGTCTGCCTAAAAATAGTCTAATATGTGTAATTACTTGACTAAAACCAGCATGTTCCAGGCATGTAGGTTAATTTATGATAGATAATAATAATAATAGCATTTTGTTTAGATCTCCTCTAATACTTAACTAAACACGTAGAATTTTAAACAAAAAGAAAACTTAAAAAAAAGAATATAAAAGAAAATATTATTCTGGTATTTGTAGCTTGCTTATTTTCTGAAGATCTATTTGCCTATCGGCAAAGGCCTCCTCCAATCTTTCCATTCTTATATACTATTTATGAAAGAACTAACTTTTTATTTACAAAAACACCACAAAAATCACATTGCAGATAAGTTCATTGCATCCAACCCGGCTTTGCGAAGGTATATAACAAAAATACAAATTTTAACATATATTTAACACTACTATGTACTACATAATACTATAAATTTGGATATTATTGTAAAACAATATGTCTGTATGTAAAATTATATTTAAAGATATTTTTTAGATTGTTTTATATTATTACTAAAAATAAATTATAGTAGATGTTAAATATTTTTCATTAAATCTTTTTAAGAGCGCGAATAATAAGTAATCGCGATAGTAAAATAGTTTCATACAAAATTGCAACTTCTGTTTCATCTATTTAAGGACCTATTTTTTTAAAGCCCCGCCTCTCCATTTTGAAAAAAAAAAACAACTGGTCAAGTTTCAAAGTTCTCCTTTTATGCAAGTATGTAGAGTAGATAACATAATATTTTTTTTAAGCCGGCAAAAGTGATTATGAAATGTTGTCGTTGCCCGCAAATTCACTTGAGTCGATCTCGTAGTGTTTCCGAGACTCCCAATTTTGTAGGTTTGTGTACTTACATCTACTTGGAAAAACTTAGGCACAGTGGGAATTTTATAGAAATATTGCAACCTAAGTTATTTTTTGATAATGCGGCTATCTCCATGAGTATTTGTTACCAGCAGTTACGTATTTTTTTTTCATGATTTATTTAATATTAATTTATAAAGTAATACATGTATTAATGATGTTCATATATATTCCGTTCAATAATAAGTACAAGTACTGCTAAATTCCCTTTTAATAACATATTATAATGAATCGGATTAAACTCAAACTCAAAACTCTAATTTCTATTCGCTAACTGTATTTGCAAGCGGGGTAAGGAACTTCACTGATTAAAGTGCCAACAAAAAATAAGTTGACCGCTCATCCATTCTTAATGTAAACTAAAGATCTGGTACACTGGGTTCTACACGCGATTACAAGCGAAATAGTATTGCTACAGTATTATATACTCTATTCACCACATACAAAGGATAAAATCGTGTTGTAGAGGTTAAAACAACCTATTTTAGACCTTTTGAACACATATTTGCCTTATTGAGTACTAGTTGCTACCCGTATGTTCGTCTACGTACCTAAATACTTATATTCAGACGAATACGACCTGTAACTTTAACTGGTATTACGGATTAAAAGTTTTCTTAAAAAAATGAAGTTTTATATTTTTTAAATCCTTTCTAATAAAAAAGGCATTGAATTTACTGTTAGTGATGTGTTTAAGACACTAGAACGTATGTTAAAATATTCGTGTTTATACAATTACTTTTTTTTCGTACCCATTGGCTAGATTTGTTCTTAAGTGTTCGAATATGACAAGTAAATGATTGCATAATTTACAAGTGTATAAAATAGCTCAACTGTTGAAAAGAATTCGGAAAAGATTACTTCCTAAATTACTCATTATACCAGCCATTAGATGTCCATTGCTGGACATAAGCCTCTCCAAGAAATGAGGTTTTTGGCCCATTGCGGCAATTATTGCCGCACTGGGCAAACGTATTGGCAATCGCAGAGCGCAGCTATTGCGACGGGGATGCTGCTGCCTATCTCCGCTCTGTGCATTTGACCTGCACTGTTTCGGATGGATATACCGCCATCTGTCGGTTTTGGTAACTTGGTCCGACACCTAGTGCAGTGGGAGGTACTATTCTATTCTGCCGGTACCTCATGGCATCAAAATTACTATTCTTTGCTTACTCAAAAAACAGCTTAAATTTTAAAAGTATCTTAAAGTAATTGAGAGCTTCATCCAAACAGAAAAGACAATATAAAAAATATTTTATATAATTTTTTACAAAGACACAGTTTATCTTTCGACCGACAATAGCTAATTCTATAATATTCATTTATCAGCCATTTCGCTAGCATTAACTCTAAGTGTATCAAAAGTATAAATGTAAACTAAGGAATTCCGAATGAATGAAACGAAACACCGCAGTGCAGTCGGTTGAGAACCCGGTAAGAGTGCTCAGACACATTAAAGAAAATTAATGTTTGGCTGCCAACGTCAAGAGGGTAGAGGTAGCCGGGTAGTTGGCAAAGTGAAATGGCACGAATAAAGGCGAAATCGCCACCCAATTTTATATAGCTTCTGTATTTGTTCCACCGCATAAGTCTTGTGGAATGCAAAAGTTCCTATTTACCAGTTAATTCCCATATCATACGATACTAACTTTATATCGTTTGTACTGTGGTTTCTGTATTGTGAAATTTTATGTAAGCAGTTACGTGGTACCGTGAAGATTCGTTTTATTGTTTGACATTATGACTTGCTCACGCTATGTACTAGGAATTGTAATTTGGCACTGTCTCCAGTTTGATGTTCGTTGGAAATAAAATGTTGAAAAACTTTGCAACAGGCGGTTATATTGTTCCTTAAATTTTTAAGTTATTCTGTCCACTTAGCATTAACCATGTTCAATTGCTTTTTGCTTGTATCTCGATTTGACAATGCAATGAAACAAAATGTAGATAGATATATTGAGGGATCAGCCGGTTCAACAAATATGTATAGAAAAGTAACTTACTGGTGCATTATTTTATTTAAAATAAATTTATCTACATTTACTATCATCAGTTAAAATTGTTCCGAAAAATATTTTCATTAAAAATATTTACAATATCATTACTGTAAAAACATTATGGTATATCCAAAATTGCATTTAAATTCAATTAAAATGAAGTGTTGAAGAGTCGAAGACTCAGTCAACTATCGAATAAATGTCAATTGTATGAAGTTTTTCGTTGATGGTGATTTTTTATTATTTATTGAGTAAAACTCGATCACTATTTGTATTTACTTAAATTATTGTTTGACATACGTAAATAGTTGCGTTATTACCTTTCTCTCCAGATCTGCATCAGGTGCGGCTCCATCCCAAATGGTGAGTTGTGATGAGCAATCTTTTTGCTGGTCAAATCCTGCCGGCTCTGTCCCGGCTGAGTGGTACTTCACAAAGGACACCCATACTATTTCGTTTGGACGACCCTAGGACAATTAAAAAGGCACATTTTGGTTTTCTGCTAAGAATGTAAATTAAATAATTGCCAATTTACGGTCAGCTAAATCTCGATGTGTATATTTGTAGCTGCAATGATTTAGCATCAGAAACTACTTAATAAAAATCACGGTAAAATATTCAGTGGTAATGCAATTATTTATTTCAATTATTGCATGGGAAGTTCATTAGATGAAAATTGATACGAACTAAAACATATTTATATAATATACAAGCTAACACGTTATCGGAAAAGTTTAAGTATCTTGTCCCTAGGATATTTTATATGTCTTATACACAATTCTATAGTCACCGCATCGTCCGCAAATGCATCAAGCTAATTACTACTATCTCACCTGGAAGTAGTACACACAAGATGTATTCGGTGGCAGAGAGTGTCTTGGATTCCGAAGCACGCCGCTCGTTTTATCAGAGGAGCGCAGTACAAAGCGACACCGACCATCAGCTCGCACGTACGAATGTGAATCTTTGTCCACATACAGCACCTGACAAAAAGCCCAATAGCTACCATATAGTTCTAAAGTAGTATGCATAGCAGCTAACCTAGATTTTTCACAGACAGCAGCAGTGTCTGGAATATTAAATCGAAGCACTGGGGATTCGAGCTTGTCATTTTATAATAAAGCTATCTTTGATTCTCGATGAAACTCGACAGTTTATTAAGAGAATTTGTAGCAAATTTATTTTAACACTTTATTCACTATTCGTTTTGCAACGAAATGCTTAAAATTACTTGCATTTTTAAACATATATTTATGTCTATGAAAGCTTTGAAATGAGTCTATGTAAATTTTACTTTTTACGACAAAATGACAAGACATTTAATGTAACAGCGCCAATGTTTTGGTGCCATGCAAACTCTTAATGATCAAAGCCGACAACTTTAATGACGGCTTTTCTTAGCGCCCACAAAATAGATGGAACATTTCAAATTCATAGTCTCTTGCGTTGTATCAAAGAATTACAAAGGGTGTCTGAGAATAGATACCTGAAATTTACAACATACCTGCACTTCCAATTCAAAGCCGGGCAGATAACTTAGGGGTACAGGATGAAAGGGATTGTCGTACGGTGACGTGTGAAACTCAAGTAGCATATTAGGCCCTCTACTGACAATATCCGGGACAGCGTCTCCTCCACAAAGACGGACTAGCACTGGCGAATCTCTAGTAGCTCCATCCCATACAGTCAGGTAATCTTGCACCACGTTACACTGGTCCCATATTCTGTTGGACAGGAATTGTTAATAGACTGTGCACTAGATACTATTTATGGAATATTACTGTCACCTGTTTCTGAATTTGTGAATAAAATAAAAGAGTAGGTATAGTTTTAAAAAAAAGAAGAAGCCCGTATTTTTAATCAACTATATTTATCCTAATTTAAGTTAATTTTGAAGACATTTAAATTAAAGTGTTCAAATGAAAGAAGTCAGATTTAAAAACGAATAAAAAGATGGCGTAGATGGAAAAAAAATATGAAAGTCCAAAAAATAAGCTGTTAATAAAAAGAACACTATTAGTGATGTATGCCAAGTCAATATGAATCGTCACTTGTAACACCATAAAACAAGAATCAATGCGATAATAAATCTCGAATCTACATACTTAATCGAACATAACATAATAAACGGGAGATTGGCCCTTAACGTCGTAAAATTTGAAGGCAAATGACGTAGAAACATCGTAAAAACTTTTGTACGGAGTCATAATGTTTGTCGCCAAATATTGTAAATTTTTGTATCAAAAAAGTTAAAACATTTAGTAACTAAGTCTGTTCAACAGTATTACATTACTTTAAGTGTGTTACATTGTAACAATTGTATATACACATTGTATATCCAATTGCGTTGAGTTATATGAAGTCATTTGATGATAAAGCATCAGTAATAATATTTAATAATTTTATTATCAATACGAAGTTGTGTCAATTATTTAAATACATCTTATTCTTGAATCTAATGATTGCACATTTACTGGACTGTTGATTTACGGCCTGGCCTATATAAACTCAAAAAACACAAAAGTTACACAAATGCAAAACTTACTTCAAAACACGCTGACTCCTGTCGTACTTGACTATTTGGTCTTTGATATGTATTTTATGACTGTTCGTCTGTCTTACTGCTAACAATACATGTTTATCAGCTGGTATCTGAAACAATACAAATAATTGTATACATTTTTTACACATCTCATAGATTAACTTCATATTGGTATAAAATCATAGCTTAAAGCACTAATGTTAAGGATGGCAGACAACAGAGTAAATACAAATAAGCATAATACTTATATACATATATATATATATATATATATATATATATATATATTTGTCCTAGGTGAAGACGGAACCCTTCTTAGCGCACAAGATAGGGACGCTACTGGAAACGCCACAAAGCTCGTCACATAAAATCTCGATGGTATGCGTTGTCCTCCACAAGTTCCTTAACTTCTGCGTCGTCAATATTAAGTTTAATGTTATATTTTTCAAAATAATATATTGATATTATATTTTTAAGCAGTTTATCATATAAACATTTAAGTTTGAGTGTAAAAATAACAAGAAATTATATTAATTATATTTAGATATGGTTACAAATACAAAGTCAAGACAAGACATATGGACCATGTAGGTCAATGTCTCAATTTATTAAGTCGGAGCTCATCTCGCAGACTCACACGTGCAAACATATATTATTTACAGAGGATCCGCTCGCTGTGTAGTTGGTGTGAAATGTGAATTAAATATTAATTGAAACAGCCACAGCGGCCATATTTAAATCAGGTTTGCTAGAGTTTCCTGTAGTGCTGTTGTTTACTAGAAGCAAGGTTTGTCATGTGTATGTGATGTAAATTCATTTTGTATGCAAAACGATTCGTACAAATATCGCTTCGTTGCGCGATATTGAGCCGAAATAAAAATTGTCTTAGTTTTTACACCGACATGTTGTACAGCGGATGTTTCACTCCGATGTAAACAAATTATTTTACTCAGTTGTTTACGCTTAAATTACAGCTATAGCCCGACTGAAACAAAAGATTATTTAACTCATCGTAATCATGATGGCAGCCGTAAAAAGTACACTGCTGTACTTACGCATCTTCAAGAAAGGGGGAATTTTGTTCATAATTGCAAAGCTGGGCAAGCGTCGTTACCATTGCAGAACGTAGCTTCGTGACGGGAATGCTGTTACTATCCCCGCCGTTGTATATAAACTACACTATTTCAGGTGATGAGATACAAAAGAAGAGAATATATTATGTCGCCATATTTAAAGGCTGAGGTATGGCATGAAGTATTATTTGAATGGGCTCAAGAACGTATAGTTTTAATAATGTTTTATAAATAGTATGAAGTTCATAAAGAAAGAAAAACTCTTATTGGTTTATTATCTTTACATTTTTTTTATTATTAAAAAAACAAATAGTGATCTATTTTGGAAAACTGCAAATTGATACTAGTACTCTGAATAAAAAAGATTTTATTGATCGTTACATTCATACAACTCAAACTTGATACTTAAATTATAATTCTACATAACAATACATATAACTATTAATAACACGTTTTAGTAATAAAATAGTTTAAATTACTAACAATAACCAGCGCTCGCATGCAGGCACACATTTGCAATTCGTGGTTTCGCCGCATTACCAAATACAATAAATTTGTATTGCCAAATGCAATTAGAGAGAAACTCTAACAGGAATAGAGGGAATTAATGTAAAATTAACAGTGTGAAATTTTAATATGTAAATAAAATTATCCACTTTCGTTTTTGCACAGCAAAGTGACGAAGTGAGCGTGAATTCATCATTGTCATATAAATAGTGTATTTATCGAAAATAAATATGATATAATGGTATAATGTCAATAGATAACAAAAGGTGACTAAGAGTTCGGGTTGTTACAAAAATGTTATAAATCCTGCGATACTTACTATCAACGCTACAAGGCCACAGGACTTTATTAATCGGGTTCTGCTAAATTATATACAAATCACTGAATATTTTCATTTAACATATTCAACATAAAATGATTGAGATCTGTGTTATGAATACGAAAGAGTTTAAGTGTATTTTTACGTTTTAATGTGAGCCTTTAACCTTTAGATGAAAGTAACTTGTTTTTACTATGTTTGATTAACCGAAGTAGACTTGTTTCACTTGTAACCGGCATATAATTTGATCTACAGCTAAATTATTGTGGTAAAAACTGTAATCGTTAGCTTGCTTGATAATGCGGTGGAGTTTGTTTGGCCATGTGGTACCGGCAGACTAGAATAGTACCACCCTATGTACCAGATGTCGTAAAAAGGGACTGAGGTATCGGCACCGACATATAGCGGTATATCCACCTGAAACAGCTCAATCGGGCGGGGGTGGGCATTGCGCTCACGCTTGCCCAGCTCAGCAATTATGGGCAAACTCTCCCTTTCTTTCGTGGCCAATACCCATTAGTAGACGTTTACGACTGTTATGATGATGACACAACTAATGTATTTAGACCATTTAAATATATAACAGATAATTTGGCAAAATCGATGGGGCAGATGGTAGATCCTATCTTGTGTGTCAAGGGTCGTGGATTCAATACCACGCAAGACGATTAATTATATAATGAATATTTGTATTTGTTCTATGTATATAAGTTTTAAATATGTGTAAATATGTAAGATATATTGTATGATTTACTTATTAATTTAAAAATCCGACTAAAAAACAGATACTTAAACCCACAATTGAATGTAAGAATGATCACGAAAGGAATTGTGCAGCGGATGACAAACAACTGAATATATGTAAAAATAATACTTAATTACACAGAACAAACACAAATATTCGTTACATAATTGTTTATCATATAAATGTTCATCACATAAATGTTTATTATATAAATATTTATCACATAAATGTCTGTCATGAACCGAATGTTTGTTTGTCGAACAAATGACCCTTGACGCACAAAATACTACCGCATACGCTATCGAGCCCATTATTATGTTCTCTAAAAATATTTAATCCAAAGTACAACTCACCTTAGTATGTTCAATGCGGTATGTGCAAGTTGCGTTTCTCGGATACACTCCCGGAAAGTTGGGTGACTGGATGCGGCAAGCACGCAGGTCGCAGTCGCTCAGTATGCGGTCGCAGTACGTTCCCGGTACCCGCTCCCCACGCCACGCCCCGACTGTCGCGTTACCATACCGCAACCGCGCCTCGCTCCGTCTTAGGAACTTGTAAGCCAACTTGAAGTCGAAATTGTATCCCACACCCTGGAACGAAGCGAGCTGTCAACAACTGCTTTCGCGTCTATGGTTATAAATTACTGGTGTGGTTTTAGTTTACTTGTGTGTAATCCGACAGAGAATGAAATAATGTTCTGAAGACAAAGAAAAACCGTCTATACCACTCTGGTATGTTTTTAACTATACAAATATTACAAACATTATGGGCCTTAAAACAAAAATTGATTCATGATATTAATTAAAGAGATTGCTGTTTACAATTTATATTATAATATATTATCAAAATCTTTACGCAGAAAGAGCTATATAAGTTAAATTTATTGTACATCTTTAAATAAAGTAGACCTTATACAAAGGTCTCCTGCGTTGATTATTGACTCTCACCTATTAGTACCGCTTAATAGCAGTGTTTTGCTGAGTTCCGATTTGAAGGGCGAGAGAGGCAGTTAAATAACTCGGTAATATGACATAATAACAAGGTCGGCAATGCACTAATGATACCCTTGCGATATTACGAGCTATCACGCGGACTTGACGCTTATTAGTCGACCTGGTCTAAAAAACAAAGTGAGAACTTTTCATCTTTTCGCATACGTATATATTGTAGACCAGGGAATCCTAATCAGCGACAACACCGCAATCACCAAACAAAAAGACTTTTATTTCAAGGGACCTCGCTTCAAACTATTAAAAATAAACACTGAAATTTATGAAAAATCATTGTTTTGTAAGAAATACGACTATAAGTTATTACGTGATAATTGTATTTTTTTATTGATATAGTAAGTGTAGGCTAAAAATTCTGTTTTATATTGTCTATTTTGGGGTATAGTTAGATTTTTAGCTATTTTGGGGTATTCACTTCTAACACCAACCAATCGGGCAATTTCTCTAGCGTTGAGCGCTGCATAACCTAAAATAAAATGTTCTTTTTCTTCATAAATTTTCCCGTGGTTTTATATAGTAGCTAACTAGCGGACCCGACATACAATAAATAACTTACATACCGGATGCAGCGCCATCTGCCGGGCTGATTTGTGAACTTAAATCATCCAGGCCTACATTTGGATGCACTAACAAAAATTCAATAAAATCGATTCAACCGTTCAGTTGCAGTATTAATAAATAACCTAGATACCGACTGTAGTGCCATCTGCTGGGCTGATTTGGGAATGTAAAGGAGCCACCAAAACACATACAAATAAATCATTAAAATCAGTCCAGCCGTTTAGGAAGTTTTCAGTGTTACTTTAGGAATCTCGGCTGTACCATTCCGGTGCTTTTATTTGTTATTATAGATGCATTGGGCTTAGCAAATAATTTATGTCTTATAGATATAATCATGGTTATTAATTGGAATTATGATTACAAAAAATATAGTGCTTACGAAAAAAATATTAAGCACATAAATAAAAGAAATATATATACATTTAAATAAATATTCGTTATTTTCATTCAGTTCAAACAAACTAAATGTGTTTCTGGTACTTGCTAGTCTTAGTTTCATATTTATTAGAGATAATACAAAGAATTATATGTAAATGAGTATATATATAAATAAATATACTTAGTATATTTAACTTAAACTTAAAAAGCACCAAGTAAACCATTATTATCCATTGTATCACAGTAATGATATAAGAACTTGGATTATCTCTTACCATAACAACATGTTCAAGTTGAAAACTTACACGTAGTGGAAATTTACTCCTGCCTATCAAAGGGCAAAAAATCAAATATTTTATATAGCTTGATACTAAGTAACTTCGACAGAGTAATTTCAAAGAACAAAAGTTTCTCTATTCAAGGTCTTCCTTTATTAAATTACAGAATTAGCCGCTACCGACATCCATTATTGTAATTGTGAGGCAAGGCTCCCCTGGCGTAGAGGGCGTCCTAATCGCTGCTTAATTAATTGATCGAAAGTTCAACCCTTGGTGCACATAATACGGCTGCTGAACTAAGATAAAGGAAAGGCAGCGAACCGTGAAAAGCGGGGTGATGTGAAATATTAGTCAAGCCGCTAGCGAAAACATGTAGTTAGTTTCGTCACGTCAGTAAAACACAAAGGGATGCTTAGTAAGTAACTCTTAATGAAGATAAATATCGTTGTTCATTTATACAGATTAACTCCGTGCAAAAACTCGTGATTAAACGTGTAGGCATGTTGGCTTGCGAGGTTATCA
This sequence comes from Heortia vitessoides, assembly GCA_020976665.1. Classification (NCBI taxonomy): domain Eukaryota; kingdom Metazoa; phylum Arthropoda; class Insecta; order Lepidoptera; family Crambidae; genus Heortia; species Heortia vitessoides. Next base: position 8,588,095 of record JACJUM010002525.1, on the reverse strand, counting down.
TTGACAGGAAATTAAGTGGTGCTGAGGGGAAGTCGACTAATTAAAATTTGGAAGATTTTGCGAGTTCGGGTTTGACTTTTGAATTTTGCACTTTGAAATATTGTGTGTTGAATGAGGAGTACATTTTATCGCTGTAATGGTGTTAAAATATATGATATCGTCCTTTAAAATAAATTTAAAATTCCTCCCCGCATTCAAATAGACGTGTAAGATAAGATTTAAAGCAATTTGAACCTTTTAAATTATTATATATCTTTAGAATAATCTTAATAATATTAGCAGTATTAATGAACTAAGTTTTTTTTTTTACTTTTGCTTAACTCAACATCATTTCCCTTGGCTATAACATTCGGGCAAAATGACAAAATAATTGATTTTATTTCATTATTTCGTCAAATTGGACGTGTGGTACAGAACAGAATAGTACTTCACCCTTTACCTTATTTAACAGTGGAAGTTTTAAGGCTGTTATGATGATGTTGATGATTTCACTATCCATTTACCAATTTAAGATATCACTCCTATATACCGTGTGTAAATACACCAATAAATGAGGTTTCATCACGCTCCGCTTTGTCAACAACGAAACAAAACTTTGGATTTTTAGGTTGGAAAGAACATGTATAAAAAAAATGAAAATAGTTTGATCAGCTATAATTATAGATTAACAATCGCAATACTACCACCAATGAAACACTATGGTTTTCTTTTTTTGGATATACATTTGTATAGTGATTTATTACAATGAAAAATTGTATGTATATTCTAAATTGTAGTCACATGAAAAAATTATAGTTTCGTGGAAAAGCAAACATTACTTAAGCAATCGATGGTTCCAATAATTATACCTTTACAGCGGCCCATGCAAATATATACACATACACTATCAATACCAAATGATAGTGCTCGGTCGTCAGAAGAAGTTGTATTTTGTCCATTAACTTTCACAACACAATGTTTGAAATATATATATATATATATATATATATATTAAATATAACACAAAAAGTTTTCTATAAAATAATTTAACCGATACATATAAAAGAATCTCAGTATGTAACTGTGGTTACTCTTCAATCAGAATAAACAGAAGCTGAGAAATGCGTGAGGATAGAATTTTCTATATAGAATTTCATTATGCTCTTATTCTCGCTTTACAGATTCTATTGAAATTATACCTTCTTAGTTAAAACTTTGCTTTTTCTATTGATGGTAAGAAAATCGATCGACTCATTTAGAACTGTAAAAACCAAACAATTATGAAACTCATTTTAGAACTACATAATTCCACTACAATGGCGCCAATTTGTATTACTTTTCTTTGATACCATTTTACTTGGTCGTCATATTCTTCTTGTTAAAATTGTTTGCATGCTATGCATGAGTAGCATTCCGACCAAATAAAATCAATGTATTGGTAAAGAATACCAAAAGTCTTTTAAAGACTTGATAGCATGACAGACAGACCAGACAGACATCATTATTATCATACCAGCTATTAGAAGTCCGCTACTGGACATAGGTCTCTCCAAAAAAGGAGGTTTATTGCCCATAATTGCCGCACTGGGTAATCGCAGAAAGCAGTTTTCACGACAGAGATGCTGCTGCCCATCCCAGCCCTGTGCATTTGATCTGCACTGTTTCGGATGGATATACCGCAATCTGTCGGTTCTGGTGCCTTAGTCATCTCTTACGCTACCTGGTGCAGTAAAGACTCGCACGTATGGTTAAAATTTAAAAAAATTTATATCTTTTTAGTAAAATATCTTGCGTAGTCAACCATTCGGACTAAAATAACTAAAATACCTGAACAAACTTATAACTTTCAAGTGTAAATTTTGTTTACCTTGTGAATGTATTTTTTTGGGCACAATTTCATTAGTAATTGTAGAACAGTACCCAATTAATACACATGCTAGATTTTTCATGAATGTTTTGACTTTTAAGTTTAAAAGCTACCACATTTTTTGTTTTTGTTTATTGATTTGATTGAATTTCTTTATTTCTCAAATTTTTATTGAGATAAAGTCAAATATTTATGTACACAGTTTAATAATCTATGTCATCTGATACTGTATTCACTTACTATTGTCATGGACATCAGATCTGTATTACTAATAATTGATCGATGTTTATTTTTGGCTTCATAAACAAAAATATTCTTACCTGTTGACTTAGTCTGTCCAACCTCAACGTCATATTTATTGAATCAGTCTCACTGAAGTACACAGTGTACCCCCAAGCAGAACCACACCATTGTCCTGTAGGGGGTGTGGGGCTCCTTTCGACGATTGTCATATGACCATCCGGGCAGCCATCCGATGTAAAAGATACGAACTTTCCAACCGTAAACGTATCGAAAGTCAACTGAAATAAAAGTATTCATAACATACATAAAGATAGAGAAACGATAGACTGAGCATTTTTAATAAGCATCTTTCTACAATTTGTTATTGCTTCGCGAATCATTTTACCGTTTATTGTTATAATTATGTATAAAAATCGTTTTTATTAAAATAATAGACAAAGAATTTAGTGATTGCTTTTGCTTATTTTGTTTTTTCAATTGCAATTGTATCCATGGCAATATTGCACTGGTGAATATTTTAACTGAAACTGTCGGTTAGCTAATCATTGTCATAAACACATGTATATTTGGTTTTAGTTATGTTAAGTGAGTATAAGTTATACTTTATCTAAGTTGAAATTAGAATAATTTAAAATTTAGCAATATTTCATATGAAAACTACAGCTGTATCATACGCGTACGTGAAAATCCTGGTATTATTGATTTTTGGGTTGCAAAAATTGTTTACATAAATTAAAAACAAGGTTGGCTAGCCACTTCCTTACGGTACGCCACATTACCTCTACGTTCCTACTGGTATATTGTTCGAATTTGGCTGTATGCACTTTTCCAGAAAGACAACTTTTGAAAAAAGTTAATGTTGTCAAAAGCTTTTTGATGTCAGGGAATACTTACAATAATTTATATTTTTTGTCTATTTGTTTAATCACTATGATGATGATGTGTGTGATGACGTTAGAATGCTATTATTATCAAAAAAATAAGGAGTCTAGTTTTAATAATGTTTTGCGAAGTTTTATTCCGCTAATGAAACATGTAATGCTTTGTTTATATTTTACTTCAAGATTGGTACCTGAATGATGTCACCATAGTTGCCTCCTGTGGCAGTAAAATTAAGATGGCACACGAATGGAAGGTGTTCTTCTCTGGGTCTTCTAACCTCAAGCTCGTATGTACGTCCTACATCTCCCATGTAGGTTCTGTTGCAAGCTGGAACAAAGATAAAAATATTTTTTAAAAATTCTTCTAGAATCTAAATCGTATTCTGCTTTTTTTAAAATTCTTTATTGTTTTATGTGCTTACTGTTTTTTTATCATTTTTGATAAAAATGACACTTCTTTATATATGATGATTGAATGAAAAAGTCTTAAGTTTGAGCAACGACACGACAGTCAATTATCATGGCAGCTGTAAAATATCCACTGATGTACATAGGCTTAAATCAAGTCAACATATGAAATGTAGAGTTTGTTTATTTATGCTGCATTGTTTCTGCTAGATTTTTTTTTATCTAAGTCGAAAAACAAGCGCACAGTTTGCGTGATAGTACTAGATATCACTAGTGCATTGTGAATTGACTTCACTTTTTACATTATCCAATAATTTCAGTACCTCTTTCACCTATAAAATCAGAACACAGCAGTGCAAACACTGCTATTTTGCAATATAAATTTATTAAAATGCAGACGAGGTGCCTTTTTTAAAAGGAGAGATATTCCACTTCTTTATGGGTATGGGTGATACTATTTTATTCTGCCGGTCAGCAAGCTTAATCACCCAAATATTAGCCTATTTACATCATAACAAAAAATATCTGTGTCAATATAAACAACGAAAATATTATTTATCAACATAGACGAGCTTTTTAATGAAATAAATAAAGGTCCAGAATTATAAATCTATTCCCGCATTTACAAACAAAAACTTGTCTGCCTAAATAATGCAAGTCATGATAAACACCCGCACGATACCTGTACTATTGTTAATCCTTCCAACACAAAAATAAGGAAATGAGAAGTAAAAAGAACCGAGTAAAGCGGGCACAATAGATAGCGGCCATATTTTCAGGGGCTTTTTTAAAAACGCCTTTTGTTCGTCCTGTCAACGCATTACATGGTAGAAGACAAGTGTTCGTGAGGCTCAGTAAAACTGTTTTGTTAGTGATTCTCTTTCTCCAAAAACCTCGCTCGCAGGCCAATGAAGTTATGCTTATTTGTGTTGCTTAGAATGTTTTCACGAATATAGTTAGCATACTGCCTATTGTTTTAGTTGCTGTATTGTTGATATTTTACAAAATGCCGACTGTGAATTTAAATAATTCATTCGCATTAAACTGTCTTTGAGATAAGTCGCTTAAAGCACTTGTATTATGAACATCAGAGAACAGAAAACACTAATATACCACTAATTAGTTGGTGTTACTGAACCTTCATCACCGTCAATATTTCTTGCACGTTTCTTTCTGTTATCTCGTTTAATAAACTTTATAAATACACACACACACACACATATATTTATATATATATATATATATTACAACATAGTCAAAATAATAAATAGAATAAATATATTTCTATAATCTTTTATAAATGATAAAATTAAACTTTTGTCTTGAATGAGCTTCTATCTAAAAATGTTGCTTGCAATGCTATATTTCTGATTAAATTATAAGAGAGATGGTAAATTTACTGGGCAATGTGACACTATATATTTAAGGTGATATTTTAATTTCGTCTATAAAGTACAGTGATACATCAAATAGAACAAACGCTTGTTTGCTAACTTAGTTTAGTTTGCATGCTAAATATTAAAAATAATTGAAGCATTTGCTTCATACTCTAAATATTTATAAAACAACTAATCATAATCAAATTTCATCAAAAAATAGGAAAATATTATATATCAACCATTTCACGGTAATTATATTGTATCATTTAACATTTTTAAATGTATTTATAGATAAAATTGGATGACGGAACGATATTCCATCTAACATTTTACGTAATTTTTTCGACAATATTATTAAAAATAATTAATTGGCTGAAAAGAAACAGCAATATACAAACGAGGAGCACTGCCATTGTAAACAGTTTAAGTATCGCGTGTCATTTAGTAGTTTCGCATGGAAGTCGTCTATCGAGTGCTGTTGAATAAATTGGTACCAGTTTTACTTGACATACGGATTTTATTGCCACTACCAGGCGGAATGGTGTTGCTGTTGACTGTGTTCTTCGCCGAGCAGTTACGACCGTTATCTTGTCAGTTTTACTGTTAAGCTCGAAGTGATAGTATTGTATGTAAGTGTCGGTGTATACTCATTGCGATATAGACGTTGTTTTGTCGGCATCGTGGTATATCAGTACTGGACGAATTCAATATAGGAAGCAGTATAAAATTCTTAGAAACTTTCATCTGACGTAATGAGAGTAATCTGATTGTAACAAGCATTTATATATTTATAAATGTGTAGTTGGTTTGGGTACGCCTCAAAAACTCAAGAAGATCAGCGTTTATTAGCTCAAATTTTAATAGAATGAACAATTTCATCTAAAGATTGTGTGATGCGATCAAACAAAACAGCCATTTTTACACCAATATCAATAGCACCAATAAAAGTTTTATTGGAAGGTATAATCATCGACATATTAAAAAAAAAGCTTGATGGTACGTTGAATTCTGACTTTAAGATTACTAAAGCAATTGTGTTACATTTAGGTACAATATGACTTAAAAAAAAAACAAAAACATTGTATACCCACAAATCTGATGGTCAGTAATTTTAATTTTCTATAAAGAGTGCCAAGTGAGTGAGTTAAACCAATTTGTTAATAAAGTATTAAAAGAGCTACATAAGTAACAATTGTCAAAGTAAACTGCGTAGTTGCAGTATATATGTAAAATTACGAATAGAAGTTATTCTATGCTCTTAAATATACAAAAGGTGTGACACTAAAAGGCTTACGTTGGAAAAACTACCTAATAAACCTAGTAAAGATAACTGAAAAAGTAGTATAGTAAAAGATGTTTTGCCTTTCGTGGGTACTCTTGTACACCTATTTATTCCGATAAGTAGCTTCCATCCATGCTTAAATCGTTGTTTCTACTTTTTCTGCTTTTAAAGTAATGTAACAAAATAAAACTATAGGGTGGTCAAACTACAACTGGCAAGTCGTAACATAAAGTACGCATGCATATTTTGAACTGATGTTAAAATACACATTTGAATTTTTTGTAGATCATTTTCTAAATGATATTAAGCAAGGCACCTCAGATATTATGAAAATATTTACTCTTCACAAATAGTACCCAAGCGTCTAACAATACCTGTACCCGAAAGATTCCTGCAGGACTCGATAAAAAGCCTGTTGCGGAGAAAGTCACGGACGAAAAACTCACAAAATGTTTTTATTTTGGTTAAAATCGTTAATTTATCTTTTTCAATATATTTTATGTTTTTACACTGATTCAAAAATGCGTGTATGATAAATTAATTACTTTTAAATTTAAATCTGCCTTTTATTCTTTTGAGACCATTAATAAAGGCAGCTTTACAATTTACCGATCGTAACGACATCAATTAATATTCATTCGAAACGGATCTATGTATAACAGGACCATGTTCCATATTCATATGTGCTTTACTTTGAATCTGAATATAAATGAGAGCTGGGTTATTATTAAGTTCTTAAATAACATTTAAAAGAAAATATTTTGACCACAATTTATATTCAAAAATATCATAATCATGATACCAGCCCTCGGTTTATTGTTGGTAATGAATTTGCTCAAGATTTTTTAAATTGACCTGGTTGTATGGCTAGCATCCTAACGATAGCAGTATTTTGCTACAGAACTGACATCAGATTGTATATACACATTATAGGTGAACATCCCGCGCTGAACTTGTTTGTGCGTTGTTTCTATTTAACTGCTTGCGGGCCCATCAGCCACCAGGTCTATGGGCCATGAGTGCTGGGTACCCATTGCTTTTTAACTAGCTAAACTGGAAATAACTACTCGTATATGCATTACAATAATTTAAAAATTGTTTGGAAAGATCTTTTGGCGTTGTTGGAATTTGGGTTCTGTAACTGTTATGACTATTTTGTGGAGAGATGTATCTTTATAGTTAATTTATTGTGGATATCTTACAACACATAGCAAATGCATCCATCAAAACCCAAAAACTGTAACTCAATTGCAACTCAATTATATGCAATGCAGTGTTATTTTATTTTAAATAGACAAATAATTTAATTAAACATTTTTATAGACTAAAGCAAGGAGTTAGTACAAAATAAAGCTGTATGGTAGGTGATTATATTTTATTTTCACTTTTTGGAATGTGTATGTCGAATAATGTCAGAAATCGAAAATGACAAAATTAGTTGCTTATTTAATGTAGAACCTGACGTAATTTTTATTTTATTCCTGAACTAACAGTCGTGCTGCTGTTTCTACTTTCTGCAGAACAGCAAGGTGTAATTCTAACTTTGCACCCTCGTTTTACCTCTTCTTGTGAATTAACCTTTATAGCTTAGGCGCTGCGTTGATACGTCAGTCAGTCAGTCATTCATTTTTTCCTTTTAAATATGTATATAGATCTCCCAATTCTTAAAAGATAGATGTGATGGTTTTTCGAGTCATTATGTATAAAAAAAGGTTTCTATCCTTTTGAAATTCAATTATGGATATGTCTTAACATTTCCACGTTAAATTATAATAAAAAGCAGCAATATTTCGCTACGGTGTCATTTGAACGCTTTTGCGGCATGATGGGATAATAACGAGCAGAGATAATCATAAAGTGTGGCTATAAACGTCATTTGCAGGCCAGCCTTAATCTTAAAACTGAAATCAAAGGAAGGAAAAGAGAGCAACTAACGGTGCGAATAAAAGAATACTTTTAAGCGAACGTGATTGAGACATAAACGTTGACGATATTCAGAGTTACTCGGGTTGTGGACTGAATTGTCTTTTGTGCAGTTAATTTATCCGCCGCTTGCAAGTATTTCAATGTAGTAAACAGCTGCGCAGCGATGTGTTAAGATTTACTGAATAATATTTTTTGTATGTGCAATCAAAAATGTATACAGATAATTATCGATCGATGCGTAACATTGCGTCATAGATTAATAAAACTGCGTAGTAGTTTGCTGTAAATAATTATTTGTATTATCTATATATATGAAAGGAGAAGCTGATTGATTGACTGACTAAAATATACACGCAGCGCCTTAGCTATAAGGATTACATATTAAAATGAAGGCACATTCCTTTTATAACGCAGGGGAGTACTAAGAAAGGGTTTTTGAAATTCACTTCCAAAGGAGGTAAAACAGTGGTACAAAATTAGTATGAAACTTTGCTGTTCTTCATTGAAGGTCTTCATGAATTTCAATAAAAAAACTGTCATACTGAATTGAAACACGTGTAACATACGTGTACTTTATATCAACCAATTGGGGTGAATTGGGGGTGAAAAGTTATTATGAAACTTCTAAAAGTTGACGCGGAGCAATGATTGTATACCTTTATATTTTATTGTACAGTAATGATTTATTAAGACACAAATGTTGAAATTTAACTGTTGATATTTATTATTAATTTCTATTATATTTTTGAACTACGAATTAATACATATGAGTCCCTATTTTCCTTAGCCACGTGTGATCAGTTGAACGGATTCTTCTATGAAAAAAATGTTGCCACTGAGCTTAATTTTCTAATTTAATCTTAACGCTTTGCCTCTAATGTTATCAACATATACTTTTCACGCCGTAAGGTATCGGCAGAGTAAATAGTATTATTTTTTCCCGTATCAGGTGTCGTAAGGGGCGACTAAAGTACCAGAACCGACAGATGCCGGTATATCAAGTAGTTAAATTTCACAGGATGTGAATGGGAAGCAGCATCTCTGTCGCGGAAGTGCACTCAACGATTGCCCAACGTGACAGTTATGCGCAAAATTGCCTCTATCGATGTCCAGCAGTGCACTTCCAATAGTTAATATGCTGATTGTTCTCCAAGAGAATATTATTTAAATTAGATTTTATCAGTTAATTATACTAAATACAATTCAATATAAGCTCATAAGCATGTATAGTTAAGACAGTACAATGTTGTGTGGTCAACTTTTTTTATGGAATAATCTAAGTCGTTATGGAACATTTATTAATTTTCTAGCTACGAACCAAGAGTTTCTGCACTATTTATAAACAAATAAAATAGTCAATACAGGTATCAATACGAGATATCAACCGTGTTATTTTCAGTGTCAAAGCCTTTGTCATTTTCCAGTGGCTGAATTGTAAAAAAATAAAATCACGGACATATATAGTTTTAAAGAAAACGTGAAATGGTTTCCCACGTCCCATAAAAATTTGAAAGGACTTCGAAACTCTATATATATAGGCCTATTATTTTTGTCAGCATTATTTTCGGATTAAATTTAATTGCTATAGAGTCTATTTTGATGTTGTTCAAGACACAAAAGCCATCCAATTTGCAACGCGAACGGCGTGAACAAAAGTGTCTTACTAACAAAGGTAATTGAGACAACTTGCGACGCTGCCATTAGAAGGCAAAGTTTTTGCGCAATACGAACGGTACTCGCCGCGAAATCTTTCTAATATAAGAAAAACTACAAATAAACTGTGTTGTTCTATTTCTAACTACTAAAGAAATTTATTATTATACTGCAAATAAACTTTATAATTATTTCAAGTAGTTTCAATAGCAATGCTTTCAAATTAGCTTTTTTAGATAGCTTTAATTAAATTTACACATTTGTGTTATAGATGTCAATCATGCAATAGAAGAGTTTAAAAAATTTCTCTTAAAACATTTATATTTGTTCTGTATTTGGATTTTATAACAACTAGACACAGAACAACCACAAATATTCATTACAAAAATATATGTCGTGTATGATATTGAAACCTTCGTGCACAAGATGGGGACTCTATCGAATGTGTCATTGTATCGGACAAGTCAATTAGCAACAAATGATGTTTAATAAATTAGACTATATAGTTTGGTGTTCTTACTACGTAACTATCTGTTATGCCTGAAATTATACCATTTTACTTGATTGCTTATGGAACTGCTGGGAAGCGTACCCAAACGAATAATGCACCTTTCTTAGTACGGGTAGAAAACGCATTTATTTTAAATTTTGTAAGATATTGTGTTGATATAACAGTGGAATCTACTAAAAGTATATACTTCAAAATAGACCTTTGTATTGGTGCTATTAGAATTCGAGTAAAATCATTGATGTTTCAAGGAGTTATGGCGTTATTGGTAAATTTCTTATTCTTCTTTTATAAATCTTTCCTATGTTTTACAACTCAACGTTTTAACTTATTTGCTTATGGTTTTAATTTTTAATTTTGCAAGAAAGAATGTAAGGCAATACATTAATAAAATTTATAAAAAAAAAAACAAAAAAGAAACTGCATTCTATAGTAATGAAATTCCAAATATTGTCTCTTCAACTGTTCGTTTTGTTTGTTAAAAAACCTGAATGGACTTTAACTCGCTAATTAAAATTAAATATATATTTGTTATTAGAATACACACTTTTGATTATTTTCAGCGCATAAAAACAAATTTTTGATAACAATTCATTCTAATATTCTAGAAAAAAACACACACCTAATATAAACATACAGCTTTTGATTATCGATCCTTTTTTAAGAGTATTTAAGAGTATTATTCATTTATTTTTGTATTGGTAAGTACTATTTATTATTACTAGATAAGAGAAATTACTTTCCTAACTCTCTTACTTCTGAGGAATACAGATATTCAATACAACAGTAGCTAAATTACATGTGATCCAAAGCTGACACCAAAGCGTCGGTGACAACTGTTGACATTGAAGATTAACGTGGATTACTAAATACATTGTGGCACTGTGGCTGACTAATATGATTGCGTAGGGCTTTAGTGAAATCTTGCGCTGACATCAGCTAAGCAGCCCGAAGCAATAGACATTAGAAGATCCACACGTATATAACCACAACTACAAAATATTTGTATATGTGTCACATGAATTTAAGGACTATAAACCCAAATATACCAATAAAAATTCGTTAGGATCACATACTACTACTACCTACCAAAAAGGTCAGGATCACCTACTAAAAAGGAGGAGCTAAACATGGCGAAAGTTGCTTTGTTTTAACGATCGTACGTCGGCTGCGTTAACTACTGCGCCGTGAACTTCTTTTTTAGAGTATAATTTTATTCCATTTATTGAAAAAACACAAGATTTTTCTGTGTTTTATTATGTGAAGAGTTCTGTAATATTTTTTGAATTACATAAACCAGAAATTTGTGGTATATATATTTATGTACCTAACCTTTATATAAGGTAGGCATGTTTACAGTAAGTGAGTATAAATACTCACTTTCTGTGGTGAAACGCAAGAGGAAAAAATTATATAACATAAAATTTTTATAGAAAACCTTTGTAATGTTTACAATATTAATAACAAATTATTATGCCAAATACCATAATGTCAATATAAATAACCCGAGCATTTACATTGACATTTCATGATAATAAAGCCGTATTTGAAAGGAGTATAGTAACAAATACAAAACACGTTTTTCTATCGACATTCCTAAGCAATAATTATATTTTAATACGCCTCGCTAACCTTTTATAAGAAGTAAATGGCTTAAAATAAATAAATAAAATTTAAAACAAAGTTTTATTGGTGTTCAATTTTATTATAGTCCATTCTATTCTGATGCCATTTGAATACAAATGTCAAGCTATAAAATTAGGGCTTGTATATTTAAGTAGTCTCGAAATAAGGTCGCTTGAAGTCTCTATTTTCAGAGTATTCTTTAACAATAGATTTGTTATTCGTAAACCACTGTGAGGTCATGAATACCAAAATAACATTTGAAAATATTGCCGTCTGAAACTTACTGCAACAATGTGGGTACAAATTGACCTGCTTTCTTAGTTTTCTTTATATAACAGGCTCGGTACTTTAACTTAAAAAAAAATATTAAATCAGTTTAATACTAAGGTAAATGTTTGTTAAAAGAGAATATATCGTTTGTAATGTATATTTTTCGATACATCTGTTACCGTACTACAAAAATGCTACGACGTAGCGCTGCGTAGTGCTACAGCCCAACGATAGGGAAGGTTTCGTGACAAACGCCCGTCCATTTTGTAAACACCGCTACGGTAGACTTAACACCTTATTAAATGGAACGTGGGTTTTTTTGTTAATTGGAGCTATATTTTGGGTTAATGACCACCTACGCAAACGATAAAAGAGAAAGCTCGTTTCAGCCATCGCTATAATTAAAGGTTTATTGTTCTCTTGAATCTTTGAGTGCCATTTAGAAACTCGACGTGCGCAAAGTGTTTTGTATGGGGTACTCGTTGAATTATACATGAAATTTTATAGAAATTGAAACAGGTGAAATCGTGTCCTATTTATTACATACAATTTATTAAAATAGTAAACAACTTTAACCTTCATTTTTGGAAATAACGACAAATCAACTAATCTGAAATTAAAAGTCGGCTAATATCGTTATCGTTATATTATATACTGAGAAAAAACGGGCCATAAAGATAAGAGTAAGAGGGCTAAAAATTTTACTAGTCATAAAATCTTGCGCTTTACGTATACATATATGTTTTATTGGGCAACGCGCACAAAAAATATCATGCGTCCGAAATTGACCAGACCACTATGTATATAATTGTGACTGAGTATTACTTTATGATTCAAAACTTGACGGACCCGATTACGCAGATGTTAATGATCCTATCTCATGTGCCAAGGGTCGTGGGTTCGATTTCCACCCAGGACAAATATTTATATGATGATATTCGTGTTTATTCTATTTCTGTCTAAAAATATGTGTTAAGTATTATATTTGCAATTCCTCTATTGTCTGATATCCGTCACACTAGTGATTTAAGCGACTTACCAAGAAGTCAGGTCAGTATATAAGATATTTGAGTTAACCATTTTTTTTCAACGCTCAAATAAGACGAAAAAACGTTTGTTACATTCGCGATTATAAAAAAAATTAAACTGATATTTATTATATCGTTTGCTACCTAAAAATAGTGTTTTGGTAAGCGCAATTTTTCACTTGCTAGATTATTTTCTTTGTTAAAGAAAATAATCTACACTATCTAAACATCACTCCATCAATAATATTGCGACATCGACACTTAACACTACGTTCTTCCTTATTTATTTGTACTGATTTTTCTGGGACCTTTGAACAGATTTTCCAAGTTTTATGTAAAACTACGTGAGGTTTTTGAAATTAATAAACACATATATTTCTAAGAAGACGGACAATGCCATTTGCTTGGAATATACTTAGAGAACTAGCCACATTGCAGTATTATCGCAACGCAATATTATCAGAACAAAAAACTTAGTATGCGTAGAAAGGAGAAAGGATAAAATTTGATGATTGATTAATGACATGGCTTAACCTAAAGACTAATATACCAATCATCCCAAAAGAAGTAAAAAAACTACTCAGCAAAGTATAGGATCGCTTGACATCTCATCCAAAACCACTTTGAGGTCTGCTGTTGCAGCCAAATTTTATTAGACTTATGAGTTGCGACGTGCTTACTCGCCAGGGGGAGTAGGAACAGAGGCACCATCTTTCTAATTCTCAAATTCTTGCAACACACCTGATTAAATCATTTTATTATCGGTTCCAACTAAAGTAAGTTTAAATATATATACATATATTTAGTTTCTATTCCGGTAACTCGCTCAATGAACCTGTTGTTAACTTAAAATCCGTCTGAGGGCGATGGACCAGTTCCAAAAGAAGCACCAGAACGCCTCGCCACCTACGCTTCTAAGTCGTTTAATGACCTTTTTGTTCAAATTGCACTTATAACTGATGGCAGGTCTTCAGGGTTATAAGTTATTTTAATTGTCTAGTAAGTAGCAACGTTTTTTTAATATAAAATAATTACTTCAAGTTGATAGCCCTATTTAATAAAATAAAGTTGTAATTCATGACAAAGATTTACAGTTTCCAAATTTCCTACCCGAGATACCATGGACATTTTATCAAAATATGTACCCGAAAAAGCATATACAACAACTTATATATGTATTCACAACAAACTTTCGCATTAAACTCTATACACTTTACGAAGTATAGCGGGTAGATATAATGAACTTCACCAAGAGGAAAGTTTTAAGTGTCATGAAATCCACTCTGGTTTATATTATACCTGTGTTTATCTGTTTTACTTATTCCTGTTGTTACTTAGTACAGTTTAATGTTTAGCCACAAAATGAAGTACTACCTACATGTTTACATTACTTAAAAATACTTAACTTTTTTGTATGCAGATAGAATATTTATAAATTATTGTAATCTAGGTCTTAAAATATAGTTATCCGAAATGAAAATTGCACCAAATTTATTATTGCAAACTAGTCACTAAAACAATTAAAAATAATACACTTACATTTTTATTTAACTTAATTATCCCGCTGCAACCGTTTTTCGAAGGTATTTCACTAAATATTGGGAAATATAATCAATAAATTATAGTTCAATATAATAAAATTTTTTAATCGTGCAATTACTAAAGTATCATTCACACATTAATCGCGTGTATTTTTACAAACATTAACAAAAATCGGTCGAGAGGTACCGGCAGAGTAGAATAGTACCTCCCTCTGTACCAGATGTCGTAAGAGGCAACTAAAATACCAGAATCGACAGATGGCGGTATATCTATCCGAAACAGTGAAGCGCAAATGCAAAAAGGGAGGATGAGTAGCAGCATCCCCGTCACAAAAACTGCACTCTGCGAATGCCAAAGCGCTTGCCCAGCGTGAGAAGAATGGTAAAAATTCCCCCTTTTTGGGGAGGTTTATGTCTAGCAGAGGACTTCCAATGGCTGCAATGATGAAACAAAAATTTGTGTACATTGTCTTGGTCATGGTCTAGATTTGCTGTTTTTTTTTCATAAGGTAAAAGCATATAACTTTTATCTTTTTTCTGATGACATTTAGGCATGTCTTTAAGGAAATATGATAAAATTCCTAAAAGGAAACCTTAATAATAAAACCGAGTCACGTTATTGCGGCAACCAGTCAACGTGAGAAGGAATAAAAAAGAAGGATTGGCTGATGAATAAGTAATTGTATTAAGAAGTAGTATACTATAATACCTTTGGTTCTTCTAATTGTAATTTCTTTCAGTGAACACATTTCAGAGAAATTACTGAACCTTATAAAGCGAAGTCATCAAGGACGCCGTATACAGGCTTGCTTAGCCGAAGGGCTAGAGTTATTAATTAATTTTATGATAACTTCTGTCAGAGTTCTTACTAGATAACTTGTGGATAAATAGACTATTTTAACAATTAATTACCTGATTTTGTTTAACTTTTAACCCTGTAGTTGATTATTACCAAGAACAAGAATATAAATATAATCTCAAGTTAACGGATAAACAGATAATTATTACGTATATACAAAATTAGTTCAAACATTTTAATTGTAAGACATCGATACCTTTATTTTATTGTTATTGAAATTATTTGTAATAGTTAGTATTTTATGACGCTCCTAATGTGTCTTACCAAACTAAATCATAATTTACTATTTGACTAGATATTGACCGTTGACACAAATTAATTAATAAATAATAATTAAAAATAAAATAAGATAACATATTGTTTATATAACAAAAATAGTTTTCAGATTTATCATGTAGCAAAATTCGTGTTTCAATCCCTATCACTATAGAAATGAGTTTCAATTTCGTCGTGGTCAGCGAAGTACGAAAGTTGAACTACTTATCTCAGCGTGCAGCGGTGAAAATTACCCATCTATTCGAAAGTGTGAATTGACGGAACACGGCCCCCGGTCTTTTATGTCCCGAATCGAGGATGCTGAGAGTAATCTAGTTCTTTCAATCCCTTTGTAAGGACATCCTTGTGGTCTTTTGTGTAAGACAATTATCGTTCCGGGCATTTCTAGCGTAAAAACGTATTTACGGCCACGAAAATAGTATAGTTGGGTAAAGCTGGGGTGGGTTTAAGCCTGATTTCGGGTAAGAGATTCGTATGAAGCATTTTTGAGGGGCGCATTTGTCGGTCCGGCCTTTGTTAATTCTGTTGAAGTACATCTTATTAGTGAGGAATTATGCCTACGCAGCTTTTGTTACAAGCATTAAGAATTGATACGCTACCTATTTTTGAATTAACAATTATTATTATACATAAATAAAATATGAAATCCTTTAACTATTTTTCATTATATTGAGCACTTAATTTTTTTTCATCAATACTTTATCGGATGAATTAAGCCGTGGCATAGCACAACGAGGTACGGTAATGTGAAAACAATTGAGGACAAATGCAGTTTTAATTCGTAAATTCCAATAACTCATGTAAATGTATCTATGTGATCAGCCGGTATAGCAAATAATATTTTTGTGTTTGTAAATATGCTAATAAAGCTGTTCATGCTAATATTACAATATACAGATATTGATTAACCAACGTGCCTCCGCACCCTTTTTATTTGTTCGCAAATTCTAGCTACTAATCACACTGCATGCTTGTTTCTAATTACACTCAGCTTGCCACCCCACTAACAGCCGGGAGGTAGAACAAAAACGCACTAAACACCTATAGACATATGTCACATTGTACGCTGTGCAACTACAAAATTAACTGTTGTGAAACAAAATGCAAGAAAGTCGCCGTGCTTTCATTGTTCCTTTCATATTGTATCTAGGCAGGAAATTAAATGTGAATGATAAAGGAATATTGCGTTTTATTTAATAAAGTGTAAAATATTAGGCTATTTAGCGGGAGATATGAATGAAACTAGTGAATAGTATGTAATATTACATACAATATAATAGGTATATATACATAGTTTTTATTTATTTTTGATTGTTATGTTCATTAATGTATTTTTATGAGTATTCTTTATTATTTGAGAAATATTCTCTAATTATGTTTTGAAAGGATTTTATTGGAAAAAATTATATTGGTCACTCAATATAAAAAAACAAAATTTTACGTGTCGCTTTGGGGGGGGGGGGGTCATTTTATAAACGTTTTCTTACAAAGAGATGTTTTGAATATGAATGAAGTGATGCTTGCGAATGTAAACTCTTAAAAATAAAATTTTAAACTATATTTCCATCACTATATATCAAACAGGCCAAAGCAGATCGAGTTCCATCGGAGTATTAAGCAAAATACATAAACATGTAGTGTAATATGTTTTGGCCGGGACCCCGCATAACTCTGGGGGATGAATATTACATAAAAGGCAAGGAAGCCAAGTCTGTCCACCGCTGACGCAGCCACTCCGCTGCCATGCGAACTTGTGGCCATAGAATTGACGGGGAAATAAACAAGATGGCGGCTATAAAATGGACGCGTTGGGATTTCATGTCTAAGGATGTCTGAGGGTGGATTGTCGGCGGGTAAGATATATAAAGTTATATTTTAGTAGAACCAAACTGGAATTTATCACATTCTACCTTATAACACGTTAAATTAACGACTATATTTAGTATTATATGTATAATTTCAGACGATAAGATACTACTTATCTTAAAATAGCTGATTAGAAAGACAGATGTCAAAGTAGCAACATCGCACCACCCAGTTATATTGACAAAGGTTTCACATACACGTTTAATATAAAATAAACCTAAAATTGATATCAAACCATTAAAGTAAATTTAAAACTACTTAGTAGTCAAATAAAATGACATTCGTCATTTTAATCGAGCTATAATTAAACGGATATGGCATTATAATTGGTTTACGTACTTAAAAAAAACTATTTAAGAATAATATATGTATTATTTCTAAATTATTTCTTAATTAAGTAATATAAACATCGTCAAAGTAATGATAATAATTATTGTTAAAAAGGTAAGTAAAAACGACTTGTCTATTAAGACTTCCGTTCTGTTTTCGAAATGCGTCCGGGAAAAAAACAACTTTTGTCTCTCCTTATGATTCTAGTTATCTACAGGTCCGTTAAGCTATTTAGCCGTGTAAACGTGACAAGCAATAACAGATACATAACAATTGTCTAAAATGTAGTGCTTTTTGATAATTCTTCCTATTCCAATACATTTAATAAATTAGCAGAAGTGAACCTAGTAAAATAAGATAAAAACCTAGTTCTTTTTTTTACTTTTAATCGATAAAAATAAAAAGTTACATACTTTAAAAAATTTAACCTTAATAGCAAACTGCAATAATAATAACATACATCAAATAGACTAATATTAGACAATGTCTAGCCATCATATATCTTACGTTTTTTTTTCGTTACGAACGTTTTTATCGCCCTGTATCCCTCCGTTCTAAACGGTATAATACGCGATTTATTTAACTGGCCGCTATATAAAACGAATGTCGAACAATAAATGTTAGAGTTAAATGAAGCACATTTATACAGCCGCCTAAAAGTAGTTTTAATATGAATAGCAAACGCGTAAATTACTAACAAATGTTGAAATAGCGTAACACCAAGCATCATTGTTTAGTTAGTTATGCTCATTTATTGAGTCACTTGATAATTTATTTCTTATTGCAGCTAGTCTTTTTTCTCAGTTAATTAATTGACAGAGAAAAATGTAGTTACTAATTTTAACAACATCGCATTGAAAACCATTACCAACCATACATATTTTATAGCCTAAGGAAACTTATTTATGTGATTGATATTAAGGACTTAATTACGGATTAATCAAACGTAGCATAGTGTATCACAATGGAATATATCTTCAAAAGCTGTTACAATAACGTTTCATTTTTTGTGGCCTTAGCTTGGCGTAGCTTTGAGTACCTTTTTTGTGACAGATGTCAGCATCCGAGAAGGGGGGAGATATTAAAAATGCGTCTCAATGACCTAAACCGACTCTCTCCGCGGACTTGAATGAGCCATTCCTTTTTGTAGAGCTTACTAAGGGATTAAATGAATCTCGGGGTTGTTGACCCTTCGAGGGCTGATATATTTGAGAGGGATATTATATAGATTTGTCTTACTTAAAATATTATGCTAATCCACAATTGAAATATAAACTATTCTATCTCTTAAGTTGGATGAAACTACAAATTAAACAAACACTTATTAAAAGCGGTTCAGTGTTTAAGTAAGTCATGTTTATCCGGAACACGGTGACATGAAATTTTTATATACAAAGAAAATACTATGAAATAACTTATATTTAACTTATTTGTTTTAGTTTATATGGAGACTACAAGATTGAGTTAGGGCTATAGGTTTGAACTAAACTGATTTATTTACGTTTTTGAGAGGTCAAATCTTTAACAGCCAAGCATTAAGTAAGTAATAACTTAAATAATGCTATTGCTTTAAATAATTTCACAATAAGCTTCAACAATTTAATTTATAAGTACGCTGGGGTACCGGCAGAATAGAATAGTACCTTTGTACTAGGTGTCCTAATAGTTGGTAGTGGTACTGAAAAAGACAGTTAATAATGTAGTTGTAGTAAATAATGACTAGAATCTCTGAGGAAGAACTTTGTCTGTTACTAGTATAGCAAATTGTAAATACTTACGCGTGCAAGACTTCGGCTCATCGCTTTTATCCCCACAGTCGTCTTCGCCATTACAGTACTTGTCCATAGATATGCACTGTCCAGTGTCACATAAGAGTTCGCTAAGCCTACACGGTCCAGAGCTAGCGTCTCTTTGAAACTTCACTTTGTTTATCGGCACTACCATACTCAAATCGGATGAGTCCACACTATCCTCGTTCACAAACTCCTCATTCAAGTCTTGGGGACTACACAGCTTGAGCGAAAGTAGTACTATTATGAACAGAAAGGTCCTATTATTGGTGACATCTTGGAACTTCTTTAGTAAACACATTTTCGCTGCGCCCCCGTTCTCATGTAGGCTTGATTTTTGTCACAACATTTTTGCGGTCCGACCTCCTTTTTTACCTGAAACAAATAAAACATGTTTATTTTATTATACACATTTGGATTCAGTAGCTACGTATATTATTATCATTAGTGAATTAGATGAAAACTTAAATTAAAGTAAGTCCTACATTCTGATTCGGTTAAAAGATCTCAGATGCTCTAAGAAATCTCATTTCTTTTTTAGCAAAGAAAGTTTTATAAATTATTAGACAAAAATTTTATTGAAATAACAAATGTACTTGTATGTCTATAAGTATTAACTTATGAATTTTGCGAAGTTCTTAAAAATGCGTTTTGTTTTTATAATGTAAAGTAACATTTGATACAACCAACTTCGTCACCAACACGATCTATCCTATATCAACCTAAGTGCATACTCTCGCGACCATAAATCAGTTTTATGCAGCACAAGCGTATATTAAATTTCTTTATCTATCCCCGATCTGGCTTACAGGTGCGCACATAATTTATGGTTTCCGCACATGTAGGAAAGTGTGGTGAAATGTATTGCTCCACTCGCTAGGTACATTCTGATTTTGCACTTGGCTCCCTCCTCGTATATTGGGGCATTTGTTACCGCGTTGTATTTTCAACTAATTGTTTTCTGTATGGTGTATTTTTCAGTAAATTAACGTTTATTGGTTTACAGTTAAATACTATGCACCTAATTTACATGCAGCTTCTGATATTTAAACACTTAAAATTTATATTCTTATAAAATATAATTAATATATTACACTTTAATATTTCTAACGTGAGCGTTATAACATAAAAATAAAATAACATCATAATAACGGATACCACTTTTACACAAATCATAAACTTTTGATATACGAGCGTCCCACGGGAATTTACTTTATCCCGTCATTCAGAAACTTTTCCGGAACCAACTGTTCATGCCTAGATGTTAATTTTCATTGCGTTCAAATTATTTCATTCATTTATTTCATTCAATCATTTCTTTTATTTCATTTCATTCAAATTTTATACATTCATGATATACATGTAGTAAAATCAGTGAGAGAGCCGTAACTACGTGATAGAAAAAAAATTATACTTTTGCATGTTTAATATTACAAAACTGCAAAAGTAATATAACTGCTTTATAAAGCCGTTAAAAATAATACCCTAAATGTCGGTAAAATTTCCCATATTCTCATTTTTACACAAAGGCTTCATTATATTGTCACGTAAATTAATTTCCATTTTACAAAATTGAAAAGTATAATTTCACCTGAATCCTCATAACACCTCTTCGCATATGCGAAAATATTCCATGAGACCACTCTGTCTATTTGTTGATTCAGGGTGACTAAAAGGTGCTTACCATGATATACGTCCTCAAATCCGAGTAGGGTGGCTCATGTATTGCCATCGCCTACTTGGGCCGATTGGCGTTCCCTTCTTGTGGGTTTACGAGTTTGCATTGATATTTGCTCTTTTTACAGATGCTCGCCATTTGGATGTTATGGGATTAATATTATTTATAGTGTTGGCTTTTATGTTTTCCACTTAAGCTTTCTGTAATTTATAGGAACAGTTGTATAATTTAAACACAATGCATAATAAATTAGGATTGCTAACACAATAACTATTTGGGTTATATTTTTTTCTATATTCCAATTTTCTTTGGCTGTATAAGAAATAAAAATCAGCCGACAGTAATCAAAGACAAAGAGTAAGAAAAAAGTCTTGTTAAAATCCAAACACCCGTAACTAAAACTAAACTAATCAAGGATATCTAAGTAACAGCTAAAATCAGGACATTATAATATAAATACTTCACTACCTTCCTCACTACCGGTTGTATATACGTGCAGTTTTCATTAGAATTTTAAGCTTAAATATATACCATTCTGATAGTTTGCTTCAATAGCAGCACTCTTATGTAAATAATATTTGCGTATATTTAAACTGAAATAAGTAATAAGTAACTGAAATAGCCTGATAGATAAGCAAATTAAAGCGGCAATAGGAAGTATATACAGAGAACCGATGGGCCATGTCATAAGGTTCTGAAATGGAGACCATGTAAAGCGCAATATAAGGCGCCCACTCACAAGGTGGACACACGATCTAACTAAATCCATAGGATCACGTTAAATGCTGGCCGCATACAATCAGTCCTATTGGAAATCACCAGGGTCCTACGTCCAATGGACGTCCTGTGGCTGATATGAGAACATTTTAGACATATTGTATATAGTGACCATTATAGTCTGTATATTTCATATTGCTACAATTTTAAACACTACCCAATAGGTCAAATAAAATATTTGGATAGATTACAAACAAGGAATATATTGTTTACTTCTCTAGATTAATCCGTCTAATCTAGATATATAATATAACATGTTACAGTGTTTGTCCGGGATGAACTAATAAACAATTAAACTTGTGCACAGTGAGTACAATACTGTGTACGGATAAAATTCATATTGGGAGTTAGGATAGTTTATGTTTTAACTTCCATATAGTCGCAATATTATTTCATGACAAACATAGGTATACAGTTAATGCTAGACACCATTCGTCGGATCATCTAGTTGATTATAAGTATTTAATTATTCCCTATTTCAATAGTATCAACCTTTTTCTATTTTACATAATATAAAACAAGCTGTAAGAGTTCGAGCCTATTCAAGCAGTCGTAATACGAATACAAATTTTCATAAGCGCCTGTAATCCAGCTCCCCTCGACGTACAAATGTAAATTTTCTAAATTCCTTCGTTTCAATCCTTTGGTGAAATCAAGAATTCAAATCGTGATTTCATATTCTTGAGTAGTACGAAAATATTCAGGCGCTGCTTTACGCTAATATAGACATAGGTCTATGCCGACCAAAGTAAGACATAATTTGTTCTTGCTGAGCTAAAGTAGTTTAAATTCTGTTTTAAATTAATTAATTAATATGAATTTCACCATTACAAATTCACTTCCAATCTATTATTTTTTATTTAAATCGCCTTAAAGTAAAATGTATGCATACATTTATTTCACTTGAGAGCACAGACGTGACTTCACTCCCATCTGAAAAGCAATGTTCGTATTGTTATATTCTAGTTTGCAGAGAGGGAAAAGCAGTTAAAATTGCTAGGTGACGTGATACAATATGCAGAAGTTGCAAGTTTGGTGGAAGTACTGATATTCTTGTGATATCACAAATCGTCTACAATGACTATTTATTTACTAATCTAGTAAAGTTAGAAACTTCTAACTCTGTACTAAAATTATCCCAAGAATTTAAATTATTGAAAGTATCAAAACTTTTTGTATAAGATATTTAGAAGAGAAAACTTTTTTTAAAAATGTCTTTATTTTCATTTAAAATGTATTTATTTATATAAGTATTATTTTGTACATTCACTACTTTAGCCTCTTTACGAACAACGTTAGCAAACAAAGGCATAATGCTTGTCTTAACAGCATTACAAATAGGCCCACTACCCAATATTAATAACGGATTTCGCAAATAGCTCAGCGGCATTTCGGAAGTCAGCACCATAACGCAGCTCCATGCAAATGACCGTAAAAGCGAATTTGTGTTTCCAAATGCAGAGCGCTTACAAAGGGTTTAAATTTGCAATTCTATATGAGCGATGCAGATAATACATTGAAATGTAAAACCGATGGAATAGTTTGACGGCCGGAATACATTCCCGCTTATGTGTGGTGATCTAAATACTGAGATTTGCATTGGATTGGAATTGAATATTCATGGGTTCTTAAGAATTCGTATTTTTTAACTGTGTAGTGCTTTATGTACATAATTAGGAGCTCTCATTAGAATACCTAAGCTGTAATTCAGTATTTCTAATGAAAGTGCGAAATATTTATGTGATTTAATATCATATTTACAATGGCAGTCGTTCATTACTTTTAAAATATCATGGTTATAAACATTTTGCATTATAAAGACAGATAGAATAGTCCCAGAACGTATTTTAATCAAATACAAATGAGATAATGAACCGTAAGAATTATGTGGTATCAAAATTACCATTTACACACGTGCGCGTACACCAAGCCTACGTGTTTATAGGTTATGTTTGATGCTAGCTTTCCACCCGTGAGTCCGACTGCATGGACTAGACACAAAATAACCTATTAGCTATTTTATTTGTTAAAAATTGGCTCTACCATTTATATTAATAAACATTTTTTGATTAAAATAAAAGAAAATCCTGATTAAAGCTGGTTAAATATGTAGTGGTTCGTAAGCAACTCACAAGTTGGTTCAAAAAGATAGCGGGCTAAGAGTCGTCTCGGTATAATAAGGCGGAGATTTAAAAATAATTTTCATTAATAATTAATTAATCTATAATATTATTAAATACTGGCAAAGCCGTGAGGTATCGGCAGAGTAGAATAGTACCTCCTCCTATACCAGTAATCGGAATAGGCGACAATGACGCTAAAACCGACAAATAATGGTAGATAAATCCAAAGCTCAAATGCACGTATGTGCCAAAACCCAGAGTGGTAATTATGGGCGACGTTTCACTTTCTTGGGGAGGCCAGCAGTGGCCATCCAATGGTTGGTGTGATAATGATGTGTAATGATGAAAATAAATGAAAGTAGGCTAGTTAAATAGGAGCGGTAAATGCAAAGTCTGAATATTGCTCAACAATTTTGTATGCGCTTGTTCCGTAATATATTGTGCAAGCCGACACATAACTAGACTTTGCTCTTTATAAAGATTGAGCGTAACTGAATTACTGAAGTTTAAATAACGTTCGTTCCAACACGTTAGCCTGTGTTGTGGTTTCAACTCAATTCCAGAGTCCTATTTGTTTTCTTATTGCTTGAAAAAAGATGTTTGTTCCTAGTGAAAAACAATTACCAAGAGAGCTCAACTTGAACTGACACAAAAACAAATAACACATCTCTCTCTCTTATTGACGCATATCTTTATTATGTTTGCAGCAGCAGATTCAAAATGAGAAGTATATAAACTATAATTCAGTAGTAATCTCCTTTTCTGCTTATGAATTAACTATTTGTCACATAGTCTATAAAAATATTTGAAATGCTCATTCTTGTTCTAACTATGAGGCATTTAAAGATTAGAATTTATTTACTTTATACGTTACAGTGGTCAGAAATTTTGTAATAAGAAACCATAATAAAAATTATCATTACGATTAATTTCCACGGTAGTTCATGCTTCTCGATTTCGTACTATTTATTTTTAGAACCAGTCAATTATTCTCTACAGATAAATTAATTTGCCACAGAAACAAAAACAAATAAGAAGATTAGACAAAGCCACAGAAAGTCTCAAAATACAAATTGAGCCATCGATCCGAAGAAGGGAAACAAGACAATTTGTCGGACAGTGATAAATTAATGAGTAAATAAGCGTTGATAATGATCTGAGACAAAAACTGTAGGTTGGAGACGCCTACGAGCCCAGTGTGACAAATGAAGGCGACCTCGGAAAAAATAATTGGGCCATTTAAATTCCACCTTTCTCCTCTAAAGCCAAATAAATGGACTTTTTCTATTTTATGCCCGGCTTTGGAGCGGGTGCTGTGGAATATAGTTAGCAGCCACTACCAACTTGAATGTTAAAATCGGTTAGTTATAGATTTCTTTTATAAGTAAAAAATATTATTGTATGAAGCGTGTAAATGGGACATATATGTTAATTTAACTTTATATTTTTACATAATCGTGAGTTAAGACTTATATATGGATAGGTTTTTAAGGCCATTAAATTAATAGATATTACCATCCAGGCCCTGTATTTTGAAATCTTTGAAAGCTTATATCTAGTTCATGTAATATATTTGATATGGAGATGATTAAAATAAACATAATAAACATCGGAATCAACCAAAGCAAGTTTAAATGTTTGATGAGGGTAGACATTTTTAGAATAAGAGGACACAAACAACTAAATTTATTCAGTTAGAATAATCGACACAATTAAAAGCTATGAAGCATTTGTTTCGAAAGGTTTAACATGCTTTTGAATGGATATTCAATTTTGAAACACAATAAGTTGTATTTTCCGGGGGAAGCATATCGGCCTTAATTGATAGCCTGTCATTACGGCGTGTGGATGCCAATGTTAATTACATTTTAATTTATGGTCTGCACAAAATGGCCACTACATTATGTTTAGTTTGGCACTAGTCAATGATCTGTCGGTGACATTAGTTACTGAAACGGTGTTAGATTATGATAAACAATATAATAATATAAATATACATAGGTATTTTTCTTTAAGGTGATTATAAAACCATAATAAAATAGTTGAGTTAATTATATATTTTTCAGTTTTATTCAGTTCGCTTTTACCAGTATAATGAACAATGAACTTTCAGGTAATATTAAAATATTTTTAAACAGTTGAATTCGTCAATTCCGTTTGCAATAATGCAACATGCAATAGTTAAGACATCACGCAAAAGTCTTTAAAAAAAACTGCGGGAAATTAAGCTCCAGCATTTTACGTTCAGTACAAAGTAACTAAAATCTTATAAAAAATTGTGATTAATGTAAATTATCATTTTCTTTCATGCATTTTTCAATATACAAAGCCTATAAGATTTCGGAGGAAAACGGTATTTTCAATGTTTTTTTTCTAACATCCGACTTCTGGTACTAAATGTGTTTTAATTTATTCGATTCAGTAGTTCAATCCAATTGGCTGTAGCAGATAAAAGCTTAACGTAAAAGTTTTTGATTAATTATTTAGCAAACAGAATCCTAAAAATTTACCAATTAAAAATTATACAGTAGAATAAAAGTGTATAAATTACTTTCGTTTAAAACTTTACTGTTTATAATTATAACAAAGCATTATTTTATTATTAATTTATAATGTAATTATAACGAAGCATTTCAGAATTTGAATATACTAAGAATTCTTTAGTGCTAGCACGCTTTGCTAGCATGGTTTTAAATAATAAAACGTGCCATTAATTATTATGGCAACCGTTTAACACAATCTGCAGAGGCTTTCTTTGAATTCTTTTGTTTTATTGAAACTGCTACAAGACACGAAAATATATATTTAATGACAGCTGCCTTTGCTACAATATCAGGTGACTACAGTAATTATTATTTTTAATTCTAAACTTTAAATGTATTGTTTACGGCATGCAACTTAAAATCTGTATACGAATACAACTGTCAAATTAAAGTAACTTTTGGAATTTTATGTTCTGCCTGTCAATTTTACGATAACGACATCTACTGATGGAAAAGATTTTTGAATATTTGTTTTTTTTTTGAAGGTATGAGAGCATTGAGCATTTTGACATACTAAATTTCAGTTGTTTATTAATACATTTCTTCTCAAAACACTTACCTATTAAGGTAGTTAAATCAAAGGTCATGATGGTATTTCATCATCATATCAGCCATGATACGTCCACTGCTGGACAAAGCCCTCCCCAAGTATTCTACAATAGTATGAAAAAATATATATCCAAAAAATAATTAATCTTTGTTTATTATCACACTTGGAGGTATATGTATACTTCATCTTTGAAAAAGAGCAAGTTTTAAACTATAATCCAGATGTTTCGACTAGTTCGATAGGCAAATCATCGATGTCGACGAAAAAGCTAGTCAGCTTTTTCGTGGACTGCTATGGTCAGCATTTGTGAAACGTCAATGTGCCGCGCCCGACGTCAACCTCCTAAGCTGGCCGTCTACTGGTAAACGTGTATTACATCTTGCCATCGTTACACCCGGTGTCGGCCCGGCAAAGGGACGACATTGGGGAGCTGCGGCTTTATGAACTATATCAAGAGGCCAGAGCAGCTCTACGCACTGCTATCCTTTCAGGTCAAACTATTATCGCGAGAGCAGTTGTTGAAGGGCCTAGATTGAAACCCTTGAGAACGCCTTTACTTTATGGTTAGGAACAAACTCCAGTTTCTGGGGCGCTGCCCATCGCTGAGTCTAAAGAGACGCACTTACTGAAACAAGTCGTATCTGCCCTGTTTTCATCTCAAGCAGAGCACATCTCTCCATTCATGGTTTCACAATTTCTACCGACACCATACCAGGAACCGCATGATGTTACTGAGGGTGAGCTGGAGGTCGCCGTTGATTGTCTCCAATCTAAGAAAACTGCGCAGAAAAAAAGTCCCTTAGCGTGGTCAGACTTGTCGGATTTCCAGTTCAGTTTTAGGGTGGGGCGTTCTACCATCGACGCTCTGAAGGTTGTGATAGACTTCGCTAAGGCGCAGGTCACAAGGGGTGAGATAGCTTTGGCAGTGTCCCTAAATATAACCAATGCCTTCACAAACTTAACCAACACTGTTGTTTTCATGCATCGAGTCGGCACTTCGGTATCATGAAGTGCCGCTCTACTTGCAGCGTATTGTTACGGTATACTTCCGAAAAAGGAGCGTTTTGGTTGAGGGGCGTGCTGGGACAGCAAAACACCAGCTGCGGGGTTTTTCAAAGATCCATCTTAAAATCCCTATTGTGGAACCTAAGGTACGACCGGGTGCTGAGTTATATACTGGGTGCCGGTTTCCTCCTTCCTGGATTGAAGGTCGTCTGTTATGCAAACGGAACTCTAATACTGGCTAGAGGGGCACTGTAGGCTTCCAATGACCCCGCAATAGGTATCAGACAAATTGTCTGTCGCATTCGCCTCCTAGAGTTCGACATAGCCGCAAACAAGATGTACTGGTGTTTGACGGGTGTTGTTTTTCATCGCCCGTAAATCACGGTCCGACTTGACCCACGATATAGCGGGCATCCAGGCATCCGTCAGCATTTCAATAAAACACCTAGTATTGGCGGTTGATGGGTGGCTGAGTTTTGAAGAGCACTTTTAGCGGTTAGATCCAAAACTTTTAACAGCTGCCGCTGTCTCAGGATTACAGCCAATATAAGCCGATACGGGCTTATCGTTCGTTGGGCTTCAAAGCGGCGATAGCACTGGCTGGTATACCTAAAATTCGTGATTACCCAAACTGGCTATCAAATTATGTTAGATAATAAACAGGCATCGATTCTTTAATTAGAACTCAAATGTACTAAATACAGTCGTTAAGATTTTACACGAAAAGAGGTATTGTTTCTTTCTCTTTTAAGTTACAGATAAAACTGAACTAAACAATAAGGCTTACATTACAAATAAAACTTCTTATCTTTAACTCGTCAATTATAAATCTTGACTAACAAGTAATTAAGTCGAAAACAAACGGGCATAATTCAAACAACTGCAGTTGCAGGGGATACTTATGAATTATCTAGCATCGTGGCCGCGGTTGGCAAAACGAAAAACTTTGCTGGCAACGAATCAAAACTTGTTGGTATTAAACAGAAACGTCCCAGAAGTATTTGCTTCATTACATTATTACGGAACCTCTGTTTGATGGATTGCACTTATGAGACCAACTCAGGTGATTTAATTTTTTTCATGAATAATTAATGTATTAGTCGCTTATAGAATAAATATTGTAATATTTCGCATTTTAGCTTTACATTGTTTAAATGATGCTTTTATATTAAACACTCATTTAACTTAACATGTGACGTTGAAAAATGTCGTACTTATTTACCTTAAAAACGGTTACCAAAAACAGCTACTGCGATATCGTGTAGCCAGCCAACAAGCTATATTTTGTAGCATTCAAAATGTTTATTAGGTATTGTAAGTATTTTAAGCTACCTAGTAAGTTTTTGTCTATTTGGAATGTAAGTAAGTCATATACATAAATCATATTGATATTGTTGATTGAACTAATTTTTATCAGTGGTAGGGTATTTACAGGTCTTTGACAAAATGTGAAGAAAATATATCAAAATTACTTTCGTCATCATCACATCAGCCATATAAACCCTCTGCTAGACAATTTTGACCATTATTGCGGCGCTGGGCAAGCGTGTTGGAAATCGTGGAGAGCTTTCTGTGCATTTAAGCTATACTATTTCGAATTGATATACCACCATCTGTCGGTTCTGGTACCTTGGTCGCCTTATACGGCACCTGATACAGGGGCAGGTACTATTCTTCTGTACCCGAGCCACACGGTACAAAATAACTTTATTGCCCATTAAAACGTGATTTATTTAACTTTAATATTTTTATAAATATCGTTTATCTTATGAAACTAAGTAACGGTATTAGTAATAAACGAGCGATGTAATCATAATCTAGGCTGTCTTGGAAGTCACCTCTGTTTACTGTATTTCGATATCTTGTAAAACGAATAATAATAATAAATTCAAACAATATTTTATATATTGACCTGACTCCATGATAATCACTTTAAGCACTTGTGTTGCCGACATTAACAACTGTGGAATCACAAATATAATACTTAAATACATAATTTACACTCAGCCACAGAACAAACACAAATATTAATCATATAAATATTTGTCTTATGTGGGGATCGAACCCACAACTCTTGCCGCACAAAAAAAGCACTACCATTTGCACCATTGGGCTTGCAAACAGTAATTCAATATGTGAATAATTACGACGAAACAATAAAAAACGTATTATTCTATATAGAAAAGTGTGTCCGTCTTTCACGACAAAACAGAGCGACGAATTGACGTTATTATTTAGGTGGACAAAGTTGAAGGGATAGAAATTGACATAGGCTACTTTTTGCCTCTTTCTAATTCACTTTACTAAATGGGAAGTCGAAGTTTATATGTAAAATGTTGCAATTTTCAAGGTAGAAAACTAAAAATTGAAATCCGGACTATTTATGAGTACCAAAGATATAATGCATTAGTTTTTTTTAAACCTGCCCCAACCTTTGAGAAATGATAGTGAACTTTTATATGGAATTTTCGCAATTTTCTAGGTAGGAAGCTAAAAATCGCTATGTAGATTTCTCGTTACTAACGAAAAGTATCTACCCCTTTTTTTTTGGAAATCTCTTAGCCCCTAGAATACGGGTTGGAAATATTTTCTACTTATAATAAAACGAAGTTTTATTATGAGTTGTTTATAAACGAAGTTTTATGATGATTCTATCCTCAAATGGAAGGAGAAGAAAATAACATCTAGCATACAGCAGCGTATGAGAATAATAATAACTTCCTAATTATCTTCTGTGTTCTGAATTAGGAAAGGGGAACCGTGAAACCCAGAATTTAAAACGGGCGAAGCTGTGAGCTTGATGTTTATAAATTAACTAGTATAATTATAGATTCTGTCATCAAACGAATTCAGCCGTAGAATGTCCATTGTTGGACTCTATGCCTTCCCAAGAAAGGGGGATTTTTACCATTGAGCGACGCTTCGTGATATGTATGCATGCTGCTGCCCGTCCTTGCCCTGTTACATTTGAGATTTCCTATGTGAAGTGAATAGGGGCAGAAGCTCTTCTACTATGCCGGTATACCACACTAATATACCTAAAATCGGTTAGACATTTTGTTGAAATATTTTCAAGCAATAACAATATCACTAGTATCTGTTTGTTTTTAAAAATACTATGGTTTACGCGAATAAGAAAAAAACAGGATAATTCAGTTATTTGGGTCTTGACTAGTATATAGCATTATCGTCATTTGCTTCCACCAATATTTTAAGGCAATTAAACTTAAATTAAACTGTTGTGTTTATATATTTATATAAACACAAATGTGCTCTTTACCTTGACTTTTCATACTTATTGTTCCACCATAAACTTTGTTATTCCATCGAGTATTGGATCTCCTTCCCTCGATTATATTAATTTCTATAAACACTTTTCATATATAAAAGTTTACAAAGAATGGTTCATAAAGTAGAAGTATGTAATTTTAGATCACCATTTAAACTTATTTCTTGCATAGTTTATCATTTCGGATTACCTAGATTAAGCAAAGATTTTAATCTAGACATGTCATTTAGACAGATGAGTTAGGGAAGTTTGCCATTCCCTCACGGAACGATAGTTCTTGTCACTGGAGGTACACTTCAAGCCGTTTTGGACAACGTAATTAATTATTACTTCTTACACTATGTTAGGGTGAGTATATATTGATATAAATTGCGAAATTTCGCACTACCAACAGCTGAAAGAAATTTGAACGTAACCTTTTCATTGATCATTGTTTAATCTTGATTAGATTGTGACCCCTTGATTTAAAATCTGCCTATATATTTTCCATAAGAATATAATTGCACAGTTTACTATTTAAGAAATCTTTGTTAGTCTTATATCTTTGGAGTATGTGATTTATCAAGATTTGATTTCGTAAGGATTCCTGGTAACAAATGCTTAGATAAACATATTATTAAGGTATCTTACATTTGATTAACTATTGGGTATTTTATAGAACGTTCTTAGTCTGAAATAGGATATACAGGATATTTTATTTTAGAGTACAAATGTTATGATTTCATTATTTGATTGTATGTTATGTTATTCAGACAAAATAAAAAAAAATTTTTCAATGTAAACACGCCTCAAATAGTTTCAGAGAACAAACGATCCCTGTTTATTAATGTCGTTCATTATTCAGAAGCTACCGCAGATGAGTCCCGCGTTAAACATTTCTGACTTATATTCATCTTGTCTCGTTAAAAGAAAGTTGAGTTGAAAACTTGACTTTCACGATAGTAGTAGTTTGTTTAAACGTTTTAATTATTCTTGCAATTTCATCTTGTCCCGCTTGAAGTTAAAGCTCAATTTGGCGTGCGCGTGACGTCTTTTATTTCTCAGCCTTGTCACTCCAGTGTGAACTTGGACGCCAGTTTTATTTAGATAGTAATAACTTTAACCTTTAGTATTCATAAATGCTATTTTATTATATTCTCGAGTATTTTTTACTCGCTCATTCGGGTTTTTATTTATCGTTTTTATTTGTACTCTTCATATGAGTTAATAAAACTTGGGTTGAGTAAAATTATATTTTTCTTTAGAGTTTCAGTAGCCATATAGTTGCCATAAGAAATCTACCCTTTCACGATCTCTAATTAGATTCTATTGGTATATTGAGTGAGGCGTTAAAATGAGCAACTATTAAGCTCTAAGAAAATTAGATTACTATACGATACAGATTACGATCTTTATTTGACTTAGTTAGCCTTAGTTTTCTGTTTCCTAAGCTTTCCGTAAGCTTACTGAAATCCCAAAAAAAATGATTTTAGCGAATCAATACAAATAGAAAGTCCACATATAAAAAAGAAACTCAAGTTTAAACTATATCGACATAAAAATGAGAAGATCATGAGCATATAAATGTTTTTTTTTATTAGACTTAGTCGACAAACCAGCACACCATGTGCTAAGCGTCATCTCAGCCTATAGACGCTCCTATTATCACAAGAAAATCACTAGCGCGTTGCCAAACTTGACATAAAGATATAATGTCACTTTTCACAGTAATTTCACTGCCTCTCTTGCCTTTCAAACCGAAAAACAGCAATGCAAACACTGTTGTATGGCGGTAGAAATAGGTGAGAGTGAGGTACCAATGCAGACCGACTCTGTATGAGGTCGACCTCTAGTGTATATCTGGAATAAAACAGAAAAGGGACCGGCTAAATCAATAATCTATATAACTCTATATCTTATTACGAAATTATATTATCTGACCTAAAACAATTTTCATCACAACCAAAACGTCAAAGGTCCAAGTTATTATGATAAAATACTCTCTAAGTCTTTAAGGGCACAGCAGACCCGAAACTTTACTAAGTATGTTGTTGAATACCCCCAGATACTATTGGAATGCAAATTCCTAAATGCCTCCAAGCCTCCATCGAGAATAAACTCCTATCTGTATCTTAGTTAAATCTAGTGTTGGCCAATATTGGGAAACGAGCAGCGTAGAGCACGCTGGATTGCTTGTGCTGAATAGTTGATTTAAATCAGAGATTTTATCCTCTTTTGTAGTTTAGTTATTTAAAGACTGTTCTTTCATTGCTTATTCTATTTTTCAAACCAACCTGGTATAACACTATATAAAATTTTAATTTGCATACTACCGCTAATGCATCAAACAATTTTTTTCTATATTACCTAATACGTATCTTCAGGTTATCCACACATTTAATTACAAACGACGGGACGATGGCGCAGATTTCAGTGGTATAGCAAGAGATCTTGTGTAGCAAGAGTCTTGCATTCAATTCGTACAAAATTTCGACTTAGTCAAATATTTATGTGATGAACATTTGTGTTTCTTCTGTATATAGTTAAAGTATGTACATATACCTATAATATATAATTACAAATGTGTCAATATGTATTATATTTTTAATTCATCTGATGTTCATAAAACAAATGCTTTAAGCGGTTTATTTTGGAGTTAGGTAAATGTATAAGTATATGTGCTTTTACTATTATTATGGTCATTATTAATTTCTACTTAAATTATAATATTTAAATACAAGACATCATGACATACTATTTATGTCATATTATAAAAACTGTACTATGAAAACTAGAAACTGCGAAGACTATAAACGCCCAGACCTAACACCTATAAAGTTACACTTGTTCCGGAAATCCAAACCGCGAGCCAGGCCCCTTTACCGGTATTTTCAATTACTGCACAATTAGGGTCTTTCTCCCTTAATAAAAGCACTCAATTTAAAGCAAAACAAACAATGGGCTAATTAAAATGGCAGTATAAAAGGTACAGTAAGGCCTGTAAGCTTTATACAATCTTTTTGAAAGTTCTCAATCACTGTGTTAATTTTACAGGTTTTTCTCTCAATGTGTCCGTATCCGGCATATCAACTGTAAAACCAATGCTAAGTAACAGATCAAATCATATCAATCTCAAGGATAAACCGAAAATCAGTACTAAGAAATGTATCTTAAAGCAATGTCATAAGAAGAAAACAGTATTTAAAAGATTATTTTTGTGAAGATAATGCAATATTCGCTTTTAGATAATATTTGAGTTTATGAATAATATTGCATGAAAAAGATAATCCTGTTTATCGTTTAGTAACAAAATCAACTTCATCACCACAAATATTGAAGCCTACGGATAATAAAAACGCAGTTTCTCTAATTATTTATTTTCCAATAAACACTGCCAATGTTTATTAGAACATATTTATATTAAATACCAAGGACCCATCCTGTCTTCATCCTGGTATAATATAAATAAATATAATAATATAAATAAATTCTTTATTGTACACTAAACATAAAAATAAAAGACAAAAACAACAAAATACAATAGGCGGCTTATTGAAACTATCGATTTCTTCCAGGCAATTTTTTAATGGCAAGAGTGAATTTAACTAGGAGGTAGTAAGAGGTAAACATAAGGTAGATAAAAAGAATAGTATCTGAATATATTTCATATTTATTTATTTATTGAACTTTATTGCACAAAATACAAAATTTAATAAAGGTGAACTTAATGCCAGTTGACATTATCTCCCAATCAACCATTACGCGAAACAGAAAAAAGATATATATAGACAATATATATACAAAATAGATAAAAGATACATACATATTTGTATAAATAAACGCAATAAATAATTATTATATAAAAATATATATATATAACATAACGTACATCACATATAAGTGCATAATATTATCCGGATGATCTCGTTACTTAAAGAGTTATGGTTTGTTTTGTTAAGATTGATGTTGGCAACTTACTTCAACTGTTTGCAAAAATTAAATAAACTTACAGCTGCCACGCATAGAGTAATAATTTTTTTAATTACACTATCATTTTTTCCTTTATTAAAACTTTATGTATGCCTAAAGAAAAACACTTAAAATATAGGGCGGTGGTCTAGCTGTTCTCGAGATTTGCGTTTGATAAATATGATAAATCTGGGTTACTCAATATTTAACTCAAATGTTATACAGCAATGTTTGTTTACCCCTCTCATTGAGAAATATATATGGATGTAAGATGTTGTATACTGAGTAGAAGAGAATGACAAGATATCTCCATTTATGATACAATGTATAGATGCTTTATAACGCGAAGGCACAATTGTGTTTAGGATTTTCAAATATAAATATGACGTTTCCTCGCACTCTTGCTTCACAGTTCAATAC
Source organism: Heortia vitessoides (assembly GCA_020976665.1). Taxonomy (NCBI): domain Eukaryota; kingdom Metazoa; phylum Arthropoda; class Insecta; order Lepidoptera; family Crambidae; genus Heortia; species Heortia vitessoides. Next base: position 8,552,050 of record JACJUM010002525.1, on the reverse strand, counting down.
ATTTTCTCATGTTTTAGGAACAAACAAGTCTGTAAATCAATTTTAAAACCGATTTATTATAAAAGCCTTTTATAAAAAGCCCAATATGCCATTTTAGAAACTATTTCAAAACGAGTTAAATTTTTTGCCTACAATTTTTTTTGAATTTTTGCTAACATACTTCTATGCCTTTCTCATGGATCATCGTCATCGTCATATCAGTTGTTGGACGTCCACTATTGGACATAATCTTCCCTAAAAAAGGGAAAGGTGGTTAAAATAGAAGTGTGTTAAGAGATCAATATGGTGTAAAAGATGATGTTGTGACAACAATAGAAAAAGGAATGTTGAGACGACTTGGACATACAGAAAGGGACGATGAAAGTAGAATGACTGCACAAATATTTCGAACGAAAGTAAAAAGAAGAGATATTAAAGGACGACCTAAGAGAACATATCTTAACTAGATAGAAAAGTTATTAAAGAAGAAGAACGGTTTAGAAGTACTAATAAACAAGCGTGTCTGCCTACCCCGATACTGGCGTGATATATGTATTTAAATAAGGGGTATAATTTTGCCCTTAATTGCCGCGCTTCTAGCAACGGAGATTTTGCTGCTTTTCCTAGCCGTAGCCTGTACCGCCATTCGCCTGCACCCGTACTTCAGTTTCCTCTTACGACACGTGGAACAGTACTTGCGTACCATTCTATTCTTCTGGCGTCCCACGGCTAATATATCATGGATAGCAAGCCATACCTGTCAACTTTTATGTGTAATAAAGCTTTTTATCTGCATATATGTGTCTGATATTACTACAAACTTATACAATACCTTTAAGAAAAGTCCATACATTTATAAAAAATACGTATAAGTAGTATCCGTAGTTCATAGAAGTACTGTACTGTTTAGTTTTGTAAATTTTTAGAATAGATATATTTTATATTTCTTAAAAATTAAAGGAATGATAGCAAAGCTAATAAATAGGAAAAAATAAATTTAATCATTTTACAAAGATTCTAAAATTTAGTATAATTATCAAATCAATCAAAAGTAGATATCATAAATATCAATTTAATTCCATAAAAGAATGTGAAGCAGATAACCGATAGCGGTGTCGTTTCCACCTTCAATACATTAGGATAATTTATCAATTTCTTTTCCCATTTAGAAGTTTGGGAGACGCAAATGGCTAAAGCATGTCTTCTTTCAAATTTCCTATATTAAGATTGTGCAAAATTAATGGAGCCCCGTTCTAACTTTATTATAATCTCGCCAATCGACCAACCAGCCACATGATCCAAATTATACGAACGACGGAGAAAAATAGATCGACATTTTTCATCAGAAAAGTTTCCTTCGCAACTTGAGATGATAGTACATTTTGTATATCAAACTTGTTAATAAGGAAATAGGAATTCGTCTGTTATTTTATTTGTGGAAAGACATAGAATTCAACAAACAAACAAAAATGGTAAACAAGAAGGTGTTTTCTCATTGTAAATAAATGTCTTAACTATTAATGTATGTCTTAAGGAATAAATTCAAATCTGTTAAAACATCTTATCCATAATAGGTCGAGGCAGAATACAATTTCCCTAGTGCCCTTGCCATCTGAGCAAACGATGACAGATATCAAACAACATGATGCAATTGAGAACAGGTAAACTTGTACAACAAGCTAACAAATCTTCAGTCTCCTCCGGAGACCAAGATAACAGAATAGCTGCTGCAGATCCCTACCAATAAAGCTTGAGATAATACGACTACATTCCGTCAGGGCCAGTCCACTACTTGTTAAAAGGTCAAGACAAACCATTGCAATTTGTCGGGCTTTTTATGACTATCCAGTCTGAATTAGTATTAATTTAGTTAGATTCGACTTGACTTTACCGATACTAAATTAAGTAGTATAGGGACAGATAATGCTATCAAAAAGTTCTCTAAATGACACTAATATGTATTGTATGATATATTGTATGTATGATACTGAAGTGATGGTATTAAGTTATTTTCTGTTTATGGTTTTTTAAATGATATTTTTAAAGATAAAAAACAGGGTTTTGCGAACTTGTATTTATTAACGATATAAAACTTTTGTTTACTAATAAAAATTATTAATTTAATTTTTGGGTGGTGCAATGTTCCTCAAACTTTAACATATTTAGTGTTATAAATTAACATCGTTCATTCTATAAGTCAATATATTGAAGAACCAAATGATGACAAACATAAATGATATGAAAAGCTCATATCATTTATGTTTGTCGTTTTGCACAAATAAATCGCCAATAAAGCTGTCACGAAATATTATTCGATGGACAGACAATAATATCCAAATATATTCTCATATATAAAATAAATCTTATTAATATACCTTTTTTCATCTAACGTTGAGCGAGAAAGAAGTATAAACAAACAAGATAGGCACACAAATTAAGGGTGAGTTTTGCGTAAATTATGATGCTCATTACCTAAGTCATTATTTTTTTTAGTCTCATTTATGTAGGGACGCGAACCGTATTGTTCCAAAGTAATTTTTCCTGCTTTATTACCCGGTTTTTTAATATTATTTGGTTATTTTTTACCGAGTATCTTGTCGCTTATTTATGAGATCGGTTTTTTTTTGGTCAGGTCATCATTATACTCCTATTGTTGAAGTACAACGCCTTGCTCTTGACTTGAGCATAAATGGTCATAATATGTTAAAACTTCTTAACAACACATTATTTCTAGATAGTATATAAAAATATATATCCTAAATAACTTTTATTTAGTCATGTAAACAGGACAAACAGGAAAATGAGTTTTTTTTCCCTGCAGTATTAAGAATCTATTTCTTAAAGACTTTGTGTTTTCGTTTAAAGATTGTCTATATTTTTAATCTTATCCAGTAGTAGTACTTTTTAGATGCAAGCATGTTTCGAAGAAATTTTTACCACGAACTCTTGTTTCTTGCGAGCCAAATAAGGGCCCACTCCTGTCACAGCCTCGGTACTTTTTTATAGAAAACATTATTTTAACAAAGTTTCCTCATATATTAATAAAATAAGTTGTTTTGATGGTAATACATTTAGTGAGAACCGTTTAGACTGATAGATAGAAGATTAGGGAGGCTTTGTTTTTTAACTTTGATATTGAAACATTAGCGTGTTATGACTTCAACCGTCAATCACTTTAATTGCCTACAAGGACCGGTCCATGAACAACTTGTTAAAGTTCTCTATTTAATCCAAAAGATATAATATTCTAACAAAAGACTTACCACAAACGCAACTGACCTTCGCATTTATTGATATAGGATCAGGACATATTTTTATATTTAGAATCCAACCCTTCAAGAGGATTGAAGTCCAAACATTATATGAATATTTATTTTTACAAACGCAATCAGTTTAAGTATTCACTTGCCGCGACCTAAATTCCGCCTAAATCTGTGGCTGTATTCCCAGAAGTCACTTCCAAGGAAAATATTTAGACATTTTCCGGCCACTTTCATCCATCACTGTAACTTAGATTACCAAACAAACAACATTCAAAAAGGAATAAACAGAGCATTGAGGAGCTATGAATGCCCACAATTTTCGTAACAAACAGAATATGTTGGACACGGTTCACTTGAAACCGGCTGTATTGTGTTTTGTCGGGGCCATCACTGTGTTTTCGAGCATTTGTTTCCTTACGAAACGGCAGTTAGGAATATTTATTGGGTGAACTTGTGGCGTGACGCCGCTTTTTAGCCAATTGTAGCCATTTTTGTATTGCCATACCCCACTCCAGACTGAAATATCGAAGGTTATAAAAGTTTTAGATGGCAATTCCGATTCTAGGGACTGAGTTTCTATTTGTGACTGTCGAAAGTGGTTGTAGCTCTTTGTTATATAGGCGGCAAGTCTTAAATGATTACTCCGGAGGAAGATGTATTCTAACTCTAATCGTGTTCCAGCCGTCAATTTATAGGCGATAAATTTTAAACTAGCGAGAATAATAACTGAAGATTTATATTTTGAAATGTAAAATGCATTGTTGAATTTTCTTATTTCAATCGAAAATATAAAATAAATTATATTGTATAGACTTTTCCACGCATTCAATTTATAAATTAAAATATCGGAAAATATAAAATCCATGAACATTATTATAGATTGCTTGTAAACGTCACCGTCACGCATGACTTGCATCCACGCTGAAAGCGAGATGCTAAAATAAATCGAACAGAAAACTGATACAAACGAGTGAGACAAGGTAAATAAATCACCTTTGATCTATTTTATATAATTCTGTTTAATAGTATAAGTTTGGTTGTTTTGAATACTCTTACAATATTATGGAAAATTTTAAGATAATAACTATACCTTCAATTTCAGCTTTCATAGGTCATTACCATGGGTACTTTACTCCCGCTAACTTATTCCTTTTATTTAAATAAAACAAATCAATAATAAATAGTATTGATGGAACCCTTACTGGCTTCAGCGGTAACAAACCGTTGTTATAAAGCTTGGTTAGAGAAATTCAGTCCCAGGCAGTTTTATCATTAATATAATCTTTGACACTATAATGCAGTTGCCCTTTAATGAATTATATGTTTTATGGAACCAAATGGGGGGCACTGCGAGTTTATATTTATTTCTCATAATAATATTATGTATCTCTCAAGTTTTTATAGGCATACATAATGTTTTTATATACATACTGAATGTGTACATTCATAATATTAATTTCTTTTAGTGACTCTTTTTAAGTCACTGTAAGGCAAAATATACTTCAGCAACGTTACCCACAGTAATATACCATACCGTCTGTTAATTGACGAATTTTTTATATTATAAAAGCTGCAAAACTAAGTCTACTAGCGAGAGCAACTATTTGAAGTCTCCATTGTAGCTTGCTGTCCAGGATAAGACCTAAGAACACTGTAGTGTTGGCCATATCCACTTTATGTATATTTAGATCTACCAGTTTAATCATTTAAATTATTGTTAAAAATGAGGTCAACCCGTCGCTGTGATTATTAATCGATGTAATTTATTTGCGACACTTCACATATAGTTTACTTATTTTATATTTCAGTTAAAATGATAACGTATCCGTCGATTTTTTATATATTCAACGTATTAAAACGAGAAGTAAATATTTTAATCTTAAAAAAAGAAGCTGCGCGAACGAACGAACTTGAAATTTGTCAAAACTGATGTTAATGTAGAGAAAAAGTACACAAAGCTATTATTTATACAAAATGCACTAGAAAATATTAGATTCAATTAACTAATAATCACGCAAACTAGTGTATGAATGACACGTTGATATACTAAATGAAAGAAAAAATTATGTTATATTGAATATCAAGTAAATTAGGAAAGAGTTTTACTAATTCCATTAATTATACTTACCTTACCTTTGGCTACCATTAGTAATTGCTTAAATAGCTTCGTAAACTACATTGATGTTTTTTTTTTAAATATCTATACCCATCAAGTTGTCCTAAAAGTATTAGCAATGTCAAGATGACATTGTGCTTAGATCATAAACATCATCATCATACCAGCCATTGAAAGTCCACCGTTGGACACAGGATTCCCCAAGAAAGTAGGGAATCCTTCCCACAATTACTTCTCCGGCAAGCATGTTAGAAATAGTAGAGCACAGTTTTCGCGACGAGGAAACTACTGCCTATCCCCGACTAGTGTATTTGAACTGCATTGTTTCGGATGGATATACCGCCATCTGTCAGTCTTGGTACCTTAGTCGCCTTTTACGACACCTGGTACAGGAGGAGGTTCTATTCTACTCTGCCGGCACCTCACTTTCATTTACTTACCATGGATATTGTGTTGTTATTCCAAAAACTCGTTCATCGTACACAAATGGGCACTAACAACAAATCGGAATGGAACTCCCACCGAGTCCGATTAAAGTTTACAGCCCATCTTCATCCGAGGTCTGGACTTATGCAAATGAGAGACAGCTCCCGTCCGTGCGCCCTGGATTAAAGGGGATGGCCGGCTGTTTTTACAACGCCACATGGCGTCAAGAGCTTTGACAATACCAAATACCCCTTGCTTGTTTTGTGTACTTAAAGGGAACGTTTGTTACGGTTTAACTGAATGTTTGAAATTGGAATATTTCAAATAAATGTTATTGTATGGTTTAATCCCTGGCCTAGCATGGCGCATTGAAAATTTTTTTGGTTCATTTATGAAGAAGCTTAAACCTGTGTTCAATTTATTGCGGTTATTGAATTATTCAGTTTCATAAATTTAAGAGAAATATAATTCAAATAGGATGCCAGTGGTTGCTTGAGGTCAACATTCCATTGCCATATGAGACTCATGAAAAATTGAGTTTGAATATTACAACTCTTACGTTATAACTTGATGTTGACATGCCTGTTGGCTGAGTTGGTAGTGATCCTATCATGTGTGCCAAGATTCATAGGTTCGATCCCCACCCAGGACAAATATTTTTATGAAAAAAATTTTCATTTGATCTGTTTCTGGTAGTCCAAAATGTATTTAAGTATTATATGATTCCTTAGTTGTCTTATGTCCATAACATTAGTGATTTAAGCGACTTATCTCAGAGTAAGGTCATTATCATCATCTGGTTTCATTTGTATATTCTTATAGATTACTAAAAGTAGTCAAAATCGTTTAAGAACTTATATGAGCTCTGTTTATTTTAATACCATAATTTAACATACAACATATTTTATCATTCTATACCCTAAGATATTTTTATAAAAAATCTCTTATCTCGATATATATTTTCGTACGCGACCAATATATTTGCCCGCCGCTCTGGCTGACCCAAACCCGCAAACGTCGTTAAGATATATTTAGTTGGCTGATAAGAGTGTATCAATTCTAATCTTTTGCTTTTACGCCTTTGTTTTAGAAAGTGTCCCATGGGGTGGTAAGCTGGTGACGATAGTGGAACCACTCGATATTATATCAATAATTTACACATAAAAGTGAAGTTTTAGAAACATTTAAATGGGTTACACGAAATAGGTATATTAATTACTAGAAATTCCCGTGTCTTTGCTCGCGTAGAATAATGATTTTGAGAGGTAGGTATAGTAGCTTTCTTCGATAAAAGGAATATCCAACACTAAAATGATTTTTCAAATCAATTTATAACATAAGCGAGTTTAAATAAATGACAAACAGATTTTCAAAAATAACTCATAAATGTAATTTTTTTTCTACATCATAATGCTATATTATGTACATATTTAAATGTTTAGACTCAAATTAACTGCACCTGCAAAATTTATTTATTTCATATATTGTTAATTATTGGTTTTTTCCGTTACAATTAAGTTTTTTTAATAACAAACTAACTTAATAGACTAGAATAGAGAAAATTAATTAATTTTCAACTGGTATACATAGCATCGATGAAAATAACACACCGTCGAGTGGATAAAGCATTAAGCCCCAGACCTCTCTAGTACATTATCTATGTCAATACTCCGAAATGGAAGAGCCATTTTAGGAAAACATTTTGGTATCGCGTGTACTGTTATATTAAGGGCCCATGTGGGACCCATTATGTGGAGATTTCTTATCCCGAAAACAGCCTCTAATATAGGTGCCTCAAAAAATAACTATTTATCTTCAAGAGTTCAGTTGATAAACAATCTCTATGCTCGTGCCAAAAAGCTATCAGGTTTTCAGTTATATTACAATTTTAATAACAAATTGTGATTAATAGTGAATCTATTATGAAGTTGATAATAATAATAAATTCTCGCAATATCTTATTCTTTGACCTTATCATCCGACCCGAATCTAAGATAAATAGCTTTATACACTTGTGTTAAGGAAATTAGAGAACTAATTAATCACAACTATAATAAATACATAATACAAATATTCATCACATGCATATTTGTCACACAAGATAACACTAGAACTGAAAACACCATCGAACGCGTCAAATTACGTAATATAGTAATGGAGATATTTTTATCATTTTAAGAGGTTTTTAAATATTGTTTTTACTAATAAAAATAACTGAATAAAACAGAATTACAACAACCCTGCTTAGGACGTAATTTTAGTAAATTCATGGATTACAGAGTATAAGACACTTAATATGCCAAATAATGGTTAGAAATCGGATAGCGGTTTGTTGCGCCGACCTCTATTAACCATTTTCGAAAATTGCACAATTTATGTATTTATTTTGAACAATTTTATATAGTTTTCGCATCGATTTATTTATAAATAACGTGCATTAGCAATGTATTAATTTAGTTCTTATCATGCACCAAGTATAACACTAATATAAGTACCTTTATATAGAAACACTTTTCGTGTAACAAAAAATATACATTAAAAATATATTTTCTTTTGTGATACGAGCTTAAATGTTCTTCTTTATGAACCTTTTGAAATAACATATTTCTTTATTCGTATAATGTTACCCATTTGTTACGCGAAAAAGTCGTTCATATTACAACACGTCCTGCGACGTGAGAATGCGAACAGTTGCGAGGAAGTTAATGAATTATTGATGAGTGTGATCCTACAAATACTCAAGCAGCTTTATCTACGAGTAGATTAATCTGCTAGATGTAATTACGTATGTACTAATTCCGCATTAGTATAAAGAGAAATGACTGATGAAATAATAGTTATATATATGCTAAGATTTCATTTACTAAGTAAATGTGTGGGTTTTTCTAGAATTCAGTTAGTTTCATTGATATATGTCCTGTAATAGAATTTGATAGCCTCGACAGCGAAAATTTAATCAAAATGCGTAAATGAATACATTTACTTTACTTATATACATATACTTATCCTCGCCCTGTGTATTGTGTCGTATGGATATATGTTTCGATACCTCAGTCACCTCTTACAACACTTGGTTGGTACACAGGGAGGTACTGTCCTACTCTGCTGGTACCTCACGGCTTATATTAATAGTTTTATGATTTCAGCAAACTTTTTGCTTATTACCATTTAATATGATAAATCAAATAACCCTCATTTAAATCATGTGACTGAAAGTATTTATATAACCACTTTGATACAAAACATAGCAATATTATGATAAATTTTAATGTTACGTGGACTACCACTCTCACCTCACTCATCATATTAGCCATAAGATATCCACTGCTGGACGTAGGCCTCCCCAAGTAATCTTCAAAATGATCGGTTGTATGCGGCCTGTATTCAGCGTGATTCTACGGTTTTAGTCACATCGTCCGTCCATCTTTGCGGGCGTCCTACGCTGCGCTTGGTACTTGGTCTCCATTTCAGAACCTGACGACTAATCCTGAACCTTACAACTTACTCACCTCACTCTCGTATATATAATATCTCCAAGTTACAAGGTTGGTAAACCGCTAGGGAAATTTTTGTGATATTACGAGCGTTTAGGTATATGCTACGGTGACGCTTACTATCAAGTGGACTGTATGAATGTTTGTCGGTTTGGTGTAATAAACAAAAAATAATTAATACATACATATTATCAATTTGCACGCTAAAATCGCAGTCCATAAAAGGCCAAAGCTCCATATAAAATAGACATTGTCCTTTATTTACACACGACAAATAATTTACACGAAGACGGAATGTTGAGTACCATATTTTTGTCATAAAAAGAGCTTCGATTTGTAATACGCAAATACCAGCGGTAACGACCAAAGTTTTAAGGGTTGCTAAATATAGGTCAATGAGTGCGATAGGCCAGATTTAAGCTATTCAACCTTCACCAAGCGGTATTGAAAACTCAACTTACAATCAGTTAGTAAGCTACTGGAAGAAATTGTGTGGGTTGTGTGTTGAATAAAGTGTTGTAAACACGTGTACCTATATCTTTTCATACCAATAGGATTACATTAGATTGCATGCTTATATAACAACATAAGCGAATAATAAATCTGCTAACCTTTATTTTAAATTGTTCAAACAATTTTCTACTTAAAAATACAAAAAGCATTTCCCAGCTCAGGCCGCACTATTCCGGGGCCGCCGCGGGCCGTTGCAGCCGGCCTTAATCTCCCGTCCGCTGGCCAAGCAATTATCTACGTGAAATAGTGTCCGTATTAGAAGCACTTACTTTGTACCGGCTTAAACCGGATCACTTTGGCTGTAAGTAGCCGGTGCTGTTATCCGGCAGGGAGTAACAGTATTAGTGTGGGATGATCAAGTTGTTTGCAATTTGTCGATTTATTTACATGTTTGTGTAACGCCTTAAGTAATACTTGTATTTACGGTCCTATCGATGTGACAGCTAAGTATTATGAACATTAGTTATAAATTTCCCCAAATACAAGAGTGTATACCGGCGCGGAATAGTACTTCCTCTTGTACCAAGTTTCATACTGGAACCTACATACTGAAACCGACAGATGGCGGTATATCTATTGGAAACAGCGAAGTTCAAATACAACATGGTATGATTGTACAACAGCGTTCCCGTCACAAAGCTATGCTGTAATTGTCATCACAAATTTTAACATAGCAATTATGGGCAAATAAGCCTCTTTCTTAAGAGGCCTAGGTCTAGTAGTGGACCTTCTGCGGCTAATATGATGATGTTCTTAACGATATATAGCACTAAATCGATGCCATAACATTTATGATTTCTCTCTACTACGATCGTGACATTTCGTTTGTTTTAATTTCTTTTTAAATATTTCCTACAAGGTTACTTCTACAATAGCTATCCTAAACTTACTCCATATCAACCACTGCTCAAACCTCATTATAATTCATCTATCAATCTTATTGATAATATTCTATTTCACACTACATCTTTATCTATCTATCTATCTTATGGATCTTTTCTTAAAACATGTCATTCAATTTCAGACTCCAAATTCTACGCAAAACTTTCGTTTCAACCTCATTGATCCCGCTTTATCGTACACAATAATTTCTTCGTGTAACACGCGTTAATTATAGACTCCAATTTACTCCAAACTTTGATTCATTTAACTCTAAATTTACAAATATGTTATCATTTACAAATTTAACATGCAACGTTTAACAACAAGTAATTATAAACCACAAAATTAGAATTTTATTTTTCCAAAAAATATTTTTAAACCCAAAGCTTGTGTCCAGCGTGTCCTGTGGTTGTAGTCAGATCATCTGTCCTTCTTGAGGCCTTACGCTGCGCTTATTAGTATATTATACACTTTAATTGAAAAGTCGTCACATTGAATATGCCCATTATAAAAACATCAGCGTGGACAATTTTTTGGCAGACGCTGTAATATGCAAAGTTTTATTTTCAATCAAGAAGCGGGTCGTATGCCAAATGATAGTGGTTACATGCCGGGTGCAAAATCGCTTTATAATTAAGGATATGCTGAAAGCGCATATATCCATCATCCTTATATGCAATAGCAAAAATGGTAGTTTTATTTTCTTAAAAAGGTATTAAATTTGCATACGCAAAAATTTGTTTCCAAAACAATATCTACGCAATCAAATCCACAAAGTAGAAGATACTTTAATGATAAATTTATTACATTTCTATTATTGATTATATCAAGGAAACATTTGCAAAATAATCAAACGTTTTAATATTTAATTATTTGAGACACAGCTGTATCTTAATCTCATAATGTAAATATAATGGAAGGGTAAAATTATTTGAAAATATAGACAAAACTCCCCCTCGCCCACTGATTCCTCGTTAAATAAAAGAAAAACCAATACACGTTCTCTATTCAAATGTCAATTGATAGAACTTTTGTTGTGGTAATGATCGTTTCATTGAAACGTGAGGGAAACGACAATGGAATTTAATTTATATTCAATCTACACATCGCTGTAATGAATAGTAAGGAAATTACTTAGCAACCAGCTTCGATTAAATGTTTCCTATACTACCAGTTCCATTGTGATATCCCGAATATCTCTCTGATGTTGTCACGCATGTTCTGAAATCAGTACAAATGTAACTAACTGATAAATTAAATATTTTACGTATTAGAAGTTTATTAATTTATTGATTTCTGTTTAGACAGACATCTACAATTGATTTTTAATTTAAAAACCAAAAAATGTAAAAACATTTTCTTTAAAACCAGTTACAGGCAATATAAAGTAACAGCTAAGTCAACGCTATTAACAACTTTTCTTCGTTTTTGTTCAAATCTTATTAAATTTATCTTAACTTACCAACAAAGCTCCTTGAAAATTTACCCCCAATATTATCCAAAAGTCGATAACAACTCGTGAATCCATTGCACTCACTCGTACTCAAGTCAAGCAAATAGATCGACCCATCAGTATTCATGCCTATTGGGCGTATTTAAAATTCAAATAAAGTTTTAACTCGCATCCACCCCAATTCATGCCGTTTGATTACTGTTTTGATTACAAAGGGTACGCCCTATTCAAAAACGAGGGGACCCACACGGTCAGTTGATCAATAGCCCTTGCCCAGGGCCGTTATCTTTCCACAGTTTTTTATGTATTCCAAATTAGAGCCACCGAAACTCACTTTATTGTACTCATAATACGATTAAACGATTGAATTCTAAATTTGAATTTCTCCCCTCCGTACGCTCGCATATCTTTTGAATATATTAGACAATGGAAAGTAGTCTCTATCATAGCACTAATATGGCTCAATTAATATTTGCATGGACAGAACAAAATCAACTAGTTATCCGAACCGATCCGAGTTGAGCGCACGTCCTATCGAATTATTATTGTTATATAAAATCTAAAAAATTCGTGGCATAAAATATTACAGAAATAAGAGTAAATTTTGATGCTTTCTTACGTATTGAGTTAAATTTGCGTACAATTCTTAGAAGTTTCCCTTATAGTGGAAATTAGAATATTTCTTGTTAATAATTAATAGCAAAATCAATGCGAGTATTTTCCATATCTTTATATATTGGCAATTATAAAACAACATGACAATATAGATACAGAAATTAATCATCTAGGCAAATTTTGTTTGTTTGTTTCTATTTTTAAAATATTACTATATACACATAAATATAAGAATAATCAAAAGTATCATTTCTTTTATAATAACTCATATTGCACTAAAAATTTTTTTTTTGCTACCATACCGCCAATAGAAACCTAGCTAGCAAAATTTGCTATGGAGTTCAAGTGGAGAGTGCTTTAAATGGGCGCTACATCTTTTCCAAATTAAGACAAAGTAACAAACATCGTAGAGCAAACTCTAAAAGCCAATGGACAAACGTTTAATGAGTAAGAAAAAAAACTTTACCAACTCTTAACATAAATTCTTACTTGCTTACCACTGGCTTCGTAGCTAGAACTTTATCGCAAAAAGTCCCGGTGTCTTTATTCCAATTAAATTTATAGCGCGTCTATTATTCATAAAGTGTCATTTACTTAAAGGCTTGAATTATATACCTCTTCTTTTAAACAAATGGAGCGTTGGAAAACAACACAGTATTCTGACAACATAAATAAAGATAGCGTTTTAATTATGAAGTTAAGCGGAGGCTTTAAAATTGGAGCCCACCGATTTAATCATTAAACGATATACATATGTCTCTTAAGGCCGGGAGAGGTTAATGTTGTTTTCGTAGTCATACTGTTACACGTGACATTGATGGTTATTTTAACATGTTACAGGGTGAAAAGAAGTTACATGCCCCTTTTTTAACGAGTGACAGATATTGCCTGCTTATAAATATTACTATTAGGGCCCCGCGGTTTCATCAGCGTTAAATTATAGAACTTCCAAACTAACTTTCTCCTTAAGAGATGATTAAAAAATAAAAATACACATGTTTCATAACTTTAAATGAAAAAGCTTTATTCTGAATTTCACTCGAATAACTTAAAAAACAGCAAATTTTCAAAAATCTTTTGGTAATAATAAATGAATCCCTGTGCATTTTATAAGTTTTTGACAGTTAAAATCCTGCGTTCACATGTTAGTCAGTCAGTTTCTCCATTTATATATATATATACAGATTGCTATTTTCAAATAGGTCTTAAGTGAAAACTAACATATTCGCGGTCCAAAATACTTTTCACATCCTATGAAACACTACACTATTAATATTTTATTGCTTTTATGCTTTGAGAATGCAAAAATTTATATTTAAAATAATATTTACTGGAAATAGTTCCACTTGTTTTAGATGTCAACTCAACAACAAACAAGACATTAAAATATTATACACAAATATTGCGAACTTTTTCCATACATTCCTAAAATAACTATTATAATAGAAAAATACAGACAGTGATCACCTGACGATTTCGACAATATATGTTTTTAGTAATTATTATATACGTATATGAGGTACCGGCAAAGTAGAATACTACCCCCCACAGATGTCGTAAGAGGCGACTAAGGTAGATGAAGATAGATCGACTCGAAACCTTGCAGCTCAAATACACAGGGCGGGAAAGGGCAGCAACATCCCCGTCGCGAAAGCTGCACTCTGCGATTGCCAACACGCTTGCCCAGCGCGGCAATTATGGGCAAAATAACCTCCTTTTTTGGAAAGGCCTATGTCCAGCAGTGGGCTTTCAATGGCTGGTATGATGATGATGATGATGATATTTATCCATGCTGTTTTTAAACGTATCCTAGAATAATTAGAGCGTGTAACGTGTGCAGCAAAGTAATGCTTGCTTCCATATGAGGTGTTTTAAGAATCGAGTCAATAAAAAAGAGGTATAGGAAAGATATAGCTTATATGCAGAACAGAACGGGACTCTGTCGAGAATATTACCTACCCATCGTCAACAAAAATCTTTCTAAATAGAAAATCCCTTTTTACAAAGTCATACAGGCAGTTCAAATGGTATTTTCTCTTGGGGACGCATATGTCTAGTAAAGAGGACCTAATGGTTGATATGATCATGGCGAATAAATAAAAACTTGTACATTTGCCTTCACAACATGGACATGATATAACCATGCTATGCGCACACATTTGTGAATTACTATTACACACAGTACAATAAAAAATAATGCAATGTTTCCATTCAAACGCCAGCCGCAACAGAATGCGATTGTTTCAAGCTGACTATTGAATAAATCGTTGTTTATTGTTCATAGCAAACCCAGGTGCAATTTAATAATTTTCTCTATTTTGTGGTCTACAACCGGTATAGGGCAAAATTATTTATTTATTGTAAATCATACATTTCAAAATAAGTTAATAGGTAAAATGATAACTCCTATAATTATATATATATTGTATTATTTTGTAGCTGAATATATATCAAGCAATATTAATACACAACGAAACAAATTTCACTAAGATTTAAAACATGCTAACAAAAATAAAACCAGAACAGTAAATCAACTTCAATTTTTGAAACAAAATTTCTCTAAATAACAAAGACACAAAATCTCATCGTACAATCTCTTCTTTGTGGAGCGAAGCATAAGTGGACACTTCTAGACAAGTATGCTCTATCCGCCCTATCTTAACGCTGTATCATGCGGATGCAGACAATAGTATATTATTCTTGTACAAAGATTATGAAACATTGGTAGAATATTCACAAGAAAGTAGCATTAATTCTCTATTTTAGATTGATTGATTCTGAAATTATTACTGTTAAATGTAAACGTAAAGTAAAGCATAATTTAACTGTAGAAAACGACTCTATTTAATATTTTTCCATGAGGCAAAGAAGAATAAAATCTCCCCTGTACCAGGTATCGTAAGAGGCGACTGATGTACCAAATCCGACAAATGGTGGTATATCCATCTGAAGCAGTGTAGCTCACATGCACAGGGTGTACAGCAGCATCCCCATCGCGAGAGATGCGCTCTGAAATTGCGAACACGCTTGCCCAGCGTAGCAAATATGGGCAACATTCCCCTTTTCTTGGGAAGGCCTATATTCAGCAGTAGACTTTTAATGGCTGGAATGATGAATACTTAGCTAATCAAAAAGTTAATTACAATAAAATTCTTATAACATGTGTGCCTATAATTCTGAAACTCAACATGTATTACGTCAGTTATACACCGCTGTTAACTATGCACTTATATTTAGTTCTCTCAAATATGTAGTTTACTAAAAAAACATGAGGCCGAGAATCAATCAACTCTTTGAAGACGGTTCAGACTGCACATTCGAGTTGATTTTTATTTCACTGTTGGAACAAGGTCCGACGAGTACGGTGGATTGACCCAACTCGGCCGTTTAGCAGCTAATTCTTCCTTTATGGTATGCATATGGTATGCATGACAAAAGATATCTGCAGTAATCGCTTGGCCAGATTTCAGAAAGCTGTAGTGAACGGCCCGACGCTAGTTCACCAAACACTCAGAAGAAACTTGTTCAAATCAATCTTCGTTTAGGGCAGGATTTGGCTCAGGATGTAGTCATTGCAGCGAGCCCTTTTAATCATCGTACAACATTCACTTTTGATCACAAGTAACGATTCAATTTAAAATATCTTCATTAGTGTGTCCAGAACGAAAACTTTAAAAATAAGAACGTTCAGTGCTTTTTTGCGACACCAGCGCCGTGCATTTCATAAAATCATTTTTCAGCAGCACTGGTGTCGCTGTAGTGGAACTCATATCCGTAAATATAATAAAAATAAGGAAAAAAACATTTGAGTTTGAAAACAGTAATTCATTTGGAATTACTGTTTTGAAAACTCAAATGTTCTCAACCAAAGAGGAGATATTTCAGTTAAAGTGGTCAGTACACCAAAATGCTTATTTCATATGTAATACTTTCATCTGCCATAAACCGCTTTATTAATACATGTATACTAATATTATTGAATAAAAATTATTAGTTGTCGAATGCCACTTAAAACAATATTTCCATATTTATTGTTTTATATATATTTCTACTAATTTACTGTCGTCATTACTTCAAGTTGATAATACATTTTTCCAATTATCAAGATATTCGGATAAATTAATCAGTTCATTGAGTCTGCTCAAAGGTTTTTTACAAAACCGTTGTATCCACTCAAGAACTACGGCGTATCGATATCGGATAAAAAATAAGTTTGCTAGTTGTTGAAAAGCGGCGACGTTTCTTCGAACTTATTTGACCCCCAAAACTTTTCTGACAAGGATAAAAAACCTGAGCGTATGAAAGTCACGAGCTCGAATATACGTTTTATATAAAAGAATAAGGAAAACAGTTCCCATTGGGCATTAAGAACGTCGGAACAAAAATAATAAATATTTTATATAATATAACCCGAAAAAAAACTTAGCAATCGGAGTGAGATATCCGGCATAATAAAAGTGGTGAGAAATTCCGTAAGTACAAATACATACAGAATGTTAACATTTCAACGCGACTTGGCTTATGAATCTCAGATCGATCGCTTCTCAGTAGGTCAACGACAAATAGCACAAGCGGTGATGCAAGAGCCACTAGGATCTTTAATGCTAAGATGGGTGAGACATATGGCGCGTTTATAAAAGTGAATATATTGAAACGGAATAAAAATATTAGTTTACATAAGAGATATGAGACATGAAGTACCGAGTTTGTTGAAAAGATTTGTCTGCGCGTCGCTTTGTAAAAGTGGCAAAACAGATAAATTATAGCCAACAGAGAAATAGCTTCTTGTGATGAAACATTTGAATATAGTACTGCACATATTTTTTTCAGGACTGATATCATATTGATTGTAGCTGAAATCGTACGCCTGATGAAATGTGACTACTAACCGGTAAGTAATAAAATCGAGTAGTACCCTATCTATTTAAAGTCTAGTTTTGCCATATCAGAATACTTCAAGTTTAACGGATATGTTGGATGAACGGATTTATATGAATTTTATCAACAACTATAACTGAATGTATCAAATTGAACTGAATGTGTGAGTGGGATACATCTCGGTACAATTTATTTTTACTCTTTTCGTCATAAAAACTCCCGTCTTTTAGTGCTAAAAAATAGTGTACAAGCCGTGAGGTACCGATAGAGTAGAATAGTAGGAGATACCTTTACCAGGTAAAAGGCGACTAAGATACTAGAAACGGCAGATGGCGGTATATCCGTCCGAGAAAATACAGCTCAAATTCACAGGGCGGGGATGGTCAGCAGCATCTCCATCGCCAACACGCTTGCCCAGCGCGGCAATTATGGGCAAACAATGGGGAGGCCTCCCCATAAAAGGGGGAATATGTCCTATATGAGCAGTGAACTTTCTGTGGCTGGTATGATAAGTGCACTTCAAAGATTTTTCGAGTCGAGTGAGATTAACACAATGTAGGTATCTTTTATGTAAAAGAAGTTGAATTCGATAGATGTTTAATTATTTTAATTTAAAACACCGAGTAACATTAATAATACCATTAATCCTAACTTTAATTTCACTTATTCGATCCGCATAGAAAGTTTATTATATATATAAGGTAATTTTTATCAAAAAATCTACTCAGAAGAACTATAGAGAAAAAAATATATTTATTTGAAATAAAATAATTGTTTTTACGATTTGAAATTTGCTTAATTTTCTTTTTATTAGACCAGGTTGATATGCGAGCATACATTCCGCATGATGCAGCGTAGGAAAATAGTATCACAAGTTTATCACAAGCACGTTGCCTACCTCGCGACTTTAAGATATTGCGTCACGTTATCTAGTAATTACACTGCCAATTTTACTCTTAAATTTACCATAATAATATTACCCTTTTAACGAGAAAAGAGCGATATTAATTCTGCAACATAGTTGTAAATATAGGTCAAAAAGAGGTACCAATGCAGACGACATTTGTGCCTTAACTAATAGAAGTTAAATAAAAAGAATTACAACAGATTGATTTTTCGATATCTAACATATAATTTTATCTAATTATAAAAGTAAATATTTACATATTGTAAATGGTAGATGTTAAAAAAGAACACAAAGACATAATAATAAACTTTCATGACTGTTAATTGTTTAAAAAAAATAACATTCACCTGAAATCGAGCCATTGCTCTCTTATTAGCCGTATTCGTTATTTTTTTGTTTAATGTCAGTATCATTTTGGCTGAAAACTGCTCTGTGTTCCAAAACGAGAGTATTTTGTCAACTGTTTTAATAACAAAAAGCCATTTTTATTATAATCACATATCTGTATGCAAATCTCAACGGACACGACCGTTTCAGCTATAATTGCGTAACGGATGGTTATTCGCGCCGTAACAGAGAGGAAATTATATCTTTATTAATAACCGGCCCAGTTTTCCTGTGCGGGAAATTTCATTAACGTCTCTTTTTTTGGAGCTATTAGGTTACAAAGTGAACGTTAGCCTGGAAGATTGTGAGTTGTCAAATTTTAGGATATAAGCAGAAAAAGGTTTTTGAAGGCAGTTTTTGTTTTTCTATACACAGGTGTTCTTTGTTTCTCGGTACAACGAAGCC
The DNA here is from genome assembly GCA_020976665.1 of Heortia vitessoides. NCBI lineage: Eukaryota > Metazoa > Arthropoda > Insecta > Lepidoptera > Crambidae > Heortia > Heortia vitessoides. The sequence goes on along the minus strand of JACJUM010002525.1, from coordinate 8,532,732 downwards.
ATTATTATTTTTTTAAATCTCTACAGTTATAACTAAATGCAGAAACATTCACGTCAGTTATTCAGCTTCTCTTTTTATATATTTATAGATATAATATTTATTGAAATAACTTTGAAAATTAGACCGCTTTCATACTAAGTTTCCTCCCCCCTTTTACTCCAATTCACAAATGACAAAAATTATTAGCTACTTTTGGTACTGAGAAAGCAAGTAAACAGATAGATTGCGATAAACAGTCCACGTGGACAAAATTATTGCGCAGCAAAATACTCACGCCTGCGCCATCATAGATCACGTCGGTATTCCATCAGGGCAGGCGTCAGCCTATAGACAATAGATCTCTAAATGCTAATCTTGGCATATTACTCTCATTCCCCTTACTCGCAATAGTAACCGCTCGTTTATTCTTGGTACTTCTAACTTGGCTCTTTTTAATACCTCTTCTACCTGGTTAAGGTATGTTCGCCTAAGTAGTTCTATACCAACTCTTCTATTCATTTCCGATCTATATATTTGTGCAGTCATTCTACTTTTATCTATCCTTTAATCTGTCCGTCCTTTCAAATCTTTGTAATATTTTTCATCACATTTTTATACATATATATACATACTCTTATCACGCTATTCTTTAATCAATTTTACCAACTCACACCACACATACTTCAAAGTTCTCTCATTATAACAGTATTTCTTTTCTTCGTACTTCTTTTGCTATATCCAAGATTTACTCCTATATGTCAATGTAGGAACTAATACACTTGTATGAACAGCCAGTCGTGCCCCTTTTGACTCGTTTTTGGTTCCCGTAAAGCATGTAGAGCTCCATATAGTCCCAATAATGTTAACTATTTATAGTATTTACACTCCGTTCAATAAACACAAACTTTATCATCTGTTCAACTTTCATATAAATTATAAAATTTACAAATTGCAAATTTGTATCGTTTACAAATTGTAAAAATCAACCAGTTAAACTTTCATATTAATTGTAAAATTCTTAACATTACAATTTTACATATTGTCCTCCTTTTCAATTACCATCACTTTCTTCTTACCATAAATATATCCTGTGTTAAAATTAAATTTTAAAGAACATTTCTGAAACGTCGTATATAATAACATAGCATTAGAACAATAGAAAATAAGAAATAAGAAAACGTAATAACCTACAGTTCCATTTAGCAAAACTTTGTGAAATTTCCAGTAGAAAATATACAATATGTTTACACTAGCAACCGTTTGGGGAAATATGACACGAACTCGCGATAAAATTGAGATCATTTGTTTGAAAAGACATTTCTGGGATGGGAGCTAGACTAAATTCAATTTCCTAAAGCGCCGCTGGACTCACCTGGAACTAACATTTCCGCTTACAATGATCACAGGCTTCCAGGCGTGAATCTACCTGACCACGATTACTAAGATAGAAAGGCACCCTACCTTCACGCTATTCTAACCTTTAAATTGAAAGTTGGATGAGACATAACTCTTTGACTACGAAGAACTCGGGCGTGATAAATGCCAACGTTCCCAGTGTGACATTTTTTACGGTTTATAAAAAAAAGATGTATTGTCTAAAGGTAACCTTATTAATCAAGCCACATCGCAGTTCGTGTCTAATATATAAAAATCTGAGAAAAGCTGGCTGTTTAATCTTGCCATTCATATTATTAAAAAAGGTAGATGCTGTTAAAAGAAATTTGTTTGCTTGTGGACCCAAAATCACGAATGCCCAATAGTGGCTATGTGTTTATAGTAATATTTCACATAGGTCCATTATAAAATTTTTGCATGATAGAAGACAAAAGATAAGGGAGAAAATTGAGTACATTAGAAGATATGATTTGAATGAAATAATCCGAAATTAGGTCAGGAAAAAAATATAATTGAATTATTTGAACACATAAGTGGTCGTGTATTTCCTTCAATTATCGTCTTTTTGGTGAAATTTTAAAAGTTATTTTACTACTAAACATACCTGAACATTCACACATTTTTGTGTTTATAATATTATTAAGGATGGAAGAAGGAATAGGGCCCCAGTAAGAAGTATGTAATGATTTTGTAATTTGAGTAGCCAATTTCGATATACCCAGTTAAGTTTTAGCAAAACATGCATGTTCAAAGAGTTTTTAAATACGAATTTGTTTGTGGAACGTAGCAAAAGAAAAACGAATTAGCCTACCATGGAGTGTTTTTAATTCAATAGAATCCGATTTTACAGAAAATCTTTTGTTAGAAAGTTGCAGCGTATAAAATCATATTTCCGCTTTTAAAAAAATATTGCTATCAGTACCTTCAGATCAGTTTTGTATTAATAGTCTAATAGTATTTGCTTTCATTTAATAGTCATCACCATCATGATATCAGATGACGGACGTCCACTGCTGAGTAAATTCCTCTGCAAGTGATCGAAAAAGGGCCAGTACTGTTATACCAGCATACTGAACACGTGATTTTGCGGTTTTAGTCAGATTGTCTGTTTATCTTATTGGTGGACGTGCTATGCTGTACTCGTCAGTGCGTCGTTTTCATATCAGAATTTTCCAGCACCATCAGCCGTTGATTCTGCGTACTAAGCGCCCTGATTGAGTCACTTTAACTTGCTTAACAACTGGGCTATGTCAGTGACTTTGGTTCTTTTATGTATCTCCTTATTCCTGATTTGATAGCAACATAAGACTATGAGCATTGCTTTTTTCTTAGCTTGTTGAGCTATTTTGTTAGCTGATAAGTCCATTTGTAAAGATACTACGTTTTTCTGCCATAAGATATCGCTGATAACACAGATTGATCGAAGACTCTTGACCTTACACACTGAGGTATGTTGGATGAGAAAATATTTTACAGTTTATCAAACCCAGTCAAGTTGGATTCGCCAAATAATCTCTTTTTTGAAGTTGGAAGTACTAGGTTTACGTACGAATATACAATTTGAAAAAGCGAGTTCTTGACTAATGCCGGGGTAGGTACAACATGGGTATCCATATAACTTTGTTTCCTCTATATCCATTCTCAGATCGCTGTGGAAATTCGTTTAATGTCTTCGAGCATCGTGCTCATATATCTTCCAGTGGTTCTGCCATGACTATAATTTCGTCGGAAAATTTAAGGTAAATGATGTATTCGCCATTAATATTCATCTCAAATGTTTGCAATTTCACGAGCTTGAAGTCGATTTCCAGAGTTGCATCAAACTTTCAGAATGACCTTCGAATTCTACTTCAGTACACAGACTGATATGAGGGTGTTTCCATACAAAAAACACCTTCTATTTAAGGACCTGATGGTCAATATAGCACCGTTCGCTAAAGAGATTAAAGCACAGCCAACATCTTGAACGATCTTTTCTGTCTTCTAATTATATGTTGGGCCCGATGATACATAGTTACCCGATGATACATAGTTATGCGTCAAGATCCCCATGGGGACCTTGACGCATAAAATTGAGTAGTTAAACGTACATATAGCAGTAAACTGTGGTTGTTCTATAAAGATAATTTTCTAAAAAGATATTGAAAATATTTTTAAATCTTAATCTAAACCATGAATATTATTTACTCCTTTGACTCGATTTTATAATAATTTGACCAATTTATACCTAAATATCATATATTAAGCTCCAACGTGTTACTGTAAAGGTGGAAGGAATATTGCTTACACAATGATTGGCATCAATTTTACAACCGGATTTTTTTACACAGACAGATCCGCAAGATCTTTTATATGCGAGGACGATCAATGAGTATTAAGTATATCAATGGATATCGTAAACATCCGTTAAACATTGAAAGTCTTTTAAGTCTTGTGACATTCCAATAAGTCAGCTTTCTAGAAAGCGAGAAGAATAACAATGTAATAATCATCTGAATATATTTGACATTCCCAGAAGTATACAAAACTGTTTTATTTTTCTTACTAATTTAATCTGTCACTAGAACGAAGCCCCGGCCAGCCCGAAGGCCAGCTATCGGAAACAAGTCAAAAATATTTCTGTTAATATTTTAGATAACATTTCCAAAAATACTAATTAGCAGCATATGTACAACGTTAATTAAGGAATAAACGGTACAAAGATATTTCAATATTACCAAAAATATTTAGACGAACACTAAAATTAGTAATTTAATATTTCATTGACATGTAATACTCATTGGTATGCTTACCAGAGCTTTCAGTTAAATGTTTAACATTGCCTTGAATGTTCATTGCAGCTAATTTCCCAAGAAATGCTTTAAATATTATATGAAGTATGCCTGTTATCATTTTCTTAACTTCGTCATCTTATAATGTTCGCTGATGTGTATAACGACGATACAAGTTTACAAATACATCCTAATAGTAGCACGACACAGCTTGACAGTATGTATTTAGCCTAATAGACAGTTTATATTTAGCCTAATTAAATATATATATTATTCGATTAGATTAAATATACGTTAAATGTAAAAAATTGCACTGGTAACTTTTTTTATATTTATTATCTTTTTTATATACTGTATTCTGTATAACCTAGATGCACACAGAGGAATTATTTGCTCTTGTATATATTCGTATAAAATCTTCACACCATTTTTTGAGGTTTACATACTTTTATAAAAATGAAGTCCCTTGACGCCTTATTATGAAAATCAGTATTCAAACTAAGCAGTATGATAAGGTAGTAAAAGGAGGAGAGTGTTGAGAGTGAATAGTTTTTTTAGGTACCATACCTCTTTACCTTAACTTTGATGACATGTTTATTTATATCGAATAAATGGCCTAAAAATTAGGTTTAAGTTTCTAGCTTTAAAATAAGCTCTAAAATAGCTCTAAAATAACTCTAAAATAGCTCTAAAATAGCGATACTTTTATACAACTTTTCATCCCCCTTTTCAACCCCTTACAAATAATTTTATTTCAAATTAAAAAATAGACTATGTCCTTTCTCAGGGTCTAAAGATCGTCTGTACCAAAATTCATCAAAATCGCTTGAAAGGTTTTAGCGGGAAAGTGTAACAGACAAACAGACAGAGTTACTTTCACACTTATAATATTAGTAAGGATACACACAAGATTTAGCTAGAACTTACAAATACTATGATTAAATTGTACCAATTCAAATGTGATTATGTATGAAGCCATTACGGTCATATAATAACGGATTTAAATTATTCAATGTAACTATTGAATATGGTTTATTTCTGAGAATTTTCTTTTTGTACAGTAGACAGACGTAGTAGAAGTATGGTTTGATTATATAAAATGAACATTTCATTTCATAAAACCACTTTCATTTAAAGCCATAGGTACATATTTTTTGTTAGACTTATCAATTTCTAGCTAGTTTTCTAATAAACGAATAGTCACTATTTTCGTAAATTGAAAATTAAATAAATTACATTTTCTTCTTAAATAGTCAACTACAGGTACGCTAAAAGATTACATATACATTATGGTCTCAATCTAAAGGTTATATTTGTGATTTAAATCGCCACTGCCCGAATAATAATCCTATTAATAACGTTCATTTAGTAGTTATATATGCAATCGGATGCGCAACTCCATTGCTGATTGATAATAGGAGCTAGCAACACGTCCGCAAAACTGCGTACAAAGCGAGAACCAGCATGTAACGATGCCTCTATAGGAACTCGAATACTCGATCTGTATGACATTTTCTCGGCACAATGGCGAAACGCGCGCGGTAGACAATGATGCCAGTCAATCGCGATATCGCTGCGCAAACAACGCTCAACAACTGTAAGTTTACACTGGACTTACGTTTTCGGTGGTATTGTTCGAGCTGTCGTCGAATAAATTGATTGTACTATCAGTTAAGATAGGGTGTGCATGAAATTTGACAGGTCCGATGGAGCATTCAGTGGTATCCCTATCTTGTGTACCAGGGTCGTGGATTCAATTCCCAATCTGGGCATTTATACGATAAATATTTGTGCTGGTTTGTTTTGTTTGATTGTTAAACACTTAAATACATAATTCTAGTATTATATTGTGTGATTCCTTTTCTATTTGATCCGTAAAACTAGTGCTTTAAACTATTTATCTCGGAATTAGGTCAATATATGTAATGTTGGGTTAAAAAAATATTAGCTTTGTTAAAAACATAGCACCTACAAAAAAGTATAAATTTCAACGCAGACGATTTGAATAGTGTCCACTATATATTCGATATTCTAATTACACTTGATGACCACATTTGTGACTCCATAATGAAGTTTGTTAAAGATGTTTAAACAATACACAAAGATAATAAAATACATCCAGAGAAAAGACCAGCTGGCCTTCTAAGTGTCAGACCAAAATATGATTATATATTAAGAAACCTTAAAATTGATATCAATACTAAGCGTATTTATTTTTGTTTTGCGAAACATAGAGCATATCCTGATCTGATTACTAGTTATTTAGTTAATTATATACTATAACAGTGATATCCAATTAACCTCCTTAGAACACTGTTATTCTAAGTAATAACTCTATTGTACACGGAAATCCACTTCAGATACCATTAGGTAAACTAACTATTTAAAGTATAGCACTATTACGGCTCAACAAACCATTTAAAGGAACATGTTTATTGAAGAAGACTAGTATAGTTTTGTATACTTAATATTATTAATGTGAATTAACAAATAGTAATATGAATCAATTGCTCTGTTCCATTTTAATAACTTTATTTAAGAGAAACCAGTACCACCATTTTCCATTCGTACCATCAATAATAAAAATGATGTGTGTCATGTAAATTAACGATAAATTTGTTTATTAATTATTGTAGGTTTAGAGAGACCATTAAACGACTTTATCTTTTTTGAGAATCTCTATACTAACTCTTAAGCGCTTAATATTTTAGACTATAATAAAAATCTTGAGCATCATAAAACTGACTGCGTTTTATATTAGGTATTTTTAGACGAATAAATGAACGCTATTTAGAAAAAGAAATATATTACTGAAATTATTTGTATTACGGTGTTTTAAATATTGTTATAAAAGTTGAAATTATCGAACGAAATTATTGGAGATTCACTGTGGACAATAGTTATAAGCAGACAGTACTTGTGGTTTTAGAATAGATAAAATTAACTTGGTATTGGTAGGTTGGTTGTGTAATTTCTAAGACTAGACAAGTAATAGATGGATACCCAGATGGGTTAGCTGTAAAATAGATATTTTAATTAAGAATTTGCAAGCAGTGTAGCAAAATTTGTGTATTTCATTTTAAAATTTTTAAACAGCTTTTCATTAAACTTTGATTTTATACCTATAACTACTATATAGCTAAGTAAAAGTAAGTATATATCACTTTTTCTTACTATAAAATACTAGCTTTCCGCACTTGACTTGACGTTGTTTTTACTTTATATATCATACCTGTAATACTCTTCTTACTCTGGTAAGAAATTTTTGCCTTTCTCTGAAATCTAAGCTAAGAAAAAAATGACCTTTTTTCTTAGATAAAATTAAAAGTCTAAATCTATCCCACGGGAACACGCTTTTTTTTATTTAAAAATAGCCTATATGTTATTTTAAAATATCAGCAACCTATATGCCAGGTCTTTTCCGAAATTGTTCAGTTGGTCTAGTGTGATAGAATAACAAATATCCATCCATCCACACATATAAACATTCACGTTTATAATATTAGCACTATAAGGATGGGTACCCCGGTACTGTATTCAGCATTCAGTTATCAAAAAAAGCAATTCTATTCCTCTAATTCTATTCTCTTCCTTCTATATGACTGTAAGTAACTTTAATAACAAAAAATCTAAACTGCTTAAAAATTCTTATTTCTAAAGTAGCTACAGAATACGGAATATATTAGATAGGTTTCTTACTGGAATCTTGGTAAAAAGTAAACGGTGTTAAGATATATGATATTTTAGTAGCACAAAGCTAACTCCATATTGTTTACTGCTCTCAATACATCATAAATAAAAAGCAAATGCAATGCTTTGCAATTTCGTACATGATATTTTCTAACTTGTCCGATACCCAAAGTCAAAAGTACTTTTTACACACAGACTTGACAACGAATACAAAATTAAATAATATAATTATTATTTATTAACTTTTTATGCAATAAACGGCATTTTGCTTGCGAATTTATTTATTGAGTATTCGATTTTTGAATTTCACGCACAATCCGCCAGCAATTCGTGCCTCATATGCGTTCAATTGGCCGTTCTTTTACCGTTGCGGTAGATTTGTTGCACCGAGAGTATCAGCAGATAATTAACCTTTTGTGAGGAATTAAGCCCCGTCACGTAAATTTCACATCCTTAATCTAAAGATACATTATTTACAAAAAAAACAGTGAGTCAGTAGCAGTTTGTAATGAATTCGTATCATGTTACGGATCTGAATAAGTAGAAAATATATTTTTTTTTCTACAGAAAATCTCTGAGAAACATAGACATACGTAGACATACGTAGTAAATAAGTAAATAAATAACTCCACTTTCTGAAATCATGCGAATGATTGTTCTAAATCTATGCATAATTTATTTCATTTTATTATCTGTATCGTATATGATGTAAAGCGCGGTGTGACCTAAAAATTATACATAGAAAATACTTAATTATATTAAATATGATATTTCTTTCTACTGCTAATTTAACAAGCAAGCATACATGCATCCGCATGATATAGCAAGAACATGACTAGGTCGTTGCTAACTTTGGATTTAGAGATATTGTATCACATCAAACAGTAATCAAATCAAACACTACCACAACGGCAGTAGATATAAAAGAGTGAGTTACCAATTCAGACTAACCTTGGTATGAAATTTACCCTAAATAAGTATACATTTTCTGTTTAATAAATAAAAACTATTCTAAATTTACTACGATAAAAGCGTTAGGTTATTTGACAATGATCAAATGAAATGGAACAGTTGTGAAAAAGTAGCTGTATTTAAGCGTAAATTTTCTAAGCAAGGACTTAGTACGCACATTACAGTCGACGACGTTATTTTTAAGTACGCCGATCCCTCTGTATTATGCGCGCCGTCTTTCCCGATTATGTACCTCGTTTTTTACACACCTTACGTAATTTACCGTTGTTTATTTTCACGTACATAAAGTATGCCGTGAAATTGAAGTGGAGAAGATTTTTTCTTATCTTACCATCGTGCATAAAACAGGTCCTACTTACAAGCCTTGTTTGCTTACTATAGTAAATTTTAACATGTTTTTTGGATAGACATGAAACAAAGATATAATTTAACTAGTGCAAACCGATAATGTCTCTATATCTAACTTATCCACTGGAAGGCAGTGGATAAGCTGCGAATGAAAGCTATTAAATATCAGAACATTCTTAATTGGTCGCAACAACAAGTGTCAATTTTATTTTGGTTTAATATATGTATAAAATACAGGATTAATAATAATCATGTATTTTATTTTAAACAATTAAGGTTGTGTCGATATAAAATGATAACTTAGATATAGACTCATTATCTGTTTGCACTATTCAAATTTTCGATTTAATTGATTCATCAGTTAAGTTGTGTCGGCGTAATAAACAGATACTATAACATCTATAATCATCATCTTATCAGCCGTTGGACGTCCATTGTTGGACCCCAGAACAAAGAAATCTGTATATAACTCCCGCGTAGGATAAGCGTGGCGTAGTTTCGTGACTGGATGTTGCTTCCTACTCTTGTCCTATGCTATTAATTGATTAAGGTACCTCTTATGAAACCTGATACAAATGGAGGTATTCTATTTAGCCAGTGCCTTGTTCCACTCTATTTAATAAGAGCGTAGAATTATTAATTTATTTCGAATTTGATGGGCCCGCTGGCGTATTTAGTAGTGTCCTTATCTGATGCGCCAGAGGACGTGAGTTTCATCTCCACTCAGGACCAAAAGTTATGTGATAAACATTCGTATTTTTTCTTATGTCTCGGTATTAAATGTTTATTAAATATCCATAACACAAGTGATTTAAGCGACTCATCTCGGAGTCAGGTCAATATATGAGATACCTACACAAAAATATTATCTAAACAGGCGGACCGATGGACCGTTAACATGAACTGATTGTTTTATACCAGACTTGCTTTTTGCGGGCGGTTTAATGGGCCGGCAAAATTAGTTTTAAGTTCCGAGGCGATGCTCCAGTTTTAAGGTAGGTTTGCGTCTAATGAAAGGTAGAGAATGTCTTGCCACTGGGAGCTGAGGTCAACCTTTTCTAGATATCTAGAAGCTGTTATTCTCATAACAGTCAGTTTTATTTCATACAATAAACTCCGCTTAATATGTATTAAGCTTACATGACTAAGTACACAAGTTTAATTAGGGGAAGAGTTTAAACTCAACTTGGTCTAATAAAAGTTTCATAAAGATGCTTTGAAGTTCAAATTTGCTATACTGGCTCAAATTTAGGCACTTGAAGATCTTCACAAACGTAAAATAGAAAATATCTCGATTAACACCTTAACAATTTTTAATTTAATTATATTTATTTTCCACTATCTTAGCTTCGTTCGCTATCTAAAGTAACATTTGTTTTTATTAGGAAACAAACCATTCACATATGTCTATCACTCTCTCATATCTATTAAAATCCGTCTATAGCAATTTTAGCAGTAAATGCTAAACATAAATATTTATATGAGTAATTTTCACTTGCTTATATTTTTTATCTACATCCATATTTAATAAAAGTAATGTAACGAGTCTATATAAAATAAATAATTCTGTATAGAATCGTGAAGATTCGATATGTTAATTATATTGTTTCATATACAAAAATGATAAGATATTAAATTATTAGACAGCCTAATAAATCGATAAGTTCCTTGAAGAAAATGATTTGAAATTAGCTGTAGACAATAACTACTAGACATAAGCTTCCTCAAGAGATCTTAAGAATAACAAATCGTATACGGTTAACCTCCAGTGAAATATATTATTCTAAGCACTAATTAGAACTGCACACTGCGTTTGTCGATGGCCTTTACTTTTAAGTACTATAAGTTTTGCCCACTAGTTCAATTAACAAACACGCTGAGCAAAGTCGATGAGTTAATCTTGAACATACGCTTCTTATTCTAATTTCGAACATATAAATAAACGCAAGCATTACCCTTTATATAGTTTGTTGAGCTATTTTGAGTTTGCTAATAAGCTTCGAATAAAAGGAACAGATTTCAATGTTAGAAGTCATCACAGGTAGCAGTTAGTGAAAATAAAGAAAAGACAAGAAAATAAACAGCCTTATATCACTCAATGGCAAATGTACCATTAAAATTGTCCTTCTAGGATCTCCCACCATGCAACATTGCGTGTTTCAAAGTCAAATTATCATTATTTCCCTTTTGACGTCAACTAAACAGATTAAAATATGCACTATTTAAATAATTTATTGTTAGTTACATAATATAAAAAGAAACTTATAGTGAGGGTTCATGATTTAATTTATATTTTTTTTAAATCTCAAGCTATTAAAGTAATCATAACAAACTAAACGACGGTTATATTACATAATATGAATTGTTTGAAAATTATCGTTATTCTTTTGAAAGGACTACTACTATAGATAAAAAAAATCGAATTTATTTCTGCTTCATCAATAATATCCAAACGATATGAAAAAAATCTTAAGGGAATATTAAATTTCAAATAAAATCTTGGCTATCGAAGTGTTTAAAGCGAACTATAAAAAATATGTAAAACGTCTTAAATTAATATATATTTTATACAAAGATATGTTAATAAAAATATTGAAAGTCATAATTACCGTTTGTGGTCTTGAAGTCAGTTGTATAATATAATTTCCATAACAGCACTTGGCAATAATGTCTATCAAACGATTTGCACCAGCACAACGTCACTTACAGAATAAATCCGTCAAAATTTCGAAAACAACTCGTGTTCCGTATTACACTCGGTACGCTAGAATAATTTACATCGCGTTCAATTCACCGCAACACGTCTAAACCGGCCCAATTTGGCTATCCGACAAATTAATGTTCAAAAATATTGCATAAAGCCGCCTTAATAACAGTCTAGGCATAACAAAGGGCCCTAAGCATACTGTCTACTTTCACGAGTGGATGTCACAAAGAGTCGCTTTTATTCACATCTAACAAAAAATAACAAAACGTCACAATCCACCGGTGCTTTTGTCCGATGGGCAGAGAGCGATGACTACGGCGTAGTTGCGTCGTAGCTTCGCTACGGCCTGCTCGCCACTGGCGGGGGCTACGGGCCCGGATCGCTCACCCACACACGAACATTGAGCTCTCGGACGCGTCTACACAACACTACCACACGTAAAGAACCCTTACACTGCACTAGCGGGAAAGAGACAGCAACGTTTTCGTAGCTTGTAAATGATCTACACAGCGATGGTGATTTACTCACACAGTCCCGAAACGACGCACAACTTCTTTCGAGCCCATACACATAAGCGATTTAAACTTGTAATCCCTAACGATGATTTGAATTTAAGGGATCTAGTCAATCCTGAAACGGAAATAACTTTTGTGGTATTACAAATGCATCGATTATGTTTTTGAGTTTTATAAATTATTCTGTGGGTTCAGAATTAACATAAAGAAGCCGACGCGTGTTAATTTTTTACCGCATTGAATTTGCATCATTTTTCGCGAGGGTTTACATTTTTTGATTTGATTGAAATATAATAAGTCAAACCGTCTTTTAGGTGATGTTTCACATTAAGTCGCATTTATAATGTTGTATAATCAAGGAAACTATAAAGTTAGTCTTTTAGTTATTATCTAATATAAATATAACTGCGCTGGACATTTCTCATTCATTTTTTTAAATTTTAAAACGTTATTATAATAAACTATTTATTATTTATTACTTGGAATTATAGGAATAGTATTTGTCTATCTCAAAATATTAAAAAAGCGTTCTTATTACAATAAAATCGTATGTGTGGAAATGTACTTTTAATATTCTATAAACAATTAAATTTGTATCCATTGTGTTTATATTGCTGAGCCAATAAAAATGTCTGTCTTTGCGTTTTTACACATTTACTCAACGACGTGAAATTTTAAATTGTTTGGTAACTCAACTAGCAAAGGAAACAAAAAATTCGAGTCCCGTCGAAAGCCTGAGACACGATAATTTTATCTGGAATTATAATCATAAATATAAAACTAAACGTTTTTAAAATCATAAAACCTATAAACAATCTGATTGTTGCTTTTACAAACTATGAAAGCTGTTGCACTGGAAAAATAAATACAACATAAATAATTATACACTTCTCTGCAAATGTGTTACAGCGTAGGCAGATAATGAGACACGGTTGTACGGCGAATAATTACAGATATACTGAATCGGGCAATGTTAGGACAAAATACAAATGTTTATCAATGATTTTCTGTCGATGGTCGAGAAGAAATGAAACAGATAAATGAATATTCACTGATATTTTAGCGCATCTAATAATAGAATAATCTTATCCATGTTAAACGGTTTATAATTATAAATATACGAAAAATATTGTTTAATCATTTTTAATTAGCTTTTGACTTCTTAAATAATTACCTTCTTAAATAATTAAGAGTAATTATTAAAATAAAATAAAATGGCAGCTTTAAAAATAAATTAGGAAAAAATACTCAAGCCTATTTTCTATTGTACCTAGTACTAGTAAGTAGTACTAGGTACAATGGCTAGTACCCCGCAAGGTCGTTGTGCCAGCTGTCGAAAGAGGCTACTGAGGCACCGGATTCGTCGCATGGTAATGTAAATATGGCTCAAATGCAAATGATGGGGATTGATTGCAGCATAGCCGTTATAAAACTACTAAATATCCTGGATGATGTAAGAGTTGGAATGGATTACTCCCGCCTTACGGTCTTAATTCAGATTGATTTCTCCAACGCCTTCAACTCTATCAATCACGAAGTTCTACTCTCTATTCTCTCTTACGTCGGGGTCTCTGATTCGGTTCGGGAATGGTTCGCATCCTACCTTCGAGAACGCCAGCAAGCGGTGCGCCTGGGAGATGATTTGTCCCAGTGGGTGACAATTGATTCGGGTGTGCCTCAAGGTGGCATTCTCTCTCCGTTATTATTTTCCCTTTTCATAAACCTTGTCACCAAATCTATTGGCTGCTCTTATCATCTATACGCTGATGACCTGCAACTATACACCCAGGCAGAGTACAATGACCTGGACAATGCCATTGCTCGAATTAATGCTGATTTGACCAACATCACAAACTGGTCACAAAAGTTTGGTGTCTCTGTGAACCCGTCTAAGACTCAAGCCATTACTTGGGCAGCAAACGGCAATTGTCCAGTTTAAAAAATGTACCTGTAATTATTTTTAATAACAGCACATGCGTTAAGAATCTTGGCCTATTTATCGACTCTTCCTTAACCTGGGATACACTTATTAATGAAATCAGCAGTAAGGTTATTGGAACGCTTCGTGCTCTCTATCGATTAAAATATTTTCTTCCTACTAAAACCAAAACCCTTCTTATTCAATCCTTGGTTTTAACCATAATTGATTATGGTGACGTGTGCTGCACTAATATCTCTCAAAAACTCCTTAATAAATTGAATCGTCTATTAAACAACTGTCTTCGTTTCATCTTCGGTTTGTGTAAATACGATCATGTTTCCCATTACCGTTCTCTTCTCGGCTGGCTTCCCATTCGAGAACGTCGCAAAATTTGAGTTCTAACCATACTATTTTCAAAACTTTTTGATCCGTACGCACCAATTTACTTAAAGGACAGATTCCAATTCCTATCTTCCTCTCACGAACGTGATCTCCGTTCTTCTAATACTCTTTCGCTCTTAACTCCTCATCACTCTAGTTTTTTGACAAACTCTATTACAGTGACAGCTATACGACTCTGGAACAAGCTTCCGTTAAATATTAAGCAATCCCCAAACAAATTTATCCTGAAACGCTGTCTCCGTACTTTATTTACTGATGCTGCTTCCCTAACTTTGTAACCCTATTTCTGATGTACGTTATTTTTTGTATATATATACATATATATATATATATATATATTTATATCATATGCATTTATTGCGTTTATTTATACAAATATGTATGCCACGTTTATTTATTTTGTATATATATTGCCTGCATCACTATAGTTCAGTTTTGTGTAATGGTTGACTGGGAGATAATGCCATCTGGCATTAAGTCCGCCATTTGTACATTTTATAACATTTTGTGCAATAAAGTTAAATAAAAAATTTAAAAAAAAATGCACTACACTACGCATACCCATCGCGGCAATTTTTGGCGAAATTCTACCTTACTCTGGAGGCCTATATCAGACAGTAGACGTTCGAAAGAGGCTACTGACGACTAATGGTAGTATAAACATGGCTCAAATGCAAAGACTAGGAATGGGCTGCAGCATCACTGCCATGAAACTACATACTTCGATTGTCCCTAAGCCTACCCAGCGCAACTAATTTTGGGCAAAACTCGACCTAGCTTGGGAGGCCTATGTCCCACGTTCAACGGCTGTGATGATTTCCTATCAGGGTGACGTCTGTCCACGTGTACATAATAAATAATACAAACAAAAAGATATTATAACAACAATGTTACAGAAGTCACTTTTCTGTTAGGTTGTAACTAAGTTTACTACAGGCTCACGACACATATTATACAGCGAATAATGATAAACTGTTAAGTTTTAGTAGCACCTGTATATTTTGTAGCCTGTAAAAAGTAACTGAATATTCATACTAGTATTAGATATATAGACAGTTTTACTTATAAATTTCAAGTGGTATTACATTTTCTTACGAATAACGACTATAACTCACACGTCTATAACTCATAAAGAAACTACTTTTTTACGGTGTTAAAACGAAGTTTATTCAAATTTTTAGTTCAACGTTTTGTTTACCGTAAATTGCGTTTTAAAACCGTTAAAAAAGTAGTTTTATTATTTCAAATTATACTTTATTTTGACGTGTTAGCCCTATAGTACGTTTAGCCATGACTGATTCCCACTCAGCACAACATGTACGTTTGTTTTGTGTCATATGTCATGTTATAGATTCAAATTAATTCAAATATAGGACATATTCATAGGTTAAAATATTTTAAAAAAGTACTCCCAATTAGCGTTGCATAAGTATTTTGAAGTCTATGGCGTGCGTTATTAATGTTCTCTTAAAAAGATATAACATTCCTAATATAATGATTTGGGTATAATTCTAGTTCCGGACTTCGGAGCTGTAGGGTGAAGGCTAATAAGCTACGGTCAGGGCCTTCTTGTTCTTATCTAACTCGGGACTTAATCCATTTGATTGTCTATTGTATATATATTTGTTTATATTTATCAGAAGTTACTAATAGCATACAATTTTTCAGTTTGATTTATTCCATACAAAAAAACCTACTTTTTTCAAAACATAGTATATGTGAAAAATTAATTACGCATTCAATGAAAAGTAAATGGAATAAAAATAACTTACCTTGTAGTATATAAATAGAATGAAATATTCAGAAATAAGGAAAATATTGCATAATATCAGATATTAACATTAGATTGTTTAGATAATTAAAATAACTTGCGAAACAAACAGACATTTGTATCGCCTAAAACCTTAGGAAAACCGACTAAAATCTATCCTTTAATCTATAATGTTTTAAGAGTTTGCCGTAGATTCTGATCTCAGAATCTACGGCAAACTCTTAAAACAAAGCCATCTTAATGGAAATATATTTTCCTTTTCCAAAATAACAGGCATAAAAGAAAAATGTTTAATCAACATGCCCCTCGCAACTGCTTACATTTTTATTGCAAAAAATGCAATTGTCTTCCCTGCAGACATTTCTCTTCTGGATGCGAATCGTTCTGTGAATTACGCGAACCCTTTGAGGCGGTGCTTAGCTCCGAGACTACAGTTGATTGAAGAGAAAATTTGTTTAAGATTTACTTGAACGTTACTGCTCAGTCACCCCTCTCAGTCTCCCGTACAGACACACAGCATTGTAAAAGTTCCGAAGAAAATTTAGGTATCAAAGTTGAGTGAAAAGTTTTCAATGAAGATGTCGCAATTAATTTTCGATAAAATTTAGCTCGTTAACGTCGGAAAATTACAGTCTTTGAAAGGGCTCTAATTGAAATGCACGAAAGTTTTTTCATTAGAGCTATATCTACTCTCCTTTGTGACTTGTCCATGTAAACTTATCTGCGTCGCTGAGCCGTTAATTGACTTATTAAATATTGGCTTTGTCAAGAAAGACGCTTATAAACTAAAATTATTATTTTTCAATATAAGTCATCATCCTCAAATCAAACATAGGCTGTCCACAGTTGCATATAGGCCTCGAGTAACTTATTTTATCTTTTTGTTTAAAATTACCTTGCTGGTAAAGCTTATACGCATGTCGTAAAGCTTAGTATTGTGCCAGGAATTCTGCCTTGTTGCTTTTGTACTTAGGTGTTTCTCTCGTGTCTTAGTCGCGTCTTATGATATCGATATAGAGGGAGGTACAATCAACTCTGCTGTTACCTCGCGGCATACGCATATATCTAATATATTTAAAAATAAAAATCATACAAAGTCTAGAGTATTTTATCTTTATCATAAATTAATTATTTTTAATAATTTTTTTATTTAAAAAAAACGGACATAATGGAAATGTATTATTAGAAAAACAGTTATATTAGTTAAACTAATCGTTTCTCAACAATATAGAAGATATGAGATCTAAAATTTTTACGCTTTATCATAAGTTTCATATTGACTTCATAGTATTATCTTAACCTGATATATCTTCACAATAATTGAAGACGATAATTCTCATAAGATGTTTATACATTTACATAGTAATTAAAACTACTGTGGAAACTAAATCTCATTGTAAAAATGAGGTGAAAAAGTATATTATGTGTTGCTATTTAATTCAAGACATTACACTTACAAGTTTTTCAAGGTTTTCTGTTATTTCCATTTATAATATATATATATTATAAATGGAAATAACAGGAATTCATACAAAATGTGGACTTTAATTTTATTTTATAATAATACGAGTATGTTAAATAACTAACACAACTTTAATTTATCTAAAGAATAGGAAAATAAATAATACCTATGAATTTGAGTAATGAAACCCTATTAAAAATGTAGGTAAGTAAAGGATAAATTTATTCAAAAACGGAACATTGATGTGTCTACTTTTTATAAGAATAATGGATAGGAGAAAAAAAAAATTATTTATAGAATATTAGTTTCAGCCCTATATTTATCTCAAAGGACGGGAATCCCGTAAAACGTGATATTAAAATGTACCAACATAATAACATTATGTAATAATATGGATAAGACCTTTTCAATGGACAATCTGTGCAAATAATCTTAAAGAAATTATTGACTTATCAAATCGTTTTATCAATACCATGAAGCTTTTTCACGGCGCCATATTTGTATTAAAGAATACAACAATACATACATTTTTATTACAATGTAAAAATATGTTACAATCAACATTACCACTAACAAGGAAATTTTTTGGTACATTTGGCGGCTGAATAATTTGGCAGGGCCCATTACCATCTCATTATATCAAACTAGCGACCTACCCTGGTTTTGCAGCTGTGAAAATTTTAAGGCAATGCAATATCTTTTAAAAAACATTATAAGAAGCATATATATTCTGCTGGTAGTTTAAGTAAAAAAATAAAAAAGCCAACTTAATTCAACATGTGTCATACACACAACACAATTATCTGTAAATTGCTCTTACTCATATTATAATATTAAAATACTCTTTATTGTACACAAAAATTACATACAACATCAAGAAATAGTAACTTAAAAATTATAATACAAATGGCGGCTTTCTCAGAGCGATTTCTCCGATGCAACCTTTAGATGTATAAAAACCAATACAAGCTTTCAGGCAGTTCGATGTGTGTATTTGTGATAGTAATAATACTATATATGTTTATAAAACAACAAACGTACATACCAATACATACATAAATAAAAATACAAGATATTTTTTACAAAATAAACACAAACAAGAAATAATGAAAACTGTAGTTCTATGTTCGATCATTCGTAACAGTGACAGGAATTGGTCCCTCACCATCCGTTTAAATGTTTTAATAGACTGACTGCGAATGCTGAGGTACGTCAAATGCAAAACAAATAAATAGTAATAATTAGTACCAAGTAATGAGGTTTATGATAATGTTTAAAATAACAGCACAATTATAGTGCAATAAAAAAAATGTAATTGGTAAAAAAATGTGAATGTGAGTTATCTGCGTACTTCATATAAACATATGCCATCGGAGGCTTATTGAAAATTTTTTTAAGTTAATAAAATCTAATAGGAAAAACTAATATTTTCTTTATGGTTTAATCAGTATCAGCAATCAAAGCAACACACTTTGACATTCTTGATATTGTATACACCATCCGGAAGAAATGATCTTAATGATAGTGAAAACCGCATCAAAATCCGCTGCAACTTGCAGTAAACGACGTGTCGTTTAAAAGATCTAAGCGCACAAAGGAACGGGAATATGCACAAACAGACGTCAGCAGTGACTTTATATTTACTATGTTTCTTAAGTTAAATTGTAAAAATTATACTTATCTTTGGAATATTAATGAAGTATCTTTAAATTGTATTATTGATTACTTGTAACAAAAAACAATTTAAGATAATATGTATAAAAATATTTTCATAAAATTCGATAAAGACACAGGAATTTCTTTGTAAAATGTTTGAAATTGCATTCTAAATCTTTCGGGAACAAAAAATAAAACGATCACGCTCCCGATCCGTAAAAGCATTTGCTACTCCCGATTAAGCCTGGAAAATAATCAAGCATTCGAACGCGGACGGGGCGTGGAAGGGTGCAATAAAACTGCATGGCAGCACGGACTGCTCAACATTTCGGGCCAGCATTAGCGGGGTGATCATTCCTTTCTCGCGCACTTACCGATCAAACCTGACGTATATAGATCTAACAATCTATTAGATATTAAATTCAATATAAAAATAAAGTTATTTTAAAAACAAATGTACCCTGTAATATTGGTGTAGGGTAATGGCAAATGTAAAGTAGTGCCTGCCTTTTTTTGTACATAGGGCGGGAATGGGCAAAAACTGTGTCACAAAGCTCTGCGATTGTCAACCCACTTGCCCAGCGCGGCAATTTTGGGCAACATTCCCTTTTTCTTTGGGTGGCCATTCTTTGGACATATCTAGCAATGGACGTCCAACGGCTGACGTGATGATGATGATTTATTAATATGATTACTAGAAATCACTTAGCTGTCTAAGGGAAGTTGAGTGGGTATCAAACCTTCGCCTTTGAAAACTAAAGCTCTGACCGCTATCCTCAGACTTCTTGTATTTATTTAGTAGGTATTTCAAAGTTTTAGCTTTTTTATTATTCGTTGTATCGTCAATATTATTTATATACAAACACAAGTGATTACAAGCCTCTAGCGAGCAATCATTTCCTTTTCACCCACATATGGGTTGACTCCATAGACCTAATAACCTGCAAGTAAATATTAAGAAAACATTGCAATACTCACATTACTCACTGAAATTACAAAAATCTTATAAGTACTGAGGTTCTAACGTTAAATTTTGGTAAACTCTCGGTTATATGCAGAAGTAAAACTCTTTTAAGAAAAAGTCTTAAGTTGTCCTGGCTAGAAATTAATCTTGTTATTATAAAAGTAAATTTCTTTTACTTCCTCGTCTTAAGCGAGTAAGTCACTGAGGCAAAAAATAAACAATTTTTTTTTTCTAATAAGAAAACGTAATTTGTTGTTATACGTTGTGGTAATGGACATATTTGTCGGGCCCAATAACGCAGATGGTAGTGATCCTATATTGTGCGCAAAATTTTGTGTGTTTTACAAAATAATTTCTTTTGAAATAATTACTATTCTAGTCCTTTGTCCGGGTTCTTAATATATTTTCAAAGAATTCGTATGAAAATTGTCGAGGCATGATTAAAAATAAAGATCGACAGCATATATCAGTTTCTTTTTCTATACGCTACAATAATACAAACTACAGTGTGAAAGAAAAAAAACATTGATAGACGATCGTTCTTTTAGTGCTCATTTACCACTCAAACCTGACGCATACCATCATCATCATCATAGTAACCACAGGATAACCACCAATCGGTATTTTGCGAATATTTCGCTCATCACTGCCCTTGTCACTGCATCTTGTGCGTCAAATATCGTGGGCTTAATATCCAGTGCAAAAATTTATACGATTAATATTTGTACTAGTTCTATGTTTGGTGATATTTTTATGCATCTAAGTATATCTAAGTATAATATTTGTAATTATTCTGTGGTCTGATGTCGGATATGACAGGCCCAATGGCGCAGATGGTTGTGCTTTTACCTTGTGGACTAAATCGTTGCTTCGATCTCCAACCAGGACAAATTTATATGATGATATTTGTGCTTGGGTGTTGAATATATGTATTTAAGTATTGTATTTGTGATTCCTCTATTGTATGATGTATAAGATGTCATGAAAATTTATTTATTCATTACATGTCGCTTGTTACAACATCCGGTACAGGGTAGTATTATCTCTATTCTGACCACGGTAAACTTTATAGAAAAAAATTTTTATCTTTACCTTCCTTATTTAAGAAATTAATATAAAACGCAATCATAATCTACCTAAAAAAGGATAGAAGCATAAAATAAACTTGGATCATTATTCATTTAGTTGTTGATTTTGAGTTAGTGTGATTAAATTGTTTGAAACAAATTGAAATTAAAAATTGAAAACTGTAATTGCGATTTCAGATAAACCTAACCCTATAACCTAATCAATAGTACACATAGGCATATCCAGATTTGTTAGCACAAACATTTCAATTTGATTAATTGTACCTTAATTATGAATGTTATTTAGTAATTAGAACAAGGGTGCCAGCCACAAAACTGTGTTTGATGCGGTTGGTTTATACGTTTTGTAATAAACCACCTGAATTGTTTTCCACCAGTACTAGCAAAATTAAATTTTAATGACCGCCTGGGCTCCTTTCAGTATGAACATAGTGTAGTTTCCAACAGACAAGCCGTTTGGTAAGGATTCAAATGCACTGTTAACATACATTTCCAAACGTATTGTTTATTTTTTTTCGCTCGAAATTAGTATAAAGCATCTGGAATTACGTAACAGGTTAATTTTAATATATCTGTTCTGTATATGCTAAATTTAACGTCATCAAAGATAGGTCTGATATGATAATAATAATAATATTAGGCCATTATTAATCCATAATGAGAAAAAATTACATCATGCCCCTCTTGGATATAAGTCTCCTCCAGTGTCCGCCATTTGTTTCTATCGTCAGCTGTTTTCAACCACTCCTTTCCTGACACTTAAAATTTCATCTAACGAGTCTTCCTTTTTTCTTTTGCTTGACCATTCCATTTTGTTACTCGCTTTGTCTTCTATCATCAGAGGAACGGACGATATGTCCTGCCAATTTCCACTTGAGACGCAGTGCGTGTTTCAGTGTGTCTATCAAATTTTTTCTCTGATGTTTTGGCTGTTCTGTTTGTCCATGATCTTGATGGCAAGGATGCTTCTCTTCATAGCCCTTTGGCTCGAGCGGATTTTTTACATGTTTTTTTAAATATCCAGGTTTGGGCACCGTATATTGGACATGGTAGTATGATAAGATCCAACTATTATTTTTTTAGTGCAATGGGAATTTTGGATTTGAGTATTTCTTTGTAGCTTCAATATTTTTTCCAGGTCATGTTAATTTGTCTATCTATTTCATCCATGTGTTTTGTGTTTTGAAATGATAATAATTGATTTCCATGTATTCAATAGGTGTTTGATTTATTACTAAAGGAGATTTTTTGCCCTTCGTACATATTTTTGTTTTTGAGGTATTTACTTGTAGTCACGAATGTTTTCACAAGCCGTGTTTAATTCTTTCAGCATAATCTTTAATTGTTTTGGTGACTTAGCAAAAAGTGCTGAATCGTCAGCGATTCTCAAGTTATTCAAGGTTTCATTATCAATGGTTATTCTTTTGGTTTCCCATTCTAAGTATTTCATTACGTTATGTCAGATAGCAATGAAAATCTTTCAAGATATCGGGTCTCCTTTTCACACCTCTATGAATATTTAATTCTGGGCACATTCTATCCAATTTACACCGGCTTTTGCTTTTTCGGAATATTTCCTTCATAATGTTAATTTATGTATATGGATGATTCAGTTGTTCTAGTGAGTTCCAAACACTCTTGTGTGAGATAGAGTCGAACCCTTTCACGTAGTCAACAAACGCTTTATATAGAGTTTTATTTAATTCTACAAAAGTTTTTCAACTATTTGTTCTAAGGTGTGTATGTGGTCTATTATTCAGTACTCTTTGCAAAAGTCTGCCTGTTCTACTGGTTGGTTCTTTTCTATAGTTGGCTCTTTTTTCCCAGGCACATTGCAAACAATTTATAAATAATGGGTAGGAAGCTGATTGGTCGGTAGTTATTAATGGCAACTGGGTTTCCCTTTTTGTAAATAAGAATGATTAATGACTTTGTCCAGTTGTTGGGTATTTCTTGTATCTTATGTTTTTTTTAAAGACAGTAGTAATAAGTGGGTCTATCATTAGTAGTCTTTCAATAATCAATGCTTCATTGAAGATATTGTCCGCGCCTGTATACTCCGGTCCTCTATCCTTTTCAAAATTTCATCTCTTTGTAAAGATTCAATTGTTACAATATTTTCTCCTGTTTCTGAACTGAAACTACATATTACAATCAGCTGATTTATCAATCTACTATGTATGTGATTTATAATGTAGGTTTTCGTGTTTAAATCGGAGTCGGATATATTAAACTCCAATTTATACGCAAAACTGTCACGTTTTTAAAAATTTGTCTATAGTTTTCTATAAAGACATTTTTTATTCCTTATGTACGGAATTTGTTATCATTTATTTGTATTTCTCATTAAGCAGATAAATATTTCAAGGGATTGTCAAAAACTAAAAAAAAAAAATTATATGATCACTATGTTTTCCTTATTTCTCTATGACTGTGAAAATCATTTATTTTGAGAAAGTGTGGAAAAAAAAACTTAATATAAATTAGCGCTGCCAAATATGTTGATGATAATTCCTGATTCCTGATAAAAAATCCTTATCTGGTTCGTGGTAATTGCAGACCGTAGTTTCACCACGGAAATACTGCTGTCCATCTCCGACCGCATTGGAGCTACGCTGTTTCCGCTTGATATGTTGTCTGTCGGTTCGCCTATCTGAGTTGCCTCTCTGGTAAACAGGGACCACCTGGTAAATAGAGATATGCTATTTTACTGTGTTTTAACCACGGCAAAAGCTAAGTCGGTTACTGAAAAATGGATTAATCTGATTGACTACGTTGTATTTTTCTTGATAGAGGTTTCATTAAGTCTAATCACTACGAATTCCTACAAGATATTTTCTTTTAGTTTTCTATCTAGGCATAAGCTTAATTCGGGCACACTACAATAAACTTTGCTTTAAGGCTCATTTGGTGCCAGCAGATTAGTTTGAGGCTGGCCTAATTAAATAATCTATATGCTAGTTGACTCATATTCCTCTAGGCTCAGTTGGTCTTTCTATGTCATAGTTGCATTATTTTCATACTTAAAAGTGCTGATACTAAAAAGATTATTGTTATACTAAATAATAGTCAAGTTAACATCAATTATAAAGTCTAACACGAGTTTGCTACATATATGTGGTGAGACGAGCACCTATAGTATACAATGACGTTACACATTTATGTTACAAAATAAAAACATTTATCAATCAAGAAGGCAAACCTCTTATATATTAATGAAATCTATCAGCTACCAGATTTATTGTTCTTTTATAATGATCGAATCTATTGTAAAAAGTTTCGCCTAGACCAAAAGTCATTAATATCTTCTTTCACTCACGTTTACTTATCCTCATAAATTACTTCAAAACGCCATTATAACTTTTTTAGATTTTATCAATGTATTCATGATTGACAACAAATTAATGCCATGTCAACTTTAAAGTCGATCATCTAAACTGTTTTTTGTTTTTTAGTTAGTTTTATTACCTAATAATGTTATATCTACATCAAATTACTGAATTAAAGAAATTGTTTAAGAAACGGATCATAGAAACCTGTTACGGAAGTGTGGGGCGTTACTGGCATGTGATTGACTGGTTGAAACTCACCAACAATCGGTATCGAGGAAAGAAAATAATATGACGAAGGAAATAGTTAATTATGTTGCTATAAATATGTCTATCAAGATTAACAAGCTTTGTTGTGATAATCATGGGCTGGTTGAATAAATAAGAGAAAGGAAGCAGCGTTTCTTATCAATTTATTCATATTTATGAAGTAGACTTAAAATAATTAAAATAAGTAGCCAGCTTAAATAAACAAAAATATGTAACTTTCCAAATTCGTAATAATACAAAACTATTAAGTTAGAATTAGAATCAAATAAACCAAAAAAAGAATAACGACGTAATTAAGTATTGATATAATTCAAACAAAAATAAAAAAACTTGGATCATAATACATATTCAGACATGTATTATTTAGGAGACCAAACTCACTGCGTTAAGTATACAATGTGTGACAACTGGACTTAAAAATTGAACCTGTTCTCTTTTCGAAAAATTTAAGATTCTACAAAGATTGAAACAGTACTATTGAAGCGAGTGAATTCTCGAAGAACTCCATTCATTAAGTAAACTGCTACAGTATTAATTTATCCGGTAGCGGACAAATTGAAATACTTTAAGACTTAACTTGTTTTGTAAGTAAACAGTCTTTGCTTACATAATATTATAGTTAAGAACAAAAACTTCCGAGT
This sequence comes from Heortia vitessoides, assembly GCA_020976665.1. Classification (NCBI taxonomy): domain Eukaryota; kingdom Metazoa; phylum Arthropoda; class Insecta; order Lepidoptera; family Crambidae; genus Heortia; species Heortia vitessoides. The sequence goes on along the minus strand of JACJUM010002525.1, from coordinate 8,506,851 downwards.
AAAGACCACGATCGACCTTTACAGAGCTGCTTATACTTCAATCGTTAGATATTTTATCCTTCATCATATTATAAATACGATAGTGTGTATGGTGTTTGAATTCAGTTTTGTGGCGGGCTTTGAAACGGGTTCCTGGAAACTAGTTGTAGACCTAAATGAAATTCATTCATGAATGAAAATGTTAAGTGACTTTTTTGACCTTAGGGTCATCAGGCTCGTTTGTATTATAAATTATAAATCCTATTTATATTGATTTTTTCCGGCGTTTCATAATTATAAGAATAATTTATCTAAACGTTAACATGAACTATAGAAAAAAGACAAAGAAATTATATATTATAATATGAACATTATATACATTTGTTGCCTGATTGTTTCGGCTTGTTTGACTGCCATAAAACCTTTTAAGCCATCTTATTCGTTCTACTATTTTACAGTACTTTTTTAAAGTATTAACCCATAACATGAACGCAATTATACAAAATACAATGAAGTATTATAATAATTGAAAACATATTTAAACATAACCTTGATCTTGATTTTATATCAAGATAAAAATTTGATCTCACAATAGCACCTCCCCATAGGATTCGTAAAATTCTCTAGGCATGTTAATGGCTAATTATTGAGGAAGATAAAACAAATAAAAGTTTCTTCTTTCGAATTTGTTGACCGGTTAACTTACGTTACATATCTTTAATAGGGCTTACATGAAGCCGTAAATAAGTACCTATTCATTAACTTAAACTCAAATTCAAAATTACAATATATTGACCTTTGTTTTACAACATAATGACCATATGACAATAGGTGTTTGATTTACTTCGTGACATATATAACTTCTATCGATTATTGCATCGGACTATTGGGTTAAGATATTGGACCGATCGCCGGCCCTTTGAGACGTCCTACTTGCGGAAATTTAATTTAATCGCATTTCTTCTTTGCTAAACGAGCACCAAGCATATGAGAGTTTTCAGGAGGATTTTTCTTTTTGAAAATGTTGCTCGCTAAGAATACCACGACAAAGCGCAATGTTCTTTTGTCAACGAGATGGCTTTAAAATGTCCATATTTTGCTACCACACAAGACCATTGCAAAATGGATTTATATTTCATATAATAACGTTGGAGAGCTCCAGTCGCAACATTTTAAAGGTTTTTAAGATTGTATTCGTGATTGTAACTTTTTATTCTGTCAGTTTAAATTTAAAAAGTATACGTATGTATTAATATTTTCTAATTGAACATTTATACCAGCTTAGATTTGTTTGGAATTATGTATACATAATTAGCATCATCATCATTATATTAGCCATTGGAAGTCCTCTGAGGGACAAAGACCTCCTCTAGAAAGAAGGATTTTTTCCTAGAATTACCACGCTGGGTAAGCGTGTTAGCAATCACAGACGTGTTAGCTTTCACGACGGGGATGCTGACTAGGGCACCCATTTCTGCCTTATACATTTGAATTGCACTGTTTCGGATTTAAATACCGCGCCATCTGTAGGATCGTACCTTAGTCGTTCTTTACGGTAGGAGGTACTATTCTACTCTACCGGAACCTTACAGTTATACTTATGTATGTATATAATATATATTGAATATATACACTTTTAAATATTATTTACGTAAGTTTCTACAAGAGATAAATGAAAATACTAATTTAACCTATGCAAATTTTTTGTTTGTGCAATATTTAGATAGATGAATCTTGCGAACCTACATTGAAAAATCTAAGTCTGCTGCTCGAAACATCGCTTTACTGATATGAGGTTGCCTATCAATGTTATATACCTATGTTTTTGGAGCATGTAGTATGTTTTTGATGCATGCAGTGCTAGAGTGTATAGTGCTAGATAAACATAAACTTGTCTTAAGAAATGTTGCCAAAACTCTTTAAATAAAAGTTGTCCGTTAAAATTTATATTATTATATGCAAAATTTCATAAAAAAGATTTAACGGAATTCATTGACAATTAGCTAGATTTTACTGTAATAATTATATTTACTGTCAAATTTTGAATCCATGTAACGTATTTAAAATTTTAATTGTTAATGGTTTGCGTTCGATTATATTAGCTAAACATATGGAACTTTTTGTACATAGTTGTAATTTAATACCATTATTTGTTTAAAGTTTATTTACGTTACCGATATAAATCGTTATTAATCATAATAATAATATGACTAAAGAAAAGTCGTAAAATGTGAAAAAAATTCAAAAGTCAAACACACAAAAGACAAACATAAACATTTCAATACTTCAGTTACGTTAAAAATAAACGATTGAAAAATCTTCATTATTGTATTACATCTATCACATCCTTACACAGGTCGCCTATTACAGAAATCGAGTATGTGGAAAACTAAGTCCGCTTTGTTAATATACAGAGCAAATCTCTAATGATACGCTCAGTAAGGTACATTTCTAGATATTCATCAGCTTTGTAAAGCTAAAGCTACATTGTTTAAGAGTTATATGTTGAGCCCGCTAGATTAAATTTTTAAAATCAGATTCTGTTGTTGTTATAAGAAAATTAATGTACATTTCATCTTCTCTTAAAAATAAATATATTAGAATCCAACACCATAAACACAATCCTTTTCTACTTAGAACTAATGTTATATTTAATATATATACCTATTTATAAATAAATAAAGGAAAGTAATTTTTTCGGTTTTTTACGACTTGAACCTGCACCTTACCTTTACCGAGGGACTACTTTACCCTTGAGCTACTAAGACCTCAGGAGACATATCGAACTGTAACTAGTGTTCTTTTTGTTTCAAAAAATTAAATATGATTGATAAGTAACCGTCTTGGGGAAGTTTCTACAGGATCCAAAATAAGGTGAAGTGAAGTACACGAGGACGGAAAGCTAAAAAATTACATTATACACTTATCGGATCTGCCATGGCATTTAATAAAATCACCCTTCAATTAATTGTAAGGAAGGCAATGATAACTGTGTTAATTAAAATACTTGATTATGGATTTGGGCCGGCTTAGTTACTGTCCTTTTAATTGAATTAAACTCAAACTGAATGGATTATACTTTCTGATTCTTTGCTTTTCGTTTCTCTTTTTTAGCTTCCGAACCTTCTTGGTTATATTCAATAGCAATTAAGATTGTTTGCAATTACAAAAAAATTAAGTAACTTTTCATTTTCAAGCAGTTTTATTATAGGATTGAAGTTTTACTGTAACCAAATTTAAGTGAAATCGCTGTTTTTGTACTTTCGCGAAAAGATTTTTGGTATTTTAATAAAAATGTAGGTACACTTCAAACAAACTCCATGAGAAATTTCTTTACATTTTCTAAGATTACCTATGAGAGTTAACTTTAAATGATTAGGCTAAAAGTGTAGCATATTTTAATTTATAAGATTTTATTTACTTTTATTGTGCATATAAAACAATAACAGTATGTATATTCATACTGAGCATTACCTCTTATGATATACAGTATAGTACGGTTATGCCTGCATAAAATATGTCATTGTGATCTAATTAATTATAATATCACCTCATACCAATAATGTGATGCCTAATGGAACGAACAATCGTCTTTTGAATAAAATCATTGACTACACGGATTTTAGATTCCTGTGAGGCTTCTAACTGCATATAAGTGGACTCTCTTATATTGCTTCATTTAAATGAAACGTCTATACATGATAATCTGATAAATCTGCAGTCTATAAGAATTAACTTACAAAACCCAACCACTATTTAAGTTTTTCCTAACTTTAAGAACTTGCAAAGAAAAGTCGTTTTACACCTAGGAGGCTATTGAAATTTAAAAACACCCTAATTTTAATATGATCATAAAGGCCAACATCATAACATTGCTAAATAACAAAACTTAATTAACACCATGGGTGGTCGTTCGAAATTACAAAAAATGTTTAAGTAATATTACTTAAAATTATGATATACGTCAGACCGTTTGTCATTATATGTGTCACTCTTAAGAATGATTTCCGTAAGTAAACCGAAATATCGATATAAATGTAAATACGAGATATACAGCGTTAAAAAGTCGTTGAAAAGTGATTTTATTAAGAACATTTTATTAAGAAGGTAAATATTCAAATATAAAATGAAAACGTGCATATAAGGCATGGCAGAGTTTGCAAAATTCATTAGACTATAATTACTCGTAGACAAAGACACGACATTACATACATACATACATACATCACACCGGTGTCCCATACGGGTAGACAGAGACTATGGAACTCCACTTGTTACGATCTTGACATACCTCTCTTACTTCCCCTACTTGCATTAGTCCTTTCATACACGCTCATTTATTCTTCGTACTTCTGACCTGGCCCTTCTTTAATACCACTTCTATCTGTTTAAGATATGTTAGACTCGGTCGTTGTATACCAATTCTTCAATTCATTTCTATATATTTGTGCAGCCATTCTACTTTCATCCATCCTTTCAACATGTCCAAACCATCTTAACATTATTTTATGTATTATTGTCACTTGATCTGTTACACCATATTGATCTCTTATTACACTATTATTTAATCTTTATCTCTAACTCACACCATACATACTTCGAAGTGCTCTCTCGTCATTATACCACGTAATTTTAAATATTTAAACACAAACTTCGTTTACTACCCTCTATTATAAAATATAAGCCCCTAATGTGACCGTACTAATAAGATTTTTAATCAATGTCATCTATTTCACAGCCATATAAAAAAACAGACAATTAAATTATTGATAGATGTATTTTGCTTAGTGCTACTCTAGAGGAAAGCACTGCTGATTTGTACAGAAAAAGTACATAAAGCTAAATTTTTTTCTAAACAAATCAGTAAATTCATACAAAGCATCTAATATTAAAGTGAAATCTGCCACATTTACTTATAAATTTCGGTAAAGTAGTCCTTCACTTAATTAATTCTGAGAACAACTAAATTATTTTACTAAATGCCTTACTTTGGTATACATAGGAGGTGCGTTCGGTGTGTTCAATGTTTTGTTTTCACGCACCAATATTTTAACTTCAAAATTCGCTGAGTATAGGTAAATACACACACATACTAATAAGTTTGTATAATGTGTGTTGGCAACATTGTTATCATATACGCAATACTGTTTATTGGGTCGGAGATTATTGGGTTGGGAGATATTATGATAAAACAATATTCTAAGTTTTGTTTGTTATCATAGTTATATTATTAGAACATTATTAGATCGCTATTTGTATTTATATTATCATTTATTGATCTCTAAATTTAATAAAAATACCCTCAAGAAACTTTCAAGCTAAATTATTTTAGAATAGTTATTTTTTAAATACAATGTAACTCCAACACGAACTATGGTATATGTTCATCCATTTCCGTTAGAAATGAAATGATGTTTTTAGAAATTATAATAGATTTCGTGATAAAAATTTGATTCTAGATAGATTTTGCTTTGAATTAGTAGAACCTGGAGAGTGTGTGTGTGTCTTTATATCAGGTGTTGTTAGAAGCGACTGTGGTACTAGAACCAACAGATGGCGGTATCATCATACTATCATTATTTTAGCAATTAGACGTCTACTGTCGCATATCGATCCCCCACAAAAAGGTTGAATTTATCCTTAATTACCACGCAGGGCAAGCGTGGTGCCATACGCAAAGCGGAGTTTCGCGACAAGGATATTGCTGCCCATCTGCAACCTGTACATTACGCTGTCTATATTTAAAATACAATAAGATATATTAAAAGATCAATGTAGAATATCAACAAAAATATTTATAAATGATGAATTTGAAGTAATGACATATTATTATTTTTGCCCTTATAAACAAAATATTTACCTACGAATTTTATAATATTTAATTGATTAAAATTTTTAATTCTAATAAATCAAAGAAATATTTGATGCTAGTTACAGTACTAGATTACATGTTAGTCTCGCGTATTCAAAAAATCCCCGTGAACTTCTACACAATAAATGACCGTCAGTAATTATAAGCTATTCACTTGAAAGCTATTATATAACAAAAAAGAAATGTTATTTCCAAAAACATTTCACAAAAGTAGCTTTTTTTGTCGTTTTGTCGTTCACAAACGTTACTCGTTCTTCATGTAATAATGAATATGGATATACTAAGCAAGCTGTAACGATGTTTAAATTAAAACTTTGACACATACCTAGACGAGCGAGTTTATTTAATAAAACATATTTCTTCGAACCTCAATATACTTTAGAGCACAGCTTAACATATTCCTGTGTTAAGCATCAGTGACTGGTGGAGCGAGCGTCTTGGAACGTGAGCTGGGAGAGAATAGTACCGAGACACGGTGAAGGTACATCCGAACTAGTTTATTGCGGTTTTACTTCCTCGAATTGTCAAAATACAAAGGAGGAAGGTAGACATTTGCTGAACTTTAATTTTGGTCAATAACGTAGATCTGCAGTTTCAATATTCAATGGTTAGTAGTTTACAATAGTTAAACAATTTAATAAAAGGGATATTTGGAATGTGTTTTTAATAACTATGCTCATTTAAATATAATTTGATTAGCATGACAAATGCCACTGTAGTAGCGATAGGTATTATGGTATTTGGCATCATGTTTATATTACAAAGGTTTCACATATGAACCATGTTATATAAAATGAAAACAAAAATCTTTGCATATTTTACAGCTCACATTATAATCAAGCTTTATTAAAAGGATTCTGTATCCTTGTATTATTAATCTATCACAGTTGTAAAAATCAATTGCTCCCTCGCAGAAGTCTAAAATCAACCGTCATACACTTTTTGAGCTATTGCTATCTCAATATTTAGTTATAATATATGTTTTGTCAGATATATAAATCACGAAAGGAGTTCTTTAATTATTTTTGAAGAATTTTGTCTATAATGGTCATGTCAAATTATCCACTAATACTTGCGAGTCGATATTTATGAGTTAAGCTAAAATCATTCATATTATTGCCTTCAAATTTGAATTTATTCGCTGTTTTATACACTTTTAAACAAGTAACTAGTTTTTTTTGTACTATTACGTTATATTATTTTTATACTCCTTGTTAATATATTGCAGTAATATAGAAATAGATGGCAAACTTAATGTCCTCATTCAAGTTAAATAGTTACAAAAAATTACATTTTCGATTACCACAATCATATTTTCATTTATCTCTTTTAAAATGACTAAGACCATTATGATCTTAACAATTTTTTTATGTGCTAATGCAGGCGACCTTTAGTATGGGATCTACCTCATGTATCTTCCTCCGCGTACCGCCCGCGTTGATTTTATTTTTAATAGCGCTTCTTGGAAACTCTTGTTTTCCCGAAGTCAGTAGTAATCTAAATGAAACTGCTTTTTTACTTGAGGTTTAGTAAGAATTTTTTGACGTTTTTTATTATATGATAGAAAAAACAATTTTTAAGATTGATAAAAGATTATAGTCAAGAATGTAATAATGTTCCATTACTACCATTATTATTGTCTCAAAGTTCTTGAGAAACGAGGTGTGTTAATTGTTAGTTAGGTTTGTCAAGTGTTATTATACATAGTATATAAGTATATAGTTAAAAACGCAGAACTATTAAAATATAGTTCTAAAGTGATGTATATTTCGCATGTTAGTTACCCATCCAAATCAGTTCTTCATATAAAATATTAAGACAGACAGACATACTTTAATATTGATAACACGAATAGTGATTACAAAACCGTACAATTAAATATATTAAATTCATTTCATTTGAAAGCACAAATATAAAATATTTATTGTACAATATTGATCAATCCAGGGCAAATATCTGCAACCCGCATCCGAGGTACTTCCTTCAAGTCAAATACCTCTAGGAGCACAGCTTACATATTCCCGTGTTAAACATCGGTGATTGGTGGAGCATCGCGCGCGTCGGGACGTGAGCTGGGAGGAAATCACACCGGGACACGGCAAAGGTACTTTATGTTATTGCCTCCTAAAGTGGAGCGTACTTCAAAATCTTTATTATTTTGCATCAAATATAAAATAAACATGTTGTTTCACTTTCAAGACTACGAGTTAAAAGTTCAAGTCTTCATCACAATTTGATATTTGCTTATATAAATAATTAACTTAATTTGAATGGAAAATGTTACCATACAAATTATATCATTTATAATTAAATAATTTTTTGTCATTGTTTTATTTGCTTAATGCATAGTCAAGGCTTTCAATTGGCAAAAATACAATCAGATTATAGTGAATTTATATATTTTTTATTTGCTATATTTATTTACTGTTATATATATATTTAAAGGTACCTTTTGACGTTAGTAACTGTCAGTCGTTTGATTATCATTCAAAACAGAGGCTTCTTCGGTCGAATTTCGGTTTAAAGACATTTTATTCTCATAAAAAATATAGACATCACTTACATGAGAACACAAAATAGAAATAAATACGCTCATCTAGTATATTTTTTTTTTCGTTATACCAATATTTACAATTAAGACAAAAGAACATATTTCTAGTCTCCTAGTTACTAAGTCTATGTGTGTTAGTTATTTGTATTTTAATTTTCTTAAGCTAATAGTATTTTGACTACAGGGTAGATATGACTATATATTACTCATAAAATAGTCGATAAATGACTATGCATGTATTACTTGCATGCTACCATTGTAATAATTCACCGCTTAATGTAAACAACCATAAATTTATTACATATGGCGCACCGTGTTTTATGAATGCATACGATTTATTCATTGAACAAGCAATAATTAATTAATCCTTTTAACAGTATATAAGGATAACGAAATTTTCAGCTCGTACGTATATTTATTAACTAAAGATAATGTGGCACGGAGTTCATTTGTTTACGACTTTTAAGAATTCGAAGTAAGGATTCGATGATATCTTTGAATTATTCTTTCTGTAAGGTACCGGTAGAGTAGAATAGTACCTCTCCGTGTACCAGGTGTCGTAAGAGGTACCAGAACCGATAAATGGTGGTATATCCATGAAAAAAAGTCAGCACAAATGTACAAGGCGGTGATGGGTAGTAGCGTCCCCGTCACGAAAGCTGCGCTCTGTGATTGCCAACACGCTTGCCCAGCGCGGCAATTATGGGCAACATACTCCGTTTCTTGGGGAGTCCAACCTGTGTCCAGCAGTTTTTAGACTTTTAATGGCTGGTATGATGATATGATGATTTTTACGGTAAAACGATTAACTGCTTCTATTTATTAGGACTTTTTGTCTAAAACATAACATTTAAACTTTAGCCGTATATTTGTTACATATAACCTTTGACACCTAATAAAACAGATTGCCATAAAATAAATAAACACAAAAATCTGAAAGACAAGCGGTTGTTTGTACAGTATCTCAAGTAGTTACCTCAAAATATCTATACGTTGTACGCTCCATTCTACAAAGCCGTAGGCAAACAGATGTGAACAAAGATGAAAAAAGTTTCGAAATCGGGAATGGGAGATGATTATAGTACACAGAATGGAGTTGCGGCTTTATTATGGACTCTCTCTTTGTACTGATTCCAAATGTTTCCCTTAAAAAGTTTGTACAAACTTTATGACTTACCCCGGGATTGTTATACTTACACAGAGACGTTCCATTTCCATCGGATCTTGTAATTTTTTATTGTTCTTTCTTGTTTTTCTTTATCTTAAGCGTTCGGGTCGGTATGGGTTTGGAAGATGGGTTGCTACGATGAATTTAAGAATTAAATCTCAAATCCCTTAAGTTGTGTTCAATTGACTTTTAGTCAATGTTATTTGTCTTAAATAGTTATACAGGGTGAAAAATCCGAATCTACTTTCTGCTAATCTTATAAATGTGATAGTTTTTTAGAGTGATTGAACGGATCTAAATAAAACTACACAGAGTATATCACAGTTAGAAATAGCGCATAGACTATTTCGTATTCAGCTAAAATGAACAGTTCCAGTTTGGTATTTTTCACAAAAGTTAGCTGAGCTGACATGTTTTTTGCATAGTAATAGTTTAATTTTAGAACTCAGTGAGTGATAGGTGCGTGAACTTTTATTTGGGAAAAGTGTATGATTCAAGAAAAATAGATTTGATTTGTTTTTTACATTAACCCGTTTTAGAAAGTAGCGTAAGGAAACCACATGGCTTAGAACTTTTATTTTAGAAAATAATAAAAGTACGTGTAAAAATAAAAAAGTAAATCCAATTTAAACACTGAAGTATTATTAAAAATAACTGTAATGCAGACATATTCGCGGGGACCACCCAGCTAGTATAACATAAATTAATAACCGTAAAGAATATTCAGATCTTAGTAACGTTTATCAACCGGTTTTGATCATTTATATTTTTTTAATATTCTGAAATGGAGCCCACGCATGCAACGTATCATGTCTTCCCTGTTAGACAGACGATCTAAATCCGCAGGGACGCGCTGGATACTGGTCGCATCCAACCACTCCTATGGAAAGGGCTCTCTCCAACAGTGGGCGTTCTACAGCTAATGTAATGACAATGGTATTAATTTATCGGAAAAAATCGAGTACATTTTTATCGTTACTTACTTAAGTAACGATATGATAAGTGAATCAAGCTGCTTGATCTACAAATATATTTTCCTATAATAAATCAAAAACCTAATTAGTTAATAGAATATTTATGGTTCATATAATATTAGAAAAGAAAATACCAAAATAGAAGTAACATCCTGAATGTATTATCTGCATTATACTTTTATCTGCAGTATAGTTGTACAGTGGTTATTATTACCAAATTTCATGATAATAAATCATCGTGAAGTATCCTATCAGTTTTGCGTCTCTTGCAATGTTCGACACGACAAACAAGCGTACGGTATCCTTCACCGCAACCTAGATACGCTCATATAATCACAAATATATCACTAACGCATTGCTAACCTAGTGACTTGATAGTATTCTGTCACATTTATCCAGTAATTTAACTACCTCTCACCTTTCAAACCGGAAATCTCCTGTTTGGCGATAGAAATAGATGTGGGTGACGTTCCAACGCTGGCGACCTTTGTAAATCTTTAGAGAACATGTCTTTTTATTATCATATCATTATCATCATCATATCAGCTATAAAATGTCCACTGCTGGACATAGCCCTCCCTAAGTGATTTCCAATAGGACCGGTTGTATATGGCCGTGTCCAGCGAGATCCTGCGGTTTTAGTCAGATCGTCTGTCCATCTTGCGGGTGGATGCCCTAGGCTGCGCTTGCCAATAAGTGGTCTCCATTCCATACGACTCCATCAGCCATGGGGTCTGCTAACGATATGCCTTGCTCACTAGCACTTTAACTTACTAACCTGACAGGCAATTTCGGTCATTTTGGTTCGGTTACGAATCTCTTCATTCCTGATTCGATCGCGCAAAGAGACTTCGAGCATTGTACTCTCCATAGCTTGTTGAACTATTTTAGCTTAGATGGTCAATTTTAAGAAACCACTTTTCAGTGCCATAGGTCATCGTTGGTAACACACATTCGTCGAAAACTTTCAACATGATACACTGGGGTATGTCGGACGAAAAGATGTTTCGCAGTTTTCCGAACGATGCCCAGCGATAGACTTCTTCCTTGAAGTTGGTCTTACCTAATTGGACTATTTGTCCTAGGTATACATACGATTTTACAACTTCAAGAAGGGAGCTCTCAATTAAAACTTGGGTGGGTACAGCATGATTATTACACATTACTTTAGTGTTCTCCATGCTTATTCTGAGACCCACCTGTTGAAAAACTCGACTGAGGTCTTCGAGCATTGTTCTAAAATCTTTCATCGATTCTGCCATGATCACAATATCGTCGGCAAATTGAACAATTGTAAAATAAAAAAAAATCATATAATTATGTCAAATGTTATTTTTTTTAACCAACACCGAAGTATTCCAAATTTTAGAGCATAGGGGTAATATGAAAAGTGTGAAAATAGTTGCTAAAACAAAGCCAAATTATCAATTATAATTTTATTTCAAAAAGGTTTATACTTGCATAGATTATTAAATAATTACATGGATATTACATACACAGAGCAGGAGTTTGTACACTTACTGTACTTTGTTACTCTTCCGATATGACATCCAAACTAACAGAGGTGACAATTTTCATTTCCAGTTGTGTTTCCTCAAATATTTAGTAACACCACTCTCCAAGATGACAGCTATCTTGTGTGCCGGCTCTTTCTATTTCCTTTGTGCCTTTTGATGTGTATTATAAAAATTGTGGACGTATTTTATTTTCTAACTCTGCACAAGCATTGTTATATTTGAAATATAAAGTGAATTTCTTTTTTTAGTAATTATGCTTTGGTATATTTTTAAATCTATACTAATATACTATAAAGTGGAAGAGTTTGTTTGTATAAACGCGCTAATCTGAGGATTTACTGGTCCGATTTGAATAATTCTTTTTTTTTTTGTTGGATAATGAATTTATAGAGAAAGCTTTAAGCTACATAACATTACGCTGAGACTAATAGGAGCGAAGCGTCAGTGAGAAATGTTGCAAAAACGTGGAAAAGGCTACTATACCCCCCAAAGTTATTCTACGTGGACGAAGTCGCGGGCACTGCTAGTTAGGAAATAAAACGAAAAAATTAACTCCTCATAATTGAGACACTGAATATTTTCTTTAGCTATTTTCAAATTAAACAGCATGTTTCAATTATTGTATTTTGAGATAAAAACGACTGTTCTCTATTTTAAAATCGGGAAAGAGTAGATTTATTCAGCACATCAAAATTAACTCTTAAGTACATGAGGTTGACCTCATACAAAGGTCAACTGCATTGATATCTCACTCTCACTTACTACCGCCAAATAGCAGTGTTTGCATCGATGTGTTCCGGTTTAAAGGGTGAGAGTGTTAGTTAGGGCAGTGAAGTTACTGGGTAATGTGACATATATTTTCAAGTTACAAAGTTGACGCGCTACTGATATACTTGTGAAATTGCAAACGTCTATAGGCTGCAGTGACGCTTACTATCACGCGGACTGTAAAGATTTTCGTTGATCAGGAGCGAAAAATTAGTGACGGGTCTATTCTGCAAGTTTTTTTTAATAGTCGTTTCTCCTTTGGACTGATTACCAATATAACGTTCCCATATATGTTTCGATGGCAAGGATTTTCCGATGTATATATTCGCTGATATAACTTTTCACCTTCGGACGTTTTGACCATATTCTGACGTCACCGTCAGAATACCGTCAAAATGAAACCTTCATTGGGTGATCAATCCAAAAGAGAAACGACGTTCGAAAAACGCTTAGAAAGCCCGCGAGTTAACTTGTGAAAGCTTATAAAACATGCTTTCTATTTATATATTTTATTACCGCACTAATTCGTTTAACTAGTAAATAACTTGGTTATAACTTTTCCTTAGACGATTACAAGCGCAATTATTATTTTTTTACCTTGTTATTGGTGTTGTGACACTTCTAGCTTACTTGTACTTGCATAAGCAAGAGTGTATTGTTTGTTAGAGCATTTATAAATCTATTACATATAAAATAAATTAAATTAAATATAAATTTTAATTTGGTATAAATATTATTACACATCGCACAATTGCACGTGTACGACAAGTACATAATAAACTCTAGCTTCTTCTCGTGGTCTCAGTCTTCTAGGTCAAAGTTTACGGGGTGCTGTCGAAGAAAGCATTCACGGGGTGCACCCCGGGCAACGTCTGATCATTACGTGTCAGGCGAATAATTTTCTTGGCTCGTAATCCCTCTAGTAACAGGGGGAACGAGAGCCGCCTTCAGAAAGCTACGAGGAGATAACCTCTATAAAAATCGTGAAGTCGTAAAAACCTCGCAGAAAAATCCCAAACAAACTCTAATCCGTCCTATTGGGCGGACCGGAGGCCGGGTTTCTGATATTTCTCAGAAGCGGGCCGCGTGGAGTATACCACTATAAAACCCCGAAATCTATGTGTGCGTCTGCAGTAGCATAGGGATAGCGTGCAAGGACTCCCAGGAGAGCTCACCTTGGGTAATAATAATATCAGAAAATTATGAAAATGGCAACTAGGAAAACTTCAATTCCCCAGGAGGTCACCAGCTGCGGTGCTGCAGTAGAATCTCTTCCTGTCACTTCGGTTGCAGGCAAACCTGGTGTATCGGGGCGGGCACCAGTGACATGCGGTTCATCTGCTGAAGAAGCCAAGTGGCTCAAAGTAGGCACTGTCGGCAAGAGTCGTCGGGAGACAAATTTTTGTTTTTTTACATACCGTGACCTCTGCAAAAGATACGCCTAGCGTTGGAGAAACAGGTATAAAATTTCCTATGCCAATCTATCTGTCTCTCGAATCAGACCAGTATCTGTCAGGATGCAAATTGATCCAAAAAAACAGCACTAGGATCGAGTGGCTTGTTCCTCGATTCAGTGATCGGCGCCATAGCTAGTAGCAAGACAGCATTGAACGCCATAACCCCATAACCCCATTTTGCACAGCATCTTTGAGCCGCAAAGAGGCTGATGAACGGACTAGAGAGGATGAGCTGACTCCAGGGGAAGACAACGTCACGGGCAAATAAGAGCAGCGCACTTTCACTCTATACCTCCATAGAGGATCTCAGTTTGAAGGCCTACAAAAAGCACAGATGCGTGCATACCATCCAAGTAGGAACAATGCTATGAGGCCGTGAAAAGGGGCGCTACTGACTGGGTAGCGTGATGACATGCTACGCAGCTCCAGGTGCCCAATCCAAATCTCATTGCGATTACTAAAGTGGGGTTTTAGGCGGTAGGCGTACTCCGTCGCGACCCTGCATTTCTATTCGAATGAATTTCAGGGTTGCATATGAGTATGTTCCGCTCAAAAAAACGGGGTTTGAGTTTACGGATAACAAGTATTCGTTATAGCATCATTATTTTGGTACTAGTACTTTCTATATCACAAGTTGTGATCAAAGTGTCTTGTGACTTATTTCTTTGTAAAAACGTTAAAAGGGAATAGAATAATATGAACTACTCCTGTTATATGCTTATTTATTTCGAGTACTCTTAACAACGTAAGGATTACGTCAGGAGAATTATTTAATGATAACGTATCGTATCGATACGTTACTCATTGATACAGTTTAGAAGATTTTTTTATGTTAATTAGTTGTTCATTACATTAAACTTTTTCATGGATTTGACAGAATAGCATATTTTGCGTTTTCAGTCAGTCAGTATATTCCGGTTGACCTTAGTGACTTCCCTTGGTGTAGAAACTTGGTCATCCCAGGAAACGTTTAATTATCCCAAATTTACAATAAGTTTAAACCGCGTTTTAAAGCCTCCTTAATTGCAAAAATACTAAGTCATCTCGGATAACTTTGAGCTATGCTTGATTCTAAATATATTTCTTAAAGATAATAACCACAATACTTATGCACATTTACGTCCTTCTTCCTTTCCACGATCCACGACCTTCGGCCCCTTTGACTTCCATTTGTGCAAAGTGCTAATGCAATTTTATTTAATTGATTTTTTTGGCTGAACTCTGACAAAAATTTGCTACATATATAATAGACATAAAAAATGCAAAAATATTTTCATTAAAGCAGCTGTTTAACGTCCACAGCTCTAAATGGGTCGAGAAATGAGGATTCTTGCCTAAAACTGCCAAGTAAGAAGCCAAGCGTGGTGGCCACCTCAGAGTGTAGTTTAACTACAGGAATTTTGTTACCCATCTCTACATAGTGCATTTGTGTAACACTGTTTCAGATGAATATACTTCAACGGATTGATTCTAGACTCTCAGTCGCCAATTACCACCTGGTACAAATGAACGTAGTATTCTGCGGCAGCTGCGAATTCCCGCGCTGTTACATTTAATCTATTTCAGGTGCCGTCTGTTGGTTCCAATAGCTCAGCCACCCCTTATAATACTTGGTATAAGGTGAGGTACTATTTAACTTTATCGGTACCTCCTACCAAAAATATGCTTACTATACCTTTATTCCCAGACTACCTGGTCTTTTTATACTTGGACCAGAGAAATATGCCACGTAAGCAACATAAATGTACCGAATCGATTTAATGAAGCAGCTTATCTATATAATAGGTACGTCCCCGGAGACTACCATTAGAATAATTGGTTTAAACTTGCAGGCCTACTGAAGAATATTATCGGCGTCATAAATATTCATGGCCGGTAATCATGTCGGCTAAATAGGATTAATTTATGTCAGCCTTCAGAAGTTAGACCACAAGTTAGAAGCTAAGCCGTAGTTTCTGTCTTCGGGCAGCTATTCTAATATTGCGATCTCGACACAAAGTTTGTTTTTGGAACGGAATTTTTTTATTTTAATCAAACACCTACTTCTTATAGGTCCGATGGCCTAGATGATCATGGTCGAATACTATCCAGGACAAACATTTGTATGATGATATTTGTATTTATTCTGTTTCTGGGTGCTAAAAATATTTATTTTAGTTCATATTTGTAATTCCTCTGTTTTGTAATATCAGTAACAATAGTGCTTTAATTTACGTATCTCTGGGTCAGGTCAGGTATGGAATGTCATTTAAATTTAAAATTTATTTTACTTCTGACAAGATATTTTCGCATTACATTATTAATATAATTTAATTTAAACTTGTGACACGGTTTTTGTGTACCCGAAATAAAGACCTAGTTTTAATTCAAATGAAGTCTTGTTACATGAATATTTGAACTGTTATAAAAGCAACGATTCAATTCTTTCGGGAAGTATTGAACATTCCTAAATTGTATTGAAATAATTTTGTTATAAATATATACACAACTGTTTGGGAATAGAAGTTAAAAACTGACCTTACCACCATTATTTCGGATAAGTCTGACACTTAAAATGAATCGATATGTAGGACGAAGATATTGTTTAATTTATGAAATTTACTCATACTATGAATAAATGGTTATTGTAATCAGTTAAGCTCTTACATGCGGCTACAGTTGCAAAAAACGAACATTCCTGAATATCCAGCTACTATTAGTGTATGTTATGTTTAAAATCCTCTAGAAATAGAAAACTTTAATGATATTATATTCCATGGGAATCCTATTTTATCAAAATATATCCAAATTTTAAATTGGTACTCCAAAGTTCTATACGTTCTTATTTACACGAAACCTTACTGAATCGAAGAGTACAACAATTGTGTTTTTATTTATATAAAATTATAATGAAATACCAATGATGAAGTATTTAATCTAAATGAAATGTTCATATTGAACCATATTGATGAAAATTAAAATAACATAATGCCGCACCGTTTAACAGGCGCGGCAGGGGGTGAGGCACATAGCGGGAGGGCGCTGTCAAATTTCATGCACTAAAGCTCTAGCTATGGTCTTTCAACGTGGCAACTAGGCAGGTACAATGATGCACAGATTATGTAATGAATTAAAGTGGGCTTTGTTTGATAACGTTTATAATTGGAAAAAGATAAACAGATAAAGAAGGCTGACTGAATTTCAATATTATAACTGGGTAAAGACTGATTTTACAATATGTTTTAATATTGAATTTACTTTAATAGTCACATAACGTCCACTGCGACGTATAAGCTGTCTTAACTGATTTATAATCATTTTGGGGTTTTGCAAAATAATTGCCACGCTGGGCAGACGTGGTGACCATCGCAGCCCAGTTCTTTCGGATGAATGTCAGACCAACTGTGTTTTCCGGTACCACTGTCACTCCTTACGACACCTGGTAGAAAAGGAGGTACTATTCTACTATACCGGTACACAACAATTATCTTTGTTTTTTATTAGACTATGTCAACAAATAAGCTTACATTTTGCGTGATAGTTAGCGTCACACCAGCCTATAGACGCTCGTAATATCACAACGATACCACAATTGCATTGCATACCTTGTAATTTAAAGACATTATGTCACATTACCTTTTTATTAATCATTTCACCGCCTCTCTCACCCTTCATACCGGAACATAGCAAAGTGAAGTCTGCTATTTTGCGATTGAAATAGGTGAGAGTGAGGTACCAATACAGACGTTTTTTTTGTATAAGGTCTATCTTTTGTGAATTACAATACGACTATTCAGAAAGTGTAGTACCAGCTAAAACTAAGAAATAATAAATTTGATAGTACGTGCTTTTCTGCGGTACCAACACTCTTTATCATTGCTGCACTAAGATAGAATTATTTTTCATCATCATACCAGCCATCAGAAGTCTACTGCTGAACATAGGCCTATCCAAGAAAGGAGGTTTTTTGCCCATAATTGCCATGCTGGTTTAGGGTGTTAGCATTCGCAGAGCGCAGCTTTCGTGACAGGAATGCGGCTGCCGATCCCCACTCTGCGCATTCGAGCTGCACGTTTCGGATGGATATACCGCTATCTGTCGGTTCTGGAACCTTAGTCACCTTTTACGACGCCTGGTGCAGTGGAAGGTACAATTTTACTTTGCGGGTACCTCACGGCAAATATAAATATAATTATTATTCAAGATATGTCAATACATGTTTTGAAGAAATTCAGACAAAGCTTGCATAAAACTTAGTAAAAAAAAGTTAGATAGTAAATGCATGTTTCCTTATAATTACGATAAAATTAACGTGAATAGCAGCAATTTTGTACGCTAGTTAAACAGCTTCCGCCTTAATAATGGACGCCGCTAAGTCGTTTAAGAGGCCTGTACCGGCTACTAATTATTCTAATATATTGCTAATAGGTAGCTCTTTTATTTTTAAATACATGATGTACTTGTGCCCTTAGAGTGTCTAAGTGTATTTATATTTGTTATTCTATACCAAATATAAATACACTTAGACTACAACAACCTTACTATGAACCTGATTCTACTAAAATATATATCAGCATTCCAGCCATTGGAAATCCACTGCTGGACGTAAGTCTCCCTGAGAAAAAATATATCGTATATGCTTATAGATACTGATGTAGTTAAATTATTAAGTGATCAAAAAAGAGTTCAGTAAATTCGGGTAACATTGAACTATTAGGTATACTTAGATTTATTTTTTTTCATAGACTATATAAAACGAATTCAGCCTAGATAAAGGGTTTGGTCGATTGCAAAAACTATTTTCATGGAATATCTGAACCGATATTTTATAGATTAATATATCTAATCTATAAATAACAGATTAAAGATACCCGGAAAGTTCAATGTTAACCGAAATGACTGTTATATGTACATTTAGGTTATGATGAGAACTGGGGGATAAGTTTTTGTGGATAACGATAATATATGAATTCTTCGATATGTAAAATATGTTTAATACTAAAGTTTACTAAGTAAACAATAATAGGCAAAAATAGTGCGGTATGTTTTTAAGATTTTTCCTGCGATTTAGTTTACGTTGTTAGCAATGCAAAATCTGTCAGGTTTGACAAAATTCAAATATTAAATAACTAAATAGACAATGATTAAGTAATGTGCTTTTGGACGCTGCCATTTGACAGCATAAGACTGAACATCATTTGGACATTCCGCGTTAAGCGTAAGACGGCTTTTTATATTCCAATATTATTTACAATGATGAACTAATTTTATTTTAAAATAGCTAACATTGTTTTTTTAGTTTGCTATTCTTTTTATTTTTCTTTATATATTTATAAGTTAATAAGTTTGTAAATAATACTATTTAAAGGGATATTAAACTAATGCGTTAAGTACGCGGATTGGTACTTCAAATTTTTTTTTGCGGTGGCGCTGGAATTGACAACCTAGAAGTATAGCATTAGGTTCATCGCAAAAATAAAGAGGAAGTCTAACTTTTTTTCTAGTAAACAAAGTGACTTTCAAACATGCAAACACATGTTTTAATCTGTCTTAGACCTAATACGCATATTATAGAAACTGTGGTACGTGCCAGGAACGCAATTAATCATAGTTATTCATCTACCTCGGTCGTGCCTTATAGTGCCTTATTGTCTTCCGGCCTTAAATTTTTTGTATTTCTTTGGACATTATTCTCGAAACAAATAATTAATAAAATTGGTTCTTTATGTTTTAGCGAATAAAAAACAAGTTGACTAATATTGATAATGGAACTTTGTTTTTTAGTAAATAAAAAATAAGTTGATTTATATGAATCATGGAACTTTGTTTTTACCGAACAAAAAACAAGGTAATTTATATGGATCTTGGAACTTAAATGTAAACCTTATCAGTATTTTATAGTAGCGTATCAACACACTCAAATACTAGCCGTAATTCTTTTTGAAAAATTCTAGTGCAAACAAATCACGAAACACTTCAAGCAACAAAGAAACCAGTATTTCTAATTTTAGATAACGTCCAATCCTACATGGTTGTTCGCGAAATGAGGCTCCGTACGTGACTGTACCAAATGCATTCCACCAGACAGGGGCCATCGGTGGTTCGCTTTATCTTCTCCATACAGTGCTTGATAAGAAGCTTACGAGCCAAACTTAATAAGAGTTGACGTTGACCGGCCGTCCATACGAAAACCAACCCTTTGTTTCCGAATACAAAGGTTAATTTAGATTATCGCTTCATGTGGTGGACAGGCCAATAGGACACCTGCGCTTGACGCAGTTATGCATAATGATACTCACGGCTTTTTAGGTATATAGTGCACAATGGGGAGGTAATAATGCTGGCTATTTTTGTTTAATAGTATGTGTGTAGTGGCTACTTGTAGGTTGAAGTAACTAGTTGCATTAGGTAATACGATCAACTCTATAGTACATATCTATAGTATCAAAGAGTATTATGAATGTATTACTAATACAATAACACTCCAGTTATGTTTATTGTTTCTGTTTATGTAGATTTCATCACTTCTATAAGGTCACCTTCAATCAACCTCCTTTTGTTAATTCACAATCAAGAATAACAGTAAACCGCACTCGCCGGCGTGTTGCACTGAATATGAAAGCATATTTTTGCATTTGAGTTAAACAGCCTTCCTTTCTAAATGGGCTTTTACTAAAAGGGCTATATTTGACATTAATCTAACAAGACTAAGTACTAACACTAACGAGAATATCTATTTTCTCATAATATCTAGAAATAATTGCATCTACTATCTGATAACCTCTATTCGATACAGTACGTAAAACGAAAGAACCTCTTTCCTATTTTCCTTTTAAATTTAAATGTTTAATAAGTATTGACAAAACGTACTACATTACTTAATATCTCAAGTTGTCATTTTTAGCCTGTGTTAATCACTATGTGTGTTACCAGACATAATATATGGGTCTCCAACGCATTGTCTCACTGCGGCTTGCTGAGCTTAGTCAGTTACATCCTATTGTCGACAGAGAATATAAAAATCAACAGAATACAGCCTAATCGTATACAAGTATTAGTTAGTATTTACAGCTATCCCGAAGTTGCTCCTGGTTGTGAGTATTGACGCCGTGTTATACATGAGTTGATGACATCATATCATGCTAACACACCTCATTTCTTATTTTTATAAGCTTTGTTTTGGATAGTGCGCTTAGAAAATGTACAGCTTGTTTATCCTTACACCACCATCAGTCGACTCGACACAAACCTTCCGCCTTCATATTTATTCTAGAAACCATCCAGCACTTAGCCTGCCCGTACCCGATTTCTTTTTATTCGTGGCTGGCATGATTTGCGTTTATTTGTTCCACTTTGGACTATTTGTGTTAGGTGATGTCAAAATTGAACGGACCTAAATAAAAATTAAATTATCTGATACAACAATAAAAGTATGAGAAAAAAATCATAAAAGAATAAGTATGATACTCGAGATAAGGAACACATAAAAACAAAATGCATAGTAAAACAAATAGCTTAGTAGCTTGTACAACAATATGGTTCACTAAAACTACTACAACACCATAATATCAACCGTTGGTTGTCCACTGCTGGACCGGCTGCACATGCTGCATCTGACGTGATAGTTGTTTTGACTATTCATCTTGTGGATGGGCGCTCTACGCTACGCTTTCCAAAACATATCTCGATTTAGATCCTTACAGTTCCAGTGGCTGTCAGTCCTGCGTGGTATATGCCCAGCCTATTGTCATTTTAACTTGCTTATACGCATATTTGAACTCGTTACGTTTACGGATCTATCCATTTCAGATTCAATTGCGTAAAAAGACTTTGAACATTGCTCTCTTTTACTTAGTGGGTTATTTAAAATTAGCTAATAAACACTATATTACAGACCGCATTTCTATACCATTAGTCATTAATGGCAATGCACATAGTTCGAAACCTGTCAACTTGAGTTACTGAGTTATGTAGAACACTGCCGTATTGGATTCAGAAAATGACCTGTTTCTTGAAATTGGGCTAGTTGTACGTACGAATTAACAAGATCAAGAAGCAAATTATCAACTAATACAGGGATGAGTACATGGGAATTACACAATATTTTTGTATTAATCCAATGTTCATTATGAGAAACCTGTTGAGAAATTTGATTGAGGTATTCGAGCATCGTGTTATTGGTTATTTATTTCTACCAATATTTATATCATGAAAGTACAGTGACCTTAACAAATATTTGAAGAAGTCAGTATTTGGACATTCCTATAAATGTACCACAACTTTTGAAATCGCTGTAATAGTTGCAAAATATTTTATCAGCCAACCAACTTAAATAATAAGTTGGTTGTTAATTAGTAGGTACTACGTTCTACCCACCTCTTGCTTAGGTCTAACAAATACATTTTCATGCATCTGTCAGTTTATTCCCTTTTAAACGGGCAAATTTTACTCGGACACCTTTATTATTTCACATACCGAGTTGTATGTTATTTACAAACAACAGTTAATTACTATACAGTTAAAAACTTATGAATCCTGAAAAGAATTACTCAGTTATCCATAAGTTTAACTGTAACCATAGGTACCTTCTAGCCATACTGAAATATTTTTATATAAAGCCGTTAATCAAATTATGTATAAAAGGAAGGACAATACGAGCCAATAATTAGAAAAAGTTAATAGTGCAGATGTTTCGTTTACCATACGTACGTTATTAACTACGATCCGGAATGGGATAATAACAATATCGCAGCTGAATTCACTGGTTCAAACAAACAGCGAAATGGCAAAAATACAACCCTAAAACAATAAACCGCTCGCTAAGTCCCACTCGCCAATTTGCGCGCGTTCGCTCGGTCTAATTTACAACTGATATTAAAACCGCGGAGCTTCACACGTGCCCTATCATAAATTGCTCCACCGCGAATGTTTTGCTCGTACCTCGAACAACGATCACAAATTTTGAATATACAGATGTTTCACACACTGCAAAAGAAGTTACTAAAGCGTATCGACATAAAAGTTTCATAGAAGGCAGCCTATGCATTGAGTTCTTGACTCTTAACTCAAAACCGAAAGATTGGTTGCGAGGATCGCATGTTAATATGACATGGACTTTATCGTGTTTTGCTGCTAAAGATTATTTTTCATTTGCTACGCCAACAGATTAATTCCGAATTCAAACGCTCTACGTACGTAGTTCTGATTAAAAACATATTTCTTGTTACATTCGAAATGAGATTCTGATACGATCCAGTGATGAATGGTTTTACGACTTAGTAATGGAATATACAAATGAAATTCTAAATAGATTTTGTTGCCATGGATTTGTTTTGCATTAGATGAGTTAGTTATACAAATACGAAAGGATTGATGACCTTATTAAATTTTCTGATTCCGTTTAATTAAATTTAATATGTCCATAAATATAATTAAACGTTTTTGGCGATATAAAACTTGTACTTGGCGATATAAAAAAAAAAGTAAAATCGTAAAGTATATGAAATTTAATTCATAGAAAAGTTTTGTGATAACAAAACGAAACATTTGAAAGCACTCACGGGGTGGGCGACTGATTAAAACCGCAGAATAGAAGCCGCATACAATCAGTCTTCCTGGAAATATTTTTAGGAGGCCTATATTCAACAGTAGACATCCTACCGTTTATCATATGACGGTGATTGAAATATACATTCAAAACAGAGACTTTCATGTCTTCCCTTTTTATGTTATAGCTTTGTTGAACTTTTTTGTTAATTCAGTTGCTTTGTATCTAAAACCACTTTCACTTTCGAGGAATATAATGAAATGTTTAAGAAACACTTAAATAATTTTATTCTCGAGTAAATAATAATATGTTGAAAAGGAATTAGTAAATAAAATTAATAGAGGCCATAAATAACTTTAACCGCGTAAATTATTATTTCATCAGTCATCTACTTTCATGTGCATATTGCTCCAAACTGAGCTCAATTGTTATGAAAAACCCGCAGTACATATCGTTTCAATGATTGAAGTATGCTTGTAAATTATGATAGTTTGGAGTTTTTGGTAGACCCTTGGTGACGGGGCCATGTTCACTTTTCATTTTTTTGTAACGCATCAACAAACTAACGATTTTGAATTCCATTGCTTATACGACGTGACTTCTATAAGATTCCGGGTCTGTGTAAAGTTCGCTCAAAGGTATTGATTTCTAGGCAAAAAGTTAAAAACTGGTGGACTAAGGTTTAAATGGGATCAAAACTCTGCAGTTTACGTTGACTTAGATGCAATATTTTACAGCTTCAAAGGACCGTAGACGTTCCATTTCCCGGACAAAAGGACCTTGAGAGACAGGCGGACAAAAAAGTAATCCTATTAAAATGCTAACTTGTGCTCAGTGGCTTTTACTTTACAGCCAACAACGTAACTCTGTATTGAGTATATTCTTTTCTTCAATATTCATTAGACATAGGTAAATTACAATTAATATATTTTTTGGAAAATACATTAATTTTAATTTACCGATTCATCAGTATCCAACGTAGTTTAATACCAGACCAAAAGAGTCACCATAATCCTTCTTTCTCACTTTATTAATTTAACCCAATAAACATAACTTAAAGAATTACTAGACCTGCCTTAAGGAAGCCTGGCTGCTGCTTTTATTAAAATTAAATGAATGTAATTGTATTATGAAGTAAACGTTACCGGCACTCACGGCAAAGTAGACTTCATCCCTCCTCAAATAGCACCTCATTCTGTACCAGGTCTCATAAGGAGGCTTATAAGACCAGTGGTCCTCTGGCAAATGATATGTTAATGTAAAGACTGACTAGAAATCAAAAAGCAATCATGACACGATAAAAATTAAATGATAAGCCGCCGACAGTAATGTCCGAGCAGAACCTTTTATTCAATCTAACTTTGCGAACGAAATAGGGACCGGTAATTCGGCGTTATATCCTCATTAATGTGACTCCGGAAGTTGGTCGGATTAAAAACTCTCGCGGGATCCCACGCCCGCACAATTACCTCCAACGAGGTAGAGGTAGGCTCGGCCCTTAATTGAGAATAAGCGTCTTCGCCCTTTTAACTCTTACGCAGTTTACCTGACTGATGTAATTTTCTTTTTGACGGGTCAAACGAGAAGATTGTAGAGGAAATATGTTGAAGACGATGATGACGAGAGAAGATGAGGTAAAGAACTATAATTTTTTTGTATAAAAAGTTCCTTTTAAGTTTATAAAAAAATATAAAATTTTGGAATAGTAATAAAATATCACATCACATCACCTAAATTATTTAATGTGATATAAAATCCAAGAAATATAAACGCGAAAGAGAAATTAAAGATTGGTGTGTTCCGGTTTAAAGACAAGACAGAGAAGCAGTGTAATTACTGCGTAAATGTGATATAGTATCTTCAGTTGACAGGGTTGGCGATTTGTGATGACACGAAAGTGTGTAGGCTTTTTTTGTGAGTGGGAAAATACTCATGTACTAAGGCTGTGTCCCAGCGCGCCCCTTAACCACAACGCTCCTTTCTCGAAGGTATGCCGTAACAATACGCTGCAAATAGAGTGGCACTTCATGATACCGAAGTACCGACTAGATACAAGAAAACGACAGCGTGTTGAAGGTTATATATATAGGTTGGTTGTGTCTAGGGACACCGCCAAAGCTATCTCACCCTTTGTGACCTGCTCCATAGCGAAATCCGTCACAACCTTCAAGGCGTTGATGGTAGAACGGCCCGCCCTGACACCAAAATGGGAATTCGATAAATCGGGAATTAGTGAGCTGGTGGACTATACGGCTTGCAATCACCAGCTCCAGAAGCTTCCCCATTTCGTCTAGAAGAACTATTGGGCAGTAGCCGGCTGCTGTGTCTGCCGGTCGCCCCTCTTTGTAAAGAAAAACAAGTCTACCTATTTTCCATGATGTAGGGAAGCGGCCAGTTCTCAGGCAGTAATTAAAGGACCGTTGGAGCCCCGCCTACGTAGACGGGGCTCCAACGGTCCAGAGGTAAGAGCTAGTACTCGCCCCGGTATTCCGCCCGTAATAGTGTATAGACTGCGGTTTTGTTTACCATCAAGCGGACTGTATGCTTGTTTGTGGATGGATTTCATAATTTAAATAAAAAAAGAAAATATATTTTTTCCTACATTGAATAGGCGTGGTGGCATTTAGTGATGATAATACTACTGCATTTAATTAGCCCTGTTGCATTCAGTATACAGTCGCCTCTTACAACAACTGATACAGGGGAAGGTACATACTTAGGGGAATAGTAACAGAATTTATGTTTAACCCACAGTTAGTAAACGGCTACAACTATATATTAAACCTAAAATTATCTAAAACCATGAAAAATAACTGACAAGAATCAATTTTTGAAGTCTCTCATCACGACATACTAAATGTGAAATTGAGGATTTTACTAGAAAATCGACGCTGATCATCAATCTTTTTTCACTTGTCTAATAAGTTTTGTTGATTTTAAGTATGAAATGTTATAAATCATGTAGATATTTAAGATTATTTCTAGTTATCAATGACCTAGAACTTCTTGGAAGCCTACTACCAAGTTTTAAAAAAATATTTCCTAGATCTGTAAGATCAGCTCTTAAAAGCACGTAGTCAGTACTCTCAAGTTGGATAGCCATTATAGTGAATGCCAAATATTTTTGACTTTTGAAGCTTGAAATCAATGCAACGATGCAGCGATAAATAGTTATAGAAAGATGATACTTTTTACAATACTCTGGCTGGAGGATAATTTCGTACTGTTTTTAAATCAACATGGTAATAATGTTCGCTCTAATCTGAATACTAAGTGTTGATAGTGAAAATAGTTTATTGATTTTTATTTATTTACTATGTTTTTAATGGCTTCCTATCCGACTTCGCAGGAATGCTCATATTTTTTCTTTACTATATAAAGTATTCTTCATTCCTTCCTCCCCTAATTACTTAAAAAATCGTTTTGTGTTTTTAGGTGACAGCCACGAAAGATCTCTGCGATCATCAGAGAATTTACTACTTAAGATGCCGGTTCATACACAATATTCACAATATTTTACAGGAAATCCTTCACAGTTCAAGCTGTTCAGTTGTGGAATGCGCTTCCTTTGTCTATCAGACGCGCGCAATCACTCAATCACCAATTTTTTGGAGAATGGTAGAGGAGTACTACCTATCATTGTAGTAGTTGCTTGCATATTATTCGTTTTATATTCTTCTCTTTATTTTATTATTATTTTTTGTGTGTTTGCGTGCGTGTATGTATGTATTGTATGTATGCATGTGTGTGTGTGAGTGTGTATAAGTGTGTGCGAGTGTGTGTGTGTGTATGTGTGTGTGTGTGTGTGTGTTGGTAGATCTTTTACTTTTTATATGTTGATTATTTATATTTATACATTAGTTTAATTTATTATGCACCTCAAACTGCCTTATTATTGTTGTATTTCTTTTCTGTCCAAAGGTTGCCTGGAAAAGATCGCTCTATGCGATAAGGCCGCCTATTATACTGTACTGTTGTATATTATTCTATGTTATTTGAATGTGTTGCTTATGGTGTGTACAATAAAGAATATTATTATAACTATCATTATGTTTTATACTTTAATGAGCGCAGAACGTTTTGTTTCAGTAGTCATTAAGATTACATACATATTTTATTTACCGATAAAGCATTCTAATGTTAAAATTATACCACTAGAAGATATTTTTATGATATCAATTTGATTTCATAACCTCACATCTTACCTTTCGTCTACAGCTTTGCGATGTTATAATAATGTTTCATAATTAGTCTTAGTTAAATAAATAAGACAAAAATACTCTTACTACAGTACTGTACATATTTCCCCAACCCGTCGCTTTTTATTAGCACACTCAGCCAGTGCAGCGCTATAAATCAAGGGCCAGAGGTCTTGTAATTGCTTTCAGCCTACGAGTGAGAAAGGCCTTTGACAGATGGAAACAATTTGTTTCTCCGAAATCATCTGGACTGAAGCGGCTCAATATCCGTGGGTATTATATATTACTTATTTGTCATTGCTGTCCTCAATCGCTAACCAGGAAGTCTCGCAGCATATTATTTCTTCCAATATACAAATAACTGCGTATACAAAACAGTAATAGATTCAGTAACAAAACTCTAACTGTGGATGATTGCTCCAAAGATGATGACATTAGACATTGATAGACACTATATACAAATATGCTGGATATAACGTTAACGGAACTTTTATTATTAGATGTTACCTAAACTATATATTATATTTAGATTTATTTGTAATCAAAATAAGATGTATCAACAAATTGCTTGTGCATGTTTAGATCTTGTAGCGGTTTCGCGACAGCCATTAAGCGATAGAACGCAATGGACAGGCAAATTGCAGCATATGTGGTCGCTGCCCACACTCGTTCGCTCACGTTATCTCATCCAGAGCGGTTGCGCTAAAATTTCATCAGCTTTCAATCGAAGAGAGTGTATTTGAAAGTACATGACTGAGGCATCGAGATTGGTTTCACAGACCTTTATGTTATGAATGGTTGTACAGACATATAATCGAGCGGGTGATTTATACGCTGACCTTGTCAGTGAAATGTTACGAGAGTCGCCGCTACTGAGGAAAATTCTTGGTTCTATTCCCAGCAGAATCAGCTTAAAGAGTATTTCATTTCGAAAAATATATTTTATGATGCCGATGTAGGCTAAAAATATTCACACAACATCTCAAACGTCGACCTGACCCCGTAATAAGTAGCTCAAAGCACTTGTTTTACGGACATCCCACAACAGAGGAGTCGCAAATATAATATTTATATACACATTTTCAATAAATAGATACAGGACTAACACAAATATCGTCTTATAAATATTTGTTCTGAGTAAGGATTGAACCCACGACCTCTGGCGCTTAAGATAGGATGACTACCATCTGCGCAATTGGGCCCGTCAGGAATATTATTTTAATTTAAAAAAAATGACGCATTATAAATGGCCTTCTTCCTTTAAAAGACTGATCTTCAATCGACAGTGACAGTATAACTCATAGATTATACACAACTGAAAATCGTTTGTGAATGCTGATGTCTAAGTCCTAGCGTTAAACGATACCTTTCACGCTGTCACGAGCCAAGCAAATAGTGCCTAAGTAATCTCAAATAATATAGCTAGCAAGAGTCCCAGTTGTTCGAAAGCGTGCCCACGGGTAGCGTGGTAAGTGAATTTTATAATAAACTGGCTGTATGTACTCTGGCTCCAACTTTGTAGATTGCAAAAGCAAGAGTCCACACAGAAGGGAATGTCTAATAAATATTGAAATGGAAAACGGTACGAAGTTCCGTGTTCATATCATTACGGCGCGCGCGACCGCACGTAACCGAAACACGTTCGCACCTCGGATTAGTTCGTGTTACTAGGGTTGCCATAATCGCGGCTCCGTCTAAATTGACCTACATAAACTTTTTGGAACAAGACACGATTTAATAAGAAAGTAAATGTAATGTAATGTTGGCTGTAAGATACAGGTAAAGTGGAATAGTTCGTCCTCGTGAATGAGGTGTCATAAGAGGCAAATGAGGTACTGGAACCGACAAATGGCGGTATATCCATCCGAAACAGTGTAGCTCAAATGCATAGGGTGGAGATGGGCAGCAGCATCCCCGTTGCAAAAGCTGCGCTCTACTATTGCCAACACGCTTGCCTTGCGCGGAAATTATGGGCGAAATTTCCCCTTTCATGGAGATGCCTGTGTCCAGCAGTGGACTTCTAATGGCTGGTATGATGACGATGATATGTGTAAAGATATATAGGTAAGTAAATCTGATAAACATTGCCCTGTCTTCAATTGACTTATAAACTATCCTAACTCATAAGTTGGATCACACAGAGTGAAAAAAATAAGCCACATAATAAATAAAAATAAGCCACAAATATTTTTTTACTGATTTTTATTTTATTTTGACTGCTTGCCTAAACGTGCACACTACCCATTTATAAACATGCTGTATAAGGTCTGCCTATAGTTAAGGTAGTGGCTATGTCATTTTTCCCGTAAATTATGTTGCACTAATAATTTTCTATTTTTCCGCGGATTAAGAAGTACGACTCGTTTTTATTTATTGTTTTGAAAGTAACTATATAATAATAATAAAATAAGATTTTACATATTATTATTTATTTACACAACATCTCATACAGTGACCTGACTCCGTGGTTAATCGCTTGAAGCATCTGTGTTACGAAGATCAGACTACAGAGGCATTACAAACATAACCATCAAATATATATTTATAACACGCAGACATAGGACAAACAAAAATATTATCAAATAAATATTTGTCCTGGGTGGGGGACCGAACCCACGACTCTTGGTACATAAGATAGAATCACTACCATGTATGCTATCGGACACATCAATGTTGTCAAACAGACTTAAAAAACAATGTAAAATGTTTTGTCAGCCCTAAGTTCGTGTAACAACCGAACAACTTTTACAATTAATACCTACAAGCCCCGAGGGCCATGTTCTGATCGATTTGTTTCCTGTCTCAAATAACTACCTAAATAGGCGATTTTCAGTGCTATTAAATAGCCCGAACTGATTAGGATGATTATTCCACTTATTCCTGAACGAGTTTGGTTGAAAAACTTCTGTCAATATTATTGAAATTGTATCACTATTAACCTATTCCTAAATTTATTTCAATACGCATCATGATTCTAGAGAATTATGTGACAATGATGACTTTTAATTTTACCCAAATAATCTTAAAGATCAGTCAAATAAAAAATAAAATTTATAATACAAATGCTTTAATTTAAATAGTTTAAGGAAATATTTGGTTTATTTATAAATCCAACGATATTGGTTGGGCTGTAGACGCAATCTCTAAGTAAACGTCTTCGGAAGCAAACCGAATGGCATCACGCTAGTTTGCGCCACACTCCACACGAGCCACTTGACGCGCGATCTCTTTCAATTAACCGAAGGACCCTTGAAGAGCCTGAGACCAGCCTTTATTAGAAATTCGGGTCAGGCTTTTAGCTTTTCTGGAAAATAATCAGCCTGAAGAACTACGCTTGAGTGAGAAGGATCACTTAATCGTTACTGTATTTTGGTATTATTTTTTATTCGTGTTGGCTTACGGTCACCTCTTAGAATAGCCCTTTTTTAATACATCTCATTAATCAGATATGAGTTACAAAATAGGACACGTTTTTTTGTGTTCATGGAAACATACTAAAAAAGTTTCTCAATTAACGTGTTCTTATTTGTGCGTACACTGTAGAAATAAACAACATTATACAATATTGATTTTGGTATTTTTTTTTATTATTATTCAAGTTCGATTAACAAATATACGGAGATAGTTTGCGTCACTGCAGCCTAAAGACACTCGAAAAATCCTAAAGATTAAAAAGGATTAACCTTATTAGGTTAGATGATATCTTTGGGATTTTCAGTAGTTTCACTGCCTACCAAAACTGACACATGTAAGTATATCCATCAGAAACGGTGCAGCTTAAATACTACAGGGTGAGGATGACCAACAGCATCTTCACCGCGAAGTTGCGCACTAAGATTGCGACCACGCCCACCCCTATCTTTGGGAGGCCGATTGTCCAACAATGGACTTTCTATGGCTTATATGATACATGATATGCGTGGTAGATAGTGCCACCGTAGCTCATGACGCTTGTTATTTTGGTGTTTTAACAACGTGATGGCATGAGTATAATACGTAATTAATCATTAAACTAAAAAATAAAATGTAAATCTACTATAAAGGTACCAGAACCAACAGATGGCGGTATATTCACCCGAAACAGTGCAGCTCAAATGCAAAGGGTGGGGAAGAGCAGCAGCATCCCCACCGCGAAACCTGCGCTCTGCGTTTGCTCAGCGCCCAACGTGGCGCGGCAATTATGGACAAAAACCCTCCTCTCTTGGAGAGGCATATCTCCAGCAGAAGACTTTTAATAGCTGCTATGATGATGATAAAATCTACTTATTTCTCCGATTCCTTCGTATATTTATGCAAAACAGTGAAAGCTTAATTACTAATCTATTGTTGAATTCGTTTAAAAAGTGGAGTGGAGTGTGTGGAGAAGTGTAGAGTGGAGAAGTTTAATCATATTTTTTTACAATATCCAAAAGTTTTGTTAAAATTTATGAAAATACTGGCTATACTAGCTAAGTCACATTGTGAATAGTAGGTGTAAGTACTAGTCTTTTGTATTCTAGGAAAACCGAATTTGGCCTTTGTACAAGAATTTATTCGGGTAGGTTTCCTTTCATTTACGATACCCAGCTTTCTTATGTGTCCCTTTTTTATTTGAGTGAATTATTACCATATAGTAAATGTCTAGTAGGCTCTTTCACTACAATGCTTTTATTTAGCTGATATTTATTATGCTAACATAAAAAATACTCCGCAATCCTATACAAAAAATTACTTAGAATTCGATTAAAGGTGATGATGAGAAGTGAATACAGCTATTCATACACATAGGTTATGCAGTACGTACATTATAATAAATCTGTTAAATATTACGAATAAAGTTTGTTTCTAGACAACATTGAAGAATTTTACTATTTTTTATATGATTTTCCCGTTAATACAAATATAATTTAAGAAGTCATAGATTTTTGTCCAGTATTAATAATACGAATTCTTAACTCCACAAGTACCAACTGGGAATGACTTGAAATTTCTCAATTTTCTCCGCAAGAAAGAATTAGAAGTTTATAAATAGTTAACGGGAGCATTTCTGGATTACGCGACCTGAAGTAGAAGGCAGATGCGCATTCCCACGTTCCCGGGCAGTAGTGTTTTCCTTTATTACTTTTAAGAGATACCTGAGTAGATTTTGTAAAGCATGAATTATTGACACCCTCTAATGTACCTTTAAACAGAAAAGTTAAAAGGAAAAAATAAGATTTCTTGCTATAAATTTATGAGATGTAGTTAGAATCTTAGATTGTCTAGAACAACTACCAAAGCTAAATGTAACTATTGCCCAAGGAAATGACCACCAATATATCATAGTATAGGTAATCATCAGTGCAAATATTTTTATTTTCAATTAAATAGAACTGATCGTTATTGGAACTAACTGTGTAAGTCAATGGATATTCAATTCTGTTTAAATTTCTCATAAAAAAAACTTATCATTTAGTCGATACAAAAGTAAAAATATACTGTCTACTGTACTGTACTGTATTACTACGTAAATATACGAAATATTTGCACCATTTCTATGGAAATTGCGCAAACGGATGAAAGTGAATTTGACACTTATTCATATGTTCAAATTAATGTGGAGAAGTGCACGAAGCCATTTCTTTTGTACAAAATACACTAAAAGAACATTAAACACGTTTGAATAAAACATTGATATACTTAAATGAAGTAAACATTTATTGCCTATCAAATCGCAAGGAAATTAAGAAAGTAAGAGAAAAAACTTAATGAATTATTATGATCGAATACATCGGACGATTGCTTTATAGTAAGCTTTATAAAATCTAATTAATCTGTTAAATTACAGGATGAGTATAGTTTACTAAACAATGTATTAAATTAAAGATATAGCTCTAGTCTCTTGTTGATAGCTTTGATTTTAAAATTAAGATTAAATAATTACATTACGTGTATATTTGACGTGCCCGATGGCGCAGATGGCGCAGATCCTGTATTATGCGCCAAAGGTCATGGGTTCGATCCTCACCCAGGACCAATTTGTATTTGTACTGTGTCTGGATGTTAAATATATTTATATGTTTAGTTAGTATATTTGTGATTCCTTTGTTGACTGATGTCTGTAACACAAGTGCTTTAAGCAACTTATCATGGAATCAGGTCAATGTATGAGATGTTGTGGGAATTTATATATATTAGTAATATTGCTCGCCGTTATTGCTAATAAGTAAGACAGCATTAAAAGTTGTTGTTATAAAAATGTATTTTATTTGAATGTTACATCTTGTTAGTGAGATAAATAAAACTGTATATTACATTTTATGAATTGCTTGAAGAACAGCGTATGAGCTTAATTTTTCTGCCGCGGAAACTTTAATGTTTTAATTATAATATTAGGTATGGAAATACCTAAAGTTATAATTAAAACATTAAAGTCTATCATTAAAGGAAAAGAGATTTTTTTTAAAACAGAATAGTACCCATTGCATACAAATAATGTACAACCAACAGATAATAGTTATACAATTTTTAAAATAGAAATGTAATTAATAAACCATGTATATAAGACACAAGTTTAATAGTACTTTGATTCTCGAGCACAGCTACAAGCAGATGTTATTCCAGACAAGCTAAAAACCTGACCCGAATATGTAATAAAGGCTGGTCGCAGACTACCCTTGGGCGCTTTGGTTAATTGAAAGAGGTCGCGCGTCCAACGTTTTGTGTCGAATGAGCGCGCAAACTGCTGTCATGTTCTGTTGTTTGCCAGAAACTACATTTGCCCAACCTGATGCATCTAAATTAAAGATTGATTATTTAAAATATTTTTGAATTTAACTATTAAAATCAAATACTGACTTATTACACGGTAAACTTATAGGTTAGTAATTTGAGCGCTACAGAAACGATTATTTATTTATGTTAACCATTATTTTTGTGATGAAGGACAAATTAATTTCTTTATGTTAAATAAGTATCAAAATATTTTATCTGTGTCCAATAGCTAAACACACTTATAGTTTTATCACTTTAAAATTTAAACCTCATCGGTTATTTGCACCGATGATTACGTAAGACGTGATAATTTAGTTTGTACAATTTTAGATTTTACAAATTTAGTACAAAATTGTCTTAGAGCATTCCTATTTAGTTTTTAAACTAATCAAAAAAATCCTCTAACTTTAATCTATTGAATGGCTATTTGTAATTGTGTGTCAATTAAAATAAAAAATATATAAATATACATAATAACAAAAATATGTACAATATCATTTTACTTTGCCAATAACTCATATAATACAAAATTGATTGTATTGGAGTTTTAAATATATGCATTTATTTGAAACACCTTTGTTTGGGATGCGTATAAAAAGAACATAAAATGTTGAATTAATTCCAAAATAGCTAATAGTAGATTAGCTATTTTGGAATTAATTCAACATATAAAACGATAAGTAACATTTATTTATTATTAGAAATGTATTATTCATTTTATGACGTAATTCTTTCTTGTTTTTTTTGTTTTAGAACTTCCAATAACAGGTTTAATAAATAGATCCGTATAAAAATAAATAAGGTAATGAATACTAAGTAGCATTCTTTCATTAGTTCTATTATTGGCCTACAAGAACCAGAATACAATTTATACAACAAAAAGAGTCAAAAGTATCTATCTAGAGTATAAAATGTATGTTCTCTAAATTATTAAAAACCACCTAAAATCGGATTTATGAATCGGAATTATGGTGTTATTAAACATCATTCTTGGTAGATTCATTATCCACTAAAACGGGCGTCATTATCCAAAAAACATAAAGCGCGATATTTGTTGCTCTAAAAGACGAATTTTTTAGTAATATATATTTTTTATTTCTTTTATATACACAGTTTGGGGGACAAAAAGCAATGACTTGTGGAATAATCCCAAACGATGTCAAGAGTAGGTTCACATTGTGACTAAAAGAATTGAAACCTGACTCAAATGTCTTGTAAGATCTGTCCGCATTGAGTGGCCTCTTCAGTTAATTGAAAGAGATCGCGCATCAAGTGCTACGTGTCAAGTGTAGACGCAATTTAGTATGTTACTTATTTGGTTAAACCTTCTTATTCATATGTTCTATTAGGTATATATTACTTCCCATATGTATATAAGACAAGTGTTCGTTCATCTAGGGAACTATGCCTTTAAAAGTTACTTATGTCCTAGAATTTAATCCGTCCCCATACCAAATGTAATTAAATTTAGTACACTGATTAATCTCACTAATGTTACAAATAGCGATACTTTCGCGTTCACATTATGAGCATGATACATATAAGACATTAAGTTTAAAGTAATTACTTAATTAAATATCAAATTTCCTAAGTTACTTCTATGATTATGATTTATCTTGTTAATGAATTAGTTTAAAAAACCTTTTAAAACTGTTTTTGCATACTATTTATAAAAGCTCGAATAAAAAAACATATAACCAATTATTAACATCTTGAGTCACTTACTATATTCTAAGAAAGGATATAAGTCACTAATGCACGTACACAGCAGTCAGTTCTTTGTTAAATTGCAATTTATTTTAAAAGCCAGAAAGTATATAATCCCACTAAATCTTTATTCAAAAACGGCAATGGCAGTCGTACTTCTGTTATTTTAATCAAATACACTTCAGCGTTTCAAGAGAGAGTTTTAATTAAACCTGTTTGTATAGCAATCGTTTGAATTCTACTCACGTAGACTCGTTGTAGAAGTTTTTCGAGATTCCACCGATTTTCTTTAGTAAAATCCTGGAAAATGATGGAACACTTTCAAACCTGACAAAGGGAACTGATGCATTGTCTTTATTATGCAAAAGAACTGCTAGAAGAATGTTTCAGTATTGCGAAATCATCCTTTACGTATATAAATTTCTAGTTTCATATTTGTGTGCTCGGTTGGTTCTTGATTTTGATATATTCAATATTTTATATAATAAATCCTAATTATAACTGAAAAATTTAAGTGAATAATAATAAATGCAAGAAAAATTATAATATAATTATTTGTACTAAATTACCACTGTATTATTACATATATGGGCAAGTTTTTATATATTGAAGACAAGAAAATTTCCAAATGCAAACTAGCCAAACAACTACAAATAGGGAACATTACTTAAAATTAAATTCAAACAATATTTTATACAAAATACATATTAAATAATATTTACGATCACGAGTAACTTCTGTTATTGTTGAGGTGGTTTTAAGGAACAGTTTGACGCATTGTCATGAAATTTACTATCTAGTCGAACCTAAATACGATCCAACACAGTCTTCAATTTAAATTCAGTTTCATAAAAAACTGATACTTGCTATACATACTATTGTGGCATTTGCAATAAGCATTATTGTTGTTTTTTAGCCTACAAGGTCATTTTTAGTATTAGTTCATACACTCCTTTGCAAAAAAAGGGTGGTTTTGATTTTAGGTCTTCTTTAAAAAAATACGGTACCAAAATGATTTCAATCATTTGTACATGTTACTGTAACTGTACTGTGTGTAGGTTTTCAAAATGCCGTGGTGTTTAAAACAGTGCTCGTTTTTACAGAAAACCACTTTTTATCCTACATTTTTGGTGCGAAGTTCCAAAAGATAATATCGGTTTTCATAAATTTTAGTCAATTTATATGAATTTATTTCATATTCTTAATTGTCATGTTCATTGTCAAAGTTTTATTTATTGCTGTTTAGCTGTCTCAATAATGTTAGAGGAAGTGGTAAAAGCTACCAAAATTATTGCGCTGCTCAAAGAGAGTTGCAGCCAATGCTTCGTGGCTCTTCTATAGAGCATGTCTGGGACGTTCTAAAACGACGCGTGAGATCAGTACAACCGGCTCCGCAGACCATCAGAGAGCTGAAGAATGTGATTACCGCGGAGTGGGAACGTATTCCGCAAGCAAGTATCCGGGATATCCTCGCTAGCATACCCAGACGAATTCAAGCTGTGATTTCAGCTAGAGGGGGTCACACTCGATACTAAACATTTATCTGCTTTTACTTTATTAAAGAAAAACAAACAAGAATCTCTATTTACTTTTACTTCACGAGCATATGCACTACTAGCGAGCATACAGTACTAGTGAACTTTAGCATGACAACCCATAATTTCTATCTATTAAAAAATGTATGATAATACTGACGAAAACGATTATTTGCTTATTTATTTTAAAAATTGTAAAAGTAAAACTACCTAAATATATCAAACAAACCAATAGTAACATTTGAAATGGTTCATTGCTTAGGTGCCCGTTTTTTTGCAAATGTGTATACAAACAACGCATGTATCACTACTTGGTGAAGAAATATGGTTTCCTCATTTGACGGATCCGATGGCGCAGATGTTACATCCTATCTTGTGCGCCAAAGGTCGTAGGAACGCTGCACACCCAGGACAAATATTTATATGAAAAAAAAGATATATATATTTTTATATATTTAAATAGTATATTTTTGATTTATCGCGGGGTCAGGTCAATCAGTTTCAATCTCCTCGCTGTACTATATTTGACCTTAACATTTAAGCCAACCCGCAATATAATACCGTTCTATCGCTAAAATAATAAAAAAAACAGGAAAATGTCTTCTTCATTAGTCACAGTTCAAACTACCTGCGGAATCTGAAACTAATGACAGGGAAAAACTCAAATCATTCCGCTGTCAAATCAACGCAGCGTTAAAGGAAATTGTAACGAGTCATCGCGTCTTAAGTCACATCTTAACGCACCATTAGGGTCAGATCGCGTGAGCGGAATACTGTTTATTTGCTTAATGTTCCCGAGAGAAACCTATTTGTAGTTGTTGAAAGCGCGCGCGGAACATGGCTAGTTTGCAATTGGACACTTTCCTATCTGAAATCGCGATACAGAGCTTTTTCGATTTGCGACAGGATTTTGTGGATTGACTGTGGTGATACAATTTATTTTTTCGAATGTGTATGTTGCAAGCCAAAATACGTGTTTGAATGCTTCGTTTGGCTTTAAACTTTATGCATACCATTGTAGAAAAATTACAAAGTCGCCTTAACTTTATCTGTGTAAGTATCGTTATATTATATTATTACATTTAATAAATTGGTAATCGGATGTTGCAAACCAATACTTTAGTTTTATTTATGAGTAACATCAATTAGTTTGAATCAAAATTCAATTAATAATCATTAATTACTTCTAATAACTCAAACAACTACTAATACAGAATTGGCAAATAATGAGATACGGTGTTATTAGTATCAACAGATACGTTAACTTGACTTTAGATAATAAGCTTAAAACCATTGTGTTACAGACGCCAGACAACAGAGAACTTACAAATATAATAGAAATAACAGAAATATTCATCAATAAATAGTTGTGCTGAGTGAGTAACAAACCAATGACCATTGAGAAACAATACCTGAATTCGGTCGTGCTCCACCAAGCCCATTAAATTTAAAAAGAACTTATATTTAGAATAAGATATAATAAATCTTTAAAAACAAATAGTAATGTTTTGTATAAAAACTCTATCAAACGAAACCTTGAACCAAAAATACTAGAGTCCATTTTAACCTAAAAGAAAAGTTTAATTTATATAGTTTAACTTAAACAGAACCAGACACGACTCTTGGCACATCCAAGAATCGTGGGTTCGATCCCCACCTAGGACAAATATTTACATGATGACATTTGTGTTTGTTCTGTGTCTGGATGTTAATAAAATTTATTTAAGTATTATATTTACGATTCTTCTATTGTCTGATATCCATAACACGTACTTTAAGCGATTTACCTCGGACTAAGGTCAATGTATGAGATGTTGTGTGTGAATATTATAAAAAGTATATCATAATAAGTATATGTATAGAAAGTATATCATTACAACTTTTACGGACACATATTCCGACGTAAAAATATCCACACGCCTACTTACTCGCAAAGCCATGCCGTACGTATCAAAACCGGCTATTCCCATGGGTTCGATTTCGCATCCGTTCTAAGCACGACTAATATTTCGCTATCACTCGAGTTAAGCCAATAATTCAGTTCGTGAGATTAATGTGGCCACGATACCTTAGCTCTCAAGGGAACGCCGCGCCGTCCTCTACCTTGTGAGACCACCTTATTTCGGAGAATGCTTGCCAGAATTTTTTCTATCTTTATGTAGTGCTTATGCTTTACTAGTATAATATTAATGGTAAAATGTTTGTCTATTACACTTTTACTTGCTTTGAATCAATGTTGATTGTGTTTGGCAAGTAGTTTCTAGGAAGAGGCACTATAGGAAGAGACATATTATACTAATTTTAATCCGAAAAATATCGTGCGGAATGCGATATAATGTAGCAATTTTTTTTTCATAGTCGTCTCGAATGCATATCTAATTTCCATTATCTTGATGCTCCTATCAAAGGTAGGTCGTCCGCTGTTGGACATAGGCCTCCCAAAATGATTTTAAATAGAACCGGTTGTTGCCCGGGTCCAGCGCGATCCTCCGGATCTAGTTTCTTCCTTTTTCACATTCCAAACTCGATAGCTCAAAGAGAAAATCAGTGAAATGCCCCCAAAAAGGAGTATTTCACCTATCTCACTTCTGAGCTACTGCGTACCATAGAGAACAGCATATAAAATGCTGTTTTTTAGGGTAAATACGAATCATCTCGGGCTTGACTTTAAACCTTCTAAACAAATTTGTTTTCAAAACGGCTTCTCTACCGACCATTTACCGTTATGGTGTGCCCTGACGCTACGGCATTCTATACAGAAGGTGGAATAGTATAATAAGTAATTAGGCTTTGCGTTTGTGGACAATGAAAAATCGTTCGATTCGGTGGAGCCGTAGGCCGTAGTTGAATTTCTTTAGCAGAGCCATATATATTGACTATTGGTATAGTGAAGTGTTTGTATAAGTTGGTTTCCGGAAAGGTTAATCTACGGGGAACCTCATCCATATGCGATGGCAAGTTAGACAAAAGCCAGAACAGTATAACAAGCTATTAGGTTTTGCATTTGTGGACTATGAGAAAGCATTCGATTCGATGAGGACGTTGGCCGTGCTTGAATTTCTCCAGCGTTGCTATATTGACTATTGGTAGATTGAAATATTTGTATAACAACGTTACTATTTCAAGCCGAGTGTAGGAGCAGATCTCAAAGGCAATTTTTTAAGAGTAGCTTAAGACAAGAAGACGTTATATCTCGGAAAAATGTTTCAAGCTCCTGAAATTACAAAGATGTTTTTGGCATAAATAATAATGGCAAACTCATACTTTCGATTTGCCGACGACGTTTATTTAGACAGATCAACGATTTAAGTGCTTCAAATATTAATGTTATATAAAACAATTTAACCTCCCGATTCACAATAATTTTTCCACTACCATTGCCTAGCATACAGCAGTCTGTCAGAATAGGAAACGTTTAAAATGGCAGAATCGAGTACCACCTGAAACC
The DNA here is from genome assembly GCA_020976665.1 of Heortia vitessoides. Taxonomy (NCBI): domain Eukaryota; kingdom Metazoa; phylum Arthropoda; class Insecta; order Lepidoptera; family Crambidae; genus Heortia; species Heortia vitessoides. Next base: position 8,465,418 of record JACJUM010002525.1, on the reverse strand, counting down.
TGAGATAAGATGTATTTTTTTCTACAATAATTAATTATTTAATACAGAACTTATTATTTCTCAATTCATGAAATCAGAAGAATAAACTTACAATCGTTAATCTTTAGATAAAATTAAAACCAATACATATTACTGAAGTTGGCACTCGTGAGATTTAATTTGCAAACTCTGCTATCTTAACCGGACTATTTCATGATTGTTTAAAACCGTTTCATAGCAAATCCGCGAGGAAAAACATAAAAAAATATTCTACAGAATCCTCAAGTAAATGGATCGCTAGTTTTAAATATAGGGGTATATTTTTACATGAATACACAGTTAACCGGTTTAACAATGCTAACATATCTTCAAGCTCTCGACGATATGTTGTATTCACGAAAAGTGAATCAATTTTACACACAATAACTCTAAGTTTAGTAATTTTGGCTAAATTTAACAAAATTTCAAAGCTACTTCCATGATATTTTACAAAAAGTTACATAATTATACCTAAAATTACATATTTTTTTTTATTAATATATTTTAGTCAAGTAAGCACTTTAAAAGAACTTTTAAATCGTCAATAAAATAAGTAATAGTAATAACATTATTATTTTTAATAAGGAAGTGATTTTATGAATATTTGTATATAATACAGACACTTCATTTCATTTGGACTATCTTAAATTAGTCTGTCAACATCAGACGAGTCTTAAAACCAAGTTTACCGTAGGTTCATCAAGCAACCAATAAAGGAACCGAAGGAACCTGTTAGAAAAACTGGTGGTTATATCATACAGTACTAGCTACTCCCACAGTATCACTTGCGTTAATCCGAGGAACATAATATCGTAAGTTACTCTTTATTGGATTCACTCTACTTATTTTGTTAACATCTATTAGTAAGTAAGCCCTGTTATGTTTATAACAGGGTCAGCCAGGCCAGCTATTTCAAAAATTAGCGGTAACAAGAAAATACATTCTTTTTCTTTTATACAACCAGTAAAAGGTGATCATTTGGAATTATAATAGTAAGTAATCACTCCAAATTTATTTTATTTTATGTTTGTAAACTTTCATAAAAAATAAACAAAGTTTTAAAACCTAACCTTTATCACTACGGTTTATTTTGGATCTTTATTTTAAAAATGTCTAATCTAATGTTAATTAAATTGTAGATTTATATGGATTTATTTTCTTTTTTGTTGATTTGTTCTCGATGAAAAGAGGGCAGTTCCAATTTATTTTTGGGAAAAGTGATATTTTGTAACAAATTGTTTCGGCACTAACAAAAACAAAACTATAAACTATTGAATTAGCATTGGTTAAATACACCACATAAATACTAACGTAAAAATAATCAATCATTCCTTTTTACTTTCCAATTTTAAGTAACTTACTGTATCAAAAGTTCTATGCTAGTGATATTATTAAGCAAACAAACGAGAAAAATTATTTTCGCCGATTAATTTTTTTGCCAATTGACCGAATTCCTGAGACTTTAAGAAATATAAAATCTTGTTTTAACATTACCAACAAATATTTTAATTCATTTATAAATAATTTTACTAGTCGTTCGCGTAAAGCTTTTGCAAGCTATCAATGCCCGTTTTATTTGCAGTCTATTATATTAGAGAATGTATATAAGAAAAGTGCTTCAGTAGTTACGAAGATTATCGAATATAAACATCATCATCACTGGTTGACTTAAGCCTCCCAAATATCAGGAATTTGCTATTTTATCGCCGCGATGGGCAGGCGTGATAGAAATCGCAGAGCAATACTTTACGACGGAAATACTGCTGCCCATCGTCGTCCTGTTGATTTTGAGTTACAATTTTTCGGGTGGACCGCTACCCGTGGGTCTGGTTCTTCAATAGCCTCTTACAACATCTGGTACAGGAGAGGTACTTTCTTACTCTGCCGGTACCCTCTCGGCAACCTACCCGGCTCATGACAAACATATCCTTATTATGATATTAATACTATAGCTATGGCATCACAAGGGTATCAAAAGTATATATATAAAGTGTATTGAGCTAGTAATAGTATATGAGCAAACACTTGATAGTATAACTATCAAAAAATTGGCAACAAATTTATCAATTAAGGTAAATCATCCATATGTAACAAAACAAAAGTAATTCGTTTACTTAAATTCTTCCCGAAGATTATTCAGTCTGCTCATTATAACCGTTTGAAATGACTTAGTTAGTTTTTTTATCAGTTCAATACAAAAAGGAATCGTATGAATTCTTAAACAATATGCCTCAATGAAATCAGAATATGAATACTCATTGAAGTAGATTTTTAAATTGGATTAATGATAAACCAAATAAGCTTACAAAAAATTGCTTAGTCATTCGTGAATATTAGGCACCTTATATCAGCATCTTTGAGCACAATGTAGGTAACTCTAGACGCAATATTCTCTCGGCACAATACTTGCTCGTTTGAACCTGTTCACTTGGTTCACGTCGTAAACTTTACGATCGCTTTTCGATTGGCTCATGAGAAACTTGTCTCGGGAAATAAATTCTCGTTGAATAAAAGCGAAACGTAATGATATTAGTCATACGTCACTTTTATGAATGTCTTGGGAAGAACGGGAAAATTTATCACGTTGTATTGCGTCATACTTTGGGTATCCTAAAAATATATTGTAAAAAGAAATGCACGTAACTGGGATAAAACTCTTATAAAAATAATTGTCATCGTTATGGATAAACGAGCAAACTTTATATCACTCTACTCCAAAATAGTCGCCGCATAATAATTTTTAAAACAACGCAGGGTCCAATGGCGCATTCGGTAGCTCATCTTGTGCAATGGTCGTGGATTTTATCGATAAGATATAAAAAAATATATATATTGCCTGCACCCCTATATATATATATTTTTCAGTTTTGTGTAATGGTTGACTGGGAGATAATGCCATCTGGCATTAAGTCCGCCATTTGTACATTTTGTAACATTTTGTGCAATAAAGTTATATAAATAAAAAAATAAGATAGACATTTTTATGATGAATAGTTATATATTGTATATTGATATTTGTATATTGTTAAATATATAATTAATACCCAGACACAGGTCTAGGTATTAATTATATATTTCAGTGTTATATTTATGATGCATCTATTGTCTGATGTCCATAGGACACATTAAGCGAATTATCTTGGAGTCCGGTTAATGTATGATATTTAGTGTGAATATACAATTATAATTACAAGCTTCGGGGAGTTACCACCTATTTGCCCTCTTTTTACTATAAAAGTACCGTTAGGATGGCACCGGTAGTATTGCTCGGTAATTCCAGTTTGAATTTTTATCGTTTTTCATTCGTCATTACATTTCACAGTCGCTGCTTGTTAAAGGTAAGTATAAAAAACTCTCACCTATATTATAAAAAAGGATTTTTGTAAATATAAATGTCATCATTATATCACTAGCGGATAACCCGAAAAGATAAAACAACAATACTCATTTATTAAATCCTAAATAATCCCTTTATATTCGAGGGCATTATATCCAAGCGACTTATGTGTTGTTGTAACAATAAATCTTTTTGACATCACAACAATATTGTGGCTGAAAATTCAATTAGGCATTTGTCATCGGTTGGTTGGGCGCACGCGGTTCGTGCGTAGCCCCGCGTTCACGCGGGTGACGACCCTTATTTTTATTTTATATACTTGTAATATGACAGGGTTGTTGGCTACCAAAATCAAACTATATATTTTTTTTATTAATGTCTTAAACTGTAATAGAAATAAAATTAAGGAATAAATAAGAAATATTTTATTTTTACAAGCTTTTACCCGCGGTTTTGCTTTTGTGAATATCCCTTAGAAACAAGGCAACTTTTAAGGGTTAACAATTCTTATTATATATCCTTCCTTAAGAAAATTTACGTAAGTCGGTTGAATAGGTAACACATAAACTCACTTTAATATTTATAATATTAGTTGCTTAACATCGAATAATATGAATCGTATGGGGATATTTTGATTCAATCAGCGATTATTTAACAGAGCGTTTAAAATAGCTCATCAAATTTCAAGGATATTGGTTAAGTTAGGGTAAAGTGAAAAGGGGTAACAAACGTTCAGGCTTTATATTAAGGTCAACTGGAGACTTTAAGTCACTGCAAAGCACACTGTTTCTATTTCTTGGCCTAATTACAAGTATACTGGATTAATACTGCCCAATCTAGGGCCCGTTTCACCTAATAAACATACATAGATAACAAAAAAAGAGTGCAAAAGAATTTATTAAATTCCTTTACCCATGTTGTAGGCATAACATAGACCCTTTGCTTGCTGAGCTAAAGAGAAAGTCTCGCCAAGTTTAAAATGATCTCATTGTATGTCCGTCACCGGCGGTTCACTCTTCTATCGAGTCACCATGTTTCTGAGTCTATGAGTTCTCAATTCTATTAACATTGCACACAGTATAAAATCCGTTTGACCCAATACCTTCGCGACGAAGGTATATCAAAACAATACTTCCTTCTACACCCAATAACCCGAATGTGTGGTTCCTACAATGAACTGAAATGCAGTGGCAAAGACATAGACGTTTTTATTAACAGGTTTTTTACTTTAAACAGGTAAATTTTAAAAATTCTATCAACTTTCACATAGAATATCATTATTGGCTAAAGAGTAGTAGTAGATAAATATTTCATCGTATTGCATTTTTTATCATTTTTTTCTTAATGAAATCCAATAAATTAAATGAAATTAGTCGTGTACACATCCCCCAGGTTACATTTAATTATAAATAGTATGTATGACAGTAATCTGTAAGTCAACCTGTAAAAAATATGTCAATAAATAAACATACTTTTTGTATTTATAATATTGGTTGGGATGTATACCAAAAAGAACTGCTTGACCAGCTTGATAATAAATCACCTGAGGATATGAGTTTCAGTTATCATTATAACTTTCTTCGCTTTAGGAAAGCCACGGCCAATCCATTATATAAAATTACATTCACATTTGCTTCATTACGTTTATTGCTAGAAAAACGGCCGCCATAAATAAGCTTCATTATTGCCGGTTTTGTTACGCCAGGCTATAGTGATAGCACTCAACTGCATTTGAGCATAGCTCAAATGCTGTTGACGGGCTCGATGGCGCAGATGGTAGTGATCTTATCTTGTGCACCAGGAATCGTGGATTCGATTCCCACCCTGTCCAAATGTTTATATAATGATATTTGTATTTGTTCAGTGTTTGGGGGTTAAATATATGTATTTAAGTAGAATATTTGTAATTCCTCTTTTGTCTGGCTTCCGTAACACAAGTGCTTTAAGCGACTTACCACGGAGTCAAATCAATGTATGAGATGTGGGAATTTATACCAGCATCTCTTTTGTATTTTATTATTTATTAAATACTCACATATACATACATATAACATAGTTAAATGCACATAATTAATCAACAACTTCCTACAATTCAAGGTTTATTAAGGTAAGTATATTTGAATTTACTTCCCTGTTTTAACTTGAAATTTGAAATACATACATACGAAGGAAAATCTGTCGAAACCATAAATTATGATCATGCCTACGCCTCAGGGTTAGTTTCATTATTGTTTCAGTATTCCCCCGGCATTGGGTTCACTCGATATGTGTGTTGTAGTCGTTGCTCCTGATGGGTATATTATGAATGAGGCTTTCTGCTGTTACTACTAATAATCACTACGAAATATTTAAAAATGTAAGTATAATACCAATATTAAGAAAACTATTTTTTAAGTACCTAAAGAAAGAATAAATAGAATATATATTAAATTATTTTTTATATATATTATATATTTATTATAGATTTTGTTATTATCAGTGTTTGTTTTATTATTTGAGTTTATTTATGTGAGAAAGGAACATAATCCAAATAAGGAAGTCGCACGCTCCTGTCAAATACCTATACCTATTATTACTGAAAAAATGCAAACATTATATTGTTAAATCAGGCTAGTTCTTTTCAAACTGGAGAAACAAAATACCATAAAATTAAACACAGTCAAGCTATGGTTAACATCTACCTTAGAGTAGAAATCTATGTGATTGCATTGTTTACAACAATGTATTTGTAAACAATAAATGCTAATTTTACAAATCAATCATGACTTATGATATAACACTCATCACTTTGATGTTAAAAAAATACAATGTATAACTAGATTGAAGTAGGAAAACAGTTACTTTGTCATCAAGCCAAACTAAGCGAGTAAAAAAATACTGTCTTTTCATTATTCTGTGGACAACCCTGTTATAGGGAAAAGAATTTTCGAGTGTGCTCGTGGCAGGCCCGCTTAGGAGTCCCCAGATTTATCGTAATTACGACGGGTCTGGAATCGTAATCGTGTTTGTTCTATTGACGTTTCAGAAAATACATTTTTAGAGGTAAACCTTTTATATTCGCTTGACTAACGCCTCTTAAGTTTGAGATGATACAGATTTCGGCAATAAGGCTTGGAAGTGTGTTATTTTAAAAAATCTAACTCTTTTACTTAGGGGATACTTAAAATATAACCTTTTTGATTTGAACTAGTTTTAAAATGAGTCAATTTACTATTATAAAATATATTAAAAAAAGAAAGGTGGTTCAAACCGCTGCACCGCGTTGGTTGCAAGCTGCAAACAATTGGTATTCATTGAACTCTTTCGAAGACGCCTATATCCATTGGTATCCCAGCTGGTAGTGATCCTATCCTATGTGCCAGGGGTCGTGAGTTCTATCCTCACCCAGTTGAAATATTTATATGATGACATCTGTGTTTGTCCTGTGTCCAGGTGTTTAAAATATGTATTTAAAAGTAAAGCATTCTATTTGTGATTCCTCTGGTTAATTTGTAGCATAAGTATTTTAAGCGACTTACCAAGGACTCAGGTCAATATTTGAGATTTTATGTCAATGTTTATTTATTTATTTTCTAACAGTGGACTTACCTACAGTTAATAGGCTGATGAAAGCGATGTAATTACTTCATGATTACTCAATTCATATGCCATCTAAATTATTATAGCTATATATTTTAAACAACAAATTTAATAAGTGTTAAGTCATATTCCATAGGTAACGCATAATGTTTTAATATTAAATTGTTCTTTAACTCATCGAGTTGCCGAACTTAACGTGATACTTCATTAAAGTTAAATAGTAGTTTCATTATATATATGTCTATATATATATATATATATATATATATATGATGGCCTTTTTGGCAGAATTCCAAAAACCAGTGGGTGGAACTCGCTTCGCATTTAATCATGTCATTACCCCATTAACATTATTACAAATAAGCTTCATTGAACTCGGCCGTAATTTTCGTTCAATTATTATAAATAAACAATGTATGTTCTGATTGAACACAATCTAAAATTATGTCTGAAAGAAAACATTTCTAATAAGCTATACGGGTACATTGCTCGCTTTTTGTACAGTTTCATAAAATATTTTTATAACTAGCAATCTATTCGTTTATTAATGTATGGTATTTTGGTAGCATTATTGTATTGTTGTATCCATTATTTTTTGAAAAGGCTATACAAAAATATTGAATGACTTTTGTTATAACTTTAAAATAATAATGAATTAACATTTGGGCTATATATTCATGACTCATAGTAAATCATAGTCATGAACTAAAAAGGTAGCACTTTGAAAAACAAATAAACCATAGAAAACACAAAATATGCCACAAACAGACTTAAAAAATATTCGAACTAGTATAAATAAACGTGTCAGACGATTCAACTATGGCAGCGGCCCAGTTCTGTTTGAGTGAGAAATCAATTTGTTCCACCGTTTTCATTTATGCGATTCGAGCTATCCCATTTATTCCTACGTAAATTGGAAAGGGACTACTGAGTTGTCAGTTGCGGCTTATGCAGTCCGTCTCGACTTAACGTCGTACCCGAAGTAGGGGCGACATGGAATTTTTTTTTGGATACCCGACGCTCAGAAAACGCTGGAAAGTGCAATATGAAATAGCCTTTTTCTCGGAAAATATGTCACACTGTTTATGCAAAAATTAAAGAATTAAAGTTGGTGTTACCGTTTTTTACGTTATAAGAAATAGGTGGTATTTTTAAATTCCCAAAATAAAGGCAAAAAGAGAAAGTATTTAAAATTATTTTAGAGCTCTCATGAGCTAGGATAGCAATAATAACAATAACCCGAGTGTGTCGTTGCTACAATAAACTGAAACACAGTGGCAAAGACAGATATTTTTAATATTAGATTTCCTACATTTAAGAGGGATATCAAATATTCTGGTGGCAGAGTCATCCTCAACCTAATACCTAATAACAAAATAATAACATAATTGGCTTATCAGCAGAAAAATAATTAATCATATTATTTATTTTGCTTGCAATATTTATCATTAATTACATATTGTTTGAAAAAAAAAATCAAAAATTAAATAAACATGTCGTGGACACATCACCTAGATTACTGTCTAGTTAATATTATATTTTATTATGTATAGATAGTATGTACGACAGTAATCTGTAAGTGTACTAAATAAATAAATATTAAATGGTGGGTAAAAACATAGAAAATAGGAATAAGTAATATTTGAATCCTAGGTCAGTAGAATTCTGGTAAACAAATATGATACTCCTGGCATTTAATTATTTGTTTTCGAATTGAAATTTGCAATTATTTTTTATGTGAAACTAATTAACTCACTCTTTTATTCTAATCTTCTTTTTAATTTGATTTTATTTACATTTAGCCGGACACGGTTAGTATATGCATCAAAGTTTTTAATTTTGTTATATAAATATTAATAATTTATACGCTTAGTTAAAATAAATTTTTATTATTTAAAATATGCTTATAAATTTTAGTATTAAAAACCTCAGAAATATGCTAGTGTTACTTACTGGATAATTATTTCTTAGTGACCAACTAATAAATATTGCTATCTATACTTCCTATTTGCATAATGGCTGATATAGCAAATTAATGATTTAAAAGATAATATAGTCTTAAATCTAATGCCGGGCCAATTTTACTGTCAATACATTCCATTGAATATAATGGACAGTAATTCTATTATGTTTTAAAAAAAATGATTATATTAACAAGTTTCGTAAATTTGTCGAGAACGTCGATTTTCGTTCAATCGTCAAATTGCAAAGTTTAGCTTTTCGCTCAACGGTCAATATTTTATAGGTGCTAAAAAACTAAAATTTGGCCTTTTTGGAGAGCGTTATAAAGCCAGACTGCAGGTAGCTAATCGAGTACTGTAATGAATCAAAGGCTGGACGCATAGTTCAGATAGCTTTTTCAGGCCCACACTTTTTCTTTTTTTTCCGTCGCAGTCTCGTTAGCCGAGTCTGGATTGAAATTATCTTGTTATTTCAATTCTTTCGTTGGTAACGCGCTGTTGTGTGTGGTAACCGAGCACGTTTTGTTCTATTGGATTAAGAGTTACTCCAATACTACAAAGTGGTTATAGGAAAGTTTGTAAAAATACAATTGTTACAGCGCAGGGGAGGTATGCTGATTATTAATAATAAAGTTTGTTTTTATGCATAAATATAATTATATAAATAAATTGGCAGACTCTCTTGTCTTGAATTTATTTGTTGAATTATATTAATGTGTAAAATAACTACTTGTAGTGTTACTGACTGTATGAGATATTTTTTGCCAGAATAAGATATTTTTTGGGCTTGTTTGCTTGTTTTGGATTGAAATTTTGCGTAAAACGGGCAATAGGTGGCCTGGCTCACTTCATTATTTATGCTTCTGGACTGTATTAATCAATTTCTGATTCAATCTCATAAAGAGACTCGGAAATATTAACACGAATGCTGTACTTTTTACGAAAAACGAATAAATAAACTTCGGCAGCTCCAATCACTCGTGTGGATTCTCATCATCTTGGTATAAACTAATGATGAGATCTAGTTCATGAAACCCGTGTATTTAGATTCTTTTCATTTTGGATTTCAAGGATCGTATTCACACAAATAAAGAAGTCCTACACTATTTTAATTCGACCCTACTAGAATAATAAGCGAAAAAATATGGCATTTTAACATCCACCTCATTTATTCATAGATATAATAGAATGTAAAAATTTTACTTTAGAAACTATATATTAAAGTCCTTAAATTTGTCACCAAAGTGACAACTAAATTTTTGACAATATATGTCGATGATCAAGCTTCTTAATTCTTTAATTCTCATGTACACTAATTTAGCCACATCACTCGATAGCTAAAGAATCAACGTAGAAAATAGAAGATACAACCTGTTAGTACTAGATTAACGATTTTGAAAGATTCCTTTGAAGGCAAGGGATGAAAGTAAGTGTAAGTAAGACGAAAGTGATGGTAATTGAAAAGGATAAAAGTATGACAAACTGTGAAATTATGCTCGATGACATAAAAGTTGAACACGAACGAGCTTGTGTATCTGGGAAGTGTTTTACGAGAGATGTGAAATATGACGAAGATATTGAGCGGAGAGTGAAAGCTGGAAATAGTGCCAATGCATGCTTTTATGGCCGGCCAAATTGTGACAAAAAGGGCATGACTGGCGGTTCATAGAGTTGTGCTGGTTCCAACACTGACGTATGGTAGTAAAGGTTGGGTATGGCAGCAAAAGCACGCAAGTAGAAAAATTACTTGTAGAAATGAGAGCATTTTGAAGAATGTATGGTGTACAAATATATAGAGCGGAAATGAATGTAAGGGTTAGTGTAGAACGACCGAGGCGAACATATCTTAACCAGGTAGAAGAGGTATCAAAGAAGGTGTATGAAAGGACTAATGCGAGTAAGGGAAGCAAGAAAGGTATGCTAAGATCGTAACAGGTGGAGATCTATAGTATCTGCCTATCCCAATTGGGCACAGGCGTGATGTGTGTATGCACCAGTAATGTTCTATTAAATTGTGCCAGCTCTATTCTAGATTATATTATAAAGTAATAATACAACCAACAACAATAAAATAAATCCCATTTTCGCGTGAACACAATTTCTAAGAATACTTACATTTATTATGTTAGAAAATGTACATTAATATGTATTTCATGCAATAGTATATGTCCATCTCTAAAGGATAACCTACAATAGCCATTTTTTATCCTCATTGCACCCTGCGAAAGCAGGGCAAGTATTCTATACAGCATTGTTCTTGCATTTAAGATTAATAAAGTAAATATGATTAATGCAGCGTAGAATCTAAAAACACGCAGTGGGATGTTTTCAATGAGTCGTAACAATTGCAGCAGCAGAAAAGTCTGTATTTACTATTTCCAGTGTTTGTTGGTTTATACGGTTCTACAGACTTCTCGTGCGCAATAAAATACTAGAGTACAGCGTTATTCGAAAGCAATTTATCAAAAACGCATTCCAGATAGAAAGCAAAGCAAACAGAACGTACTCCATGCGATACGTTTCGTTGATTGATACGGACGGCCGACGGTAAGCTCGGCTCTGGATTGTAAAGAAGTGGAGAACAGTTATCGTTAACAAATTGTGACCACTTTAATTTTTGTCGCGACATCGGGATAAAGTAGAGTAATGTTCTAAAATTAACATTACGTTTATGCAAGCGCAATCAGATCTGACTTAAATTATATTACCAATGAGAAAGGCTCTATATAAAAATCATCATATTGTCATCATTAAAGCTAGTCTATTACTGAACATAGGTCTCCATAGAACATAGGTCCAGAAGACAAGGTAGAATTGTGCCTATAATTGGCACCTTACAGCAGAGAGTAGCTTGGCGACGGGACTGCTACTGCTCTTGCTTGCCATGTTGCATTTGAACTGTAATATTTTGGGAGGATATATCTATATCGATACATCAGTCGCCATTTACGACACCTGGTACATGATCAGGTACTATTCTACACTACCAGTACCCCTTTCGTAAAAAAAATAATATATCCCAAGGGCTTGTACCTCTTTTTTAGCTAGACAGTAGCTGATGCAGTCTCAGTGTTTGTCTCTCATCCAAATAAAATTAGGAACAACCATTTTAGGTTCTATCTAATACTATGCAAAATAGCGCAAACATCCAATACTTTCACGTTTCTGATGTTGCTTATAGTACCTTTATCGTATCAATTCATAATAAACGTTATAATATAGGAACATGGTTAAATAGATCGAATATATCAAACGTTGCACATGATTCGCTTCATTGATTGATACGGATGTATGATGCCAGCGAATGTAGCTGACAACCATAATAGAAAGGGCTTTCGCACACGTCAGAAAACTTTCATACATGCAAATATTTGTTTGTCTATTTGTTGGTTACGCTATCACGGTGTACTAATTTTGATGATGTTTACCATGTTAAAGGGGGGGGGGGGCGCCTTGCATCATTTCAGTTCCTGAGTAACACTATTGATTAACGTCTAGAAACCCGAGCGGTCAAATAAATATTCCTCTGTAATAAAAACTAAATAGTTTTATCATTTTATATTGAACAGCATACATGTATGTAACATGTAAACAAAACTATCTTCCAACTGTGAAGGAAGTCTTTAATCAGTAACTATCGGCATTATATTAAATGAAATTATTACATTAAGTAAGAAATATTCTTCTAACAGAGCGATGATGCAGCTATTTCCTATTCATTTCCATCTTCATCTACACATAATGTTGATGACTTAGAAAAAAAAAGCTCTTCTTCAAGTGATGAAATGAGTGGGAAAAGTGAATTCAATCCAGTTTCCTCTGAGCCCCAAACCTTTAATCAAGAAGACCTTAGTGCATTAGTCAGAGACATTGGTCTGTCTAAAAAAGGATCGGAGATTTTAGCTTCTCGCTTAAAACAAAGAAATCTTATAATGCAAGGAACAAGAAGTTCATACTGCCGTAACCGAGAGAGAGAATTGCTTTCATTCTTTTGTAAAGAAGATGACTTAGTTTATTGTTCAGATGTTCTCAGTATATTGAGCGCGATGGGGGTACAGAAGTATGATCCAAATGAATGGCGCTAGTTTATTAATTCCTCTAAACGTAGCCTAAAATGTGCACTTATGTATAGCGGAAATAAGTTGGGTTCAATACCGATTGCTCATTCAACTATAGTCAGAGAAGAATATGCTACTGTGGCTTCTGTTATGGGTAGAATTAAGAACAACTAACACAAGTGGCTGTCATTTGTAGATTTAAAAATAGTAAGTAATTTTCTTCCTGGCCAACAAGGGGGCTATACAAAATATCCATGTTTTATTTGTCTTTGGGACAGCAGAGCTAATTCTGAGCACTGGGTCAGAAAAGATTGGCCTTCCAGGCACGTTATGGTTCCAGGAAACCTGAATGTAATAAACGAACCCCTTATGCCCAGAGATCGCATAATACTGCCACTTCAGCATATTAAACTAGGGCTCATGAAACAATTTGTCAAAGCTCTGAACAAGGATGGTGCTTGTTTTAAATACATCTCTAAAAAGTTCCAGCATTTGACCACAGAGAAGCTCAAAGCTGATATTTATTATGGCCCATAAATAAGGAGATTGATGAAGGATAAAAATTTTATAAGCTACATGACTGACATTGAATAAAATGCCTGGAATTGTAAGGATTGCACAAAATTTTCTTGGAAACAAAAGGGATGAAAGTTATTTCGAGCACATTAAATTGATATCGTCATACTTCCAGCAGCTTGGTTGTAATATGAGCATCAAGGTGCACTACCTCCATGGTGTCCATAGTATCCTCAATTGGGACCGTTTCCCTAGAAATCTTGTTGATCAGTGAAGAACAAGGGGAACGGTTCCATCAAGACATTCGAACTATGGAGGAATGATATCAGGGTCACTGGAATGTTCATATGGTGGCGGACTATTGTTGGAGCATTAAAAACAGCCCTTATAAACCAAGACAAGCGAGAAAATCATATAAAAAGAATCGATTTGTAGTGCTTGTTTTTTATTGATTTTCTTTGTAAAAAACCCCTTTTTCTTTTAAAAACGTATTTTTTTATATCTCACAAACTAAAGCTGATACAAAAAATCTGCCTTCATATCTAAAATTAGCACCTCGTAAATAGACAATATTAGTTATAATTTTTCATGCAACACTGTTCTCTTGAATAGATCGCAAAATGTTGGCATTTTTTTTGTCTAGTTGTAAAGTTTCCGCCTTTTTTAAATAAACATATGACTCTTGAACTCTACATAAGATTGATGCTGTAGTGATATCCTTGTGTTCAAACGACCGTTTAACACAAGGATTATATTTTTGTTTATAACGCTAGCTATCACGGAAAAGAAAACATAGAAACTACATACGAGCCGATTTGCAAATAATCTTTAAAAACAAATATATCATATTTTTATTTTGAGTAGTAAGATCATGGTTATTATTTTTCGACCCAAAGATAGAGAATTACATAGAATTACACTACATTATCCAACAACACGAACAGCTGTGGTTGTATTACATCTACATATTTGTATGAAATTCCACAACCACCAAATAACAGTATATTCTAAAACGTTGCATAGATGATAAATACAATGAATAATAATATAAAGATACTAATAAATAATAACTCGAAAGCTAAAAAACTTGGGCTTGGATATTAAAACGTTCGAACAGAATCAGTAGCCCTACCGCACCGGGACTCAATAACTGAGTTTTTCTATTAATTCCATCTCAGTGTATTCCGGCATCTGGCTCAAGGAATCGATTTAATGCCGTCTTTCCATTTATCTACATACAAATCGGAGTGGCTGTCAGCCGCGGTTGTGCAGATGTCGCGGCGACAAAAGGCTGGCACGCGACGTTGCCTCTTTTTGCTTCCGACCTCTTTTGAATACCGATGGCAGATTGTAAATTAGCCTCGCGAACTTCCAGCCGTTGTTATGAACAGATTAAAAACTTTGGCCTGATTTAAATCGGTACGTTTATTTGTGGAAATCCACAACTAAGCTAACTGATAATGAGAATATTTCTAATTTTAACGATTTCACTGGCTTACAATTCGAATACTAAAATACTTGCTACATTCATAAAATATACTTAAACTACCGTACCCGACAGACAATGTCCTTTCTTAACCATATACCTACGTTTTCGTTAAATCTCTTAACGAAAACGTACGTATATCGTGATTATAAATTGAGATATAAAGTATTGCCTCAAGTTGGATCAAATTGTAAACGGAAACCAAATTTAAATCAGTTCTTTAATTTAAACGATTATCTCCTATAAACAACCATGCCAGTTATTTTTTATACATTATGATATTGGCAATAGTCAACACCAACTTGCCTGCAACTCCACCCTGAAAATTTTTAAATAATATCGTACCAGTAAAAAAAAATCCAAAAATTAAAGTAACCTATGAGTAATAAATATAACCCGAAGGTGTAACATTTCATAAAAAGTAACCAACCAACCTTATTCCACTTCGTATTTGTAGGTTTCCTTAACTGATTATGTTACAAAAATAATTTGATTGGTTTCTTGTTGAAGATAAATTTATGTTTACAATTGTATATATTAACGTTTATTCGAATGAGCAAAATTCCCTCTTGGGAAGGCTTACGTCTAGCAGTGGACTTCCAATAGATGTAATTATTATAATGATGATGATATGTACGGCACATAGACTATTTGAGATAATATATCTTATATATACCCATACCTGTTTTATAAGATACAAATAAAAAAATTATGACTTATGACATTTACAGCTACAAAAATTCGTTCCCATAGAAAAAAAATTTCAAATATTCCCTGTTCAAAATTCGCTCTCTTGTTCACGAGTCAGTTTACGTGAAATGTATGTAATTTATAGTAGGAATAAAAGGTATGGAGAAGGTATTTTAATAATTTTGCCAAAATTCTTCTTTTGGATTTTCATATCTCCTCAAACGAGCCAGTTACAGCCCAAGCCATTAATCGGGAATCCTCGACTATTTTTTTCAGTTAAATTTGAAGCACCCACGCTTTATACCAGTTTTCCTCCTTTAACGCTTTTTGTGAACCTTCGTGACACTTCATTTATAATTCTGCTTAATCCAAGTGAGTGAGTTCTTACTGAATGAATTTGTAATGTAAAGATTAATGATATATGCTACAAGTTCTTTGAAAGGCCCCTTCCTTGTTATATTCTTATCGTATTTATCAAGGCTGCTCTTTTGTGCTCTGATATATAGGAGATTTCTTGGTAAATTTAATTATTTGTGACAAGTTCACGGCTAAATAGAGTGAATATCAAGTTTTAATAAGTGTATTCTAGTCTAATTATTAGAAAAGAAGACCCAATATATGAAGACCTTTTTAGAGTGGCTTCGTGACTTTAATTAGGGTTTTATAATGGGGAAATTCCATCTATACGATAAAGTATAGAAACAGCAAACTCTTATTCCAAATTTTTTTTTATGGTGATCATCTAACACTAAACTTATGGTTATATAACCATATATATAAGAATACCACCGTTCTACGGCGCTTTGCAATACTTTTGGAGATATTCTAGTGTAAGCACTAATTGGGGCAGCATTTTAATAGTACCGCGTGGACCGAAATTCACGCTGTTTTGACCTTAGTTGACCTTAGTTGACCACATTAACCTTAGTTGCAACCGACTGCTTACTATGCCATATTCGTTCAATTTCTTCTCTTTCTGTAGATGTGTCGGAGCTGTAAGACACGTTTGTATCACGATGCATGTACATAGAGTCAGAGCATGAGAACAAAATAAAACCTTAAAATAATGAGTCAAAAGAATAATTGCGCCGGGCCGAATGAAGAACAAGAGTATCGCAAAGTAACCAAATTGCCGAGTGCCCGCTCACGCTGAAAGTCATTAAAACTGAATATATGACGTAATTATAAGACCCTTAAAAATTCTGTAACGACAGTCGTAAACTTTAAGAAATAATTTCCACCTACGTTAAAGAGGTGCCCGAAAATTTCAGCCGTAAAACTCTGCAGGCTACATTAACCAAATTGTACAAAACAAACATATCTAATAATTACGCTCCCGGCGCCGGCCTCGTTTTGTGGAATTATGAGACCGCCATAACTTTTTCAATCTGAACTTCGACAATTAAATTTACCCCGGTTTGAACATTACATTTCAATAAGGTTATTGCGAAATGTTTATGTATGAACATATATTTGCTACATAGATCACAGTACATATAATAAGAGATTTAAGATTACATTATGCTAAATTTAAAAAATTATATTAGGTGAAAATATTACCCATTTTATAATATAATCACAACCTATAATTCATTAAAATTAACCGTGGAGTAGAGGCAGTGTAAAATAGTACTTCCCCCCGTACCAGGTGTCGTATGTCACACCGTAACCGATATATATATATATATCGGCAGTATATTCATCTAGCGCGACATTAATAAGCATAATTTGCCTATTTTGAAGGTGCCTATGTCCAAGAGTGGACGTCCGACGAAGACCTTATCTGATGGTTAATCTAATGAGTGAGTCTCTATCATCAAAATGTACATAATAAATAAAATGAACATATTGTTAGAACTAACTACAAATATAGATACAAAATATTATCATAATTCTTCGATGGGTAATAAAACTCAGTAGTTTGATTGTTGGAGTCAGTACTCCAATACCTCAAGCTCGTTTAAAAACTTTTAATATTGCTAAACAATTTCAGATTTTTTCCTCCGTGTCACTTCAGTAGAATATTACCAGCTCAGCGAATCCGGCAAATATGTATATGGCGGTCACTTATTAGTCCATGCTTTTCAGAAAATTCCTGTGAGTTTGAAGTTGATAATGGAATTTGATACCTGGAACAGTGACTTGTAATGAAATAGATCTGAGAATTCATATATTTATTGATTAATAAGCCAAGACTCCAAGAATTTGCGGCCTAATACTGGTCGTTCATCGGTATGACATCGGCTTCCAAAATATTAATTAGCCTGAAAATAAGAGCATATATTTTTGTCCTATGCTCATTGACGAAATTATGAAAAGGATTTGTAGTTGTCTAAAAAATTTATTGGTAAATTCGTTGGTACGTTACAAATTAAAATAGAAACATGGAAATAAATCATGATTTAAAAACAATTTACTGTTTTTACCGTAAAAAATTAATTTACAAAACTACCTATCATGTATAATAATTACTAGCCCGTTTTATTAGGTCAATAGATTTTTCGAATACATAAACATAATAATAAAGAATATGTAATCAAAAAGGATGGTCTATGGTTTAATGACAGACAATTTCAACACAACTACGCAAAGGCTCTCAGTCGCAGGTTTCACTGAAACAATCGGCCTCACCGAATTTAATCCGTTCAACTGAACCATCCAAATTACTCGTATCTTCGGACCAGTCCGATTAAGCTCATTATAATAGCTACCGAATGACGAAGTTATCAACGGTAATAATGACTTATTAAAACAATAATTATTATGTGCTTATGGTGATTGAAATTTTATCGTCTTTATTGAGTTTAACTGCATTAATTGTGATGGTAATTTACTATTTCATTGCATGTTTATTATTACTTAACAGTTATGTTTATTGCGATTTCGTATAGTATTTTTTTTTAAATGTTCATGTCAAGAATTTTATGTCAGTTTAATAGTTATTTATTCATTACCATAATCACAGTAGCCGCAGAACGACCACTACTGGTCAGAGGCCTCATCAATAAAAAGGAAATGTTGTTCATGCTTGCCGCATTGGGCTACAATCACAGAGCAGTAGTTTTGCAATTTAAATGCTGCTGCTTATCCCCGCCCTTATATTAAAGCTACTCTGTTTTAGTACAGAGGTGACTGAAGCGTCTACAGACAGGGTCTACAGATTTATTCTACTCACCCTGCACCAAATATGTTTTTATTAACATTCACATTACTGACATTGCAATTTGATTGTTTAAGATTTATTAATAAAAAATGAACTAATACATGTGTATGAACTATTAGAGACACTGTTTATAAAAGAAAGAAGAATACGTGTTTATATCAATATCATATTTTTAGTTACTTGCACTTTCAAACAACGGCATTAATTTATAGTTAAAGTGACCTGCAAGACTTTGTACAAAAAATAATTACTTAAAAATTTAAATCAATATTATCTTTATATCAGCCATAGAAAATCTACTGATGAATATAGGCCTCCGCAATATAGGGGGGTTTTTGCCCATAATTGCTGAGCTGGGTAGGCGTGGTGGCAATCGTAAAGCGTAGCTTTTTGAAGAGGATAATGCTGCCTATCCCAACCGGATGAATATACCGCCATCTGCCGGTTTCCCTTTACAATACCTACTATTCTATTCCCCCAGTACCCCACTTATAATCTAAATAGAAGATATAAAATGTACAGTGGAGATCCTTTGTGCACATTAGCGTGAAAGATGAAATGTCCATATGAAATATATGCTGCAAGCGCACCGGTTGTATCTGATTAATTTGTTTAACTATTCCGCTCTCGTGGTCTGACCTCGTACCGAACTTGACTATTTCCGAAATATACAAAACATTATTAAGCTCACAATTTTTATGCACTTAATATAACACTAAACAGGAACGTAGTCTCAAATTAGTGTATTCGCTAATTAATAGAAAACCACTTTTTCGATACTATATAACTTTTGCTGATATTGATTTTGTCTCGAGTGAATTAATTGTAATATCCTCACCACATTTGTCTATGTCAGATCAATTAGTGATTATGTGACATGCTATTTTTTACAATCGTAGTGAACTGTAACTGAAGTACAATTAGACACGATACAAGTTGTATATGTATTTTCTAAGATTTAAGATACATGCAATTAATATTCGACATTAATAAATGGTGATGGTGGTGGATACAGAAACAAGCCACTTATGAACATACGTTCATAAGTGGCTTGGGTCTCAAACTTCTGAATTAATACAGAATTAATTAAGGCTATAAAGATATAGCGTATTAAATAAATATTATAAAAAGGAAAGATTTGATTGTTTGCTCGATTAAACTAAAAGGCTACTCGACCTATTTAATAAAATATTTGCCTTTAGAAAGCCTACATCTTTACCAAGTAACATACGCTGTATTAAATAACAAAAAAACAGAAATACCTAAAATTAATCAAAAACACAAAATATATAGTTGCTGTACATATCTGCCTTGTTGTGTATTTGAGCTGAGTTTCTCCAAATGCAACTTCTAGTACAGGAAAAGTATATCGGTCCTTACGGCTATAATAAGATATATTTATGTTTTTTATTTAGCATGGGTTATAGTTTCTAACCAAAAAAGTACGGTTGCATTCCGGTTAACAAGAAATTATGACACTAATATACAGTAAAATATTAGGTTCAAGAGTCAATTATAATACCTATGTATTTTGATCACATCACGTCTGTATGAAAACATTCAAAATCCGGTTTGCACAAACCCTAGTCGGTATAAGCGTATCAAAGCCAAACTAATTTGTAAAGCTGTGTGTGTATAACAAGATTCTATTTCCTAAGAAAACTCGAAAACACTATTTATCGCAAGATCTATTCGATTCACTCGCTCCTCCAATGTGCAACCGGATTAAAATATCTATTCCACCCAGACGTTCTAATTCCACATCAATTCCCCGAAAGCGAAAAGAAATCAGTAAATAGAAAATCGGAAGGATAGCAACAAAACAAAGCAATGAACATGAAAAGAAATGAATAAATCAACAGGATCAAAGAAAATAGGATTTCAACAAAGTAAATTCAATCTGAATTAAACGATTTTTATATCAGCGATGTTTTTGATGATTTTTTATGTTAAATAATCATTCTGATTTGAGCACTCTTCGATTGGCAATAAATAATTGTTAAATATACTAAAACTAAAGATTCAAGCAAACAAAAGCGGAGAAAGCGCTGTATAAAAGCAGCTATGCACAATTCGGTAGTTTACGAAATGGGATTAAGCCGTTTGTTTGCGAAGCTCTAAGCAGACATGCGCTAATGAAGGGATTAAAGAGAAAAAGTGGCCCATCCCTCGAACGGGATGAAACTAGATTAGCCCGGAGATGCGATCATTAGTGAACGATACACCTGATTAGGGGCTCCCTTTGATGCATGCTCTTGCTTCATTGTGACTTAGTGGCCGATCCGATCAAGAGAGATCCGCGAATTTTTGTATGGTTCCTTTTTGAAGACGACTTAGGACAGCGTAGTTTTATGATGGACTTTGTGTAACTCTATTAGGCCTACTATTTTAATGAATAGATTGACAACCAGATAATTCAAAATCTGTTTAAAAATTATCTGTTCTTCCTTTTTGTTTTAGGTATAGTATACTTCTAAACGCTATTAAAAGAATAAGATATTTGGCATAATTACAAAAAAGTCAAAGTAATTGTATGTCGTGTCGTATATGACGCACGTTTCAAAGGCGTTTAAATATGAATCTTAACATATAATTTAAATAAATAGAGTAATGACACAATAAAAATAGATGCCACAAGATTTCATAAATCATCTGATCACTCGTGCACCCTCAAAGTAGCTTGATTAGTTATTCCGCAATCCATTGTTAGGTTTTGCGAAGTTAGGCAACGTTAGTGTACTCTGAGTTGTGAAACAAAATCAACCTTAGCTTTACATACCGTAATCCTACTGAACTGTTCTGCATTGCATCTAAGTTTTAATGGAGCTGCTTTCTGCTCGCTCCACAGAGCATACTTTTAAAGTTATCGTAGAATTTGCTTGAGTAACATACGTTAGTGAAGAATTATGAAGAATGGTCGTGTATGTCATGAATTTGTAACAAGTTGTTTTTCCGACTTTTCTCTTGTAGGATATGAAGTGCATAAATTTGTATCATTAAAAACTGTTAATGCTACTTCCTGTTAACTAAGTTTATAAGTGTTCAAATTTTCTTGTGATTGTTGTATCAAACAAATAAGTACACTATATTGCCACAAATATATCTATATATGACGTAGAAGATGGATTGACGGTCTAATTAAAACGACCGCATCAATCTTGTTACAAGCTTCATACAACTGCTTTAAAGAAACCTGCGCCTCTCTGTGGATATGTTGTGGCTAATATTAAGTGTTGTGTTGACATTATTTTTTAATAAGTTAGGGCTTACAATACCTTACCATCCACCTCTCACCTCTAGTCTACATGCATAAGAAAATATGTAATTACTGGTGTATTATTAAGCTTGTATTTCTTAGGCGTTTGTAAAAACATTGATGGAGATAATTTGTGAAATAGTCAAAGTATAATAAATAACCACGTGACGGAAGTTACATTAAAATTGCTTTTTATGGTTGAAGTTTTGCTAAATTCACTGCAAAAGAAACAAATAGTGATTTAAATAAATGATTGTCTATTGCTAAGGTTATTGTAATTCTATAAAAGCAGCAACATGGCTTCCAGATATAGCAATATTTGAAGTAAGCAAAATTTGTACACAAAGTTGATTCTGCAGTCAAGCGTGAGGGGCTTTACGATTCACCAATAATCCGTCTATTACCAGATCTCATACTGTCCCCGGTTAAAGTTAATTCTGACAATCAAATCTACGAACAAAGCGGCTTGTAATAGGTACATATTTATGAATCCATCGAAGTTCGATTTATTTAAACACAGTAAAAATTCAGCTGGTTTAAAAAACATATTGTTTTATTTTGTATTAAGAGACGCGGGTTTTCAGTGATTTCGTACCATTCGAATTTAAAATCGCGCACAAAAAAGCTGAAACTATGCTTTGAAATGCAAATATACCATACGTTTTATGCTCATACTGCACTACAGTTTCATTTAAATGATTTTAACACTTTCTACTCATATTTTTACAACAATCGAGAATTTTGAATGTATAACGAAAGTCATCACACTGATTTGGACCACAAAATTTACATTTATAACTTTTTATGTAAATTTACATTTATAAAATGTACACTAGTTACAGTTATGTATGTATGTAAAAATTCGAATTACATATTCATAAGAAAATCCAACCAGTTTTTATTGAATATATATACTACACATGCCAATAACATAACTGGTAATGTAAGTACTGTAAAGCAAGTAGTTTACTACTACCACTTACTTTAAAGCTCTCCCGTAACAGTAGCTTGTACTTACGGTACATACAGAAAAAAAGAGTCTGCTATGTTTTATGTGTTGTTCAATACTATTATATTTTTTTAATAAGAAAAAAAATAGCAAAAAAGTTTACATACATACTGGGACCATTGAACTTAATATGGATTCAGGAACTATGTTATACTTTCGACAAGATGAGGAAATTCAGAGAATATATTATATAAATAGCGAAACTACCTAACATATCCATCAATCAAGCCCAATGGCGTGTACTCGTTCATGTGAGTTCAATAAAGCCCTCTCATTGAACCCTCGCTATATATATTATTTTTGCAGGTTAGTAGGTCCGTAGGTTTTTTTTTATTTCATCAATTAAATTGTGCCTTATTTGAAATAAAACAAGTAGTTTAAGATATATAAATAATGACTTATTTCTTAATTTATGTATTATTAACATAATTATTAAAAACGAGCGTTCAGAATAGACGTTTTTCTGTCTACAAAACAAAATCGAAACGAAAAAATCAAAATTAGAGTCAAATAAGGTTTCATTAAATTTCTTAATTTTCTTACTTTACCCGTTTATAAGAAATATATCTTGTCGTTTACTGGCCCAACAGACGTCTTTATTTAAATAATATTTTGATATATAAATACGCTATATGTGTATATATTCACATCTCATGATATAAATTTTAGATTTATAAGAATATATATATATATATATCGTGAATACTCAGAGATCAAGATTTCCGCGCGAAAAGTATAAAAAGCAACGCCGTAGTAAATGAGATTGTTATATGAGAGTATTGTAATCATCTCGAACGATTCAAAATAAAGCCCATTTCACGTCGACTTGTGTCCAGCGCTGCGACCGTCCGAGTAGGTTGTAATATTTTATAGATATTGGACCGCGTTTTCTGTCATTATCGTAAAAGGAGCGTCAGCAAGAAAACTATTCCCTCTCCTCTATTACTTTCATAATACTTAAGTGGATCCGATACTTGCGTAAAGGAAATTGAATCATTTATTGTAACGGCATAATACTGCTTTATCAGATAGGTTTCGGATAGACATATCTGCGCTTGTTTACTACAAAGGGCAGTTAACCCTTCCAACATATGAGGTCTTCTTTATTGGAATAGAATTTTCGTAATTTTTCCCCGTAAAATATTGTCTATATTACTCGTATATTTTGTGGTAGGTAAATTTTATTTTTTCGCGTTTTGATTTTATATTTTTATTTGTAGATTTTATATAAATATATGTGTATTTTTATATGTATGATGTGAACTTGAATTATTGTCATCATATAAGCTGTCTATTGTTGGGCGCTGGCTGCGCTGGGAAAGCGTGGTGGCAATTTCAGAGCGCAACTTTGCGATGGGGATACTGTTCCTATCTCTGTTGTATTGAGTTGCGTTGTTTCAGATGATTACACTACCTCAGTCGTACTTAATGCAGATGATATTACGATCCTACTACGTCTAATATTACATATGTATTAATAAAACTACATGCAATGCAGATTACTTAAGAACCTTTAGCTTTAACAAGAAATGTATTTCTAATATATTATTTTTTATAAACTAACATTCACATTTTAATTGACAAATGCAATTCTACTTTTACACTACTATGATTGCTAATCTCACACAAAATGTCTTACAAAATAAATATTCAGGGAAGCAATGAACTCTACACAGATATATCTATATAAATTTATGAAAATATTCATATTAAGCTTATTAAGTGATAAAAAAAATAGAGACGCCGTGTAGTAGATTTCTCTCTAAAGGCTGTAAACTAATGTTAAGTTTTGTAACAGTCGCATATAATATGCTAGTTTAGTATACACGAGAATTCTAGAACTTGGATATATCATACAAGCGAGTTCGCTTAATTGCTTATTAGCATGCTTGCGTGAATGCTCGTCTGAATGCTTGCTCGAATATATATTTAATATGTAATGTAACTGTTCAGTTATATTTTCGTCCTCATAGAATTACTATCTAACATACGTCAACTCATTAAAACATGTATTGGACGGTCTAAAGTCGATACCATTCCCATTCAAATAGTTTAGTTTCTAATAAGATAATAGTTTTGGGTGCCGTTTGGCTCCCTAATAGTTGTGTAACAACTTGATGTGGTGCTAATGTGGGCTTACAGAGACTGCGATGGTTGTATCAGCCTGATATCCTGTCTTGTTATAGAATTGACAAAGCAAAACTAAGCAATTTTTTTATATTTTTACTTAATAGATTCATTGTATCTTCTGTTTGGCTAAAGACTTATAATAATAATAAATATAATATACTTTTTATTGTATACTAACGAAAATAACACAAGAACATCACAAAAACATTAAATAGTAGGTACAAGAGGCTCGCGCTCGCTCGGTAAGCAAGAGATCGCTAAATGCAATTTCTTACAGGTAACCTTTGGATATAAATAATTTTAAAGCTGGTGGAAGTTTGAGATGCATTAAGTACATGTACATACATAATAATAAACATAAATATATACATATAATACACATACATTCAAATACGATGAAATAAAATGAAATAAAAAGATAAAGTTATAGAACAAGAAAAGTGACAGAATCAAAAAGCAAAATGAAAGTGAAAGATAATACTCCTTCACCATTCTCTTAAAAATAGAAAGAGAACGAGCAGATCTCACTTCAAGGGAGAGCGCATCCCACAAACGAACAGCTTGAACTGTAAAAGATTTGCTATAAAAGCTTATATATTATATATACTATTCATAATAATGCTAATGTACAACCTCTTGACTTTGGTAATATTCAAAGGAATAATTAATATCCAAAGAATTTTGCTTTAGTTGAAAAATTATGTTGACTTGAATCTATTGACGTTATACACAAATGCCTTCTATCAAATGCTCTGTAAAAAAACACTTTGTACTGTAATGCAGTTGAATTAATGTAACACTTTATTGTTTTAAATTTTACCTTTTCTAGATTAGAAGATCAGAAGTAGGTAGGTAGGTATGCACTTGTAGAAAAATATTTTATTTTATATTACAGTTGAATTAAGAACTGACAGTTGACGATGTGTATTATCGTATCTTGAAAATATATTTCGTACTTCTATAAAATTATCGAAAGGTAACAGTTATTGGTCGTCATTTATTCTGGGTTCATTTAACAAATGGACATTCGTATTCAGAACAGATGACAATTAAAATTATAAATGAATCTGTAACAATTTAAAACGAGAAAGCTTAATATTAATATTAATTTGGAATAAGCCTTGAAATAACTAATTAATTCAATATCCACAATTCAAAATACACACATTTTGGAGTATATTTTTTAAATGTACATAAATGTATTTAGTTTTACATTACTACGACTGTATTATATCTCTATGACTTTATTAGGAGGAGTCTAGTTTTTATTAATTTTGTATTTTTATAAGGCCATAAACTCGTATAATATTTTGCCATCAAGAACTTGCCTCATATTGACCACATTTACGTGGCAGTGTTATAATTAGAAGAGTACATAATATTTCTAGGCAATGTAACTATGTAGACATAAGTTTGACAACGCAGTAGTGTTTGCGAACTCTGATTTAATACATCACATTTCTTTTTTGTCACACTACTTTTAATCCTACCATTAAATTTAACTCAATAAACACTATGCAAGAACCTAATTCCAGGCGCAATGATAACAATTTTGCATTTTTTTGCTATTATCTAGACTCGCTAAAATTTACTAGTGAAAGACTACATAATCAGTTTGGCTTCTCGCGATGTATATTGGTATTCAAGTACTCTACTTACTACCTATTTACGCTAATAATAACATCAGTTTATGCCGTTATTAAATATATATGATTTCTCCTTTTTTATCAATATATTGCAAAATTACTTATATAAAGACTATGTTATTAATTTTACCACTTACATAATGGAGAAAATTTTTTCGAGAATCCTCCTTATATATTCATACAGCTGAGATGATATATTTAATGGTTAAAGAAATACATAGCATTCATTTTGTCTTCCTAAACGCTGCAACCCACTCACATAATCCTTATAAGTACTCTTTAATACAAGTAAAATATGTAAAAAAAAATAAACTGCGCAATGCAAAATTTTTAGCCGACTTTAATTCGGCAAACTATTAACTACGCTATGCAAAAACGCATTTAAAAATGCAACAAACTTTCCGCTTTTAATCCGTTTGGGGACGAATTCAAAGCTGCTTTCTACCGTTTTTAGACACGGATATTCTCTGTATGCGAACATACACTGTGCATAGGTTAGAGTCACACGCCGCGCTCCCAACCGCTGCCATGTTGTTATTTTTTGTAACTCCCGGAAACATGACAGTATTTATTATGCTACGTTATTTTAAACTGTTTAACACTAGATTAATTAACAATTGTAATCTTAACATTAGTTTTATGAGCCTGGTGAACGTATTTTGTCCACCAATTGCTCATTAAAAGGTAACAGCGTTAAAGACTGCTATAACTATTGCATGCAACAATTCAAATATTACCTACTACATTAGAATTATTTTTCATGTAAACGTATTAAAAATGTTTGGTAAGTCATATCTTCTGCCTCCTACGACTGTCGCCACAATGATGATAGAGTTAGTAACATTATGAAAATAACAACCAACAAAATGTTTTTATGTACGCGTAAACTCTCTCCATTATCTAAAAACTCATTAGTCAAAATAATCAACCTGTCAACGGTCATTCGAACTTGCTACAAGGAATTTGATTCTCAATATGAGGAGCTTGAGCTATTTTTATTTAGATGGCATATTTATTATTTGAATTATGCATCATAATTCTACTTTCATATATTTTATTTTTGCAATTTTCTTATATTAATTAATAATAAAACAGAATATTATTATCTGAATATTATTGTATATACACTATAATATAATTACACCGTATGGTACCTGCAGAGTAGAATATTACCTCCCCCTTTACCAGGTGTCGTAAGCGGCGACTGAGGTACCGGAACAGACAGATGGCGGTATATCCCAACCCCAAACAATATAGCTCAAAAGCTACAGGGTGGGGATGGGCAACATTCCCGACGAAACTACTCTCTGAGATTGCCACCACCACCAGCGCGGAAATTACAAGCAAATTTCCTCTTTCTTGGGGAGGTTTGGACATATTCACTAGTAGACGTTTTACGGCTGCTTTGATGATGATGATATTATAATCTAGTAAGATATGCTTTTCAATATTAGCCTGGATGAACTACATTAACCGTTGGAAATGTAATCCACTTCCCGCTTCAATCCATTTTGGGACTAATTCTGAATTGCTTTCTGTGAATTCTGCCCTGTCTACGTTCACAGCAGCTAATAGGCAAACTATCGCTATTACAGTAGTGCCAAAAACATTATAAATCCAGAAGACTCAATCGGTCGGTGAGTTTTATGAAATTTGTGCGCACATTATTCCGGTACCGCCATCAGCGGCACCAAAGAAAACAACCAACAAAAACTCTTGCGTGAATCTAATTAAAAACATAACATTATCTTCAATATCCTGTATCAGTTTCCCCATCCGCACAATCTATTCATTAAATTCCAAGAATCCATCCAACTGGTATTCCAGTTGGATGGATTCCAACTATTGCTATAGAGTTCCAGCTATTGCTATTTCGCATAAAGGCTGTTGAAATATTGTAAGAAATGAAATTATATATTTACAATATTTCTATTTATGAAGTCAACAAACAAGCATTCGGTCCGCTTGATGTAAACGTGAATGCATCCTATAGACGCTCGTGTCATCACAAAGATATCACTAACGTGTGCCAACTCTGTAAACTAAAGACAGTATTTCACATTTAACAGGTAATTTCACTGCCTCTCTCATCCTTTAAACCGCAACAAAATTTAGGCGGTAGAAATATGTGTAAGTGAGTCATTAATGCAGGCGACCTTTGTAAGAGGTCTACCACATGTTAATTAAATTGAGTCCGTAAGATTCTGTTTTTATATTTTGTAGTCTAATGTTGTAGTCAACTTTAAGCAGCTTTGTGCCACACAGTAGTTAGCTTGTGTTTTACTATGGCGCGCTGGAAAGGATCTACAAATATTTAATGTTTGCAGTACATCGAGGTCTAATCATTAGACTCTAATGTACAGCGAGGATAGGTTAAAAATGGTTTTAGCTTACTAAATCATAACATGTTTGTTTTCCTTTATTTTTAAATAGAAAAATGGTCAAATCAAATTAAAAGACCCATAATAGATATTTCTGAAGATATGTATAGTAAAATCAGAACCGTAGACATGCATTTGTATTTGACATACAGTTTAGCATTGAGAGAAACCTCTGTACTTAATGTATTGTATGGCAGGGCCACCATAGTAGCGAATGTCCAGAGATCCGCATGATTAATGTGTGACGCATAGCGCATCGCTCGGCCCGAAGCATTCGCATTTAGAATGTACTGATTGTATGAGTTCACGGATGCTCTTTATTCAAGTATTCATCCATATAGGCCAATATATGTACCGAAAAACTTAACTATCTATTTAAGGATATTACATACTTATTCTTCATCGGCATCTTTAAAAAGCCTATTTAATGATCACTAGCCCCAAAAATTTACTATAATTAGTTAAAAATATTAATCATCATACATGCCATCAGAAGTCCAGTGCTGGACATAGGCCTCTCCAAGAAAGGAGATTTTTTGCCCATAATTGGTGATCAAGCGTGTTGGCAATCGCAGAGCGCAGCTTTTGTGACAAGGATGCTGCTGCCCATTCCTGCCCTGTGCATTTGAGCTGCACTATTTCAGATGGATATACTGCCATCTGTCGGTCCTGGTACCTAAGTCGCCTCTTACGACAGCTGGTGCAGTGGGAGGTAATATTCTACTCTGCCGGTACCTCACGGTACAATATTATGATCATAAAAACAAATAATGTTATGAAGTTAATTTTATATATCCACTGTGTAGAAAACATGAAAATATATATCTTTATTTTTGGGCTAGCGATACACTAAATATATATTACATGAACTAATTAAAATTATTTTATCGTTTTTTATGACAATGGTTTATCAATAAATTGTGCAAAAATAAGCGATGAGATGAGAGTAAATACAAAACAAAAATAAGCGATGAGAAAGCGGATGTTAATGTTTTTGTACAAACAATTTTAATATCAGCTTACAATAATAGTTCTAAGTTTTTACTGCGCGCAGGCCAGTTCTGTTAAATTCTAAATTCGTCTGCAGGATAACAAATCAGTGTTCCAAAATAAAAATTATCGTATCCGACAAAGTTTTTCCATTTGCCTCGATTCCAGTATCGGCGACATTTCCGCGAGCAACTTTTTCATTTCCCTCTCTGGTCTAGGGCTGTCAAATGTTAATTTGCGCAAATTAACCACTGGCTTTATTTATATACTACCAGTTGTGCTGTTGTACAATGGTGTGCGTGTCAAGTCAATCACATCGGTGAATGCTTTTGTTGAAGAGTAATTTAACACATAATGGCCCTGACGCTCTAGAAAATGCATTTACTTTTTATCAAAACAAATACTTTGACGGACCTGATGGCGGTGATGGTAGTCATTCTATCTTTTGTGCCAGAAGTCGTGGGTCCGATCCCCACATAAGACAAATATTTATATAAAAATGTTTGTTTCTGTCTGTGTGTTAAAAATATTTATTATCCGTAACACAAGTGCTTTAAGTGACTTACCCCGGAGTAAGATCAATATATGAGATTTTATGTGAATATTTTATTAAAACAAATAATAAGTGTTCTATTTTTTAACTTAAAATACTTCTAAGAATTGCCAACGATAATGCGCTTCCTAAAACTATAAACGTGTTATTTTATCTTTATAATTAAAAGGCAAAGCTTGCGTCTTACGCTTAAAAAGTCAAGTAGATGTATAGGATATAGAAGGAAGCCGTGGTACAACGGTACAGGCTGTTAGGATACTGAGACCGACAAATGCAAATGCATCCATCCGAAATAGCGTAGCTTAAATTGCAACAAGACAGAGATCGACATCAGCATCCTCGCCGTAAAGCTAGGCACGCCTGCCTAGCTTGGAAATTATGGATAGAAACTAACTGATCCTATCAGATATCTGGGAGTCTCCTAGGTCTAACAGTGATGTTTGGCTACTATGATTAAAGTGATTTTAATAATGCAACACTATCTCATTTTTAATGACATTTCTTTATTGGAATTTTTAAACCTGCAGTACGCAATTTTTGGAAACGGCATGAATCATTTAATGTAGATGTTAGCGAATATAGAGTATTTGACTCGCCATCGAATTAGTTTAACATTATGACGTATTTTTATTAATTAGTGATTAAATAACATTATATATATATTATTAGAAGGAAAATAAACTTCTTTTTAGGCATTTTGAAATTAGAAAATATATTAATGTTGTTTATTTTGTGTTTCTAATAATAAAAATATATACGGCAGCCCTATATACTCATGTTACTTTGCGCGAGTGCTCACTCCATTCAGATGCCTCCCATTGTACGATGAAAATATTGACGGGAACTTTCATTTGTACAAAATATTCAGAAGCCATTGTGTTCCACCTTTCGACGTCGACGCCTGATAAGAGTATTACATTTGTAATTTGGAGCGATACCAATTCAATATTAATTGTTCTAGGAAATAATTTCGCTGAAAAACCATACAGCGTTTTATCAATCCACAATGCATGCAATAACTCGTTCGTTTTAGGGGAATACCCTAAAAACCTACGCAGTTTTTATGTACGATCTTGGATTTGATAAATTATTTGATTAATACTTGATATGCTAAAATGATAATCAAACAGTTCAGATTAAACTTATCTATTGTTATTGTTTTATCTGTTATGCAAGTCGGATATATTATAGATAACAAATTACTCGCTACGGAATAACGTTCTTTAAAATTGACTGAGATTAAATTTTAGCAATAATTACAATTATTTATTTAATTTCAAATTAATCAATCATATGTTATATATTTCAGTCGTTTAATTCAGCTAAAAAAACACACTTACGACTTTTTATACTTGGTCAGATTTTTAATTATTGTTTACGTATAAGCTACAATTTGTAATATATAAAATTAAAAATCTACGAGCCGATGGCGCAGCTCCTATCTTGTGCACCATTGGGTACGATCCCCACAAAGGAAAAATATTTATATAATGAATGTGTGTGTAGTTGTGTAACGTGTTAATTCTGTGTCTGGGTGTTGTTTGATGTCGGTAATACAAATGTTTTAAGCAAGTTATCGCGAAGTCATTAAACTAATGTATTAATATTTCACGTAAAATTATAAGAAAAAGACAATTCCGAGCAAAAAATTACAACCCCGGGTCACCTCTCAATACAAAAGGTGTAAAAACTATAGCTAAGGCAATCATTTCCTACCAGAAGATGCGACTGTTTGCCATAAATAAATCATTGGTTACAAACATGCAAACTATATCCAAATTATATGCCAACAAAATAAAATTCGACCTGCAAGGGATTACTATAGTGGACACATAGAAATAACAAAATTTTGGTCAAAGTCAAAATAGACTTCATTTAAGTGAAAGAAAAAAAATATATTTTTACAATAAGACGGACTAGATTCTGAACTAATAATACTTACCCTGTTGATCCTATCGGATTATAAGAGTTACCTTACATATTGGAAATAGACCTACCCAAAACAAGTGCTGCCGGCACCGGACGCGTCTAAACACTCAATTTATTGAAGGTTCGTTATATGAACCACCAGAATGAAGCTACAAGAACAACTGGTGATGATACCATTAAGTTACCATTAATAGCAAGTAATAAGTGTTAATAAAACCTCTATCCGAATCGGCACTAACAAACCTTTGCCTTAAACCTAGGGTTTTAACACTCATATCCCCAGGCAGCTTTACCATTGATATGATGTAATCACTATATTTTGCATTAGAAATAAATACTTACTCGAAATTTAATTTTTAAAATGTTTTATTGGTAGGCTAAATATGATTGATTTTATTGTAAAATTTTATGCAACTGCCCTCGAACAAATTTTATTTAGGAAATAAAATAAATCAGTATTTAACAAACGCATGATGTTTGGTCTAAATTAAAAAATAAAAAATGTTAACCCGTGAGGGATTTGAACCCCCGACCACCTCGATAATTCAGTTGGGCGCTCTAACCAGCTGAGCTAACGGGTCGTTGCAAATAATTTTCAATTTAGTAGTATAAATAGCACTACTGAAATAGATTACCAAAACCGCGTTCGTAAGATGACTCATAACAGTGCGTCAGCCGTGACGAGGTTTTTACCACCGATAAAGAAAAAAAACATACACATGAGCTAAACTGCGTACAAAGGTCGTCTGTATTGATACCTGAATCTCATCTATTTATACCGCCAAATCCACCTCTCATCTATTTGTTCCGGTTTGAAAGTCAGCGAAATTACTGGGTAATGTGACACTATCTTCATATCACAATATAGGCAACGAGCTAGTGATATTATTTTGATATAACGAGCGTCTTTAGGTTGCGGTGACGCTAATGACGTCAACCGCATTATGTTCGTCGACATAGTCAAATAAAAAAAATCCGTCGTATAAAGTCTTTTGTTCTTGTGTATCATATTTGTTTTAGGTGCAATATACGGTGCAATCATATCAGTTATATTCTATCTACATATTTATTGTAACAGACTTTTCTAATGTCTATCTTCTTTCTATTTTTATGACATGTCTAAGCTATACTGTAATAATTATTATTTCCTGTTGATTTATTATATATGTGCAATCAAGCGTATAATTCCGCGTATTTCTTACAAGGATCATATCGAATGACATTGGATTTTTTTGGATTGGACAAGATTCTAATGAATTATATTTGTAGCAAAACATATTCATACTTCATACGCTAGTGGGGCGCTCAATTGATTGGTCGCGGTGTCAGGAGTTCAATTGTCTTACCAACTTTTCAAATACTATTTACCTGTAAACATGTTTGTTTATAGTTTTTATGTTCAGCCCAAAAAATATTTTATTTACGACATCGCTTTACAATTTCCAGGATTTTTTTCTATAATATGCATGTATTATACATAAACCTTCCTCTTGAATCATTTAATCCATTTAAAAAACTATAGTAAAATGAATTGCCTTGTTTTAAACATCTACATATACATAGGGTCACACAAAAAGCGAGGAGTGACTTTGTTTTATATTACATAGTGATATATTTTTAATTTACCTGAAGATTAATATTTGAGATTTTTGTATGCATTAGAATACAGAAATTTCATATATACAAAGTCTTAATAAGCACAGATTATTTGTGTAAAAGTAGAGATTACATACTGCATACATTATATACTGCAGAATTGGCATTACTCACAGCGACCCGGTAGCTCAGCTGGTTAGAGCGCCCAACTGATTTTCGAGGTGGTCGGGGGTTCAAATCCCTCACGGGTCAAACTTTTTTAAATTTACCTATAAATCCATTTATATAGTTATTTACTTTATTTCTAAAAGTTATTCAAAATAATCAGGAGTTATAGCTCTATTTATAAGTTTACTATACCAACTCTTATCAATATTGAATGTTGAATTGACAATACTCTATGACGCGGTTACTGCAGCTGGTTAGATATCCCAATTGATCTTTTGAGGTAGTCGGGGGTTCAAATCCCTCATACTGTTGGATGTAGTATGTATGTTTGTCACTAAGGTGTGTTTATACCAATACTAATTACACGCCTCGACTATGTCCTAGTAGATACTCTTAGTGAACGGACATATAACGTGACACGAAATCGTTTTACACAGAAATTTCGTATCACACTGTTTGTCCTGGATGAACTCCCAAACCACAGAACCAATTTTATGATGAACAAAAAATGCTTGCTGTGTGCAGTTTTACTATTGTAATTTATTAATTTAATAGAAGTAAACGAGATAGAATTATCTGTGCTACATAATTCAAATAACGATGTAAATCAATTGAATAAATAATTAATTAGTTGAATAAATTAGTATTTGATACAATTAACCTGGTAAAACTAGATGAAGTAAGGACGGGCGTGTAGTATTATACAAATAAAAATAATAAGTAACTAACGCCTCACTAAATAGTAAGTGTACGCCTTAGCCCGTGTACGCCTGTAATAGAGTTATAACATCCGCAATGGACATATAATTAAGGCAAAGTTAACGTCTGTCCGTTTATATTTCCTAACATATAATGTTCACAAGTTATTATAAATCTTGTGCGCCAAAGGTTGGATATTTGTGTTTCTGCATCTGGGTGTTAAATATGTATTTAAGTATTACATTTGTGATTCCTTTATTATCTCTATAATCTTTAAGCCATGTGCGAGTAGCTGTGCAATATTTTTGTCGATTAACAATTTATAAATGTTCAAATCCTATAAAATGCAATTTGTAAGATAATTAATTGCAAATAACGTAACTTTTGAAATTTGTTTTCTCTAATGTAGACAAAAATTGTTTTATATTTCTTCAGAAATATTGAACAAATTTTAGGCTTCAAAATGCGAAACCACCGTCATAAAATTTATTTCTGCTTTGTGATATATGAAACGTTCAGTAATAATAGTGGTAGGTATTTAATTACATTTGACATTAAGTCCACTATTTGTACATTTTCTCGTGCTATAAATTGTGATTAAAAAACGAAAGACAAACCATAAAATCATAAAATCAAATTTTAAATCTTGCAAAACGTAGCTTTTATATAATTTTATTCATACTCAATATATTTATGGAAATGATTATAATGGCACGTTAAAATAAATCACTGTAAATGTTAAAAAACTCAAGCTTGTAGATATTGATGTAGCTCTGATAGTATTGATGTAATCTTCCCAAGATTTCCTCAACCTGACGACTTTTTGCGCTATTTTTACTTTTCTTTGGACCGTTGGCCCTACGCTTACCAGTCTTCCTCCAGGAAGCGCAGCAAACTCTTATAGTTGTAAGTTGCTTTTTGAAGTGGCCTTGAAGATCTGATGTATTCCTACATATTAAGTAAAACTCATGCAATAATTGTTAGCATTAACGCCTCACTCTCACCTATTTTTAACACCAAATAGCAGTGGTCGCTTTGCTGTGTTCCTTTTTAAAAGGTGGGAGAGGCAGTAAAATTACTGCGTTATGTAACATACTATCCTCAAGTCACAAGGTTGGCAACGCACTAGTAATAACTGTCAGACTGTGTGACTGTGTGTAGACCTGGTATAACAAATTGAAAAAATTTTAACACGCCCTTACTGTCAATCTCTCGACAGTCTATGATGACATGACCGACTGTCTGGCATTACCAAAGTATAGTTCTAAGGCTTAGTCAGGGGGGTTAGGTCTTTTCCATTTTATTGTTTAGCGCATAGATTTCAACACATATTTCTATGCATATTAGATAGCACAATAAAAAACAAAAATATAAAGTTACTTTAATAAAGATTCTAAAATCTTATTCAAATACATTTTGCTTATGAAGCATACATTTTTATTTTAAATATTGTTGTTATAGTTTATTCTTACGTAAACTACTTCCTAATCTATAACTTAAACTCTAAATGAAATTAAAATCTTATTTCTCAGTCGATTTTGCGTGTTATATACTCTCTCAATTACCACTTCAACATGCCAACCCACTGGCTTAGCGTATAGCAATTATTGGACGACTCTCACTGTCTCTTTTGTTATGCCCATTATTAAAAAATATTCAAATAAAATACCAACCAACATTTTTTTCATGCAGATGCTTATTGGGGTAAAGCAAACTCAAAGGGGTAAAGCAAACTCAGAAATATGAATAACCTGTCTCAAGTGTTTTCTATGCAGTAAGCTGACAAGTTTATAGCATTGTTGCTTACAGTAACGAGCCCGCGCCAAATTGAGAACTGAGTTATGTTTTTCAATAACCAGCTGTTAGAATCTCTTGCATCTTCGAGCTTTATATATGACAATCTGAATATTTTAAGTATATTTGTTCTGCAACCTTTAAATCTAAACTTACATAATATAAGGATATTTAAATTTTTGCATCTAAATAACAAACTGTTCTAACCAACAGTGACCAAAAGTCCTTAAAATTATTGTACTACTAACATAACTATACCTTTATAAAATACAATATTATGCATTACCAAATCTCTAAAAATATATAAAATAATCCCATTAAAATATTACCGAAATAGAACAGTAAAGGTCAAACTTATATTTGATAATTCAAAATAATATGTAGAACTACATTGCGATATTTAAATTTTTAAATGTTTTTTTTTAATATAATTAAATTTCGTCACAATACTTAAATGGAGTCCTCATTTGTTTATAGTATCTCAAATATTTGTATGAACACAATCCGAGATACTTTTGTTGTCTTAAGTATTTTAGTAGCAGCCGATGTTATTTGTACTTTTCAATTCTTTAATAGCTGCTCCATAAGACTACATACAAATTGCTGAATAAATTTTATACAATCCCCATGAGAACTCTTTCAGAGTCGAAGCGCGCTGAATTCTCAAGTAATGCACCAACCACGTACACGGACAGCTTTACGGGCCCGACTTAAT
This sequence comes from Heortia vitessoides, assembly GCA_020976665.1. Classification (NCBI taxonomy): domain Eukaryota; kingdom Metazoa; phylum Arthropoda; class Insecta; order Lepidoptera; family Crambidae; genus Heortia; species Heortia vitessoides. The sequence goes on along the minus strand of JACJUM010002525.1, from coordinate 8,427,744 downwards.
AGTAAAATTTCTGAACTTTATAGGCAGTAAAAGATGCTTATAAACAAGATTTATAGTTGTTATACTTTGGCGCGCTTCTCGTTTATTCTACCTTGTATTGACAATTTGTATTGACGAACCGATTTAATCTTTTGACATAATGGTTTAAGCGCATTTAGATACGTATACTTTTAAACAAATACAAGAAAAATATATCATGGAGATACTTAATTTTTCTGTTGTCACATGTATTGAAGTCCGATGCAAGACATTATTACTCTATTTTAAATTCCAAAAATCATAAACTCTATACTTACATTTTGCAACCAATTTTGAGCTTTCAATGTAAATACTCGTTGTAAGAATCTAGCAGAAAGGAATTTCATTAAAATAAAAAACAATAAAAAGGATGTCTTTTTAAGTGCAATATTCGTTCTGTACTTACCAACCCCTTTAGGTTAAAACAAAGTGTACATTGCGGTTTTTTTAAAAAAAAAACACGGAAAACGGTCTTTCCAATCTTTTAGTTTTTATCTAGAGAAAATGTTCATAATAAAGTTTAGAGCCATCATTTCATCAACTTTTAAAGCAGAGAATTCCCTATTTCACTCTAGAAACTTATCATTTAAGCACACTCGAACTTCGTTTATTCTCGTAGGTATCTCTTCAAAGTTAGTACGTAGCGTTTTACACAAATGTGTACCTTAATAACATTGAAATAGAAAACAACTAGAAGGTACATTGGTTGTGTATCAGTCGGCTGGAGCTTGGACTTTAAGACCTGGAATCGCAATATATTGTTGAATTATAAATTTTATACTACCAGTTGTTTGTTATCGAGGTAGGTTGCAGCCGTCAAGCTTACTTTGTCTTCAAAAGTTTATGTTTGAGGATTACAAGCAGTAAAATATTTATTATATTATGACATTTCTTGCATATCATAGTTTCAACGAGATATTGTTATTGCATACATGTTTAAGACGGAATATAATCATTTAATTTTCGCAAATTTGTAAAGAGACCCGAATACTGGTAATAAGGTGTAATTACACGTATTGGATATGTTCGTTTGGATATGATACGGAAGCAATTATTTTAATTTACGCCTTCAATTATACATTTATATAATCGTGAGGTACCAGCAGAATAGAATATTACCTCCCCCTGTACCAGGTGTCGTAAGAGGCGACTAAGGTACCAGAACTGACAGATATGTATATCCATACAAAAAAGTCAGCTCAAATGTACAAGGCGGGCATGGGCAGTAACTTCCCCGTCGCGAAAGCTGCGCTCTTCGATTGCCAACATGTTTGCATAACGCGGCAATTATGGGCAACCTTTCCTTCTTGGGGAGGCCTATGATGATGATGATGATGATCATGATGAATTTTAATTCCAATCTACCTTCATCTGTTTTTTATTCCTTTCGCCTATTTAATTTCACATCTTTTTACAATAATTTTACTTTTCATTAACTTCCCATTCTCTTTACATTAAAGTAACATTTTATAAATTCCTAATCTAGCCACATCTAGGCACAATACTCTAACACCTCGTATTCCCGATCCAAATCGCGAAGTTGGGAGCACGTTGTAATTCCGATGCACTTCAAGATAACTTTCCAGATCGCGCGGGATCCAAACGAGCTGACAAAGTTGGCGTACCTCGTCCTTCGTTGTTACATTGTGTTTAAACGCTCAAATATTCCAGCCATCTTCAAAACGAAAGGTATCCCGCCCCTTGCTTTTACGGCATTTCGGAGAATCGGACTGTCGCATGCCACAGATGTTTGCAGTGGAACACTTTCACTTAAATTGAGTTCTTCAGGCGGCTCCGAAATTATGTTCTTTCGTAAGAGTTACAACGACATTGTTGTTGTGGTGAGTTTTTGAACTGTTTGCGTGAAGTATTTTTCTATTATGTCTTGCTGAGGCTAACTTTAAGCGTGTGGTAAACAATATTTGAAGTTTTATGATATGTTTGCAAATTTCATTCATATATATATAGTATATATGATGACTAGATATTCACCCGTGACTTTGCCCGCTTGTATTTCATTTTGTATTCGGTAGTATGTAAACATTTCTGAGATCAACTAGCTTACGTCCCTATTTTAGGAACAAATTTCTTCATTCTTAATTTAAACAAAATTATGCGCTTAGTTAATTCGGGCTAATGTGTTTTAAATTTTTAATAATTTTTTGCCAAACTTTTGAACCGACGTTTATTTTTAATAATCTACATTCAATATTTGAAATAGTTATGACAATTGTAATCTACGTGCACGTAAAAGGAATATTCCAATAACGGTGTAGATACACATTTTAGATAAAACTCAACTGTGGGAGTATCCTATTGTAAGGGTAGTCATTTCATAAATCCAATCAAAGTACTCAATAGCGTTAATCATGAACTGCAAAATCGAACTGTCAATAACCCTCATCGATACAAACATCTAGCGATCGTCTATTACTTCTGATCATTCCATTTTGCGAAGCGAAGCGTGACCCGCACAAAAGGAAGATTAAGATTAACGAGAACGAAGCGATGTGGACGATATGTTTCTCCATTGTAGCAACTGATTGAATGACTTTCCATAAACAATGACGGTATGCTTCTGTTGAGTGGCATTGGATGCGTATCTATAAAGATAAAATGTTAGGTAACCAATGTTTAATTGAGAAAATATTGGAAACTAATTTACTTCTATTCACTTCAATTCATCCCTGTCCACAGATCAAAAGTATTTACATTTTAACTCACATTGAAACATATTTTTATACATTGAAACATTAGGTCTATAATTTATGCCTACAATGTGTTTGTCGTATTCAGCGATACAAATCCGATACAAGTCAAAAATAAAAATAGGATATTCATTCTCTTGAGAAAATATTATTATTATGTTTCATGGCCAAAGCCATTGGGGGTCCGTTTGTTTGTGGTTTTACATGTGTTTATTTTTCATGTGTATTCTCGCATACTTTATTTAATTTTGCACTTACATTGATCGTAACGATATTATGCTCATAGTTTATAATTATACAATGAAAATTCAAAAATGTATACAAAACATAGTAAGAACCGTTTCAGTAACGATTATATCATATATAATTGTTGCTAATCTTTGCTCGTTGCCAGCTTGCATTGCCCACAATAACTTATGTCTTACGAGGCTCTAGTGTCAAGTCTGAAATAGAAAGAACGCTCGAGTATACTCTGCCAAGAACCTCATTATTCCAAAGCACGGCCTTTGTGTGACAAAATAAGGTTCTTTAACAAAACTCACATATCCACCTGTACGCAGATAAGGAAAGTGATTTTTTTGCGTGTGCCAAGAGTTTTTGGGGATGGGAAATGCCCATAGAATTAATAAAGTGTACAATATTGTTGGTTGTATTTTTATACAATCTGCCTCAGTTCAGTATTAGACAAATAAATAAATAATCTACTTTGATATCTGTTATCCATTCCTTTATTTGTTTTCATCATTGCTCTTTGTAAGAAATTAGCTAAACAGACGCCATCTTATTTTAATTATACATCAACATTTTATTATGAATAAAATATTGTGAATATAAACTATGTTTTCTCTCTTGTTCGATTAAACTGTACACAGTAAGCAAAAGTAAATTTGTTCAGTAGTTCTCCCCAGGCGAACACGATGACAGAAAGTATTTAATAAATTCCCACAACATCTTATATATTTTTATTGACCTGAGTCCATAATAAGGCGCTTAATGCACTTGTGTTACGGATGCCAGACAACAGAGAAATCACAAATATACTACTTAAGCACATATATTCAATAACGAGATGCAGAATAAATACAGATACTGGTGGGAATCAAACCCACTATCCTTGGTGCATAAGGGTGAATCACTACCATCTTCACCTTCAGGCCCGTCAGAATGTGTAGAGATTAGTGATACTTTCATAATTTACTTGTTTTTATTATATCTTTAATGTATTTTCAAAACAATCACGTCTAAGTATTACAAATATAGGAAAACTGTATTATTGTATGTATTTTTTTTTCTAGACTCAGACGCTGTTACCAAAGTTAATCCACCAATTTCCCAACAAGTGAATTACGAAACGTCTTCATTTAGTCCGGCAACTAGGCTAATTTAATGACTAGTAAGCACAACAAAGCTCAGGTAAGTCCTGAAACTCGTGACAAGAAATTGAAATAGACGAGGGCAATGATCTGTTCAAACTACTAAGGTAATTGAAGAAATTTATTATAAACTTGAAGACTAATCGACCACTTTTGATTCCTATTTATACCACGAAAACCGACAAATACATTTACTTTATAGAGGAAAACACAATAATATACAGATTATAACATAATAAGACGATCAATGAAAATGAACTTTTCGTGAAGCGGTGGTCGACAAGCTGCATATTTTTATATTTATAAGTTTATAAAAACCATATTATTATTAATTTAAGATAATTTTATACCTCATTATTATCGTATAACGAATGGAACGTGATATAATTGTTTGAATACCAACAGCTGATTAAAATCAATACCGAGAGGTACCGGGCAGAGTAGCATGGCACCAGGCGTCGTAAGAGGCGACTGAGGTACCAGAACCGACAAATGGCAGTATATCCATCAAATGTACAGGGTGGGAATAGGTAGCAGCATCCCCATCTCCAAAGATGCGCTCAACGATTGCCAAAACTTACCCAGCGCGGCAATTATGGACAAAACTCACCTATTCTTGAGGAGGCATATATCCAGCAGTGGACTTCCAATGGTTAGTATGATGATTAAAATAATTTAATATTTAAAAAATACTTATTTCAACAACTTTTAACTTTACATTACTCTGTACAGAATTTGTCATTTTAATTGGCCCGTCACTCTACCTCTCTCTCTACCTTGTTATGAGGCTAGCCCTAGGCTTTTAAGAATACTAAAATGTATCTTTGTTAATAATACCTGTTCAAGCATATCAGACATCAATCAAGATCATGAAAATATATTATCACTTCTTAGCTACTATATTTTCTAATGTGTAATGTTTAATTCACTACCTATAAAAGCTAAATATAAAATAATAACAAATATTGTATTAGTGGTTTATTCAACTGCCGTTGATCATTCTAGGCCCAATTTAAAGTACCATACGTTCTCCGCTTTATAACTAAAACGATTTTAATGTCTATATTATTAGCAAAGTTTCATTGGTACTAAGTTTTAATAGATGGCGCGTCTCGAGCCAAACTATTCTGATAACTGATATTTTACTTGGCAAGCAGAACCTAGCTGAGGAGGTAATATTTTATAGGTTTTATTCAAAAACTTTAGATAACGAATGAATATAGCACACTGATATAGCACGATAGTAACTGCACGAATATTTCTTGCAACTATGCAACTATGTTTGCAAAAAATTTGCAACCTATTCAGTATATTGTTAAAGATTTTGGCAATTTAATAAACACAATCTGGGTTTTTCATGTTCTAAAGCAGGATTCATATTATGAGCAAGATACATTTTTGTTTAACATGAACTAATTTGTCGACGCACTTGCCATTATGTTGTTATTGGTATAATTATCATAATTTATGATCAATGGCAAATGTTCATTTATTAGTAATATTACATTTTATGAAAATATTTTTTTATTAGTAGTCGCAAAATGTGATATTCGACTATATTTTTTAACTAAACACTCCATTCAAATATAAGAACATAAGCAAAGTGAATTGTGTTTTTTCCTTGGGTGTTGTACTTAAAATAGATTAAATTACTTTATATTCAGTCTTAGGGTTACAACTCTCAAAATACTATAATCAAATTTAATGCTCAGCGGTGTATTTCATAATTGTAATAAATAACACAATTATAGAAAAATTTATGTTTATGAGTATTAAAATACCAATAATAAAATCAATAAAAACAATGTCTAGTTTCAGGTGAGTTTCAAGTTCGAGTCATGCCTGAAATGGGATACCAGTTGTTTTCTTTTTTACAAGTAAACAATAACTTTTTTTGTTAGTAATTTTAGGTTAAACATAAATCTGGACAGTCTAAGTATTATATTTAGAATTCATCTGTTATCTGAACTGTACATTATCTATAAATATAGAAGCACTTATATTGGAATCAAATATAAGTATAACATAGCAATATATAAAGAATTCATACGCATAGTTTTCATATCCTAAGAGAAAATGAGAATAAAATACAGCTTAAAGAATTTGGGAATAAAGAATTTTTAATATCGGATTTGTATATATATTTTTTAATTTTCTTTACATACTGCCATTGAATGTACCCTAACTCTTTTTTTAAATATATATTATAAATATTTCTTGGCAACGATGTATTTCTTATGGTGAAAGAATATGGTGACATTTTAAAATCAGTCTAGTAGTTTTTAAGTAAAATCATAACAAACAAACAATCAAATCGTTGAACTTTCAAATAAAAATATATGTATACCAAATGCAATTCTAAAATCTATATTAGCAATATGGAGAATCATTACATTATGATGCAATAGTTTATCATGCTGATAAGTACGTATGATTCAGACGAGTTCGGAATAGCTAGTGCCAAATCGGCATGACGCACAGCGACCCGTTAGCTCAGCTGGTTAGAGCGCCCAACCGAAATTTTAGAGGTGGTCGGGGGTTCAAATCCCTCACGGGTCAATTTCTTTTAAAATTTTTGACATACAATAATTAGTGACTGATATACTTATTTATTCGATTTCCATTTCACATTTTTATCTAATCAGTAGTAATATATTGTCTATAAACAAAACAAAAACTAAACTATGTTTATGGAAAACTGATAATCATAACATTAATAATTATAATAACTAAAATAATATAATAACTAAATACAAGTTCACGGTGCCTACTACCCGACTCCATGAAATAGTTAATTAGTTTAAGAGCATTTGTTAAAGATTTTACAATAAAATTCTAAGCATCATGTCCGGCTTACCGATAAATTAATAGTATATAATTATAATTAATTATAAAAATTACAATAAAAGTAACCTTATCTCCAAAGAATATTACAGTATTAACGATTATATTATTAATAAAAATGCCTGGGATTGAAATGCTGTAACTTTTGGCTGTTAGACAAGGGTTTGTTAGTGCAAAGCCTGTATTAACGCTAATTACTCGGTGTTAATGGAAACCGTATCACCACCAGATTATCTTGTAAGTTCTTTTCTAATGGGTCATCTGATGAACCTATGTTAAATTTAATTAAATACCCCAGACTTACTCATTTACGTTAGGTCTAATTCCCATAATATATGGTCCTATCATCCCGCTGGGACATCAGGTTCTTCTAAATTATATGTAGAGAAGCAAGTACCTCCTATTCCGGAAATATTATTGTTTATTTTATAGCGAGGTAATTGTCGGGTCTATACTTAATTACTTTTGAATGTATATTTGTCAGTTATTTAAGCCTGAAAATTAAAATAACAAACACGAGAATTTAACACTTAATTCCGCCGTCTAAACTGTCATGTCTATCAAACTGTCTTATCTTAGCTTTAATCAGATTGTCGTCCTATGGAAAAAATACTGCAAGACTCGTCTAATGACAACAGACTAGTCTAAAGTAGGTCACTCAATTACTTATTAACAATCTAGTGGTATCCTTGAGACACTTGCTATCACGTAGCCCGTATGCTTATTTATTGATTTTGTCTATTAGTAAATACCAGTTTGATTAAATGACTTGTTTTGTCTATTTGGGATCAACAGTTTTGTCGGTCTTTAAAATTATTGCATCATAATTTTGTATAATTAATAAAATTTATGAAAAGTACATATGGGTGCTTGACTTATGCAACAAAAACTTTTGACAATTTAAAATTGCCTGAAATATAAATTTGACTTTAAATTTGCATCGATAGATCACAGGGAACTAGTAATGTTTTACTAGTATATTGTACCTACGAGGTATATTTACGGTATTTTTAATCATTTAACTAGAAGAATTATCGAAAAAACAGTAAAAGTTTACTAATTTTTCTTCATCAAATTATACAAGCTGCTCTAATCATGCTTGCTAAAAAGTTAAGTCCGCTTAACTTCAGATAACCTAGGATACAGAGGAAAGAATGAAGCTGATTAAACTGCAGCTGCCCGGCGAGATGGGATTTCAGGAGGGTTAGAAAACAAAACTATAAACTTCTAGATACGACAAAGCAACCATAATGTCCCTGTGGCTTATCAAACCAATAGCTAAATTATGTCATTATTTAATTATATTATACAAAGTATGTTATCTAAAATTTTTCACCGATTTCGAAAAATCTGTAAAATATATAAGAAAAAAGCCGAACGAGTGTTCAGCTGAATCGTAATTTTAAAAATGACCCAGCTAGTTGACATTAACATTTATTTATTTTGGTGATCGGGGTTCATTAAATCTCTCTCTCTCTCTCTCTCTCTCTCTCTCTCCTGGGTACAACTAACGGAAGTGAACGAAAGAGTAGTTATAATGCGACATAGGCGAACATATCTTTGCCAGGTAGAAGAGATATTAAAAAAGGGCCAGGTCAAAAGTACCAAGAATAAACGAGCGTATATGCGTATAACGTATGAAAGGACTAATGCGAGTAAGGAAAGCGAGAAAGATGTGCCAAAATCGTGACAAGTGGAAATATATAGTCTAACTAAAGACTATACGAGTATACCAACTACTCCATTCACTATCGTATTATGCAGTGCATTTTACTTTCATCCATCCTTGCTACATTCGTATACAGTCGTTACAAACGTTCCCTTATTTATTGTTTGTGACAACATTATTTTTTACTCCAAATTGAGCTCTTATCACACTATTCTTTAATCTATCTCTCAAGTTTACATGATACGTACTTTGAAGTGCTCTCATTTCAACAGCATTTTTTCAACTAGCGTGCTTCTTTCGCCATACCCAATATTCACTGCCATGTGTCAGTGTTGGAACCAACACACTTCTATGAACTGCCAGTTGTACCCTTTTTGACACATTTTGATAAAAGCTTGTTAGGCTCCAGGCAGACACCATTCCCAGCTTTATTTTTAATAACTAATAATCTCGCTCCATAAGAAACTCGAACTCAAAACGCGAATAGAAGACATATTCATTCTGAGTTTTATTAATAGTAAAGTTAACTTCTACTATTAATATATATGTATTTTAGTATATATTTATAATTCCTCTATTATCTAGTCTTCGTAACAGAAATGCTTTAAGCTTAACTTAACTCGGGCTCAGGTCAACGTATAAAATGTTGTATGAATCTATTTATTTATTAATTTTAATGTATCTCTAAATGATGTGAACTTTTGTGATGATCACCCGACCAGTTATTACAAAAAAAACAACACTTATTTACATATATTTATAAGGTTTAAAAATAACTGATCCATCCTGATTCACACCATGTTCCTTTAATAAGTTTACTCTCAAAAATCTCATATCAAACAAAAGAATATATTACCGAAAGTAAAATAGTTTTTAATCAATAAGGGCAAAAAATAGAGAATTTCCCATTGATTGCTACTTTCATTCATGATTGATGATGTTTTTTATTATATTAACCAGTTTTCCGTTAGGTTCAAGGGTTTAAAATTATCACATTGAATATATAGTACCACCACAAAATTAAAATCGTGTTATCCTAAATAGAACATAATTTTGTAATAAATAAGGAGCTACCACGGTAAATGAATAATTGAAAGAAGTGCATGCATCACCAATTTGACTCAGAGAAATCAGCAGTAGTTTGAGACAGGAATCTACTATGATTCACTTCTAGTTGCTTTTCCTTCTTGTTGTCTTTGTATCCTTTGTGGATCTAGTCTGTATGCTACGTACGGTACAGGCTATTACATGCTGCTGTTTAACTTGAGGAATATTACGTTTTTGGCCACTACTATCGCAAATAGCCCGGCAGAAAACGCTCCGAAAACATTGTAGGATTCCTCATGCGCTTTTTTATATAATGCAGTCTGTAATAGATCTAATCTACGCTGTACTCTTAGTCAGCATATTATAAAACAACGTAACAGCTCTCTCTGATCTTGCGTTGTTATGCAGTAATTGGATCATAAATCCTACCTATGTTCTATAATGCGAAAGTTTGTATAGATAGATATTTGTTGCGAAATCTTCAATATAAACATTAAACTATTATCACAAAACCACTTTTGACTTTGTATAAGACTAAGCTATGATGTATGTACGGCAACGTTCAAATTTTATGAGATCGAAAATTTCTGAGACTCTACGTAACTGCTACAATTATAAAATGGTAAGAGGTATGGTAAACATTTTTGTAAACATATATACATAATATCAAATTTATTCCTTTGCTATTAAATATCAATAAAATGATTCGTTTTTACATTTGTTACTAATATAGCTAACTAATTGCGCTAAACACTCGATAGCTTAACTATACTGCAATGTGAACTGCGTTAAGTGGACCAACAGCCCGTAAGCCGACAATAGATCTAATTGGCGTGCCTTCGGGAGCACCTAGCCTGTGGCTTTATATTGATGTTGGTAATAGAGATGAAATTGACACAGTTAACAGACCGCCTAGAAACGTTAATCCACCAATATGATATATACAGATATATAAACCACTTCTACTTACATGGTAAGTAATGTATCATTACCAAAATGTTAAACCATGTAAATGCTCTGAGACAACGGTTTAAAATTAACAATAATCGTGTCATAGTTGCATCCGGGTGTTAAAAGGTAATTTATTTTAGTTTTTATTGCAGACTCTTTTATGTTTCTCCACGTAATTAAGCCTATCTAAAAGCTATAAAGCATGTAGCTACAACATTGCCTTTGAAACTTGTATATGTATGTATTTACTACATATGAAACATTAATCAACTCAAATGGTATGTATATGGTCCTACATGCACCCTTAATGTCTCATTACCAATATTCTAACTGCTTAGTTATTTAAGACAACTGTCTTAAATATACAAAAAATGTGTCACGGTGTGGACAGGGTGTTAAAAGGCATTTTCGCCAATTTTTTTTTTGCATGCTCTAGTTTCTTAACCTGAATTACCTTAAAAGCTACAATAGATATTGGTGATATGATTAATGACATACTTGTACATTTCCTGTATGCTTCTACGTTTAATGACATATGAACCATTACGTTAATCGGTCGAAATATTTTGTTTGTTTCATCGTTAGTAAAAATAAACCTTTTTTTCTCTATCAACTAAGCAAACGCATTAAAGCAAATTCAGTTCAACGATGAACCCACGCACAATGTAAATAGGTCCTTCTATACGCGGATAAAGCAGTTATAAGCTTTACTATGAACAAATATAATGCAGTATAAATTTTAAAGGCACATATTTCACGGCACAAAGCTAACGTTTCTAATTTTAACGCGCAGGAACAAAATTTATGCCTCGTACATGTGCTACCATATAGAGAACTGCCGTAATTCTGTTCGGCATTCGGCACCGCACAAATATTTGTTTATTCAATTAAACACATTATGTATGAAAGTGGTATTAATAACTCCGCTGCTATGCAAAATGCAAATATGAATTATGAAAATACAAGTGTTAATTAATAGTAATAACATACATACTTATACTTGGATCTGACTCTAATAAGTAACTTAAAGTGCTTGAATATGAATATATAATACACCAGAAGAATCTCAAATATACCTAAATTCAATAACAAAGACAAACGTTTTTCAATTAATATTTATCTTGAGTGGGGATCAGACTCAGGGCCCTTGGAATACAAGATACAGCTCCACCGTCTAGTCTATTACCGTGTCTACGAATTATAATGTTGGTGTCAAATAACATTGTAACATTCGTGTTGTAGTACCCATACTAATAAGAAGCCTGTTTAAAATTCAACTGTACTTTCTCGTTGAGATTTGATTTACGTAAGTGTTGGCGTTACAAAGTTAAATTCAAAATCCTAAAGAACTGAATGTGTTATTAAGCTATATTTCATATAGCATAATAATATTACATGCTATATAGTTCTATATTAAAAAAAAATAACTGGATGAGTAACATGTCGCTTGCATTTAATTATATTTACCCTGTTAGTCCATGTTTAAAATGGTACTACAATTTAATAACAAGCCAATATTAATCTGTAAATATGCCAAAGGAGCCGCAACCATAGCATATATATATTGCATTCGTAACTTTGTGTTTGATATATATATATATATATCGACGGGCCCGATGGCGCAGATGGTAGTGATCCTGTCTTGTGCACCAGGGGTCGTGGGTTCGATTCCCACCCAGAGCAAATATTTATATGATGATATTTGTGTTTGCTCTGTGTATGGGTGTAAAATATATGTATTTAAGTAGTATATGTGTGATTCCTCTGTTGTCTGGCATTCGTAACACAAGTGCTTTAAGCGACTTACCACGGAGTCAGGTCAATGTATTAGATGTTGTGGGAATTTATTATTATTATTATTATTATATATACGATTTTCATGACGAGTGCATGAGAGCTATAATTTATTTACAATAGTGTGGAGCGCCGTTGTCTGGCAGAACCATCAAGTAAGATGGTTTTCATTTGCATAAATTCCTAGCCGAGATCTCAGTTCCCGTACGTAATGCATCCAAGTTTCTCAACTCAGAAGTGAAATTCTTAAGCCTTACCTACTCCTGTTTTGAGATGCATTTCTTAGAGGAATAGTTGCATGAGAGTGTTCTGAGTTTATTCTTTTAAGTGCTTTCATGTAACAACTTACATATAATTATTTTTATGTCAACAATATTTCTATGATATGTATGTATCGTCTTGAATATACTTTTATTTCTTTGCTTAAATAACACAATGGTTAACCACATATATAATGTATATTTGTTAGCAAACTGTACTTTTTCTGACCGAGTTGCCAATTAAGTGTCCATTTTTGTTTATTTTTCATAAATGTTATATTTTCGTGTAAAAAAAGAAGATTGCGGGTTTTTGTTTCTAAAACAGTTACACCAAACCATCTAAAATAAGAAATCGAAAAAGATACTAATTATGAAATATCGTTCTCTTCACATTCCTTCAAGCCAAGTGTCTGACAAATCAGGAAAAATGTAAAATTATATTTTAAGCCGGTGCCCATTGAGGATTCAATTTATTATTTCGTATCTCGAGGGGCGAGGGGAGGAATCCCATCAAATTTCGTAAGCAACTGATGCCTTAAGGAAACAAATTTGTCATCCGCGACAGCTTTTGTTTCGTAAAGCAATATTGCGATTCAATTAATGGTGTCGATATTTCACCGTCAGCCTATCTTGTTGTGATAAATCTCTGTGACGTTTGACTTTTCGTTCATTCATTAGTCAAAAGGCATATTTCGTATCGGTGGTCCTTTTAATCGTTGTGTAACTGTTATTATATTATTAATTTAAATATCCCGTTATAATTTCTGACGCTACTTAAAAAAAATTAGATAGAGTAATAAAAAAATAAATAATTTTATAAATTTGAAAGTAGTTTTGGTTCTTAGCTGATTTATCAAATCCCAAGCATTTAAACGGGTAAAAATACACGAAATAAAATACCTTTATTGACAGGCCCGATGGCGCAGGTAGTAGTAGTACTATCTTGTGCGTCAAACGTCGTGGTTCGATCCATGATTATCCAGGACAAATATTTATATGATGATTATTTGTAATTCCCCTGTAGTCTGCTATTCATAATACAAGTGCTTTAAGCTTCTTATCTCGCAGTCAAATCAACGTATGATTTGACGTGTGAAGTTATTTATTTATTATATAAGGTTATTTACGGGCCTTACTACGGACTTACTACGGAGTCTGGTCAATGTATGAGATGTTGTGGGAATTTATTATTATTATTATATTTGATTATTCTAATCACGTATGTATTATAAGGTCAAGAGTCTATAGTATTCAAACACATCGTATCGTAAAAAAGGCCGTAACGAAGCTTCTGGTAAAAGACAATAAATAAAAGGTAAAAATAGCCATTCGAATGTAAAATAAAAAAACAAATAGAACTATATATATCCGCATTAGATCAAACATTATTTACTACATGTCCTTGAAAAAGTTATGTAAAGATAACGCGGTGTCACTTCATAGGTTTCCAGAGACTTTTGGGACTTCGTAACTTCCCGTCTGAATTTGTTTGTAAGTCATGACATCAACACGCCTATTTAATTTGACTTTTTCCCGAGTTGCACAGTAATCTCAGCCGGCATTTCACATTTTTATATTTTACGTTTCTTTTTAACTTCAATGGGCTAGAGTTAGGAAAATGTGTTTTTATTTTTGTCTTTTTCATTTGAATTGTTCTGTGAAGTATACTTAAACGGATATATAATGTGGAAATGATGTTTTATAGACCGAAGTTCAAGAATAATGATCACGACCGTATACCGTTATCGGTAGGAAAGACACTCGACAATTGGTTTCATATTATAAAGTATTCATATTATATATATTATAAAGTATTTATATTATATATATAATTACTTTACAAATTAACAAAGTTAAAAGTTGTTAATTTTTAACTTTGTTAACTGTTAAAACATGTCACATTTACTCCTACAATTTAAACGCAACTTTGAAAGAATAGATTAATAACACAATAAAATCAACAAAAAATCTTGCGAGAAAATGTGTGGATATTGGGCAATAAAAACAATTAAATGATTAGGCTATGATAACTTATTGATAACATACTCTCTGCGAACATTACCTATACATAAGTTAAAAATTAATTTTCATTCAGTTAAAATATGATCAATTCTAATCTTTAAAGTCATCTTAAAATTTGTCACTGTGAATCGGTGCGCTCGAAAATAGAGAAGTGTTTAGGGATGTTTGTAGAAAATAAAAACCTTCAGTTTTTTTCTTTAAAAAGTATCAGGAAAACATAAAGTGAAGTTGTAAATCGATGACCGAATTGGCGAGAGGCCAGACCCCGCTTACCAATACAGGACATTTCAAAAATCTGTTGTTGCACCATTTGGCAGATAGCACGACGATGAGAATCACGTACTAACTTTATTTAAAAGATTGCCGTTAACACTTAACCTGAATTTTTAGTACACTTTTCTCACTATACGCAAAACTTGAATTCCTATTTCCATTTCTACTCGATAAAACGTACACGGAAACGTTAACTGTAAACTTTATAGAACTTTTCAGCAGTTACAGTTTTATACTTCCGAACGTCAAATTTAAGATATTGCAATATTATTTAACTTATCCACCTTTCAAGTTAATGACACGACTAATTATTCAGCCCTTATGGAAACTTATAGAGCTAAAAGCGAATGGAAGTGTTGGTATAGGACGACCGAGACGAATATATCTTAACCAGGTATAAGAGGTATTAAAGAAGGCCCAGGTTAGAAGTACAAAGAATAAAATAAACGCATGAGAGTTATGCCAAGATCGTAACAAGTGGAGATCTATAATCTTTGCCTACCCCGTTGGGCACAGGTGAGATGTATGTATATGTATATATATATGTGTGTGTGTGTCATTATATAGACGAATAAACTTAGTAACTGAATAGAACAAATGGTGACCATAACAAAGACAATGCACCTAAATGTACTAACACCGGAATTTATTGAGGGACTAATATGAAAATAGCCCAGACAAACTGACGGGCTATATCAGTTAATTTTATCCGAGTGGATATAAAACAAGGCTAGCTGATACGAGTGATACAGGCTACAATTTTTTTTATCACTTAATGAAATTTGAATCGCCATAGTGTTCGGTAGTTAAGCGGAGAGTCGCGGGGCATTACAGTTTTAATATAAATAGTTGTATTTGTAAAATTCCTTCGAGCATTTCTGTTTTATGTAACAGTAATTAGTTTCTCATTGTTGAATCTTGTCGTACAATTCTACTATATATACATCAAAATCATTTCATATTATCTTATGAAAGAATATATTTATTCTCGTTATCCTTTTCTGTTTTGTTGGCTTGGCTTGGTTTGTATTTTTACGAACATAACATTAGATATTACTCTAGTTTTTAGGTAAAGTTTGTGGAGAGAATAAAATATATGTTTTAGTATCATTAATTCATATATACTTTAAACTATACTGAATGTATTTAAAATTGTTCATATTATCACCATTATTATTAGGTTATCACTTTTTTAATATAACGTGAGCAGAAACGATTATTTTACGCGTGTTTGTTTATTCATAATTGTGTAATTGCGATAACCCGTACAATTATGTTAATGATAAATAAATAAATTTGTCTGGTATTTGAGTCAACATTCGCAAATTATAATGTTATGCGAAAATTTCGGGCCAAATAGTAATTCGATATGTTTGTATATAAAGAAAACACTTTCACAAATGTTGTTAATAAATAACAATTCAACTATGATTTATCGTCGTTGGAAAACGACGCTTCAACCTATTCAATTTCTGCTCCATTTTACTGGATAAATTCAATTGGACCAGCATCGAGGGTTTTCCTGTATCACCTTTATTCGACTCACGACTCGATAACGACATGCTATGATATCGCTTTACTGCGAGTAGATTCCATAAATAACTGTATAAAAAAAAAAACTGTTGGATTGTTCTTGTTTATAATCCATTTGTCCGGGAAAATGCAAAAACATAGAACATTAGAATGTAAACGATAAACCCCTTTTCAATGCCAATCAAAAAGTTTATTGAATAAATAAATTATACAAAAAAAGAAAAGTCCTAAAAAGTACTGATGCTGACTTAATAAACTACTTATTTTACTATTGTCTTTTCATCTCGTATAATGACAATAATTGTACTACGATAAAAATATATCCGACACTTGTTAATAATATTATGATCTTTAATGAGGTGTGATAGACATCGCTCGATCTACATTATGGGAATAAATACACAGACGCTATTCAGATTTACTTTAATATTATAAGAACATCAAGGCCCAAAAATTATTGCTGCCAGCAAAATATAGCAAGCTGGGATTCCGAAATTCATCGACCTTTGACGATTTTCGAATTGTAAGCCGAAATATGTCAGTTTGTGCTTGATATTGATTGCCGGGGGAATGCCAAGTCGATGCCTGTCGATTTTGGAGAGCCGTGAGGTGCATGGCATATCGTCAATTTGAGACTATTACGTATTATATCGTTAGAATAAAAAAATATTTTATATACATATCATATCGCATTGTACTGTATTTTTAAGTAGTATGTATACTGACTGGCAATGACTAATAATTGAATTAAACTAAAATAAACTACTATATAAATTGATTTCTCAATTTAAATCGTAACCGCAAAAATAACTTAAGAACTCGAAATAGATTTATCTTACTAGAACTTAAATCAAGTGTCATAGTGTATATATTGTCATAAATTATTATTTACATCTAACTAGCTATTACTTGCGGCTTCACTTTTCACGAATTTCCCATGAAAACAGTGCACTTTTAGGGATAAACGACACTAAATATCTTTCTTTGTAAAATTTTGAGAAAATTTGTTCAGTAGATAAACTGTGGATAGGTAACAAACAAACAAATTTTAATTATCAATTTGTTGAAAACGAAAAATTTCAATCCAATCTGATATTTTTTTTAAATTCTGATTAGATTACTTTTTCTCAATAACACGTTTCATATCACTCAGGATCTATCAATTTGTTTCGGAACTCAAATTGTCGTTTATCGGAAATCACACGGGAATGGTACGTTTTTTGGGATGAAAGGTATCCTTTGTCCTTTTCCGTACTCTCAGCTATATGTGTGCAAAATTTTAAGGAGATTATTTAAAAAGATTATGCGTGTAATAAAAGAAAACAAAATTACTTTCGCATTTTCGATATTAGGTGGGATACTATTTATACTAAAGATAAAAAAAATTAGGTGGGATACTATTTATACTAAACATCAATCTCACAGCAGACGTATTCTTAAAACTAACATTTTATTTATTGATAAGGGTAACATCAAACAAGATAGCATGAATACAGCAATCCCTATTCAAGATAAAACTCATAAGTTTTTGCTTATTTTATAGAGATATATATACATATTATATATAATACTTACTGGTCTTAGTCCTCAGCATGAGATGCAAAGCTGAACATTTAGAATAAATTAGTATAGCTCCAAGCCAAGATATGAACTATGAACAAATCTGTAAACGATTCGAGTAGTTTATAAAAAAAAAGATTTCCATGTACAATCACTTTTTATAACCTTCCAAGACCATGTAATTTCACTATTAAGCCATATTCCTCTACAGTTTAATTACAACTCTTTGTTTATATAAAAGAGAGAAAGTGAGACTATATAATAGAAGACGGGCCCGATGGCGCAAATGGTAGTGATCCTGTCTTGTGCGCTAAAGGTCGTTGGGTCGATCCCCACCCAGGACAAATATTTATATGAATATAATTATGTTTATTCCGTGTCTGGGTGTTAAATATATGTATTTAACTAGTATAATTGTGTCCTCTGTTATCTGATGTCTGTAACACAAGTGCTTTAAGCGACTTACCACGGAGTCAGGTATGAGAATATTTATTTTTAAAATGTGCATTCTCGAAATAGAATATTTCTGTGACTCACGAAGGTATGGAATTCTATAATCCTCTGCTACCTATATCTGACTTACAACATTTCTTATAACCTTAAATTATTTCTTATATTTTAAGTCTTAAATTTATCATTCATAAGAAATAACGTGTATTGTAATCACTTTTCTGTCTATTAATATTTAAAAACAATTAAATTCGTCATTTCAACAACCATTCTCATTTTAAAAAGAGGAAGTAAAATAATTTGTATAAGAAATTCCTTCAAATCAGTACTTAGAAGAACGGACTATATTATGTTAAAATCACTTGTTTAAAAATAATTAAAAGAAGCATTTTGAAATTAGCCTGTTTGTGAGTAAAACAATATTTTTTCCATTCATTTGTCCATTTTATATTGCTATGTTAGCTTGCACTTGTAAACAGTTAACAGTAAATACTAATTCAATATTAACCGCACAGTATTGTTTATTTTGGGAAACAAATTACACTCATCATGATTGACATTAGTCATACTCTGGACAGAAACAACGAATGACTGTCAATAACACACTCTACTACCAAAATTCCTCATGCCCTTGTTTTATGAAACATTTTTTGCTTGTTTTCAACTCACGTTGAAAGCGTAAATATATATTAATTTTCTTGTTGATGATTTACATAAAATAAAAATGAATATTGCGAAGCATATAAAACGAGAACGGCAATTAGGAACCTTAAGGCACATGGAAGCTTTTAAGTTTCAAAGTTTATTTTTAATTCTCTTAAACATGACAACACTTTTCTTTCTGCCATACAGTTAATAACGTCAATCTAAATAAAATAATAGATTAATTAATAACAGAAGGTTTTATTCGTTTATATTATGAAGTCAAACAAGCAGTCTACTTGATTGGAGCGTGATCCAGACGCTAGTATCATCACAAGGATATCACTAGCATGTCACAGTATGCTATAATGCGGATACTGCTATTTTAATGGTAGAAATAGGTGAGAGTGAGGTATCAATGTAGACGACCTTTGTTAGAGGTACCTAATGTGAAACACACACTATTAATATACCACGCATTCATTTGTTCAAGAACAATAGACCTACGCTTTTGTGCTACTCCGGCCTCCACAAAGCACTGATCAAGTTTCTACGACTGAGGTATCCTACTGTATCAAATCCATCCCACCTTTACAACAGCCACTGACAGTCGGGTTGCTTTCAGACTCGTCTAACTTTAGGATCCTGTGAGGGCAATGATTCTTCATGCTAAATTCTAAAAGGTTTATTTTATTTTCCAGGTAGGTTAGGTGACATTATATACATTAAAGAAGTCAACCTAAATTACTTGTCTGGTATGTTAAATAAATTACTAGCGTATCAGCTAACAGCTGCTTACAATAGTTTTTACAAAGCACTAAATACAACTTTAAGTTAAAAAATAATTTAATAATGGATATATATGAAAATGTTGTTATATTGGTTTTGTTACTAGCAAAGAAAGCTAATGTAATTCTAGTGCGTACCCATTTAAACTAAATTTGGTTTACTTTACCCTAATACAATATATATTAAACAAGTAATAAAAATAATATTTTCACTCAAAATCTCATACATTGGTAAAAAAGACTCCATTTCAAAACTCAGCTTAAAGCATTTGTGGTACGAACATCAGACAACAAAGAAATCACAAATATTAAACTTAAATACAAATTTTACACCTAGACACAGAACAATCATATATTTTTTCCCTTATAAATGTTTGTGATATTGTGATATGATACTGCCACCTGCGCCATCGGGCTCATCACCGCTGAACTTCGACGAATATTTGAATAATTATGCTAACATATGTTTATAGATAAACGCGGGTATTATGTTCGCACCTCGATCCTACTGTTAACCACTTAGCAAGTCATCAACAAGATCATCACCATCCTAAAACGCAGACCTAATTAGCTTTATCCCCAATATAATTGTTCCCTATTTTATTTCCGCTGGCCGTACAAGGGAACCTGTAAAAGTCGCCGGGCATAGTATCATCTGTCACTCCATCCACTTTACGACGTCGTAACCTGACCCCACATTGTCTTCTCTTTTCAACGATACACACAGAAACCCTTTTGTATGTTTAAATAATAAATTTTAATCACATATACACCTGACGCTTTTATTATTGCAGCGCCTCGAGATTTATAATTTTATGGTAATTTTCTTTTTCCAGTACAAATACTATATAATACTGTGACCAACGGTTGAATTGTTAAGAAACTTTAAAATCATTGAGTGACGATAACATTTGTGGGTTATTTGTGGGAATAAATCAACGTAATATAAGTTATAAATATATACTTTAATTTGTAGATTAATTTCCAACAAAGACATATGTTAAGGCCCAGTCTTCATGTAAGAATAAGTAAAGCAGCAATACTTGTTATTTTAATTATTCCTCAACCTTTTTTTATATTCATGATTTATAATTGATTGAATATCTGTTGCTGTGGGAAGTTTGAATGGTTTAATTTATTCCTTTGAATATTACGGCTTATTGTATTTACTGTTGCTATTTTGAATCTAATTATTTTAAGTGGTCAACCTTCGAGAATTTTGCAATTAACATTAAGCCTTAAGTGCAAGCCATTAAGTTCAGAATTGACTGTAAAATTATAAGAAAAATTTGAATATTAATTGACAAAAATAAAAAAAACAAGCTATTGAATACTAGTAATAATGGATTCATATGGAAGAATACAAATTAAATACTTTTGTTTAGTAAATTAAAAGAAGATCGTCTAAACCCTTTTAGGAAAAAACGAGCATTTTCGATTGTTTACCCTATATTGATTGATATTACAAGATACAAGTTTTGTTCTTATTATTGCCATTGTCACTTATATCATCTTGGCTCTATTATAATTTGCCTTCTAAATTTTAAATAAACATAAACGCAAATGTAATATTGATTTCATAATGGTGGCACAAATTTTTGAATCTGTTCTATGATTAAATATTTCTGTTTTAATTTAACTGAAATACCCCTTCCTAATAATACTGGTAACATTATAATCATACTTGATTATTTGCTAACTTACGTGTTTTTGTGACTGCATGTGAAACGTTCAACTATCCAAAAGACTTTACAATGGTATGAAGAGACCATGTGATGACCACCTTTTGGTGCATGGGTGGGTGGGTCAAGTGTGGATCTAAAGAGAAATGCCTTACTGGAGAAAGTAGAGTAGAAGTTAGCTAGTCGACTGATTGTTCACAAGCCAACGTCTCAAGTCAGGAGTAAGCAGTAAAGTATTGGCTGTCAATATCAGTAGTTTACTACAGTGCTGTTTGACTATAGTTTGCTCAGAATATTGATTTAACCATGCCGTGTTGGAAACTCTAAAGAAATGAAACGAAGTATTTCCTTACAATAAAGCTACAATTTCTTTATATGGAAAAACCAAAACTGGCTAGTAATAAGACCAGGCAAACGCTATACAAAAACGTGTTCCAGAATCACTCCTTATGGATGATGCTTCGTTATGTTTAGGGTAACCATTAATAAAGAAAATAGAGCATGCAAGATTACATAACCAAAATCACATTCCATATGCACAACTCGCATTAACTGCTATTGGGAAGATTTAAATTTTTATGGACGACAATGCGCGCGTTCACCAGCCAACCGCTGCTAAGTTGCCAAACGTGGCAGCGATTGGCCAGCTCCAAATTCTGACTTCACTCTAATTAAGCAAATCTGAGTTGTTTCGTAAAGCTGGAAGAGTTCAACCAGCTCTACCGTATATTTGGTCGCTTAAAAGGAGTAAATAGAGAAAAGTGATGGGATTTTATTCCTCAACACGTTATTAAAAATAGTGTAGAAAGTAGGTATTTCCAGAACATACCTGCTGTGCTTTTGGCAAGAAAAGGTCACAAATAGATATTCGTTTTTAATGTATATACGTGACTTAATTTAATTAAAAACATACAAAAATCTTTTAGTGTTTATTACTGACTCATTCTTGTTGATTTTGGGCATACTAATGTATGAAAATATTACCAGAATTTGGATGAAACATAATCATTTACAAAATTATGATTTTCCTATAAACAACATTCTGTTTACCAAATTATTTTGCAAAGCAGTGCAGTTTATAGTTTTTATGGCTGACGTCTGCATATCAACGAGCACCAAAATTTTCCTGCCACCACCATATGCGTATAATACTTTGTATATTTTCTCGCCCGTCATACGCATTGTTCCTAATCACTGAACAAAATTCAGAGTGTTTTAATATATTAATCTTAGTATTTTTTCAATATATATATATATTCGAAATCTAGTTTTTAAAATGAATATTAATATTTAATATTTCCAACGCACTAAACTAAGATCATAACATGAAAGCAAAAATCTTTATAGTAAATCCATTGCAGACGTTGCAATGAGCGTTGAGTACTAAATTTCCAGTCTCGAGCCTGAAGCTAATGGTGCGTAGGGAAATTGCATAACTTATAGCAATTTTTACCCTCCTCTGAGCTACTAAGGCAGCAGTTGCAGATACAGCGGAAAACAAACCATATTATGTATGGAATCGGGTCACTGGCTAAGCCGCGAAAACTTATTAGACAGACAATCAGGTACCTTAAAAAGGATAAACTTGCTTAATGATTTGAATAATTAATTACATAATCAAATATATGAGTATATTAAAATATAATACTTGTTTAATGCTTAATGTCTTAATAAAAAACTAAAAACATGGTTAATCTATATAAATTATGTAGTACACGACGTTAGATTCAACTACCTTCGTATACGCACTAGAAACCGCGTGATTAGTTTAATATTATTAAATTTATAACAATTTTATATGCCATTGTCAGACAAAGCTAGCAGTGCATGCTAAAACTTTAATAAATATATCCTGTTATTAACAAATATGGCTAACAACTATCATCTTTCGGCTAATCAATTCACCCATTTAAGCTAGAAATTACGAGGAATCGCTCCACCCGCTATATATATAAACCCTTCCGCTTAGATGCAAGCGACGCGTCATTTGCGATGCCGACGTCGACGACCAAAGCAATTATCAAAGTAGCCAGTCAGCTTGTACATCTACGGTTCATTTTGCGCGTTACGTAAACAAAATTTAATGGTCTCCGTCTCATCAGGTCCGGCGGAAAATACATTAAATATTTGTCATGTCTTATAACAAACCGGACAGTTTTACTTGAGGTTGAACTTTCACTTAGTACTTCGGTCCGGGTACCTCAATGTTAACAATTTCAAACAAAATAAAGTTCATGATAAAGAATAAGAGCGGCATGGAAATACGGGTACCGCTACGGTGGACTTCTCACTCAGATGAATGCATAATCCAGTTCACTTTATTGAAAGTGCTCTATTTGATTCTTATCGCCGATTGTAACTATAATTTTAAGCTTAGAATTGTTTTCGTATATGAAACATATTCAGTTATTAGGTTATAAAAAAAGCTTTCATCTTTTATTTATTACCTACAAAATCAGTAGTCAGTTTCGAAATCGACGTACATTATAATGTTTATACTATTTTTCGTAAAAGAACAATATCTAAGTCGTTGTTGTCAGACTATGTGTACTAGTAAAACTGACATTATAGTTTAACCCTATTCTCTTTAGCAATCATTATTATTCTATTCTCTGCAGCGAAATTAAAATGTATTTTTGGAAAACCTTCTATACCAGTCAAAACATAATATCCATTCTTAACATCTCTATCAAAACACCCTCAAATTCTTCGCAACCAGACAACCTTAGGCCTTAGCGTATTCACGACTTATCTCAAACTCACTTATCTCAGACTCAAAAGGTCAATAATGTGCTTCAAACATTCCAACGCGTTATTTCCTTGTATATTGTTAGCTTAATTATAGCTATATTATCGCCACTTATACTTAATTAAATTTGTCATAGAGGTCGAGAAGATAGAACAACAAAAAAAGAATTTCTGAATTTGCCGTCGAGTATCTTAGCTCAGAATAATGAATGAGCTCTGAACGCTTGGATGTGTGAGTTTATTAATCCACATAGTGATGAACTACTGTAATTTGCTCCAGCATCGAGGAAACAAAACGGTATTAAAGGATTTTTGCAGTTACGTAATAAAAACAAAAGGCTGTACACGCTGGCGCCGTTTGTTAAAACTATCTTTTGTGTGTTTAGTATTCTAGCAGCGTAAATACGTTTTTTTTTAAACAGTAACAGATAAAAGATTTACAGAGTATGTTTTATATGTACTTAAAATGGAGTTATGTATGAGAACAGTAAAGACGAGCAGAAGCAACGATGGAAGTTAGTTAATGAATAATTTTGCATTAGACTACATCACATATACTATTCGCACTAAGTACGATCGCATCGCACTTATGTTTATTCTTATTACGCACGGCTAAAAAATAAATTGTTCAAAGAACGAATGCTTATATTACACACAATTAAATTAATTCTAACCTAATAAGAGTCCTAGGCCGGAACATAGCTTATTTATAAAGAACAAAGCTGATTAAATTGCTGTAGAGACCGACGAGATGCTTTTTATTGAAGCGCTTGGCTGTGGTCGACGAGTGGCAAACAAGATAGTAGGAAAAATACTCCGTATTTGCGGGGCGACAAAGTTTTAAATTGAGCTGGATCGGGGGCTGACCATAATTAATCTGAGTTACGTATTTTCCCCGACATGTGGTGAAACAAATTCGGTTTGGCGGCTGTTTCGGTTAGAATATGGTTCATTTTTGAACATCGTGTGATAAACGCTATTTCTGTTAATGTTTTTCTGTTAATTTTGATTTCCTTTTTACAATTTCTTAAAAATTAATTTAGCGTTATAAATTGTAATTTGTTTATAGTAAAGCCAATGTATGAATGATTAATCTTCATTATTGATCAACATATCTACATCATCATTTAAAAATACGTCCACTGCTGGACCGGTTGTTGTTGATATCGTTTTCTGATTATTATTCGCAAAACTGCAAAATATTTTCGCCTGACATACCTCAGTATTCGCAAGTTTGTCTCATTCTGTAGGTCATTCAGATAAAAGCATTATATTAAACTTACAACGCAACAAGACTAGCACACATAATATGTGCGCTATGATTTATACAAATGTCAATAACTATCAGTCAAAGCTGACAACCACATGTATTTAAAATTATTTTATTGAAGTTTATGGCCCTTTTATAACTGTTACTAACAAAATTGACTTCGTAATAAGACTTCAACCTCTCAGATCAAAGCGTTTTATGTAACTATAATAATAAAAATAACGTTACTTACGTAGGAAAAACCTTGGTAAACAAAGTTAATATTTACATTGAAACGGCCGAATTAATCTCTTGGTTGACACATCGGTTGTATCATATCCACGCCTATACATACAGTTGTATAGAAAAGCAAATTATTAATTTTTTGAACTTTGGTTTTTATGTGGTGGTGATAAATCTTCATAAAATGTCATATGTTATGCCGCTGTCGGTTCAGCCAAAGCAATCATTAATCATATTGTCATTGTTTTGGGCATAAAAATACTGGTACTATGTATCATACTGAACGGTACGGCTTAGGGGAGAAAGACCTTTGTACCTTTGCACATAATGCTCTAGTAAGCTCAAGTGACGTTTAAATAAAAATATATTTTGACGTAATTTTAAAATCTAATATGATAAATGATGTGTTTATATATTTTACGAATAATCGTATCAATGAATTTGAGTTATCATAAACTTACTATATATAAACCGAAACTTGAAATCTTAAGTCATTTATCTGATTTTATGGGAATTACATAGAAACATAATTTTAGTGGTTCAACCTACGTGTTTTCATTCAAATATATTATTTTATTCGTTTTATACTTCTTATTCGGCCTTATATACCTTGGCTCCTTTTCAAAACATTGCAATTTTACCCTGTTATGAAGCTAAAAACAGTTTGAGTTTGATCATAATACTCATAACTAATTCATATATAAACTCATTTATATTACCCACCAGGGCAAATAAAGACAATCCATTTTATTTCCGTCCTTTCTAACATATTTTCCTTGTTTCCTCCATATTCATTAATGTCATCAAATACGAGTACCAATGGTCCGCACCAGACCTTTTTTTATCAATTTGTACTCTGTAATCCATAGTAAAATTAAGAATCCATTTTTTTTACTTTAAGCTTTCAATTTTATTGATTATTTCTAATGTTGTAGCTCTAACTATTCCGTCCGTTAGCGCTAAAATTGACGTCTGAGTAACGTCAACAAAGGTTCTCTGAATAGGAACCGTTACTAATGCACATGCAGAATGAGTTTCTATAACGAAACCTTATGACGTATATTATCGCCGTTCATTAAACTTCTTACTTAAACTTTTTTCAGCTCCGTTACATGGAAAGTTTGCGGGTGATTTAATTTTCACCCTGTATAATTGGATTATCCCGGATGTTCGGTATATCGCAAAGCCTGATGCATGGCCATGAATCTTGTCGTGTGAATAAATCCTGCCCAAAGTGTAGGGGGGCCTCGTCACACCTACACTCAATTAGACCAGAGACGAGAAGATTGTTAACGTGAGAAAATAGGTTTGATTCCCAACTTTATGACATTAGACTTAGGACAAACATTTATGTGATGAACATTTGTGTTTTGGTGTCAAATATGTGTTTAAGTATTATGTTTGTTATTTTTCTGTTGCCGTATATCAGTAGATCATGTGTTTTAAATTAGCTATCTTGGAGTCAGTTAACGTGAGATACGTTTCAAATTAATCTTTCAAAGAAAATCACGATAATAAAATTATTATATCTATTAAAATAATTTATAGACTAAAATATATGATTATATGTACGATGAAATTATACTCCAGCATCGTATCAATGCTGCACCTCACAAAGAAAAATAGGAAATACCTCCATGCAAGAGCCGCAACTAAGTATCTGTTTTCTATAAGTACTAATATAGTAAACCCGAAAAGTATGGTTGTTTATTTAGTTGAACGTGCTAATATTAGGAACTACATAGGTACAATATTAGTACATCTAGGAAGGCTTTAGGCTATAGCATGGTGTGGCGAACACCGGACTAGCGGACATCAGTAGTAAGTGCTGCAAAAACGGGAAAAATACGGCGTATTGCGTGCGGTTTAAGTTACACAAAAATCATCTATGATGAATTGGTTTCTCCCTAAAGGTTTTGAAGAAACGTCCGTGACAGCAGACGTCTAACGTTTAATACCGTTCTTACGAAATTAAAATTTGACCGAAAGTAATCTATTATTGATTGATATTTTGATATTGATATTGATAGATATTGCGGAGGTATTTTATTAACATGATATTAATATTTATCCAATTAAATATGTTATCCGTCACAATATATTGCTCTTACCATATCTTGGTAAAACATAGATATGTATCAACGCTTCTTTTTGAGTTAAAACTATTAAAGTTAGTAATATCTAAATTATTTTCCAGATTTTGGTTACCCGAAGAACGCGTGGAGGCAAATATATCCCGCCCTCGGGCAACAATGGGCTATGGCGTAAAATCAAAGGCTAAACTACGTGAGCTATTATTCTCAACAAATTGATAGCGTAGATATCCGCTAAGGTGTGGAATTAGAGGGTCTACGGAACTCCATAAATTAATTTGTTGTAAATTATTTTTAGTTCAAAGGTTTACAGTAAATTGATTGCGTATTAAGGTTACGTCAAACAAAGATCTCATTTTAGTATTAATATCCAGTCTATGTCTTTTGTTTTTTTATCATACATCTAGACTTATTAGTACAGTACCCTATACAAAGGCCGTTTGTATTGGTAACTTACTCTCACCTATGCCTACCGCAAAATAACAATGCTCGTATGTACTGTGTTCTGGTATGAATTGTGAGCGAGTGGTGAAATTACTGCATAAATGACCTAAGACGTGCTAGTGATATTTTTGTGATGACTTGAGCGTCAATAGACGTTTAATATCACGAGGGCCGTGTGCTTGTTTGCTAACTTAGTTATAGAATTAAGAGAGAAGATATTTGTAAATTATAAAATACAAGAGATAAAAAAGGAATGTGTTATTAAAAACGCTAAAAATATCATGTAACTATAACGAGCATTTATAAGAACATTAGTATGGAAAACATAAGCTGTGGTTTTGATAGTTCAAACGTAAATTAAAGAAAATATAATAATAATTATAAAACAAGTATAATTAATAATATTATTTCATTGAATCCCATAAATTGTAAATTTGTTTCACAAGTGAACAATTGCAACATAAAACTTTGCGCTGGTCTGGCTGACCTCGAACGTAGAAAAATTCAAAAACAACTCCTGAACTCGGCAAGTTATCGGAAGCCTCTTTGTGAAATACTATCCGATATTTCCCAAAAGTAACAGCGCGCAACTTTGAGCGAGGGATACGACCAAGTTAACTCTAACTCAGAATTTCACTTCCAATTTCTTTTGTGCGCTCAATATAATTTTTTGGAGTGAGAATAACGAGGTGAAAAGTTTCGGAGCGATATCATCAGACTCGCAAGCATAATGTGGGACGAGTTGGCGACGGAGGACGCCCTAAATTACGTAATACTTTAAGCAAACTTGCGAGCTAAAGTTGGAGTTGGATGGAGCAGGTGCTGCATTGGAAACGCCTCGATATTCACGACCGGGATGCACATACAAATTGTTGGACGTGCCTTTGAAAGACGGAAAGGTAAGCGTAGTTGGGTCAAAGAATTCTCGCAACTGATTTTGCATTTACACAAAATGACAAAATCTTGTTAAAATTTAACTCGCGTATTGAACAAAATATTTATTTTTCTATCGATGATGTTGGATAAATTTATCAGTGGAATATTCATGCAAAAATAAATTTATTTCCAAAGTATATTAACATGAAGCAAAATTCCTTAGTATATAAACCTTAAAAGCTATTAGTTCATTGTGAGGGCAATACAAAGTCTCATGATCTTAGGTAAATGACAGCGAGTTATTGTTATTGTTTAAGGTGCGTAATAACCTATATCCGGATATGCCTATAATAATGAAAATGGCGCTATATGGGGCACAGATGGAACATAAGACTGGAAGTGAATATGGTTGACAGTTACTTACAGCATATTTCTAGGTTTTTAAACAACTTGCCAAATTACACTTTACAGAGTTAGTTGTACATTCTCGCTCAACAATGGATTTAGGATATAGACGAAGCTGCTGCGGTACATACTTCAAAATAACTGCATCAACGTACTGACCAATCCATCTCATGGTTACCTCCTACCCCCACTTTTTCGCAATTAGATCATATGCCTCACAAATAAAACAAAATAGTGAAAACCTTTAGACAGAGACAAAAAAGAAAAGACAATAAGAAGGAAGACAGGGAAAACAAACGTTTTTAGTAACCTTTAGGAAAGTAATAAGACCTTATGACTCGTCCGTACGCCGCAACTGCATGCATAGCTCACTTTAGCACAGCCGCTAAGCTAGTAGGGAGCTATGAAAAGAAATGTCACCGGGCAACCAAAGATTGTGCGTAGCATCTCCACGAAACAGTATCCTCCCAGATATATTAGGTAAAACAAGATTCTGTTTCTTTCTTTTCAACCTACGATCTGCATAGGAGGATGACCACCATACCTGATCTACATACCTAAAATCTGCTGAATATATTTTTCTTAATTTGTAGTATAATTCAAATATAGTTGATTTAAAGACTGTGTTAAATTACGAATCTGCTACAGACCGCTCATTAATAAATCATACAGGGAAAAGGAACCTTATTATTATAAGGTTAAAGCGTAATTTGACTACAACTAAGTTTAAATATGAACGAGAATAATAATACAACGAACTCGAATGACCACTTTATTCGACTTAAAAGCTGATTGCGCTGTATTAAAATTGGCTCAATAACGTGACTTCCCGATAGTTGCTTCGTCCAATGAAGCCATTTTGCAGGGCTCGTTAAAAAAGGCCGGTGGATGCAATCAACCGGTGCACGATTAGCTTGCATGCGCGTATGACACGCGTCGCTTGCGTTATAATGGACGCTTTTTTGTGACTTAATATTTTTATTTTAAATCGATGTTGTTTCAGCTTTGCATACGTATGAATGTGAACGTATCGATTAAGGTATTTTCATTTCTCTTATTATAGATTCTATTTATACTAATGGCACAAATTGTTCAGGTAAAAGTAGTCAGCTTATTCGGATGGAAATCCTTAACTTTGGAAATTTATTTGAACACCAGTATAGCAGCTAAATGCGTCGATTGAGCCGTAACTCATTTGAAAATATTTGTTTTAGTTGGAGTTTTTGGGTAAAAAATCCTCAATTAAGACATCAACAATAAGAATGTGTGCATCTCCAATTGATATTTTTATTTATTAACTGAAGTTAAGATGATTATATGCTGTTGGCTTAACTTTTAATCAGATACTATGTCACCTTACAAGGTACAATGTCCACCTTGTAAGGTGACATAGTATCTGATAAAATTGTCTTGTCCTATGCTAGCCGATACTTGATCTGCATTCGAAAAATTTTTAGCCATTACGGCCATTAATTTTTTAAGCTATGAAAAATATATGAGCTTTATATAGAGTAGCAAAATAAATTTTAGATATTCTACCAGAGTACTTAAAATGTCACTAGATGAGCTTTTAATCCTATAGTAATGCATACTTTGTAATCATTTGATAAATTTTCTGCAGTCTTGAGTTTCCTTGGAAATAAAAAGGAAAAAATAACACTTAAGCAAAAAGCCCTCACTCCGAGACTTTCCTTGGGGAATGCTTGTTTCATGCTTAAAATCATTTAATGTATTTGTAAACACTTACTTCAATATAATGAAGTAAATGTTTACAACATGAATTATTGAAATAAATTGACTATTAAAGACATAAAATATTTCTATCTATTCCGTCATTTTTTCGATATTTACATTTGCATATTGCATATTGTTATCTTTTTTATCACTCCTTGCCTATATATCAGTAAATTGCAAGTAAACAATAATAGCAAGTGAATAAAATAATGCCCATAAATTCTGTGAGGAACCGGCAGAGTAGAATAGTACTACCCTCTGTGCCAGGTGTTGACTAAAGTACTGGAACCAACAGATGGCGGTATATCCATCCGAGGCAGTATAGCTCAAATACACAGCGTGGGGATGAGCAGCAGCATGCCCTTCGTGAAAGATGCGCTCTGCGATTGCCAATATGCTTGCCCAGCGAGGCAATTATGGTCATAATTCCTCCTTTCTTGGAGACACCTATATCCAGCAGTGGACATCCAACGGCTGTTATGAAGAATAAAATAACAAAACTGTAATAAAAAATCTAAACGTTATTTTTGAAATAACAAATCCAAAAATTATTTGTCATCGCTAATAGCTAATATTAGTGGAAATTGTCTTTTTAATCAATCTGCTGTGAAGTACCGGCGGTGAAAAATAATACTATCCTCAGTACCATCGTAAGAGGCAACTAAGGTACCGGAATTGACAGATGCCGGTACATCCATCTGAGACAGCGTAGCTCAAATGCACAGGGTGGGGATGGGCAGCAGCATGCTTGTCGCGCAAGCTGCGCTCTGCAAATGTCAATACGTTTGCCAGCAATTATGAGCAAAATTCTTTTTTTTTTGGGAGGCTTATGTCCAGCAGTGGATTTGCAATCAAATATGATGATAATGATTAATCAGTCTGCATCTGCCTCGAGGAGAGCAAATTACTCGTTATTTTGTTTGCGTACACTCTTAGAATGTGCCTTGTCTTCATGCCTTCATTAAGGTTAATGTTATTTCGGTTACAGTCGTTCTGAGCTAGATATTAAGGCAGGTCTGATTAGATTTCACAATTATGACTTCTAGCATCATTGTCTGCTCTTGAACCAGGATGATCAGTGCACAAAACAATTTTTAGTATTTCTTGTACAAATGTATGTACAAATTCCTGGTCTGCGTTCTAGCGTGCTTGCTAGGTCAAACGATTTTGGCGAAAAATTTTACTCTGTCGCATACATTTTCAGTTGTCTGTCTAAATTAAATGACGTTGCCATTTAAATTTCGTTCAATAGCCTACGTATTTATTTAAAAAATATCCGCATATTTCAGTTATAAGAGATCAAGAATCCTTTTGATATGAAGTCACTTTAATATGTGACAGTATCTGTATTCTTAACTATACATTCTTCTCTCAGTAAGCGGTGTCCTTCCTTAGCCTATCATCGTTATGGTTCATTGTTTTAATGTCGAGGGTATATTTACTGGGGTCATTTCATCTAAGAGCTAAGTATAATAGTTAATGTTGCCGTTAGTTTGTCGTTGATCTCATTTACGTTTATATAGAGAACTAACTAATTCCTTAACGGAATTTTTATACAGATATTTTTTTGGTTACAATATCCCTCAATTGGTAAATATACTATCGAGTCATTACAATTACTGTTTTTTTTAATTGTGTGATGTAATTGTGTAAAACAATGTGTAAAAATGTAAAACAAGCTGGTGGAGCTCGATAAGTGATTTTTTCAATAAGCACTCTTCTTCGTCAACAGCTGAAGATACGATTGACAGCTACATTCGACATTGTATAAGCTTTCACGATGCTTTCATGTCCGTCGGAGTTATCGCGCAGCCATAGGCTGCGTTGGGGCGTACTTCGGACTTTACTGAGGTATTCCAATCTTTGCTCAATTTCTCTAAATATTGGACCAGCTTTCTGCTTTATGCAACCTCAACTTAAACCTCACCACGAGTGAAACCCGAGGTGTATTATGTCTGCGCAAAGTAGATGCAATCCGGCTAGCATTGGCACACACACATTTGGCGCATGAACATGGGCTCATAGTCCAGTGATCTAAGTTCTTCTTCGATGTTAGCTGGATCCATCTCTATTGGAAGTCCTCGTATACACTTTTATCCGCCGGTAACTGAACCAAGAGAGGTTTTCTTCCTTCTTTAGGTATGACGGGTAGAAAACACACCACTGTTAATACAGTTGTTAATATTGCTGCTAAGTTAGGCGCTAGAACTTGCACAAGGGATTTTAAGACATGAACAGAAACCCCCATAGATCACAGACTATCTTAACATTAATTGATTTAAATACCTTAATTATATCAAAAGTGTATGTTTAAGTTACTCTTGTTTTTATTAGAAGCTCCTGGCTTGCTGTGACTCGCTTATAAAAGGGATACAACATATTTGATTTCTTTATTGCTTAGCTAATCTATTTTCTGATATTTTCAAGAAAATAAGCTACCGGTAAAAAAAAAGTTTCAAAAATTGAATCCATTAAAATGTTTTTTAAAGAGCATGTAGGGATATTTAATATTTTTTCCTGTACCAATGTATTAAAGGTAGACGCTAGGCAAACTAGGGCAAATCAAGTGTTACAGAAAGAGAGATCATTGGAGCGATTCAATTCGAGCGAATAAAGTTCCCGGTGCTATACATAATGAAAGGGCTGGTATTGTATAATATGAATACAGTATTTGCAAAAAGCTAGAAAATGTATATTGAAATTGAATATCCAGAGTTACGAGTGTACAATAACGGTATGATTAATCATCGTATCAGCTGTAGGACGTCTAAACGTAAAAACGTAATAAAGGCAATAAAATTACTAGGTAAAGAGTGACTTGATATTTTTAAGTCACAAAGTTAGCAACGCGTTAGTTATATCCTTGTGATATTATGAGCGCCCACAGACTGCTATGACGCTTACTATCACGCTGACTGTAGGCTTGTTTCTCGACCTGGTGAGAAAAATATATATTTTAGAAAACGAATTGGTAAGAAAACCATAACTTTTCTTTTTGAGCATAATTTCAGTGTTTCATTGCTCAAGGAACAAAGCAGATTTTCCCCCAAACAGTCTTGGATGCTTCAGAAAAAATGTCTTGATATACAGTTAAGCAATAGTAAGTACGATTTCATTTATACATGGCATAACATGACGGGCCCGATGGCGCAGATGGTAGTGATCCTGTCTTATGCACCAGGGGTCGTGGGTTCGATTCCCACCCAGAGCAAATATTTATATGATGATATTTGTGTTTGCTCTGTGTATGGGTGTAAAATATATGTATTTAAGTAGTATATTTGTGATTCCTCTGTTGTCTGGCATTCGTAACACAAGTGCTTTAAGCGACTTACCACGGAGTCAGGTCAATGTATGAGATGTTGTGGGAATTTATTATTATTATTAATTAGGTGATTATGAAAGATTCAACATCATCATCACATCAGCCATTAGAAGTCCACTGCTGCAGATAGGCCTTCCCAAGAAAGATAGAAGTTTGCCCTTAATTGCCGCGCTAGGCAAGCGTGTTGGCAATCGCAGATCGCAGCTTTTGCGACAAGCATGCTGCTGCCCATCCCTGCCCTGTGCATATGAGCTACACTTTATCGGATGGATATACCGCCATCTGGTTCTGATACCTTAGTTGCCTGTTACGACACATGGTACAAGGGGATTAATTATTTTTATAATAACTATTACCCAATAGCACTATCATATAGCAATTATTGGCGCTGGAATTGATAAAACTTTTGATAATAAAGCAAAAATATTCTTTTAATATAACACAACAAAAATAGATAGGTCAAAACAACTTTCACGGCGCAGCATTATCGGGCCAATTTAATTTGAACGAATAAGCTCCAATGCTGTTCCTAATGAAACGAGGCACGTGATTCTATTATTGTACTGCGTTTAGTGTTGTTCCAGTTTTTGTTCTGCGTTATTCCGTTCGTTAGTATTGCAGCTAGATACAAATTACCAACTCGTGCTCTTTTGTTTGACTTAGGTTTTTTAACCTGATTAATACTTACAGCGTATTTTATATTGAATACAAAACATATTTTTAAGGTTGCACTATATTTTTTGGCGTGACGTACCGGCAGAGTAGAATAGTACCACCCACTGCACCAGGTGTTGTAAGAGGTAACTAAGGTGCCGGAACCGACAGATGGCGGTATATCCATCCGGAACAGTGCAGCTCAAATGCACAGGGCGGGGATAAGCAGCAGAATCCCGGCGCGAAAGATGCGCTGTGCGATTGCGACCACGTTTGCCCAGCGCGGCAATTATGGGCAAAAAACCTCCTTTCTTTGAGAGGCCTATGTCCAGCACTGGACTTTTAATAGCTGGTATGATGATTATGTTTTGAGAAAGAACGTGTATTGGTCAAAAGCGTCAGCAAGGTTATTAGTATTAGTCCTGTAGCTCCAAGGCCATTTACCTGTCCGATAGCATAACTTCAGTAATGCCAGTGCATTACAATTACAAACATTTCACACACAATATTTTCATAAAGCAATATATCGCGTTTGGAGATTAACACTAGCTATTTGTACCCCTCGAGCGATAACCAATTGCACTAATACAGCAGCTTTCCGCTTTAGTTCCTTTTCCCGTAAGAATAATATGCTATAGCTTATGTTCCTCACTGATATTGAACTTCCTATTGGAGAATATGTTTAAAATCAGTCCAGTAGATTTTGAATTGTTTGTAGGATTCGATTTAGATCCACTTAACAACAAAATCTGATTCAAAATATCATGAAAAGTATTTGTATTTGCTGCCTTTTGTGTTTTTTGGAAAACTGTTTGCCCATAGGTGATCCTTCAACCTTTAACATTCCAATTTATCCTGAGCCACTCTGTTACGTGTCACTCATGCCACTTCTCTAATAACAACGCCCCACCTTTTTTGTGGTCTTCCTCTCTTTTCTCCTACGATACCCGATGCTACAAGAAAATAAATGGAGTAAAAAAGAAAAAATCTGGCTACTTTCTGACTCCTTTTATCACACCTCTAATTATTTACTAAGCCCATCTATATTTAAGTTTTCTAATCTTTATTAATATATCCATTATTTTTGTTTTACTTCTGACTAGCGCTGTCCTGCGGTTTCACCCGCTATCAATAGTAATATTAGAACTGTCACTGTCATACTATTGTTTCACTCCCCTTTTTACCATCTTAAGGGATGATTTTTGAAAAAATATTTAACAGTTGTTGAAACACATTATTACCAAAAATACCAATCATCTCTCTTTATATTATTTTAGTATAAATCAGGAATGTCACGCTTTATTTTACATTGTTGCAGTTCTGCTGCACCAAAATACTGTCAAACTGGAATTTATTTCTATTCAGTATTATTAAAAAAGTGATTTTCTAAAACATTTCTTTTCTAATTTAGGTGGAGAAGTTCCAAATTTTTTTGACTAAAAATACTGAATTTCAAATTAAATTAATGCTCATTAATAACAAACTTTCGTATGAACCTGCTAGCTACGAAAATAATTAAATATATACAATTGAATTGTATTATTTAACAAATAAAGTATAAATTTCTCAAACCAATTAAATCCTTATAAAATTAATTTCACAAAATCAGAAGAACCTTACTCAAGTTTGTTTACTCAAATTTAAAATTAATTAGTATTGTCTGATAAAACAATTTGTAATTGAAAGCCCACAACAAGCACGTCGCTAGTGAAGCTATTTACAATTTAAAGTTTCGCCCAATTTTATTTGATTCAAGATAAAATAATCAGAAATTTGAATGAGCCATTGCCCGTGTCTCTTGCATGTAAATAGAGCTGTGGTGGACTCGAATCAAAATTCATCCTGCCAAGTAATTGAACGAATAATCCATGGAATGTATTATTCATTATTTTGACCAAAAGTAACGAACGTCTGAATATCTCGTAAATAAAAAAATATATTAGAGTTTGCATGATTGGTCCGCTTATTAGCAATAAACCAAAAAATATGTATAGACAGTTCAAGGAATTCCACCTAAAGGTGGAATCATGTGTCTATTGCTATACTATACTAACGCATTTCATTTAATGTCTTATTTAGTGCTGCTATTGTATAAATGAATTATTTTCACTGATACCTGTGAACTAATCTAACGAAAAAGACAAAATGATAAATATATTACTTACTTTTTCAGACTGTGATAAGTGTTAATTGTCCCTGTGAAGATAAAAATACACATCATAATATCAATTACACGCTATGGTTATTAAAATAAATGAATACATAAATTAAGGTTACTTAAAACCTATTATTATGAGAGCAATAAATTAACAAATATCCTTGCTTATTAACGTTAACGCCTTGATACAAACAAATTACATTTATATTGAATATAATTTAAACTGAGAGTTTTATTTAGTTACAGCGAGTCCTATCTAAAGCTATGCCCGTGCATTATAGATGAAGTCAAAGTAAAGAAAGGAAAAGCCTAGAACATTTATCATAAAATGGAGTGCCACTACAAATCCCACACAAAACGCTATAAAAAACAGCATCGTCGGCCTCTATAAATCATTGCCGCCGTAGCGCCAACCCCTGTATTAGATATCGAGCCACGAAATATTGCAAATGTTGCCAGGGTCATCTTTCAATCGGCCAACAATCGATAAATTATGGTACAAGTATTTGTGTTATCTCCTAAAATAATTCGTTCTTAACCATACTTTTCAAACATTAATAATAACTTGGATATCGATATAAAAAAATGTGCGATTTTACATAATAAATTAACATTAAACGATATATTATTTTTTTAGTACGTGCAAAGGCATAGAATAATAGATGATACGTTTCATCTGATTAATTGGAACTTAAACCTCGAAATAAACGAGTTATAAATATTGTTATAGGATATTCTCATTGAAACCCAACGAGGCCTAAATAAATTTGCGATAAAATATTTATTAATATATTTTAATCACCTGCGAGTTTATCCAGGGCAATGTATAAAACCCAAATCAGTGTTAACGTTACATATTTATTATACTAAAGCAGTAAAAAATATATTTTACTTACTATTTGGACCATTGACAAATAAATAATGTATTAGGTCCTTACATATAACATTAGCGGTTTTTCGTAGTGACTATTTTGATTCAAAATATCTCCTATATTAAGAATTACAAATTCAAATTTATAAGTTCATTTAGCTGGTACATTTGAGTTTGAAAACCGTCATTATTTTGTTTTTTTTTTCCTATTTTTTTTTCTTTGGTGTCGCTTATTATCTTAGTATAGAAAACATGAAATATCGGTATATTTACAAGTACGAGTTCTGCACCGTGGTGCAGAAACAGCTTAAATTATGTCTACCTCGCGAAACGAAAGTTGACCCAGAATAAGTTATTTGTGTGTGTTTGGTAGACTACGGTGTCGTTCACTGCAGCTTTCTAATATCTGGCTAAACGGTGACGGCAGATATCTATTGTCAGCAACTGCAAACCATGAAGGAAAAACTAGTTGTTAAACTATCGAGATTGGTCAATCGCTCTAGGCCACCGCTGCATCACGACAACGCAAGACGCATACACTGCACAACAAACAACCACTAAGTGAGATGAGCTTCAATTTAGTGACTTGCTACATCCATCGTACTTCCCAGGTCTTGCTCCAATAGATTACTATTTAATACCGGAATTTTTACAACTCCTTACAATAAAAAACTCCGATGCAACAATCCAAACCGCCTTCAAAATGTTATTTGATTCTTACCTTCATGATTTTTTTTGTGAAAGTATCAATTAACTACCTATGATATAGTAAAAGCACATAGATAACAGAGGTGTATACTCTAATTATTAAAATATCTTTTACAATAGAAAATGTCTATATTAGTTTCGTACAAAACGCCAATTTCATATGTAAAAACGAATAACACGTTATACTTATATGCTCATATAATGTGAACTACTTTATCTAGTAGTTAAAAAATTGGTATTTATAAATACAAAACGTCAATCATTAAATAAACGCTGAAAACCTTAAGGAAAATTCATAAATACCTACCATTATAAATATCTTTCATAATATAATGTCACTTAGGCTCGTGAGCTCCATTTTCGGCCTCATCATCACTTACTATCAGGTAAGATTAGGGCCAAATGCGGACGAAATCTTCCATAAAAAGCACCTTTCCAACACGTATTTATTCATAGATAGGAATATTGTATTGTAATATTCCTATCTATAATATATAATTTTGTATTTTACTTTT